>JAESUZ010000007.1:0-747129 GCA_017311185.1 Proteles cristata cristata | reverse complement strand
GTCAGTTCTACCCTCTGCCCAAGAGGAGCCCACTTTTGCAGCTTATTCTATCTAGTCTGGCTCCCTTAGTCCTTCAGACAAAACAAGCTATTAAAAGTAGGTTTTACTGGTTTTAGCTTACTGATACACCTGCATGTCTGATAAACAGAAAAAGGACTGGAATGCAGTCTTAAATACTTTTACAGAAATCTAACCAACCTGTGGAATCAACACAGCCAGATATTCTCTGGTAGATTATCTGAATTTTGGTTACTTTCTTCAGAAAGAATGTACTAACATCACTCCTGCTTAACCCAAACCTTGTGCAGGAAACCTGTGTTATCTGAGTCCTACTCTCCAGAGGATTTTAGCACAGAAGCTAAGGAGGAAGTGGTCTCTGACTTACGCACTGTGACTTTTGTCTAACGCTAATTTTTGTCTAAAAAAATTTTGTTGAATCCAAAAAAGATAGTGTGAGCCACATATTTAATTTGAAAATTTCTGTTAGTCACATTTATGTAATGTGTACAAATATGTAAACTTTATTTATGTTTACTTTAATAAAGAAAAAACAGGTGAAATTAATTTTAATGATCTCAATTCAGACTAATTACATTTCATGTGCCCAATAGCCACATGAAGCTTAGTGGTTACCATATTGGACAGCACAAACCCAAGATAACTTTAGAATTAGCTAAAGAACTTTCTTGTACACTCTAAAGGGGTACTGTAGAACATGGTCTTAAGAGTAGATCTACAGATAAAATGACATTAGTCTCATGTGTCTGCTTTGCTTGTATTGGCTCAGAATAAGACCATTTATAGGTTGTTTTAAACTTTGAAAGAAAACAAAAAGGAAAGTCAGTGGTGTAACAAAGCTGAAGACCAGCATCAAGATTAAACAAAAGAGCAGACAATAGGGTCATAAATGATGACAAAAGTCCATCAAATTTTAGGTAGTGTGGACTGCTGTAGGAAAACCAAAAGCACATGAAAACTCCTGACTTAATACAGTTAATTTATATTCTGAAAAGAAACTATCAAATTTTGTCCTCTAGTAAATAATATTTTTTCTTAAAACTCTAGAAGGACCTGAAAAAAATCTATCCTTAAAAACACATACTTTTCCAAAAAAAGCATCTAAATAATCTGAGTTTTAAAAAAATGTTTCAATAGAAATTTAAAAAATACTTGGAGCAAGGGGAGCTTGGGTGGTTCAGTCAGCTGAGCATCTAACTTTTCATTTCTGCTCAGGTCATGATCTCATGGTTCATGAGTTCAAGCCCTGTGTCAGGCTCTGCACTGACAGCACAGAGACTGCTTGGGATTCTCTTTTTCCCTTCCCCACTCTCTTTTTCTCTCAAAACAAACACACACACACACACACACACACACTACTTAGAACAAAACACCAAAAAAAGAGAGCAAAGTATATCAGCACCTGCAGGATGTAGCTAAAGTAACACACACAAAAAAAACAATTTATAACTTTAAAATTTTTTATATCAGGAAACAAGAATGACAGAAAGTAAATGAGCGAAGATCTCAACTCAAGAAAGTTGAAATGTCCAAGTATACAAAACCACTATACTTATTCAATTACTAGTATAACTAAATAAATAAGGTCAGAGAGATGGGTTCAGATCTTGACTCTTCCCCTGCCATTTGTTCTCAGGCAAATTATTTAACCTCTCAAAATCTCAACCCCCTCATGTGTAAAATGGAGATAAATAACTGCAGCTAATACAACTGTTGTAATTATTAAATAACACAATGCATGTAAAATGCATATTATATAATAATAATGCTATTATTACTAAATAATCACTAAATCTTTAAAGTAGAAGGCAAAAGACAGCCAACTATTTTCTAAACTCCACTTTACTTTTTATTTTTATTTTTCCATTTTGAGAGAGAGAGAGAGAGCAAAGTGGGGGAGAGGGGCAGAAAGAGAGTCTCAAGTAGGCTCCATGCTCAGCACGGAACCCAATGTGGGGCTCAATCTCATGACCCTAGAATCATGATCTGAGCCAAAATCAAGAGTAAACTGACTGAACTACCCAGGCACCCCTAAATTCCACTTTAAAGGGGCAACCACCACCATCTCAAGGAAGTTATTAATTTGAAACAATTCTGGGATAATGTATTGGGAAAATTTCTTTTCACTGATACCTATCAGTTTCTTTACTGCATTTAGCACTGGCTGTAAAGTTAGAAATTCTGCCCAACTTCCTAGACAGTGCTGGCTGGTTCAGAGATTTGGGGTAAATTTCTTTGCAAAATTCAAACATAATCTTCATATAGAGAGATATGTACCCCAAATTCAGGTACCAAGACATACCATATTGGCAGTATAAAACATATATTTATGAAACTGAAATTACATGAGTTTTATGATGTAAACTCATACCTTCACTTTTTCCGGGAATTGGACAGTATTCTACCTACAGCAATTTCAGATCTGTTTTACTTAAAAAAAAAGTAGAAAGGAAAGATTTAAACATTTACTTTTTTGTCTATATGAAATACATGAGTATATTAGTTAAATCTGAATCTTTCAGAGCAGAGAAGCCAAGCCAATATCGCTTCATCTCTTTATTTTTTAAAGCAAATTAAAAAAAATTTTTTTGGGTGGCGCCTAGGTGGCTCAGTCAGTTAAGCGTCCGACTTCGGCTCAGGTCATGATCTCACGGTTCATGGGTTCGAGCCCCGCATCAGGCTCTGTGCTGATGGCTAAAAAAAACCCATTTTTTAAAATGTTTTATTTATTTTTGAGAGAGAGAGAGAAAGAGAACAAGAACACACGGGACAGGAGCAGAGGGAGAGGGAGACATAGAATCCAAAGCAGGCTCCAGGCTCTGAGCCATCAGCACACAGCCCAACATGGGGCTCAAACTCACCAACTGCAAGTTCATGACCTGAGCCAAAATCGGACGCTCAATCAACTGAGCCACCCCGGTGCCTCTTGCTTTGTCTCTCCCTCTCTCTCTTTTTTTCTTTTTAATTTTTTTAATGTTTTATTTATTTCTGAGAGAGAGACAGCATGAGCAGGGGAGGGTCAGAGAGAGCAGGAGATACAGAATCTGAAACGGGCTCCAGGCTCTGAGCTAGCTGTCAGCACAGAGCCCGACGAGGGGCTGGAACCCACAAACCGTGAGATCATGACCTGAGCCAAAGTCGGATGCTTAACTGACTGAGCCACCCTGGCGCCCCGCTTCGTCTGTTTAAAAATCAGGTTTAAAACTTCTTTTCTACCAATAGCCTCCTTTTCCAGATAGAGCTGGGGAAGAACATAAAAGCAATTCTAGAGTTCAGAGATCCAATATTACGTGCTCAAAAACAACACCCCTAAGTCTGTCACAGACAGGACAACAGTTTTATTTGATGACAACTGTTTTTTCAATCTTCTTACTTAGAAGACTACAGAGGCATTACCTAAAACAGCAACTGTTACAGCTAAAACACAACACACAGATAAAAAATGCCATGTTATGAGTTAAATGAAATTTATCAGAGCAAATAATGAACATCTCTGAGACGTAGATTAACCAAACAATATTTTCGAATTACTGTAAGTCTCCTGTGCATTAATATTGCTGTATTTCATCCTGTTGCTCATTTAAAAGGCCGAACTGTTTCCTCTATTTGTCAAATTGTGTTAAGCCTCTTTTCTTTTTGGAAGAGGCCCCAAAACACAAAGCACAACTATCTGTGTCTCTTCTCTCCAAAAGCTCTCTGCCTGTATTATGAAGTTCTCAGGCACGCTTATGGCTAAACTGAGTTTTAACAAGAATGGAAGACATTACCCACATTCTTGGTTTAAAGCTGAAAGTATGTCGCAGCCATTAGAAAATGCTCCTATATTAGGATGACCTCAGGTTTTATTAGCAGTGAAGATGGCATACTAATCATTAGAGTTCCACGGGGTACTTTACATACATTATCTCATTTAACTATGACAATAACTCTATGGGACAGGAATTATTCCCATTTTAGGGGCGCCTGGGTGGCTCGATTGGTTACACATCCAACTTTGGCTCTGTGCTGACAGCTCAGAGACTGGGGCCTGCTTTGGATTCTGTGTCCCCCTCTCTCTGTCTCTCCCCTACTCACACTCTGTGTCTCTTTCTCAAAAATAAATGAACATTAAAAAAAAATTTTAATAAAAATTTTTTAAAAAATTATTTCCATTTTATAGAAGAGAAAGCATAGGCTTATGCAGGTTTGGTATGTTGTTCAAGGTTAAACATATAGTGTACCTATAAAAGGCTGGCTTCCTGACCCAAGTCCTTTAATATTAAATTCAGTACATTTTCTACCACACCACAAATAACTATTATAATAGTAATGGTAATATGCTTCAACTGAAGCCACTAGTCTATAAAACTGCAGTGAGCATATTTACCTTAGAAAAAAATCACTAACACAAGATGAAATGAACAGCTAACTTAAGTTTATATATAAACAAGTACTAACAATTTTAGCTAACAATTTTTATCCCATGTTATTAAAGATAATCAGTTGGTACAACAGCTCTGAATTTCTTATTCTGATAAGGGACATAAGCTACCTCTTTTAGATTCCTCTCTCTACCAGCCCCTTGCATGTCAACTGGAATTTGCAGGACTTCCACACACATGGACTAGCTACAAGTTTATCAAAGAGACGGACTCACAGAAGAGGCAAGACTTGGAAATTATTTCTCATTTATTGCTGTTGACGATGTTTATGCAACATGTACTAAAAACTAGCCAATACTTTCATATAAAAACTTTGACCTGGTTTTCAACGGTCAATATGTGGTTCTAAATAACCTAACGGGAAAGGCCTAGGAATAAAAGCCAGAAGGCCCATTTAAGAAAAAAAAAAGTGACAGTCTTCATCTAGCCTCTGAAGGTTCCTCATGTGAATGTGATGGACTTGGTGTTTACCAGGCACAGAATATACAGCTTGGATTTTTTAGACAAAGATTCTTTGAAATCCTAAATTTATCTTTAGACATAAGTACTTCCATATTTTTTCTACTGGCCCACCTTTTCTCCCCAGAAAAAGCCACGTAACTGTCTTCTTCACGATGGCTTAGTTACAATACGCCCAAAGCAGATGACAAATTATGCACTAGCATATACTTCATTATATACCCATTTTATTCAAAATATAAATTTAATAACCCACTTGCTCAAATGCAAAGTTAAAAGATTTTTTTTAGAAAATAAGAACATCAACTAACTATTTGTGACCTGCAATGCAAAAGTTTAAATATAAACACCTGGCTTATAAGCCAGAAAAAGTGAAATTTCAGCTTTAACTCTTTATTACTGTTTTTTAATTTCAGGTTTTGATTACACAGGATGTATAGGAACTGAAGCAAGTTTTTCTTAAGAGTATATTTTTGAAAGTATAATTTTTAATATTTAACTATTTTGCAATGAAATGTACATTTACCTAATTCCCTTCTATACTAATTCAGAGAATTTTCATTGTGGGAAAATATTCCTCAAGCATACCTGATAATAGAAGCCAAGCATATTATTATACATTTTACTAAAATTATTCAGGTGACTGATTTACACTGAAATATTTGGGTACATGCCATCAAAACACTTAGATATACAATCAGTCTGTTACAAAGCTTTGAATTTTAGCAGGTCAAATAAGTCTTACTATAAAATTTTTTGTCACTAAGGTTTTTTAATTGATCTAAGTCAATTAGAATATGCTAAATTATATATACATATATATAATTCTGGAGTAGTAAGGCATCTCTAAGATTATCTATATAATCACTGTTTTATCAATGAAAAAATTAAGGTCCCACAAAACAGAGATGGCACCAGAACCTGACTTCCAAGCAGTATTCTTTTTCCTTACCAAGCTGCCGTTTTACTAAACTACTAAGAAGAGTTGGGCTATTGCTTCTGCACAGCATTTCTCGATCTTTACTCTAAAATTCTTAAGATAACTTCTGTGCCAAGGACCTCATGAAAGCTATAAAGTAACCAGAGGAAAACAGTTTGGAGGTGCCTCAAAAAGCTAAACACAGAATCACCATATGACCCAGCAATCGTACTCTTGGATATATACCTAAAAGAACTAAAAACAGACTCGAACAGATACTTGTATGTGAATGTTCATAGTACATTTTTCACAATAGCCCAAAGGTGAAAACAAACCAACCTAATACCCACCAGCAGGTAAATGGATAAACAAAATGTTCATGGAAGATTACTGGAGTATTTTTGAGCCATAAAAGGAATGAAACTTTAATTCATGCTACAACATAAATGAAATCTGAAATCATGCTAAATGAAATAAGATACAAAAGGGCAAATATAATATGGTTCCACCTCTATGAAATATCTAGCGTAGGCAAGAATGGCAGAAACATAAAGTACATAGAGATAATCAGAAACAGGAGTGGGGGGTAGGCAGTGGAGAGTTACTGCTTAATGGATATAGTTTCATTTTGGGGTGATGAAAAATTTTGGACATAGAGGTGATGGTTGCATGAGATTGTAACTGTAATTAATACCACTGAATGTACACTCAAAAATGGTTGAAGTGGCAAACTTTATTAGATTTTATACAACAAAAAAGTTATTAGAAAGTTATCACGCTGACAGAAGCCTTCCCACAATTCTCCATCTTCAAAAAACTTAAGCTCTAGAATCTTGTAGTCTTGACAATTATAAAAAATAAATAGTTCACATAATGTTAAAGAAATATAATAATAGGGGAAACCAAGGACAAGATTTATAGGAATTCTCTGTAGTTTCTTTACAAATTTTCTGTAAAGCTACAACTGTTCTAAAAAGTAAAGTTTAGGGGCACCTGGGCGCTCAGTTGGTTACGTGTCTGACTTTGGCTCAGGTCATGACCTCATGGTTTGTGGGTTTGAAACCCGTATCAGGCAGAGCCTGGAGCCTACTTCAGATTTTGTGTTTCCCTCTCTCTGCTCCTCCCCTGCTCACTCTATGTCTCTCTCTCAAAAACAAGTAAACATTAAAAAAAATTGTTTAAGATTAAAAAAAAAAAAAAGCAACTAGAGTTGTAAAGTCCAGCCCAACTTACACAAAGACTCCTTGAAGTACTTTCTAAAGTTATAAGAATTTGGGGGGCAACAATAATATGGATAAAGAAAGTACCTGTCAGAAAATAAAAAATTTACTATTCATCCAACCTAACCAGAGACCCTCTAAGTAACCTCACTTCAAGGAAATGGAGGGGCACCTGAGTGGCTCAGTTGGTTACACATCTGACTTTTGGTTTTTGGCTTAGGTCATGATCTCACTGAGATCGAGCCCCATGGTGGGTTCTGCACTGACGGCTCAGAGCCTGCTTGGGATTCTCTCTCTGACCCTCCCCAGCTCATGTGCACACACTCTCTAAAATAAATAAACTTAACAACAACAACAACAACAACAACAGGAAATGGCTTGTGTTCTTCTGTCCCAAACACCATTTCCCAAATTCTTTTTCAGACTAAGTTCAGTTAATATTAATATATAATGATATTAGATTAAGTTGCTCAAATGTTCTTTTGTACAAGACTTTAGTGCTCAATTATCTTTGGCCCTAAAGTGAACACAAGGACAAGAGTATGTAGGGGCACCTGGGTGGCTCAGTCAGTTAAGCATCCGACTTTAGCTCAGGTCATGATCTCAGGGTTCGCGGGTTCAAGCCCCACGTCGGGCTCTGTGTTGACAGTTAGCTCAGAGCCTGGAGCCTGTTTCAAATTCTGTATCTCCTTCTCTCTCTGACCCTCCCCTGTTTGTGCTGTCTCTCTCTCTCAGAAATAAATAAAACATTTAAAAAAAAAAAAAAAAGGACAAAGTATGTAGGCTAAGTGATCAATTCTCCATTTTATTTAATTTACAATGTCTTATGTTCTCTGACATTCCTGTGCATGTTTATAACATCTGAAGCTATACATTAGAAAATAAATTAGCTTTTACATGAAAGAAACAAAACTACAATTAGAATAAAAGTAGAGATTTAAAATAGTTTTATTTCTTTCAGGTTACCACACAAAGATAACTACAACAAAGCTACAAAGACCTGCCATCTACTCTTATTGATTTTCATGCCAGTTGTTAAATTAGATTGATTGCCAACAAGACATGTCAGTTTATCGTAACAGTAGCATGCTTTTAAAGAGTTATATATATAAAAAGAGCTCAAGACTCTCCAAAAGTTAAAAATTTCAACCTCATATACAAAATGGTAATGAATAAAAAACTTCGCTGAGATTGGTCTTCAGGAATAAATGTTTAAAGAAATCAGTCTAATAAAAATCAGAAAACCAGCTAAGAAAATTATTCAAAACTATAATTTGAACTCAAAGATGTAATTAGAACTAATTTTTACCAACTAAGTTTTTAACTGCTGCACAACTGAACAATTTATACATACTAACCCCAGTTTATAAATTCTACAACTTCTCCTTTGTCATTTTAAGCTTCACTGTAAGGACTCTGATCATCCTGGCCACGTAATTACCTTTAAGAAGCATGCTTAGGGTGTTTTCTGGACTGCAGGTCCATACAGCATTTCTCTTTGCCCTCTTGGGAAGAGAACATCAATTGCTTTCAGCTAAATGCACTCACATATGAATATTTTAGTACAATTTAATGCTTCTACACCAACCCCAAAGGAATAGAGCATCAATTTGTGAACACAGTTCTCTTGGAGTTAAAAGCTGAGCTGGATAATGCAGTATGAAAGGACTTGTCAATCTTTAGCTTTTTAGCAAGTCAGAAAAGCAGTCCATAAATTCAGTCCCAGCTGTATACAAATAACTCTATATAAAGTTTGTTCCTACGCAGACTTTTTCACCATTAGTAAATTTTCAAAAGAGAACCCCCAAAACAAAATTTCTTATTTTGATAAATTACTCCAAACTGCTTCTTCACCTAGTAACTATTAACCCACTCTCAGAGTTATAAACAGACCACTGATCTGTTAGTACAATACCAAAATATAGACAATCTACTTCCACCAAGAAGTTGCAGTAAGTATAAAAACATACTTCCCTAGAAGTAGGTAACAGATTCTTTAATGACTGCAATTAGCTTATATGTTTGGATGGCGAGGAAATAAAGTCACAACCAGAGCTTCTAAAAGGCAATGCAGAGAAAAACGTAAAACAGGAACTACCAATAAATATGCTAAGCCTTAAAAGTCAAATTAAATTCTAGTCATAGCCTAACTCTGACACTCTACTAAGCTCAACAAATATTAATTAATGTCCTAACAAAATCCAATGACACTGCCAAATATGAGTTATAGAAATAAGATTTCAATGTCTGTTCATGATTTCAAAACAAAAAATCTCTTAGCAAGCAAGGATTTATAACTATAAAAATAGCTAGCACATAGCATTTAGGCTATATGTGAGGTATGGTTTTAAGTGTAAAATTACTTAACCTACTTTTACAATTTACCATAAGGTAAAGACTATTATCTCCATTATGCAGTTGAGGAAACTGTGGTACACAGAAGTGATTTGTCCAAGGTAATAGAAGCAAGCAAGCAATAATTATATGACATTATTACAAAAAACTTCTTTAATCTGTTAAAATAGATAGCAAACATCATACCTAGTGGTAAAATCTAGAAGAAATTCCTGGAAAATAAGGGGCAGGGTGTTTACCATCACCACTTCTATTAACAATGTCCAGGTTAATAGCTGACACAGTACCAAAAAAAAAAAATTAAACAAAAGGATAAAAAAAAATTTCATTATTTCCAGAAGACACGAGCATGTATGTACAATACCCAAGAATCTACAGATAAATTAATAAAGGCAATACATAAACGGCAATTGCATTCCTATTTATCTATATACATTTATAAAGAAATTATAAAACTATCTGAATAAATGGAGAAATAAAATCATAATGTTTTATAGAAGACTAAATATTGCAAAGATGTTAACTCACTCCAAATTAATCTATGTATCCATAGATTCCTCACTTGAATTTTTGCTGCCTGAAAAATTGTTACAACTTGTACTTTTTAAATCCAGAACTCATTATTCAAATGAATTTTTTTTTTACAAAATAATAATGAATTTGCATGAGTGCACATGTAAAGTGCTTATGAATCTCAGAGAGACTTTTGTGTCCACTCAGCAGCTATCTGACAGGATCATACCTTATGCTCACACATGTACTACAAGTAATGGGAACACAAATAGAGACTCCATTTTGAGATTTTTTCATCTTGTTGCTTAACTGAAGGCTTTGGACAATGATTCACAGCATCTATTTCTGGAATCTTAGTAGCTAAGAAAAGTGTCCATCACCTCTCAGCATCTGAATGTGAGCCCCTTTACCAACTCCCTCCCACACACCCTGACTCACACTGAACTCTCCTAACTCTCATGACCAAACCTCACCTGAGCAAGTCCTCAATCAGTATATTATATGGCGTTGGTTATTAGCAAAGAATTATTTGCCTTTATCATGTATCTATAGCATATTTTCTCAATATTTATTCATGTTACAATTCATACATGTTTGGAGCAGTGCAGAAGAAATATCTGATACTGTCTAATATCACTGCCTTCTATCCAGAAACATAATAAGTAATGAATTTAGTTAAGTGTGAAACAACCAAGTAATTGGTGTTTTAAATATTTTATATCATGTCAAAAATCTGGGTGAATTCTTACTATTTAAGGTTTTTAGGTGGACTGGGAACTAGTTATTAATTTTCTCTTTTAAAACAATAAAATATAGATTTGGGTTCTCTGAATTTCAATAGCTACACAATAGCAAGAATTGTACTAAATTTGGATAAGACAACCTACATTTCCAATCAAAACTTCAACTGTGGAGTTTGAGAAACTAATTCTAAAACTGCAAGAGAAAGGCAGAGAGCCAAGAATAGCTAAAACCATTCTGGAGAAGAATGGGGGGAGAGGGATACTGCCCAACTACGTTATTTTATTACTAAAGCTTTAAATACAATGATAAATCACTGACCGACAGAACCGAAGAGAGAGCCCAGAAACAGACTTGTGCACTATATAAACTTATATGAGGTGACTAGAGATCAGTAGAGGAGAAGATTAGTCATATAAGGAAAAAACTGAATACCTACTTCACACCAAACATAAAAATCAAATCAAGTAGATTATAAACCAAAATGTGAAGCTTAAAAGTTTTTGAAAAAAATACAGGTGAATATCGTTATGACCCTGTCTTAGGAAATATGTTTTTTTAACGTTTATTTTTGAGAGACGACAGACAGAGAGCAAGCAGGGGAGGGGCAGAGAGAAAGAAAGACACAAGAATCTGAAGCAGGCTCCAAGGCTCTGAGCTGTCAGCACAGAGCCCAATGCAGGGCTTGAACCCATGAACTAACTGTGAGATCATGACCTGAGCTGAAGTCGAACGGTTAACCAACTGAGCCACCCAGCCGCCCTAGGAAATAAATATTTCTTAAACACAACACAGACAATAGATATCAAAAAAGAAAAAAAATAAATTCAACCACATTAAAATTAAAAGCTTCTGTTTATCAAAAGATATAATTTAAAGAAAGGAAAAGATGAATAAAAATGGAGAAAACATGTATGCAACACACATAACCAACAAAAGATTAGTATCCAAAAGATACTGAAAACTTCTAAGAACTGATAAAAAAAAAATTCAATAGAAAAATGGGCAGAAAGATAGGAGCAGGAAATTCAGAGGGGAAAAAAACATTAATGGAATTTAGAATATAAAGATACCTCACTAGTATCAGGGAAAAGAAATAAAAAACTGAGATTTCATGCCCATCAGACTAGCAAAGCTGTTTTTAAAAAAAATTGTGGCGAAGTATATACATAACATAAAATTTACCATTTTAATCACTGCTACACACAGTTCTGTGGCATTAAGTATATTTGCCTTGCTGTGCAAACCATCACTGCTATCTCCAGAACTACCATGTATCTCCAGAACCACCAAACTTTAAAAAACCAAAAATACCAAGTTCAAAGAAGATGGAAGAGGTAAGTTTTATAAACTGCTGTTAAGTGTAAACACCCACTTTGGTAAACACTTCATCAATATCTGGTAAGCTGAATATTTCCTGTAACTGAGAAGTTTCACTCAGGCATACCTCTCTGGGGAAACACTAACATACAAGGAGCCACAAAAATCTTCAAGTAACAGTATTTATAACAGCAGAAATTGTAGACTACCCAAATAAGCACCCATTATTAGGAAAATGGGTGAAGTGTGATATATTTATATAACAGAATACCATACGTCAATGAAACACAAATGAAAAACTGACACCTGAATTAAAATGGATGAATCTCAAACCTAAGACTGACTAAAAAAACATAAAGAACACATACAGTATGCTGCTGACAATGTTTTCAAAATATATACGAAATGATAATTAGCTATCAGTATTTCTCAACTTTTTTTATAACATGGTGCACAGAAAATTGTAGTATTTGTATGGTATCCTGGTCTACATAAAACAGGCTAGTCATAATGTCTCCTGTTCCAAAGACTGAGGGGATCAATAACTCGGCACACTTGTAAATCATTCATGGTACTCAAGTTGAAAAGTTCAGGTATGGACTGTTTAGGGAACTGTAGATACATAGTAAAAGTGAAATGTATTGAAATCATTATCATCAAATTAGAATAATGGTTACTTTTTGAGGGGATGGAAGCGTATATATTAAAGAGTACAAAACAAAGGTGTTTACTATATTATTTTTATATATGCATATTTTTAAAATAAAGAAAAGAATGGGAAGCAAAGTGGATTTAGCAAATGTAAGTGACTTTTTTAAGCTCAGCCTCACAAGAGAGATGAAATGGGTAACAGTGGTGGTGGGGGGGAAGAGGCTGAAGGAAGACAGAATTTTCTTTTTTTTTAAACTTCTTTTTATTTTTGGGAGACAAAGACAGAGTATGAGTAGGGGAGGGGCAGAGAGAGAGGGAGACACAAAATCCAAAGCAGGCTCCAGGCTCTGGGCTGTCAGCACAGAACCCAATGCAGAGCTTGAACCCACAAATGTAAGATCATGACCTGAACCAGGTTAGATGGTCAACCGACTGCCCTACCCAGGAGCCCCAAATTCATTCTTTTTTAAGATTATAAAAAGGAGGGGCATTTGGGTGGCTCAGTTGATTAAGTGTCCAACTCTTGATTTCAGCTCAGGTCATGATCTCACGGTTTGTGGGTTTGAGTACCACATTGGGCTCTGAGCTGACAGTGCAGAGCCCATCTGGGATTCTCTCTCATGCTCTCTCTGCTCCTCTGTCCCCCTTTCTCAAAAATGAATAAAAACTAAACAAAGAAAAATTATAAAAATGAGCCAGTACAGATGGATAGGTTCTGAACCTGGAGCATGGGAGTAAATAATAGACTATCCTAAAGGAGGAAATTAATGGAATCCAAAGACAGGTTAGAGAGATTAGCATTAAATTAGAAAGGGCTAACCTCTTTCTTTGATGTATATAGTTAAGCTGTATTGTTTTGCTTTTATATAGGGAGAACAAGTTGACTTCTGAAGTAGAAGGAGAAAGATTGGGAAATAATATTACATAAGGAGCTTTAAAAACTGGTACAACATAAGACAATGTTGATATATCCTAACAGAGGGCAAAATCAAAATTCATTTCAGGTAGATCTATTTGTGGAGAACTATCTGAGGCTATGCAATCCATTTTTTCCTGGACAAATGGTTTTCAAAATGTGCTCAGGGCTCTAGTCATTCTGCAGGCGGCCATAGAGACTCAGAAAAATGAGAAACAGCACTCTTGTTTATACCACCCCATTTCAATTCCACCTTCCCTGTTATGCATGGGGCTTCCTTATAAGATTTATCTGAAGAAGGGTTCTACAATAAAATCACTACTCTGAAATTTTTTTCCTGGAAAAGCCATACCAGCAAGTCCCAAACCAAATAATTCTGGCTCCTTATGGAAATGTACCTAAATATTAGGCAACTGGCTGACACTAAGGGACATTATTTAAAAACACCCTATGAAACCACTGTCCTATTTATAGTAAAGATATTGTTGAGGATGTTAATCAATAGTGTCCTCTTTATGAGGGCTCAAGGGATAAATCTCTCTCTCTAATCTTGATAACAGACCAAATTATGTTCCCATGTGCAATTAGTTTATTTTTGCCTTAGGGACACTGTAAATCAGGACACTGATCTTGCTTCCCAATATAAATAGGCTCCTAGAAAGCCTAGTGCCAAACTTAAGACTAGATCTAGCAAATGGACAGAACGATATAGAATTTATTTTAAAATCTCTCTCCTGGTTTTAACATACCTCCAACCTCTATCTTCCACCTGTTATCTCAAAACCAAATGCCACCCAGCACCTACCCCCAAGAGACAAAGGCAGAGTTTGGCTACTACAGGTAGAGGGGTGGGAAAAAGGGGTAAGAAAGCCCCAGCCCTGAGGTCTGGGTACAGAGGGCATGCTCAAGAATGAGACTAAATAAGAAGTGAGAGTTATTCCTTACTACAACCATGAGACTAAAGGCTAAAGAGCTATGACAACTAAATGCAATATTTGACCCTAAACTAGATTCCATGCAGAGACGGGACAGTACTATAACGAAGGTTACTAAGCTAAATGATAAAGTTGGAATATCCCATTACAATACAAAAACTTGGAATTAGAATTTAAAGTGACAAAATCCAAATATACTTTGTGCTTTGGTTATATAAAAAAAGATTTCTGGGGCACCTGGGTGGCTCAGTCGGTTAAGCGTCCAACTTCAGCTCAGGTCATGAACTTGCGATTTGTGGGTTCGAGCTCCGCATTGGGCTCTGACAGCTACCTCAGAGGCTGGAGCCTGCTTCAGATTCTGTATCTCCCTCTCTCTGACCCTTCCCTGCTCACGCTGTCTCTCTCTCTCTCTCTCAGAAATAAATAAAAAACATTAAAAAAAAAAAAGATTTCTATTCTTAGGAAAAACACAGTAAAATATCTAAGGGTCATGATGTTACTGTCTTATGTCCAGGCAAGATCTGTGTATATGTGTATATACACATATGTACTGTATTATTTTTTTTAATTTTTTTTAATGTTTATTCATTTTTGAGAGAAAGAGAGACAGATGTGAGTGGGGGAGGAGCAGAGAGAAAGAGAGAGGGAGACACAGAATCTGAAGCAGGCTCCAGACTCTGAGCTGTCAGCACACAGCCCGACATGGGGCTCAAACCCACCAACTGTGAAATTATGACCTGAGCTGAAATCAGATGCTTAACCAACTGAGCTACCCAGGCACCCCCATACTGAACTTTTTAAATTTTCAACTTTTTCTAATTTTGAAATTATTTCCAAATATAAAATGTATTTAAAAATAAAGAGGAATGGGGCACCTGGGTGGCTTAGTCGGTTAAGCGTCCAACTTTCGCATAGGTCATGATCTCGCAGTTCGTGGGTTCGAGCCCCGTGTCGGGCTCTGTGCTGACTGCCAGCTCAGAGCCTGGGGTCTATTTCAGAGTCTGTATCTCCCTCTCTCTCTCTGACCCTCCCCTGCTCACGCTGTCTCTCTCTCTCTCTCTCCTAGAAATAAATAAAAATATTTAAAAAATAAAATAAAATAAAATAAAAATAAAAATTAAGAGGAATATAGAAGTCTTTGTTGCAACAGTAAGCTACAGATCAGTGGTTCCCCATCCCTGGGTCCGAATTCTTAATTCTTGCAGGAAGCACGAATCAATAAACATACCAGGTGTACACACACACACACGCATGCACGCTCTCAATAATCTTCCGTTATCTATGTGGTATAAACTACCGTGAATGATAATTTAAAAATGTATTTAACCGTATAACTAAATTTGTGGCATCTTCTGGGTATTGTACATTTTCTCAAACAATCGATAACAAAAGTAAAGGTGTTTTGTGAGGATAACAAAATTTGCCTTTGTGTCCCCTTACCTGAATAGGGAACTTCTTACTATTTTCATCAGAGAGAACTGTGGTGATAATTTCCATAGCTATTATAAAACAGAACATAGGACCTTCAAAGAATATAAAATTAACTGGAATGTGAATAAAAAATACAAGCTTTAAAAGATTCAAGAGTTGGGGTGCCTGGGTGGCTCAAAGTTGGTTAAGCGTCCAACTTTGGCTCAGGTGATGATCTAATGGCTCATGGGTTTGAGTCCCACGTTGGGCTCTGTGCTGAGAGCTGGAAGCCTGCTTCAGATTCTGTGTCTCCCTCTCTCTCTGCCCCTCCCCTGCTTGGGCTCTGTCTCTCTCAAAAAAAGAAACATTAAAAAAAAAAAAGGATTAAAAAAGATTCAAGAGGCTTCAATGGTTGAGAACAAACCCCCAAATTTAATAGAGTTCAACTTTAAACACAAAGGAACACTTCATTATTATCAGACAGGGGAGACACGGTTTAATAGTAGGCAATAAAATATGGGCGAAGGAGAAGACTGAGATTTTGGATGTCCACTAGTATACTATGTGCCAACAGTGGGATATGGCTGCCAAAAACCTAATGTAATATTAAGTAGCATTAATTAAAATATTATTTAGGAAGATAATAATCCAACTCTGTACTCGGCAGAGCACATGTGAAGTAATACATTCGATTCTGAGCCTTAGAACTCCTGCTTACAGTCCTGAGGGAATAGCTTGTATCAGACTAATCCTCCTGCATAGAAAACTATAAAACCTCCTGAAAATACAGACAGCAACTGTTTAAGTACACTGGAGACAAGACAGCCATCAGTGGAGAAGAAAGAATTCTGTAGGGGAGGAAGGCAAAATGAGGCTACATTATACATCTACTTGCTCCCTTGGGGCATTTCCAGATTTCCCACAGGGGATAAAAGCCAATCAGAAAGCAGTCACTTTGGACAGAAACCTGCAGTCTTACCAGTTGAGGAAACACACAGAAACAGAATTTGTGGCTGCCATGTTAGGAAGAAACGAAGGAAAAAATTCAAGACAGAGAATCACAGACTCTAAATATACTCTGGTTGATGCCCACATCAGACATGTGCAAGATGGCTTTTAAGTCACCTGGCTGGTAGTAAAAGAGAAGACAGAGTTTGGAGTTTGAGTTTTGTGTTTAGTTCTATTTGTCCACAATCAATAACAAGTAATCATCAAAGAATTCCTTCATGTGAATGCTTTGCAGCAAAAATGGTGCTAAATTAAATAGTTATTAAATAACTTTTTCAAATCTCACAATTTATCCTGGAAAAACTGTACTGACTGCAGAAAACAATAGTAGGTCAAACTGCTGCTGCCTTAGCATTAACAAGATAGCTGCACCAAACTGAGCGAGTTGTCACTGCATTCTTCATGGCCACATACTCAGTTTAAAAAACTTTAAAAATGGGGTGCCTAGCCCCTCTGGAAAACAGTGTGGAGGTTCCTCAGGAAACTAACAATAGAACTCCCCTATGACCCAGCAATAGCACTGCTAGGAATACAGAAGGGATACACTAGGAATGCAAGAGATACAGAAATGCTGAGGCATAGGAGCACATGGACCCCAATGTTCATAGCAGCACTCTCCACAATAGCTAAAACATGGAAAGAGCCTAAGTGTCCATCAACAGATGAATGGATCAAGAAGATGTGGTTTATCTATACCATGGAATACTACATGGCAATGAGAAACAGTGAAATCTGGCCATGTGTAGCAACATGGATGGACCTTGAGGGTGTTATGCTGAGCGAAATAAGTCAGGCAGAGAAGGACAAATATCATATGTTTGCACGTATAGGAGGATTAGGAGGAACTTGACGGAGGAACAAGGGGGAGAAGAAGGGCGGAAATGGTGGGGGAAAGGGAGAGAGGCAAACCATGAGAGACTCTTGAATGCTGACAAAAACTGAGGACTGATGGATGTGGAGGGGAGGGGGGGATGGGCATGGAGGAGGGCACTTGTGGGGATGAGTACTGGGTGTTATGTGGAAACTTATTTGACAATAAACTATTTGTAAAAAAAAAATAAATAAATAAAATAAAAATGGGGTGCCTGCGGGGCGACTGGGTGGCTTAGTTGGTTGAGCGTCCAACTTTTGCTTAGGTCACGATCTTGTGGTTCATGGGTTCGGGCCCCGCGTCAGGCTCTGTGCTGACTGCCAGCTTGGAGCCTGGAGCATGTTTCCGATTCTGTGTCTCCCTCTCTCTCTGACCCTCCCCTGCTCACTCTGTCTCTCTCTCTCTCCTAGAAGTAAATAAAACATTAAAAAAAAAATGGGGTGCATGGGTGGCTCAGTCAGTTAAGCGTTCAACTTCGGCTCAGGTCATGATCTCACAGTTCGTGGGTTCAAGCCCTGCGTTGGGCTCTGTGCTGACAGCTAGTTCAGAGCCTGGAGCCTGTTTCAGATTGTGTCTCCCTCTCTCTCTGACCCTACCCTGCGCACGCTGTCTCTCTCTCTCAGAAATAAAAACATTTAAAAAATTTATTTTTAAATAAATAAAAATTTTTAAAAAACCTTTAAAAATAAAAAAGCTGGTTTCACTTAAGATTGTTCTTGATGAAGCACACAAAATATGTTTTTTAAATCATGGCGTTTGAGTACGCATCTTCTGTGTGAATAACTTTCATCTATTAAATTCACTGCTTTACATGGTTGAGGTAATGGTACCCCAAAGCAATTACAATAGTAATATCAAAGATCTCTGATCATAGATTGCCATAACAAATGCAAAAATAATGAGAAACTCGGAAATATCGCAATAACCAAAATGTGACACAGAGACACAAAGTGAGCAAATGCTATTGAAAAAAATAGTGTTAACAGACTTGCTCAAAGCAGGGTTGCCAAAATCATTAATTTATTAAAAAAAAAAAACCACCATAATATATGTGAAGCACAATAAAGCAAAACACAATAAAATGAGATATGCCTGTATTTTTTTTTTAATGCTTTATTTATTTTTAAGAAAGGGACAGCGTGAGCAGGGGAGGGTCAGAGAGAGAGGGAGACACTGAATTCGAAACAAAAATGAGATATGCCTGTATTTCCTAAAACGAACAATGCACGATGTTACAAGATGGTAAAAGAACTATTCAAAGTGCAATACAGGCCAATGGGTTTTAATATAAAAATATGAAGAATTCATCAATATTGTTTCAGATTCCACACTGCAAATAAATTTAAGAAATTACTACTTGTCAAGTTTTGGTGTAGTGTAAAAGAAGAATATCCACAATTTTCTGAAAAGGCTTAAAATATTCCTTTCTTTTCCAACTTTATATAGCTGTGTGATGGTGGATTTTCTTCATATACTTCAATCAGACTAATATAAAAAACCACACAGGAAGCAGAAATGAGAATCTAGTAATTTTCTATGAAGCCAAAAATGTAAAGCAATGTAACTATTCCCCTTTAATTTATTTTTGTTTTGGAAGATTTGGTTATTTTTACCCAAATGTTATTTATATTATGAAATATGGTTTTATTATTTTCAAGTGAACAAATATTTAAAATTTTTCTGTTTGAATTTCTAATACCGTATCAAGTATGACCTAAATAAACAAAAGCTCCTTGAGAGCTCTCAATGTTTAAAAGGAATCCTAAGACAAAAAAATTTGAGAAACAATGTACTACACATATGAGACAGGAAAATGCAAAAATACAATCAAACAGCAACCTTGAAGTGACCTAAATTTTGGAATTAGCACACAAGGATTTTAAAGCAGCTATTTTAAGTATGATTAAGGATGTAAAGGAAAAGATATCAGCAATGACTGCAGAGATAAGAAATCTCAGCAGAGAAATTGAAATTACAGAAAGAACTGAATGCAAATCTAGAACTGAAAAATATAAAATCCAAAATAAGAAATTTCCTAGATGGTTTTAACAGCAAATTAGAAATTATAGAAGAGTCAGTGACCTGATGAGAGACCAAGAGAAATTACCCAATCTGAAGAACAGCGGGAAAAACAATGAAATAGAATGAACAAAACTTTCATAACCTGTGGAAGAATATAAAGATATTTAAAATATGTGTAATTGGAGTCCCAGCATAAAAGTACTGAAGAATACGTGGCGCACTGCTCTGTAAATGTTCAACAGGCCAAATGTGGACTGTTGTCTGTTTCTGTACATAAAGTTTGACTGAAATACAGCCACGTTCATTCATTTAATTATCTGTTTATGGCTGAGTTTGCTATACAACAGTAAAGTAGTTACAAGAGACATTCTATGACCCATAAAACAAAAAAATATTTGCTTTATTACTCTTTACAGATAAAGTTTGCTGACCCCTGATCTAAATACTCTTTATATCCTCACTGAATTTTTTGGTCTAGTTATTCTATCAATTACTAGGAAAAAGTGTTAAAATCTCCAACTGTGACTATGGATTTGTCTATTTCTAACTTCAGCTCTGTTAGTTTTTGTTTGATGTATTTTCAAACTATGTTGTTTGGTCTTCTACAATCATGACTGTTGTGTCTTCCTTATAAATTAATCCCTTTATTATTATGGAATGTTTATCTTTGGTAGTACTCATTGTCTTAAAGTCTACTTTCTCTGATATTAATAAAGACACTCCAGTTTCTTATGCTTACTGCTTGAAGGTATATGTTTCTATCCTTTCCCTTTCAATGTATCTTCTTTATACTTAAAATGTATTTCTTATAGGTGGCACATAGAGGAGGTCTTGCTTTTTTTTTTTTTTTTTTTTTTTTACAAATAGTTTATTGTCAAATTAGTTTCCACATAACACCCAGTGCTCATCCCCACAAGTGCCCTCCTCCATGCCCCCCCCTCCTCCCCCCCACATCCACCAGTCCTCAGTTTTTGTCAGCATTCAAGAGTCTCTCATGGTTTGCCTCTCCCCCTTTCCCCCACCATTTCTGCCCTTCTTCTCCCCCTTGGTGAGGAGGTCTTGCTTTTTATATATTCTGACACTCTGCTTCTTGATTGAAGGATTTAATTCACATTTTCCTCTTTACTGCCTTTAAGAACTTTTTATCATTCTTTAATCAATTTGATTATGATGTGCCTTGTAGTTTCTGTCATGTTTACTGTTCTTGGGGTTTTGTTGAGCATCTGAGATTCTGTGGGTTTATAGATTTCATCACATTTAAAACTTTTCTGGTCATTATTTCCTCAAAGCTTTGCTGTTCTAATCATACATATATTAAGCCTGCTAAAGTGTCCCACAGCTCATCAGTGCTCTACCCATTTTTTCAGTTTTTTTTTCCTGTCATTTCAGATAGTTTTGCTATCACTTCCTCAAAGTTCACTAACATTTTTTCCTGCAGTGTTCAATGGCAAAATATACATTCTTTTCAAGTATATATGTTCACCAAGATAAGGCGTTTGCTAAGCCATAAAAACCAGCTAAAAACTGGTTCACAAAAATTGTTATAGCTGCCGTGGATAGCAATTTGGCAGATCCTCCAAAGGTTAAACATAAAGTTACCATATGATCCAGCAATTCTAGTCCTAGGTATATATTTAATAAAACTTAAAATATAGGTACATACAAAAACTTATATATGAATGTTCGTATCTGCACTATTCATAATAGCCAAAATGTAAAAACAACCCAAATATCCATCAAATCACAAATGGATAAATAAAATGTGGTATATCCACATAATGGAATACTATAGTAATACTACAATATGGATAAACCTTGAAGACGTTATGCTAAATGAAAATAAACACAAAAGACTACATATTATATAATTCTATTAATATGAAATGTCCAGAATAGGCAAATCTATATAGACAGAAAGTAGAATGTTAGTTGCCATGGCCTGGGGGAGTTGGAGGAAAACTCCAACACAAACAAATAGCAAAACAGCTACGCAGTTTCTTTTGGGGGTGATGAAAATGTTCTAAAACTAACTGAAGTGATGGCTGTATAACTGTCACTGTACTAAAAGCCACTGAATTAAACATTTAATCAAATGAACTGTATGGTATATGAATTATACTTCAATAAGGTTGTCATTCTAAAATAGCTGGATGAAAGATTTAAAAAACATTTTTTTTAATGTTTGTTTATTTATTTTGAGAAGGAGAGAATGTTCATGGGTAAGCAGGGGAGGGGCAGAGAGAAAAGGAGAGAAACAATCCCAAGAAGGCTCTACACTGTCAGCACAGAGCTCTACATGGGGCTTGATCTCACAAACCGTGAGAGATGAAATCAAGAGTTGGACACTTAACCAACTGAGTCACCCAGGCAACCCTTAAAATTTTTTTTGGAAATTCTTAACTAGACTGGATGAAGAGAAGGTGAACAAAAAAGAGAAGACACAAATTGCAACTGCAGAAATTAAGGAGAAGTTGTCACTCCAGAAGATCTTACAGACAATTAAAAAAAAAAAATAGAGCAGTATTATAAACATCTTTATCCACTTAGAAGAACTGGACCAATTCCTTGAAACCTATCACTTAGCCAAACAGACTCAATATAGAATCGAAAATCTCAATAGCCCTAAAACCATTAAAGAAATTGAGTTAACTGTCTAATACTCCACCAAAGAAAACTCCAGGCCAAACAAAACAAAACAAAGACAATTTTACATAAACTCATTCAGAAACAGAGCAGGACGGAACATCTGTCAACTCAATTTTTTGAAGCCAGCATCATGATACCAAAATTAGACAAGTATTTTTTAAAAAGAAAGTTACAGATTATTTTGATCAATACAGACCCCAAAATCCTCAACAAAATATTAGTCAATCAAACCAGTAATATATTAAAAAGATAACCTATCACAGGTCATCTGGATGGCTCAGTTGGCTGAGCATCTGACTTCAGCTCAGGTCATGATCTCATGGTTTGTGGGTTCAAGCCCCACGACAGGCTCTGTGCTGACAGCTTGAAGCCTGGAGCCTGCTTCAGATTCTGTGACCTCTCTCTCTGCCCCTCTGTCCTCTCAAAAATAAACATTAAAAAAAAATTTTTTTTAAAGATAACATATCATGATCAAACAGGTTTTATCATCATAATTCAAGGTGGTTTAACTTTCAAAAATCAAAAATGTAATTCATCAGGATACCTGGGTGGCTCATTTGGTTAAGTGTCCAACTTTGGCTCAGGTCATGATCTCACAGTTTGTGGGTTTGAGCCCCGCATCAGGCTCTGTGCTGACAACTGGGAGCCTGCAACCTGCTTCAGATTCTGTGTCTCCCTCTCTCTGCCCTTCCCCTGCTCATGCTCTGTCTCTCTCTGTCTCTCAAAAATAAATAAATGTAAAAGCAATTTTTTAATGTAATTCATATTAACAAAATAAAGTAGAAAAAATCATTTCAATAAATGTAGAAAAACATATGACAAAATTCAACCACCATTCATGGTAACAACTCTCAAGAAATTGGGAAAAGAAGGGAAGTTCCTCAACTTGATCCCATTAAGAATATAAATAGGCAAACCATGCTTTGGGAGAAAATATTTGCAAAATATATCTAGTAAGCTCACACAATTACATTATATAAATATATGTATTATATATAATATCAACATTTCAGCAACAAAAGACAAACAATTCAATAATAAAGAGCCAAAGAATTAAATGGACATTTCATATGGAAGACATGTAAATCCTCAAAACACAACAACATTCATCATCAGTAGATATCAGGCAAATGCAAATTAAAACCACAATAATGTACCACTGCATATGCACTTGAACAGCTAAAACACCAAATGCTGGTAAAAATGAGGAGCAACTGGAACCCAAATACATAGTTGGTAGGAATGCAAAATTGTACTTTGGGAAGAAATGATCCAGAAAGAAGTGTCAGAGTCTAAGCAAAGTGGGAAGGCCATCTATACAGAAGGACTGTTCAGTGCAGGTGTCAGAGCTTGAGTAGGGCAAGGAGGGCATCTGTGCAGGGTAGGATTTTGGGAGGGTCCAGGTTTTTCACTCTAGAGTAAGGGCATTACAAAAGGTAAAGGGAGAAAACTGGAATTGACTCTGTGGTATTGGACTGAAATTGGCAGTATCAAGGTGAACTATGGTTTTTTGGGGTTTTTTTACATTTATTTATTCATTTTGACAGAGAGAGAGAAAGCTCTCAAGTGAGCAGGGGAGGGGCAGAGAGAGGGAGAGAGAAAATCCCAAGCAGACTCTGCACTGTCAGCACAGAGCTCAATGTGGGGCTCAAACTCATAAACCATGAGATAATGACCTGAGCCAAAATCAAGAATCAAAATCAACGCTTAACTGATTGAGCCACCCAGTTGCCCTTACGGTTTTCAATATATAGAGACTGATACAGAAATACAGATATAAATGTGTACTGTATATAATTATGCATGTGTTTGCCTACACATACACACAGCTACAAACATTCCCTAGCTTTTTTCACTGAGAGGTCTTAGGAATAACAACATCCCAAAAGCAATGAATGCAACTAACATCCAGTTGTTGCCTCCAAAATACTATTCTTCGCTAAACGGAACCAGGACTCTTTGGAGAAAAGACGAATTCCAGGGCTGGGATAGGAAAAGTACAAAATGAGCCTGGAACATATTGTTCTGTTAGAAAGTAAGAAAGGGCTCAAAGAATGATGGGAACAGGTCAAAAAAGACACAGGAACCACCACCTCAAAGAGGTTCTCACTGGCCAAATGTGGGTCAATCTATACCATAATGACAGATGTGGAGCTTGAATTCACGAACTGTGAATCACGACCTAAGCTGAAACCAAGAGTTGGACACTTAACTGATTGAGCCACCCAGACACCCCATGAAAGACACTTGAATTTAAACCAAAACTTAAAAAAATCTCTGAAGGACAATGCTGGATTTAAGAACTGCAAAGCACATTACTGAGACCAAGAAATCCACAGACCTTGTGAGGAGGACATGCTCACTATGGTAATGGCTAACTGCCTAGATACACTGAATAGAACATAAATCACTGAGATATTCAACAAATTATATATAATGTACATATATAAACACATACACATACTTTTTACCTCTATAGAATTTTGGATGGCATATTTTATTGCAATACTTACTGGTGCTACTATTTTTCCTGTCTGTCCAACTTGCATATCATTGGGAACAAAGCCAGCATCAACAGCAGCACGAGAAGCACCAACTAAATGGGGAAAACATATTTGTCATTTTTTAAAGCTCTTATTCCACCAGTTGGAATATTCACTACTAACTGTATAGAAAGACACTGACAAGGACAATCAGAAATTTATTTTATAAAGGCCTTGTTTAAAAAAAAATAGCCTCCTGTCACTGATCAAAAATTCTAAAATGAAGTACTAGTGCATTTTATATACAGAACTTTAAAAAATGCCTTCCATTTATACCCAAGGATTTAAGATTTTAAGTTTGACTGAAGTCCTCTGCTTGGTTTATCAAAAAGATATTCAGGCATTCATAAAACATATATGATAGTCTGTTTGGCATGCCATTATATAATGGTCCTTTATGCAATAACTTCACTATTTTTTAAAGTTATTTATTTGTTTTTTTGAGAGAGAGTGAGCATGCACACACATGAGTTGGGGAGGGGTGGAAAGAGAATCCCAAGCAGGCTCCATAACCGACTGAGCCACCCAAATGCCCCAATAACTTCACAACTTTTTTTTTTTTTTTTAATATTTTATTTATTTTTAGGAGAGAGAGAGACAGCGTGAGCAGGGGAGGGTCAGAGAGAGAGGGAGTCACAGACTGAAACAGGCTCCAGGCTCTGAGCTGGCAGTCAGCACAGAGCCCGACGCGGGGCTCGAACCCACGAACCGCGAGATCATGACCTAAGCGAAAGTCGGACGCTTAACCGACTAAGCCACCCAGGCACCCCTTAACTTCACAACTTTTGAAGAAAGTTACTATATCATTATTTCTTGTGATCAGATAAACACAAGTTACATATAACACAAGATAAGAATTAACCAATATCTGCAATCTAAAAAAAAAAAAAAATGAGAAGTTAACTAGCATTCAGTCCTTCATCAGGAGTCAATAAGGAGCTCTGTACTTGGGAATAGGTCACCCCTCTCACAAAAGGGGTCGAATGACCCTCCGATCCTCTTCATCTACAGAGGACAAGAGAAAGCCACAAACTGTACTCCTCACTACCTCCTAATGCTCACAGTTCAACAACACTACCTAGATCAGTGAGGACTGATCACATCCTGCCCTTTACTTACATCAGTCACTGCAACAAGCCCCAGACTCAAAGGTTATCCTCTGTAATCCACATACTCATCTCCATAATGCCCTGCATAGTTCTTAATCTTCACCCATCTTCCTATTTGTCTAGATGTTCCCTGAGGACAATGATTCCCCTGCAGTCCTCTCCAGTAGATGTTGCTATCAGCCACCAGGCCTACAGGTGGGACACCTTACTGACAATCTCAGAAAGTTCTCCCCTTTCTTCTTTAAAAGCCTTCAGGTTTGAATCTCATGTAATCATATTTTATTACCCATTTATTGCTGTGTCATCTATCAACCACTAGGTCAATCCCATTCATTTCTCAATGATTTTTAGCTTCTGGGTCATTGCCACTTTCTCCAATATGACTCTTTTTTTTTTTTTTTTTAATGTTTATGTATTTTGGGGAGAGAGAGATAGAGAGAACAAACGGGGGAGAAGAAAGAGAAGGAGACCTAGAATCTGAAGCAGGCTCCAGGCTCTGAGCCATCAGTACAGATCCTGATGCAGGGCTCAAACTCAAGAACTGCAAGATCATGACTTGAGCCGAAGTGAACACTTAGCCAATTGAGCCACCTAGGCGGCCCTCTCCGGTACTAATCTTAATTCTTGAAGATTTTAACACCTGGCTTCTTGGTTCCTTAAATAACTCTCCTGCAGTTGTCTCTGTCCTCAGCTACACACACCCATGGTCACATCCCCAAACTTTAAATTACCAACCCCTTGACAATTTCCAATGTCTCTCTGTGACCTACTCTTTCCAGTTGACTCACTTTGTACTCAACTCCAACAATCCTCTGACCTCACAGGGATCTACATTTCTATTTACTGTCCCTCTCTCCCACAATGTTTGCTCTTCTTTACCTAGCTTAATTTTATGATCAATGACTCTAATCACTTAGTTGCATATGCCTTCAATTTCCTTGCCTTCCTCTTAAATCATCACATTCAAGTGAAAAAAGCTCCATCTCTGGTTAATTGACTAAACAAACTCTCTTTCCACACCTGTTCCCCTATAGTTCAGCATAAGTGGAGAAAAACACCAACACCAAGCTGTGCTAACTGGGTTTTACTTTAAATAAATAGGCCTTGGGGTGCCTGGGTGGCTCAGTCAGTTAAGCATCCAACTTCAGCTCAGGTCTCATGGTTTGTGGGTTCAAGCCCTACACTGGGCTCTGTGCTGACAGCTCAGAGCCTGGATCCTGCTTCGGATTCTGTGTCTCCTTCTCTCTGTCTCTCTCTCAAAAAAAAAAAAAAAAATTAAAAAATTTTTAATTAAAAAAATAGGTCTTAATTCTTTCACTCTTTTCTAAACTATAATTTCATAGATCTCCTTCTCTCATAACTTCCAACACTCTTTAACATCATCAATCTCAGCTGATGACCATGCTTCCTATTTCACTGAAGAAACTGAAATAATCACAAGCAAACTTTCACATGCTCCAACTAATATACACCCATCAACCTGAAGCTGTGCCCATATTCTTTCTTGCCTACTTAACTGCAGCAACTCTCCCCTCCCTCCGCTGTATAATTTTCCCTCTCAACTGGAGCACTCCCAGTCTTTACCTTCAACTCCCATCAGCACAGAAGCATGCTATTTGTCTCCTCTTTACAACACCCCTATTGGCCCCATTCCCCCTCTAAATAAAGTTCATTTCTCTGTTCTCCTATAGAGCAAAATCTCTCTAAAGAGTTTCATTGACTTCAATTCCAGGCCTCCCAGTCTATTTCTAAAAACTTTTTTTTGTTAAAACATAACACAGAGAGGTGAATGAATGGCTCAGTCGGTTAAGTATCCGACTGTGGCTCAGGTCATGATCTCATGGTCTGTTAATTCTAGCCCTACATCAGGCTTTGAGCTGTCAACACAGACAGCTAGGAGCCTGCAGCCTCCTTCGGATTCTGTGTCTCCCTCCCTCTCTCTCTCTCTCTCTCTCTCTCTCTGCCCCTCCCCCACTTGCACTCTGTCTCTCTCTCTCAAAAATAAACATTAAAAAAAATTAAACAAAAAACTCTCCCTCATAATACATATCCAATCTGTCAGGAAATCCTAGTGGTTCTTTACCTTCAACTATATATCCCAAAACTATTTTTCCCCACATCCACTGCTACTAACCTGATCCAACCCACACGTATCTCTCACCCGACTGAAACAGTCTAATTGATCTATTAGTGCACTTATTCTCCTATGCTCTGTGCTCAAAACTGTAGCTAGAGTGTCAGATCATGTGACTCTTCTCAACTCTTTCAATCGTTTCCCATTTCATCCAGAGAAAAGCAATCTCTTTACGAAAGCATGGTCTGGTCTATCACCCCCAATCTTGTCTCTTAACTACTCTTCCTTTTTGCACTTCCCATTTCAGCCACACTGCCCTCTTTACTGTTCATCACTCAGACCAGATACACTTCTGACTTAGCCAGGTCCTATGTACTTTACTGATCCCTCTACCTGAAACACGCTCTCTTTCAGATCTCATGGCTTGCTTCCTCACGTCCATCAAACCTTTGTTCAGATGTCTCCTTCTTACGGCTTCCTCTGACCATCGTATTTAAAACTGCAATCATCCCTCTCCATAGCATTTTCATAGCATTTACTACCCTCTAACATACTATTTACTAATTTATTGTGTTTAGTGTCTGTGGTAGGCAGAAAAACAGCCCTTCCAAAGATATATTCACTTTATAATCCCCAGAATCTGTGAGTATTAACAAATATGGCAGTAGATATAATATAGTTAAGGATCTTAGGAGAGTATGCCTACCCTGAACTATCTAAGTGGTCCCTAAATGTCAACACATGTATCCTCATAAGAGGAATACAGAGGGAGACTTGAGACAGATACACAGAGAAGAAGGTGACATAAAGACAGAAACAGAGACTGGAGTGATGCAGCCACACGCCCAGGAATGTCAGGGCAGCCTCTAGACACAGGAAATGAACAGAT
The DNA here is from genome assembly GCA_017311185.1 of Proteles cristata cristata. Taxonomy (NCBI): domain Eukaryota; kingdom Metazoa; phylum Chordata; class Mammalia; order Carnivora; family Hyaenidae; genus Proteles; species Proteles cristata. The sequence goes on along the minus strand of JAESUZ010000007.1, from coordinate 718,089 downwards.
TTGCTCCCAGAGTGTGGTCCTGCAACACCATGATTTCAACACACTTCTGGCCTATAGAATAGTGACAGAACAATTTTCTGTTGTTTTAGGCCACCAGGTTTATAGCAGTTTGTTATAGGAAACTAGCCACAGGAAACTAACACAAAATCTAGTCTCACCCAAATAGAAACGTAACTTCTACAAGGGCAGAAACTTTGCTTATTTTACTCACTGTTATTTCCCTAGCTCCTAATATAATGCCTGACATATGGCAGACACTCAATAAATATTTGTTCAACTAAAGAATAAGTGAATGAAATAAACACCCTCAAATAACACCATCTGACTGTGAAGAATCAATACCATGCCTTTATTCAGACAAAACCATTATAGTTTCTATGAGTACATATATAAGTATGTACTAATATAAAATCATAGAAAAAACCTAGAAAGTTACACACAAAACCCTTAAAAGAGGGAAGACAGACGGGGCGTCTGGGTGGCTTAGTCAGTTAAGCGTCCAACTTTCGCTTAGGTCATGATCTCGCGGTTCGTGGGTTCGAGCCCCGCGTCAGGCTCTGTGCTGACTGCCAGCTCAGAGCCTGGAGCCTGTTTCAGTCTGTGACTCCCTCTCTCTCTGACGCTGTCTCTCTCTCTCTCTCTCCTAGAAATAAATAAAACATTAAAAAAAAAAAAAAAGTAGGAAGACAGAATTAAGACCTTTTTTGTAAAAACAATATATCCATGTAATAGTTCTATAATTAAAAACTAAAATATTGCCAACTTTCTGACTTTTCAAAAAACATTCCACTCTCATCAGTACATTTTTAAATAATGTTAACTTCTATTTTTAGGAGAGGTTTATATGAGACTACCATAAAGAGAAAAACAAGGGCATTCCTGAGTCAGAACTAGGCACTGAGGCTAACACTAAATGAATTTTTTTAATGGAAAAATACAAAGATTTGGCAAATATAAGAGGGTCACATAAATAATAAAAAAGCATAAGGATACCATCTCCCCAATGAATGCTACTCAGAGACTAATAAAAAACATTTCAGAAAGAAAAGTTGAAAGCAGAGAAAGCAAAAATAATTTGCAGCCTTGAGTGACTTATATATAAATGAAATAATAAAGAAAAAATATATCCAACAAAAAGAGAATTTTTTTTATAAAGAAAATAACTTTACCTGCAGCATGTAGTTGATCTGCCAAATCATACAACAACTTAAAGTTCTCTCCACTCTTCAAACCCCGACCTCATTGAAAAAAGATGGGGTGAAAAATTAGATAAGCCTAAATTCCATTCCATAAAGGATACAAAAACTTCATTCTACACAGCTAAGAGATGACTTGTACCATGCTCCCCCTGGTGCCAGAGATACAAATGTACAACAAAGAGCTCAAATTGGGTTATGAAGCTCATGATTTCACTTTCTCAATTGCTAAAGTGGAAATAATACTTACCAACTTCTTTTTTGTTTGTTTGTTTGTTTGTTTGTTTTATTTATTTTTAGGAGAGAGAGAGAGACAGCGTGAGCAGGGGAGGGTCAGAGAGAGAGGGAGTCACAGACTGAAACAGGCTCCAGGCTCTGAGCTGGTAGTCAGCACAGAGCCCGACGCGGGGCTCGAACCCACGAACCGCGAGATCATGACCTAAGCGAAAGTCGGACGCTTAACCGACTAAGCCACCCAGGCGCCCCAATACTTACCAACTTCTTAACATTTGAAAAAAAAAAATCTATGCTCCTCTAAAATATATACTAATAAAATCAAAGTATTTTAAAATCAAAGCATAGTTTAAAATTAATAAATTACAATATTCCACTTACCACCAGATATCACTACTCTGGCACCAGTTAGCTCTGGTCGATCACTTTTTGTTAATTTCTGGTCAAGCCATTCTGATATCCCCACTGGGGAAGTACTTGATGCTGCGTATATCGATACAGAAAACAGAACAATGACCAAGGTTAAAGTTCAATAATAGTAATTTTTAAGATAAACATAAAGAATTAATTTCATGAAATTTAAGTTTGTTGTTAGTTACTGTGAATTTTTTGTGCTCCTAATTTCATTCTCTGGGATTTTTGGAAAGAATTAAAGGAATTGGGTTCTAGCCTATTTCTCATCAGCTACATGACTTTTGAGAAGTCATTTAATCCTTAGAGTCTATCTACAAAACTGGAATGACCCTCTCTCTATGGGGTTCAAATAAGAGTAAAGAGGACACCCTGTAAACATTCACTATTAATTACATTCTTCCATTATACTGAACCTTCCAAGTATTATAATAGGAAACAGGGAGAGAAAAGTAAACCTTAACATCAACATAACAGATTAATAACAGATTAATCTTTTTTTTTTTAAAATGTTTTATTTATTTCTAGGATAGAGAGACAGCGTGAACAGGGGAGGGTCAGAGAGAGGGAGTCACAGAATTTGAAACAGTCTCCAGGCTCTGAGCTGGCAGTCAGCACAGAGCCCGACGCGGGGCTCGAACCCACGAACCGCGAGATCATGACCTAAGCGAAAGTCGGACGCTTAACCGACTAAGCCACCCAGGCGCCCCAATAAGAGATTAATCTTAATGGACCTTTTTTCCTACCCCTCTGATCTACCAAAACAACTATACTAATACCAAAACTGATAAGAAAAAGTCACATTATAAATATTTCTCACTTTTGTATAAGCTTGGGAATATTACCTAGACTGAGCTCTCAGACACTCTGCATTAGAAATCTAACCAGAGGCCATTTCTTACTCTAATATAATCCGTGAGCTAAAAAAAAAAAGAAAAAAAGAAAAAAAACAAATACAAACTTCAAATGAACACTCACCCTCTTCTGAACTGGCACTACCTCCACTTGTTGCTGCAGCTTCAAAAGATGTTCCTCGGACAGAAAACACCTTCACTTTCTCATCACACTTCACTGTACATAAAGCATTTCCTGCAATACACAATTTATTTTTTTAAAAACACCCATGAAGGACAAGTATTTCTTTGAGATTCAGAATTTACTTCTTGAAAACAGGGAAGAAATAACCGTGGACCAACTGTTTTCTACCTCTACTAAGTATTGGAAAAAGGACCGTAACACTGAAAAAACTGATCAGTGGATATTTGTATAACCTTGGATGTTTTTAAAAGAAGGACAAGTGCTGATCTGCCTGGAAGCAAGGAACTGAAATAGGCTAGGCGGCCACATGAATAAGGCATATTCTTCCTAAAAGGATATAAACAAAAGCTTCCTTCTCCAAAAACAATAATTAATTCAACAATATTAGCTGCAACAACTTAAGATTGAAGTCACTATGCAGGCTAAGAGAGGAAAATAAACGATAACATGATAGGGTATTAAAGAACAAGAGATGTTGGGGTGCGTGGGTGGCTCAGTTGGTTAAGTGTCCTACTTCAGCTCAGGTCATGATCTCATGGTTTGTGAGTTCAAGCCCCGCCATCAGGCTCTGTGCTGACAGTTCAGAGCCTGGAGTCTGCTTTGGATTCTGCGTCTCCCTCTCTCGCTCTCTCTCTCTCTCTCTCTGCCCCTTTCCTGCTCATGCTCTCTCGCTCTCTCTCTCTCTCTCTCAAAAAAATAAACAAACAAACAAAAAAGAACAAGGAGTGATGTCCCAAGATTTTAAAAGAATTTAAGACATTTCTTATGGATTAGCAATCACGCAAGAGTGACCTGAACTTGACCAATATTTCTCCTCAAACTCTACTGAAGACAAAAGATCTAATTTGAAAACTGACCATTAAATTGAAACACAGAACTTCAATCAGAAAGAACAAAGAGTTCATTGCCTTCTCTAGCCCCACTAGGGACCAGTGTGCCTAGCAGAAGATCAATCAACTAAAGACACACTGAAACGAATTTAATACAGATGGAAATGGAATAGAAGCAGTGAAGATTAAGAATACTGTTTTTTTCAAATGGAAAAGTTTTGCTTCTCCAAGTGTCACTTACAAAATATATTGAACAGTGAATCTAATTTTTTATGAATATAATTTATTGTCAAGTTGGCTTACATACAACACTCACTGCTTATCCCAACAAGTGCCCTCCTCAATGCCCATCACCCATTTTCCCCTCTCCTCCCACCACCCATCCACCCTCAGTTTGTTTTGTTTTTAAGAGTCTCTTATGGTTTGCCTCCCTCCTACTCTGTTAACTATTTTCCCCCTTTCCTTCTCCCATGGTCTTCTGTTAAGTCTCTCAAGATCTACAGTGAATCTAATTTTTACTGATGACTAAAAAAATCTCATCTCTCTGTAAAATGAATAACCAGGAAGGAAAGAAATGTGCTTTGGATCTATCAAGCAGAATGTAATGCCATGGTCTAGTAGCAATTCTAAGATTAAGATTTTTGTCAGAAACCTTTAAGATGGTCCATTTAAAACACAGTATGACTTGTTTTAAAATCCTATCTTCAAATTAAGTTCTGCTTTTAAAATGAAACAAAAGTTAGTATGTTGATTAATTATTTTCCTTGGGTACTCACCTGCATAAATAGTTCTCACAAATGTGTCGGGTGACTTGATTGCAATGATGTCAGAAATTGGTGCAACATCAAGTTTGGCTGCTAATCTGGGCAAAAGGTTCTAAAAGTAAAATAAGCAATGAATTATACACATACACACCTACGGACGGCTATCAACTATCAACAATATTCTCTAAATGCATATTCTACAGAAGTTTTAATTCAAATACTTTATATTTCATATGCATCTTTAGACACACTACAACTTCAAGTCTAACTTTTTGGACAGTCTTTAAGATTAAGTAAGAGTCTACATTACTCTAACTACATTAAGAGTTTTATGAGTTTCAAAGTAATAAACCACCTTAACTCAGTATGTTGAATTAAGAGATATGATATTCACTTTAATGAACATCACTCACAAAGTGTGACACTTATGGATTACTTAATTTCGGTAAGACAAAAAATAATTAGAGGAGTAGTAAAATTCTCAAATACTAAAAAAGATAATACATGTATGTATTTAATGTTTATGAAAGAAAAAGTTTCAAAGCAGACATTTCTACCTTTTAAAAAATCAATTATTGCAATAAAAAAAGGTCAAAACTAACCTAAATATCCATCAACAGGGGATAGGTTTATAAATTATAGCTCATCCATATAATGGAATCCTATGTAACCATAAAACAAACAAAAATGAGAAAGGTGAAACAGAGCTGTAAAATATGTACAGAAGCAACAAGCGTAATGTATATTCTTTTCCTTGTATATGCACAGAACATCTCTGGAATAGATATGTGTGATAACTTTGCCCTCACTAGCAGGGATCACTGGGAAAGCCACGATATCCCCAAGTCTCAGTTACATCACCTCACAAATAACAGGAAGATAATTCCTGGCTTCTAGTCTAAAATTCTATGACTCTAGGGCTCTAAAACAGAATTAGTTAGTGAAGACTGAATGTCCATACTCTCTAGACTCAAAGCTTTTCTCAGATGATAAAACCATGTAAGTATAATGAAAACAGTGAAGCACTGATTTTATCACACAAATACAAAGCTGAATTCTACACTGCTTTCTACACAGAGCTTATTTCAGGGCATCTCCTGAACTTGGTACATGACACCATCTCTAGTAGGCAAACTCTCACTATAGCAGTATTCAAGTTTCTCTCAATTTCATTCCCAAACTCTCTTTGTTTTCTAAGAATTCTCTCAAGATTACCAACCTGCACGTAAAATACTACTTAATTGGCACTAACATGTGGTTAGTTTTAAAATAATTTTAATATACCTATTATAATGACTCACAACTAAACTCATAAGCACCCCCAGGGTAGAGGTTTTGTGTCTTCTATTCCAATGAGGTCCTTACCCTATAGATGATAAGCGGTTCTATATATATTGATGCTAACAAGCATTGACAGCCTGAGTCAATTTTCCTCCTGTCATATCTCCAACAGGACAGATTTTCTAATTTTCAATTTATTTTTACCTTCATTATATAGCAGTTCTATTTCAGCCATGACAGAAGAGCCACTGAAAAGTACCACAGTTCATAAAACCACAAACAAAAATTAAGATCTCTGACAAAATAAAGTATTTGGGAAAACAATTAAAATGCTATTAAACATCCTTCTACCTTGATACATAAGAAGTTTAGAAGATGCCTACTATTAAAATAAATCAAATGTGACAGTATTTAAAGCTTGCTTCAGTAAGTAATTCTTCTTGAAATCACCTTCTTTAACTGTTCAGGAAATACCACTGGAATACTGTTACGTGGTCGAACAGATTCTATTACAAATGTTATGTTATGCAGACTGTGTCTCTTTTTATAGTTTTAAACTTTTTTTTTAATGTTTTATTTATTTCTAGGAGAGAGAGAGAGAGACAGCGTGAGCAGGGGAGGGTCAGAGAGAGAGGGAGACACAGAATCTGAAACAGGCTCTAGGCTCTGAGCTGGCAGTCAGAACAGAGCCCGACGCGGGGCTCGAACCCACGAACTGCGAGATCATAACCTAAACGAAAGTTGGATGCTTAACCGACTAAGCCACCCAGGCTCCCCTATAGTTCTAAACTTTTAAAATTGCTTGGATTTTAATATCTTCTGTACTTCCATTATCGCTGTTTTATTTTAAGCACATATTGGAAAAAAAATTTTATCATAGTGCTTAAAGACTTAATGCTTCTCTAGGTCTGATCTTTCATTTAAATATCCTGACAGAGGAGATGTAAACAGATCTATCTCTACACTATCCAAACAGGCTTGACCACATGATTTCTGGGAAAGAGATGCAACAACTGTCAGCATTTTTTCATGTACAAAAAGATGGCAGATTTTTAAATTCTAGCATACCAGTATGGAAATATGCAATCTCAAAACCACAGTTGGTAAAGGACTGTTATAGAGCATACTGCTCAGCTTCATCTAATGGACTCTTCCTCATTCCAAACCCATTCAGAGGCTATACAGCACCAGCTACTATGATGTGACCCTTGTTCTCAAAACTCTCATATGTTGCAACACTGCAATTAAGGTCAGACTATTAAAATATAGCTATTTAGATTCAACAAACACCCTTTCTTGGTTTAATAATCTTTCAGATGAACCATCAACACAGAAACTCAAGACTCATAAAATCTGTTTAAATCATCTAACACAGAATCAAAATTCTCAGAGATAGAATGGTCCACAAAGATCTTTTACTTTAATGCTCATCTGTAACAGTAGGTGGATGCCAATCCTGACTTAATCTTTTCCAGAGAAAGGGCAACCTACCACAGAGTAAACCCATTCTTTTTTTTTTTTTTTTTTTAACTCTCTACTTGGTAGATCTTAGACATCACTTGGTCAAACTACACCATTTTATATACAAGAAAAACAGATGTTAGGAAGGTAAAATGACTAGCCCAAGGTCATATATGTCTGTGGAATCATCTTACCTAGTAATCACTAAACTCTATTTTAAAGATTTTTTTTTTTTCTAGGAGAGAGAGAGAGACAGCATGAGCAGGGGAGGGTCAGAGAAAGAGGGAGACACAGGCTCAGGCTCTGAGCTGGCAGTCAGATCATGACCAGCAAAAGACGCTTAACCTGACTAAGACCCAGGCTCCCACGCCCTCTATTTTAAAAAAAAATGTAGGGGCGCCTGGGTGGCTCAGTTGGTTAAGTGTCTTCAGCTTAGGTCATGACTCATAGTTCGTGGGTTCGAGCCCCGCGTCGGGCTCTGTGCTGACAGCTAGCTCAGGGCCTGGAGCCTGTTTCAGATTCTGTGTCTCCCTCTCTATCTCTCTGACCTTCTCTGGCTCACACTGTCTCTCTCTCTCAGGAATAAATAAAAAACATTTAAAAAATAAATAAATAGAAAGCAAAAAAAAAAAAAATGTAATGTAGTCTGCAATGTGACACCCTAATAAAAAAATAATTGTTAAACTTGTGTTTACATTGTAGGTTGAACACTGTTACTGCCTATAAATTCTATTAACCTTAAGAGAAAAAATTTAATAAGTTCAAATTGATAATCCTAGGGGTTAAAAACAAACTACATCAATTTACATGAGTTATTCTTCAAGTTCGCAATGATTCATGCCTAGAAGCAATACTATGCCACAGATTAATATTCACAAACACTATTCATTTTGCAAGAAAAGAGATCAGTGTATCGGTTACTGTTAACTGTTACTCAACATGGTTATTTAAGAGATTATATCTTATTCCTCAAACTCATATTTTAAAATCAATTACAACAGGGGCGCCTGGGTGGCTCAGTTGGTTAAGAATCCAAATCTTGATTTCGGCTCAGGTCATGATCTCAGGATTCATGGGTTCAAGCCGCAGGTCAGGCTCTGCTCTGGCGGTGCAGAGCCTGCTTGAGATTCTCTCTCTCTCCCTCTCTCTCTTTCTGCCCCTCCTGTGCTCTTTCTGTCTCTCAAAATAAATAAACAAACTTTAAAATCAATTACAACAAAACTATGATAGTAAAAGGAAAAAAGTTAAATCAAGACAATTCAAAAAAGAAATAAAACCAACCAATAACTATATGAAAAGACGTTTGATCTTACTATCAGAGAAACGCAAAATTTACACAATACAATTTTTCACCCATCAGTTTGGGGGAAAATGTTAAAATGTATAATACCAAGTGTTGGGAAGACATCCTCTTAAGAGAGCAATTTAGCAATATAAGACCCAACTATTTCACTTCTACAGCTCTACTCTAAATAAACAGCAGCAAATGTATACAAAGATGTATGTGCAGGGACATGTCTTTACAGTAAGATTTATAAATGTAAAAAGTTAGAAATAACCTAACTGTCCATCCTTAGCTAAATATTGAATATTACATAGCCACAAAAAAATAAGACCAACATGAGCAAATATTTTCAGGACACACTCTTAAGTAAAAATGACCAGTCACAAAATAATTCATGTTATATTATCTTAGGAGTAAAAAAATGTGTACCAGTATAATAACTTCAAAATCTATAGCAACAAGACTAAAAGAATGTACCATTGTTAATACCTGTACTTCTGAAGCGGGAAGAGGGAGTTGGGAAGAAAAGGGGACTTTGGATACCTTGCTCTGCTGTGCACACTGCTGTACAAATGCACCCTGTATAATAAAAGTGTATTTGTGTACAACCTAATTTATAATCTTTTAAAGTAAAAACTAAAAACAGCAACTTATTAAAAATGAGATAAAAGGGAGCTCTCTCCCATGACCACAGCAAGAACAAGCCACTGACAAATTCTCTTGGGCTCCCACTTACTTTCCCCTTTTTAAAAACTTCATGCAGATAACTAGCCATCCAACAGCACATTCTTTCTTCAGACATATAACCACACTGCACATGATCGGATTATAGCTTTCTTTACCCTAAGGATGTTTTCAACTACTACATGGCCCTGCCAAATTCCCCAAGTAGATAGAATTTGGCCTTTGTAAATATCCATCAACCACCCAAATAAATCATTGCTTAAGATGGGTAACTACTACAAATGACACTGACACATGCAGAAGACAGTTCAACACTGTTTTAAAAGAAAAATAATTTTTAAAAATATCCTAGAGTTTTCTCAACAAAATTTGAAAATCTGGAAGCAGCATTCTAATAAATTATGACAAAATCTTGAAAAAACAAAGATGTCTCTGTGACAAAATTTGAAAAGGTGGAGGTGACATTTTTACAGAAATCGTAACAGTCTTAAAAGAATAAATTGTAGCAAAACTACCATATTAATTCAGAAAGCTGGGATTAGCTACCTAAACAGTCTGTTGTACATTTCAAGCACAATGAAATACAATAACCCTTCCAAATGACATCAGATGCCACGTTCTCAATCTTCTCACCTTTCCAAAGGCAGATGCTCCCGCACAGATGTGTGTGTAATTGAACTGCTTCTGAGTTGCCAAAATCAATGGCGTCAGTTCCTCTGAGAATTAAACACATTTGATAAACACATTTCATAATGTTCTCATATTCTTATTATAAGTATAATTTAGACATTACACTTTTTCCACTGGAAAATCTTACCTGGAAGGAGGCCTTTGTATACATCATGCTGAGCAATCAGAACTTTTGCTACACCTGCTACTTTGCAGAGATCTTGTGCCACCTATAATTAAAAGAGTTTTTAATTATAAAAGAGTTTTTAAATTATCCATCTAACAGAAACATACAAATAGATCTACCACTACAAATATCAACAGACCCTAAAATCTTAATGGTCAACTATAGAAATTGTTCTTATTAGAAAAAGGACAACTAGGGGCACCTGGGTGGCTCAGTCAGTTAAGCATCTGACTTGGGCTCAGGTCATGATCTTGAGGTCTGTGAGTTTGAGCCCCACATCAGACTCTGTGCTGACAGCTCAGAGCCTGGAGCCTGCTTCGGATTCTGGGTCTCCCTTTCTCTCTCTGTCTCTCCCCTGCTCGTTTGCTCTCTCTCACTCAAAAATAAACAATAAAAAAATTTTTTTAATAGAAAAAGGGCAACTTAGGGGGAGGAAAGAAAACTCTTTAACAAAAAAAGCTTAGGGGGTGCCTAGATGGCTCAGTCGGTTAAGTGTCTGACTTCGGTTCAGGTCATGATCTCATGGTCCATGAGTCCAAGCCCCATGTCACGTTTTGTGCTGACATCTCAGAGCCTGGAGCCTGTTTCAAATTCTGTGTCTCACTCTCTCTCTGCCTCTCCCCAACTCATGCTACATCTCTGTCTCTCTCAAAAATAAATAAACATTAAAAAAAAAAAAAAAAGCTTAGGCCAATTGATCTTACTACCAATAGACCTGAAACAAAAATTCCTACCGTGAATAAGCATTAATCAATAAGCCAAAATCAGCACAGCTCTCTATTCAAATTCAGTTGTAGATTGTGCTCTTTACCTTTCACTCTAAATGTAAATTCATCATTTTAGAAATGGTGAAATTTGGGGGTGCCTGGGTGGCTCAGTCAGTTAAGCGTCCAACTTCAGCTCATGTCATGATCTCACAGTTCATGGGTTTGAGTCCCACATCAGGTTCTCTGCTGGTAGCTCAGAGCCTGGAGCCTGTTTCAGATTCTGTGTCTCCTTCTCTCTCTGCCCCTCCCTTGCTCATGTTCTTTCTCTCCCTGTCTCAAAAATAAACTATTAAAAAAATTTTTTAATAAAAAAAAGAAATAGTGAAAATGAGGCAATGCTTAGGTTCTCAGTCTCACATATACAATAATAACAGCCAATATATTTCAGACTTAGGGTTTCCTAGAAGTAAAGAACAGGACCTAACCACACTCGTTTACATGACATTGTATGTTATTTGACAATAATAATTTCTGCTAATATTAAAATCAGTGAATCTAGGCAATAGAAAAAGTCTTATATAACAGTCCACTGTCAACTACTGAGCTCCTGCCCACCCACATGTATTTATCTATGATGAAGCTAAATCATTTTTATTTTATTTTCTCATTTTTCCTGTGTCGAATCAGAATTAAGTTCTGGGAAAGCTTTTTGCTACTGAGATTTCCTATATATAAAAGACAATTAGAATTCTCCCTTTTAATTCTCTAATTACAGCAAGACAGATTTCTGCCTTAGCAGAGACACAACAATCATATCATGATCTTATCTTCCTGTTTACTGTCATGCTGATTCACTGATGAGTAAGCAGAAAGAGTTGTGCCTCTTGCCCCCCTCAATGGAAGGTAAGGTTGCAAAAGTACCTCTGTTGAACCAAGAATTCACTGGCAGATAACTGGCAGACTATCTTGTACTACCAAAACTATCTTTCTTTACCAGCAAAAACTTCTGGCACTACACAGAAGAATCACTTGATGCTTTCAATAGCTAACTATAAAAAAAAAAAAAAAAAACCTATAAAACTGAAATCTGCCTAGGCCAAAAACAGAGTCCTTCTTTTTATTTATTTATCTATTTATTTATTTTTAACTCAGTTTTGAGAGGCAGAGACAGAGCAAGAGCGGGGGAGGGGCAGAGACAGAGAGGGAGACACAGCATCTGAAGCAGGCTCCAGGCTCAGAGCTGCCAGTACAGAGCCTGACACGGGGCTCAAACCCATGAACCCTGAGATCATGACCTGAGCCAAAGTCAGGAGCTTAACCAACTGAGTCACCCAGGTGCCCTATAGAGTCTCTTTACACATGTACCCACTGTTTTTCTTTCAGATTAGAATGTAACAAAACAATAAGATTGTAACAAAAGAGAAAATTATTTTTCCTTTAATTTTTCTCAACATAGTGTAAATAAAATAGCATTTCAAATATTTAAAAAATAATACTAGATTATTTAAAACTACAGCCAAAAAATCAAACCCAGAACTTGTATATCTAAAAGCAAGGTGGGTGTCCAGGTGGCTCAATTAGCTGAGTATCTCACTCTTGATTTCAGCTCAGGTCATGATCCCAGAGCCGTGGGATCGAGCCCTGCACCAGGCTCTGCACTGAGCATGGAGCCTACTTAAGATTCTCTCCCTTCTTCCCAACCCTTCCCAGCTTGCGCTCTCTCTAAAAAAATAAATAAGCAAATGAATGAATGAATGGATGCAGCTCAGCCATTTCATCATACATTGTGGTCACTATCAAATAAATAAAATTCAACAGTTGTTGGCAGGATTTAGATAAAGAAATCCACAACCCCAAACCTACAAGAATACATTCTTTCAAGATACTAATTCCATGTAAGAAATTAGACAAAAGTGACAGTAGCATTCTAAGCCTACACTCTATTACATGCTCTACCACAATATCATTTAATAAAAAATAAATTAAATCCACTAAAAAGAAACTCCCTCCAGAATTCTTCCTCTGAGATCCAAGTCCCCAACTGCACACTTAAGAACTCCTGTATGGGATAGGAGGGAATTGGTGGCTCAACTTAAGTGAACCATGATTTAAACTACACAGCTGCCCGGTGGTACTTACAGAGCCTGCAAACACTGGTATAGCACCTTTCCAGGGGTTAGTTTACAAAGCTGTTATCTTATTTCAAATGTTCAAAAACTAAGAACATCTTTTAGTAATAGTTACAGTTTGAAAAACATAGTACTTCCTTCTGAATTCTTACACCAATTAGAAATTAACACCTATGATACTTTTTCCAGATTTTCCACTTTCAGGAATTAAAAGCAATTAGCTAGTATATTCATCAATACAAAAAAGGGATCGGCTATTAACCTCTAAGGGACTCAAATATTATCATTCTACTTGGTACCTGATGGCACATGATGGTGCCAGGGGAACTAAATCAAGTATTTTACCTCATTTCAAGAGACAAAATGCTTAGTGAGCAAACCTTTTAGTTCCTTTTTCACATGTAGTAATGATTGTGACATTGGCCATTTAATGAGGATTAGAGCCCAGTTTGGGTTACAGTCCTCAGCATAATTCTCTGTTGCCATCTTTCCCTGTCTCTTGATGGAGATTATATTTGCTATGGTTGACCTTAAAAATTTCTCACCTTGTCACATTTGGTTCCAGCTACTAAGCAAGACACTTCACCTCCAAGACGTTTGGCTGCAGTGATGGTATTTAATGTAATGGGTGCTAGAGTATCATTTGCATGCTCAGCTATAACCAGGGTACTCTGAAATCGTAGCAATGAGGCCTAAAAGGGAAAAAAAGTAGAAAATATTGTAATGCAAATAGGGTTTTTAAAACTCTTACTTGTTAAGTATATGTGCTTTAAAGAAAACTGTAACACTCAGTTCTATATATTCACAAAATACTTACTCTATGGCAAAAAATAAGCTAGTTGTATCTATCATTCTATTACTAATATTCTTACCTATTAAAAACAGAAAATGCATTTGTATTCTACTGTTAGAAAAATTTAATTATTTCAAAACAACTTTCCCACTAATCTGTTTCTGAATACTGTATGTTCAATGAGAAATTGAACATACATCTAAATACATACATCTAAATTTAAAATTCTTTAGTTGTACGCATTAACTATCAAACTAGGAATCAAACTACTACCAATTATATTCACTTGCAGCAAACTGCTAAAGATACAGTATATCCAGAAATAATGGGTTAGAACACTTACTAAAGTTGATTTCTATTGCTTCACATAAAATGCATTCAATACCCAAATAACTGATAATGTATATTTGTCTTTAAAATACAATGCTACACAATAACTTTGCTGAGGTTTCAACTGTTAAAACATGCTTCTGAATTCAAAAAAGAAGCTTGCAGACAGTATCTTAGTACTAACCAGTATCCACTTATATCTGCTGTGAACTATCAAGAGACCAAGCTCATGGTCATCTGGAATAATTTCAAACACCAAGAACACTAAGATGAACAAGAATGTTCACTATGCTCAAAGATTTTAAGGGAAATAAAACTTGTTTACACACAATTATTAGAACAGTTTTTCAATTAATGAAGAGATCCAAACTGTTGGAGGTGGCAGATCACGAAGTACAGAATCAAGAGGAAGAAAGGAACAAGTTTAGGTATTCCTGTCATGTGAAAAAAGAAAGGGCATCACAGGTATGACAAAGTAAGAAAATAACAAAACTGTGGAATTCTCCTTGTAAAAAGTTGCGAGGAGAAATGAGAAAAAGCAGCACTGAGGATCAAATGGCACGGTTGTATGGCTTAATTCAGTAATAATCTTTGCTCTGGAGTTGGGGTGAAGGAAACATGGTATAAAATTTACATCCAGAGCTCGGAATTTACAAAGGAGGGCATGAATGAAAAGCAGGCAGGCACAAGACTTACAATGCTCATTACACAATTAATTTTGCAAAAACTTATTTTTTTCATTTACTATACTATAAATACCAATTGCTACATTTTAATATTCTTTTCCTTTTTATTGGTGATAGGTATATGAGCATACCAGTTTAACTAGTCCTGTAATCATTTGGGTTATTATAATTTTTATTATAAACAATGCAGGGGGACCTGGCTGGCTCACTCAGGGGAGCGTGCAACTCTTGATCTCAGACTTGTGAGTTTGAATTCTAATATTGGGTGTAGAGATTACTTTAAATAAATAAATAAATAACAGATTTTTAAAAAATGCATCCTCATAGCTAAATTAAAAAAAAATTTTTTTTAATGTTTTATTTATTTCTAGGAGAGAAAGAGAGAGAGACAGCGTGAGCAGGGGAGGGTCAGAAAGAGAGGGAGTCACAGACTGAAACAGGCTCCAGGCTCCGAGCTGGCAGTTAGCACAGAGCCTGATGCGGGGCTCGAACCCACGAACCGCGAGATCATGACCTAAGCGAAAGTTGGACCCTTAACCGACTAAGCCACCCAGGTGCCCCCTCATAGCTAAATTTTTGCACTCATCCTCAACAAATGAGAGTTTGTTTCATTCTGGAAAGACTCTCCTGATTAGAACCTGGCCAGACTTTAGTTTCTCTGCTTGCACAGAAGACTAAGCCAGATTCCATACAACTTTCCAACAAGCTACAGGGACCCTTCTTCTCCTAAGCTTCCTACCTTTACCAGTTCATCCTAACCTTCTCCTCAGTCCTCTAAACCTCCTCTATCCTTGATGAACCAATCTCAAAGCTGGGGACCAGAGACTCTAGGGATATGCCAGAGGAAGAAATCACTGTGTTATGCATCATGGATGACATTTCTTGGTTTTTTTCCTCCCTTTTTGTTTACTCAATGGAAGCAAGTAAAGGAGGGAAAATGAGACTTTTGTTGTTGCCAGATCGAGTATCTAGTGAATAACAATAAAAAAAAATTGCTTTCTTACATGAGGTGGTTAAAGTTAAGGTTAGAAATATTTATGGATATCTTGGGGCGCCTTGGTGGCTTAGTCAGTTAAGCGTCCAACTTTTCGCTTACGTCATGATCTCGTGGTTCGTGGGTTCGAGCCCCACATCGGGCTCTGTGCTGACTGCCAGCTCAGAGCCTGGAGCCTGTCAGTCTGTGACTCCCTCTCTCTCTGACCCTCCCCTGCTCACACTGTCTCTCTCTCCTAGAAATAAATAAAAATATTAAAAAAAAATTTATGGATATCTTATGATCCTTTTGACAAATTCGCAGAAGTGTTAGATCAAGAGACAGGCACACTTTTAAGGCTTTTAATACTGGTACAAACTGTCTTCCAAAAAGCTGTAGCAATTCACAATAGGTCACAAATTTTGGGAGGGAATGAAAATCCTTAGAAGGCAAATACAGGCCTATTCAAAGAGTCTACTACAATGTTTTTTAAATATACATCTATAGACATATATAGTACTTTTTCTTTTTTAATCAGAAGAGCACAGTATCTTGCAAAGAACTCTAATCAGGACTCAATGGCATAATTTATGATTTAAATCACATTTCACAAGAATTGCCAGTAACAACCTACTTATTACCAATATATATCAGACACCATATTTTTGATTATGTTTCACACATCATTTACTATAAAAATTATGAAATTTCCATCACCATTTGAAGAATAAATCTAAGAATTGGTGGCAGAAGGCCCATATTTGCTATAAATTACAGTTCTATCATAAGATAAAGTAGGCTGTCCTCCCAAGGAATCCTCAAGCTTTTTAGAACTTCTAGGGGGACATAGTATATTCTTTTAAAAAGACTATTCAAAATTATATTTGCAAGAGTGAACAACAACATGGGGCGCCTGGGTGGCTTAGTCGGTTAAGCGTCCGACTTTCGCTTAGGTCATGATCTCGCGGTTCGTGAGTTCGAGCCCCGCGTCAGGCTCTGTGCTGACTGCCGGCTCAGAGCCTGGAGCCTGTTTCCGTCTGTGACTCCCTCTCTCTCTGACCCTCCCCTGCTCACGCTGTCTCTCTCTCTCTCTCCTAGAAATAAATAAAACATTAAAAAAAATTAAAAAAAAAAAAAGAGTAAACAACAACAAAAGAATATATGTAAGAACACAACTCTGTTCATTTACCTCATTAACCTTTCCTAAGTACTATATACATCACAAAGGCACTCTACACTGCCTTTTTTTTTTTTTTTTTTTGAGAGAGAGTGAGCAAGCAAGCAGAGAAGAGAGGATCTTAAGCAGGCTCCATGGTCAGTGCTGAGCCCAACATAAGGCTCAATCCCATGATCATGACCTGAGCTCAAATCAACGGTTGGACACTTAAACTGACTGAGGCACCCAGAAGCCCCAACACTCTATATTACATTATCGATGGACTCTTTATATTTTTGTTTATACTGAGCTTCCTTCTAACTCAGTGTTTCACCTCTATTCCTCAGATACCACCTAAAGAAAAGCTATAGCATCTAAACATGGTTATGTGGCTTAATTCAACAACAATAGTTGTTTGTAGCAGGAGAAATTGGTCCTGTAGCCTTTTATATGTTATGCCTCAGGGTGCCTGGGGGGCTCTGTTGGTTTTGTATCTGACTCTTGATTTCAGCTCAGGTCATAATCTCATGGTTTGTGAGATCAAGCCCCACATCAGACTCTATGCTGACAGAGTGGAGCCTGCTAGGGATTCTTTCCCTTTCTCTGCTCCTTCCCTACCCACACTCTCTCTTAAAATAAATTAAAAAATCAGACTGTTTAAAAAATTTAAAAAAAAGTTATGCCTCAATCTAGAGCCCAGTTTCTTCATATGCAAATTGAGGGAGATGAACTAGATCAGAAGGCTTCAAACTACACTCTATATAAAGAAGGCTAAGAGTTCCAGGGAGGTACCATAGGAGCCACAACATAAGGTAAAGTGAGAACCTGGCAAGTAGGGTTGCCAGGATGGCCCCTCAGCTTTGCTTTAACCAAACTAAACCAAAATACATAGAGAGTTGACCCTTGGACAACATAGGGGATAGGGCACTGAACCCTGGTGCAAAGATCTACATGTAACTTTTGACTCCCCCAAAACTAAGAGCCTGCTTTTGGACTGGAAGCCTTCCCAATAACATTAACCGTCGATTAACTCATATTTGGTACATTATATGTATTGCATACTGTATTCTTACACTAAAGCTAAAAAAAAATAAGTCATTAGAAAAGGAAATACATTCACAGTACTGTACATTTATATAAAAAAAAAAAACAAACAGGGGCGCCTGGGTGGCTTAGTCAGTTAAGCGTCCGACTTTCGCTTGGGTCATGATCCTGCGGTTCGTGGGTTCGAGCCCCGCGTCGGGCTCTGTGCTGACTGCCAGCTCAGAGCCTGGAGCCTGTTTCAGCCTGTGACTCCCTGTCTCTCTGACCCTCCCCTGCTCATGCTGTCTCTCTCTCTCTCTCTCTCCTAGAAATAAATAAAACATATTAAAAAAACCAAACAAACATATAAGTAGACCAGTGCAATTCAAACCCATATTTTTCAAGGGTCAACTTTATATCTTACTTAAAACATAGCTCTATGATATAGGTACTGTTATTACTCTGACTTTACAGACAAGGAAACTGAAACTTAGTGGCTACATAGCTAGGAAGCAGAGCCAGTTTAAAAGTGCATAGTCAGACTCCAGAATTTGAGTTTTTAATTACTAGCTCACATCAAAGTCCCATCATTTTTAAGCTGTCTTATATAGATATCCCACTTTTCAAAAGTTCATGTTATACCACTTAGCTTTTATAAAACACCTTCCTATTTCCACTAACCAAAAGAAATCTGAAGAGGATTTTCACTTTTATGAAAAAAGGTGAAAAGCTAACTAGCCTTCAGCATTTGTTTTGCAGCAAGCTGTAACCTGAAGCATCACACATCCCAAAACAGCAAGAATGGCACCATCAACCTCCTTCCCTGGAAATACACTCAGCATCAAGCCACCATAGCTTTGAACTATGTGAGCATCTGTGATTTGTCTGAATTTATTTTGTGTATCCATTAGCAAGATATGTCCTATGGTATCAGAAAAGCCTAAGAGATGGGGCATCTGGGTGGCTCAGTTAAGCATCTGACTTCCACTCAGGTCACAATCAATCGTGGGTTCGAGCCCTGTGTTGACCTCTGCGCTGACAGCTCAGAGCCTGGTGCCTGCCTCGGATTCTGTGTCTCCCTCTCTCTCTCTGCTCGCCCACCACTCAAGCTCTCTTGCTCCCTCTCTCTTTCTCCGTCTCTCTCTCTCTCTAAAAAAAAAAAAAATAAACAATAAAAAAAATTTTTTTCGGGGCACCTGGGTGGCTCAGTCAGTTAAGCGTCTGACTTAGGCTCAGGTCATAATCTCACGGTTCATAGGTTCGAGCCCCACATTGGGCTCTATGCTGACAGCTAGCTCAGAGCCTGGAGCCTGTCTCAGATTCTGGGTCTCCCTCTCTCTCTCTGCCCTTCCCCCACTCATGCTGTCTGTCTCTCTCTCTCAAAAATAAACATTAAAAAAAATTTCCCATATAAATTAATGGCAAGTGCTTCTTCACTTTACACCATTTTGGCTTATGAAAAGTTCCATAGGAAAGCTCTATTTTGCTTAACAGGAGAAATGTGTGTATAGGTCATTCCTGTAAGATTTCACTTAGCAAATACATTCCTGCTTTTTTAAAAAAACAGAACTGATGAAAAAGAAACAAACAAAAATGATGTCAAAGCTCTCTTTTCCAGCTTTAAAATTTCCATAGCCCTAAAATCCAATCTCATATAAAAGAGTGGCATTGATACTAGTAAAGATTCAAAAAGCATAGGTCCATTACCGAAAAGGTTTTTAAATAAAAGTTACATTTTATTATCTTATGATCCATTGTATCTGTATACTTTAGGGCCCTCTTTTTTATGGGGAAAAAAGGAGCCAAATTCTTAAACATTAAGGAAAAACTACTGAAATACTTAATAAGGTAACAGCCAAGAAAGGAATCTCATTTCTTCAAAACACTTAAATTAAAATTACTTAATGCAGACTGCACTCACCATAAATTCTGGGTCATTAACTTTCTCTGGGTGCTTAAAACTGCCTGACAATGTTACTATGATATCCATGTTGGCACTCTCATTCTCCATAGCAACTATTTCAAAGATCTCCCTATGAACTTTCTCAAATGCCAACAGTCTGCTCTCTACTCTCCAAAGAGCACCTCACTTCCTTATTCACAATGAAAACTGAAGCCATCAAAGGGGACCTGCTTCACCTTCCTGATATCCAACAAAAATTCCTGCCCCTGCACTGTCAAAATGGAAGCTGCTACAGGTCCTGGATCTGATCTCTTTATCTGGGCTCTAGATTCTGTCCTTTCAAATTTAGTCGAAGACTTCTTCCTATAATCTCCTCTCAGTAATATCTCCAACCTCTTCCATTTTCCAGAGCTCCTTCCCATCAGCATTTAAACATGTTTGAGGCTCTCGCAATTTTAAAGAAGCCAAAATTAAAAACCCACTACCCCCCATTCCACTCCAATTCTCTAATTTCTCAGCTCCCATTCACGCCTCAACTACATGCATTCTGGTTTATGTGCTCACCAAAATTACCAACACATACTCTTCAAGCTTTACCTTACCTGTTCTCTCAGTAAGGTAATAATTTGAACTCCCTTCTCATTTCCATGGCTTAATTTATAATTTACCACCTGTACAAGAGTCACATATATATTGGGGGAAGGAGGGAGAAAGAGATAACAAATCTCGCTAAGTGCCAGACCTATAATTAGGCTACTTCTGCATATCCAACTGCTTAACTTGCCTGTCTCATCAAACAGTTTCCAACTCAGCACATTCAAATCTTAACTCATCTTTCCCCTGATCTTCTAGCCCCTCACCATACTCCTTCTCCAGAGTTCTTCAGGGAATGCACCAATCTTTAACAAGCCCCTCAAACCATGATCTGAGAGTCAGATCTGAGTTTTTTCTCAACCCTCATATCCAATCAACTGCTTGTCATAACAATTCTCCCTTCTAAATACAGTGTGTCCTAAATCTATTCACTTCTCCATCATCAGTGCTACCACCTAATGCAGGCCATTATCTCTCTCCTTTATCACCCCAACCATCTCCCAACCCAACTTTCTCCCCTTCAATCCATTCCTCTCAGTGATCTAGCCTGTTATTCCCCTGTTTAAAACACATTAATTGCTTCCTGTCCCCTTAGGATATGGTAAACTAGACCTTCATGTTGGCTTATCAGGCATTTATTTTATGATGTGATTTACCTCTCTAGTCACATATCCTCTCTCTGTTTATATCTTATTTTCAGATACCTGAACTTGCCCAGCTCTCTCTGACCTCCAGCCTTCCCTCACATTGTTCCCTCTACCTAGAGGACCCCTTGTTACCTGAATAGCTTCCAATCATCCTTAAGTTTTCTGTTTAAATGCCAATCCTTCCAAGAAGACTTAGTAGAGAGTAGTAACAAACATACAGGCTCTGGAGCCACCCTTCCTGGGCCTGAATTCCACCTATACCATAACTCTCTGTGTCTCAATTTCCTGATCGTAATGATCATGATGATAATAATAACCTCACAGAGTTGTTGTGAGGATTAAATTATTTGGAATAGTGCATGGAACATCATAAATGCTCAATAAATGTTAGCTACACATAAAAGCTTCATTTGGATCTCCTTGGACTAGTTAACTTTGCTAGCACCAACACAGTACACTGAATTGCCTTCCTTATAGCACTTACACACTTGACTATACTGTCTTCCCCACTTTATTTTGAGTACAGGGGCCAGGTATGATTTTCTTACCACTATAACCCCAGCTTCTACTTCAGTATCTAGCACAAAGGAAATATCCAATAAATGAACTGAACATTGATTTTTTAAAACAACTTCTTCATCAGGGCACCTGGGTGGCTTAGTCAGTTAAGCATCTGACTCTTGATTTCTGATCAGGTCATGATCTCACAGTTGTTAAGAGTAAGCCCTGCATGCGGCTCAGTGCTAGGCTTGAAGCCTGCTTAAGATTTTCTCTCTCTCTCTCTCTCTTTCTCTCTCTCTCCCTCTGTCCCTCCCCCACTCACGTTCTCTCTCTCTTAAAACAAAAACACCTCTTCAACAAAAGAATGAGATGACAACTCAAAGATTGGGAGAAAAATATCTGCAAATGACATATCTGATAAAGAGATATCTAAAAGAACACAAAGAGCTCTTAAAAATTCAACAAGAAGCAAACTGATTTTTATATATGGGCAAAATATCTGAACAGACACCTCACCAAGAAGATATATAGATGGTGAAATAAGCACATGTAAAGATGTCCAACATTATGTGTCATTAGGGAACTGCAAATTAAAACAAAAATGAAATACCACTACACATACTATTAGAATAGTGAAAATCCAGGGGTGCCTGGGTGGTTCAGTCAGTTCAGCATCCAACTTCAGCTCATGTCATGATCTCACGGTTCATGGGTTTGGACCCTGTGTCAAGCTCGGTGCTGACAGCTCAGAGCCTGGAGCCTGCTTCAGATTCTGTCTCCCTCTTTCTCTGCCCCTTCCCAGCTCATAATATTTCTCTCTCTCTCTCTCTCTCAAAAATAAATAAGCATTAAAAAAATTAAAATAGTAAAAATCCAAAACACTGATGATACCAAATGCTGGTGAGGATGTGGAACAACAGGAACTCTGGCAGAAATTAAAAATCGTACAGCTGCTTTGAAGACAATATGGCAGTTTTTCACAAAACTAATATATCCTTGTCATACAATCCAACAGTCATACTCCTTAGAATGAGCTGAAAACTTATTTACACACAAAAACTTAAAATAAAGCAGCTTTATTCTTTTTTTTTTTTACAAATAGTTTATTGTCAAATTGGTTTCCACATAACACCCAGTGCTCATCCCCACAAGTGCCCTCCTTCATGCCCATCTCCCCCCCCCTCCACATCCATCAGTCCTCAGTTTTTGTCAGCATTCAAGAGTCTCTCATGGTTTGCCTCTCTCTTTCCCCCACCATTTCCCCCCTTCTTCTCCCCCTGTTCCTCAGTTAAGTTCCTCCTAATCCTCCTATACGTGCAAACATATGATATTTGTCCTTCTCTGCCTGACTTATTTCGCTCAGCATAACACCCTCAAGGTCCATCCATGTTGCTACACATGGCCAGATTTCATTGTTTCTCACTGCCATGTAGTATTCCATGGTATAGATAAACCACATCTTTTCGACCCATTCGTCCGTTGATGGACACTTAGGCTCTTTCCATGTTTTAGCTATTGTTGAGAGTGAAAGCAGCTTTATTCTTAATTGCCAAAACCTGGTAGCAACCAAAATGTCCATTCATTTAGGTGAATGGTTAAATAAACTGTAATTCATCCAGAAAACAGAATACTCAGCACTTAAAAAAAAAAGGTGCTATCGGGCCAAAAAATAAAAAAGGGCTATATACTGTACATTTTCACTCAGATGAATGCTGGAAAAAGCAAAGCTATGGTGACAGTGAAAAAATCAGTAGTTGCCAGGCATTGGGGGCAGGGAAGAGGGGAAATAAGCAGAGCACAGTAGAATTTTAGGGCACTGAAACCATTCTTTAATATATACTGATGGATATGCCACTGTACATTTGTCAAAACCCACAGAATTTATAACACTAAAAGTGAACCCTAATGTTAACTATGGATTTTGGGTGATAATGTGCCAATGTACATGCATCATCTGGAACAAAACTACCACTCTGGTGCAAGCTGTTAACAGTCAGAGAGGCTAGGTAAGGGGGTTAGGGATAGCTGGGGAGGAATATATGGAACTTTCCATTGTTTCTCCTCAACTTTTTTTTTTTTTTTAATGTTTTATTTATTTCTAGGAGAGAGAGAGAGAGACAGCGTGAGCAGGGGAGGGTCAGAGAGAGAGGGAGTGACAGACTCTGAAACAGGCTCCAGGCTCTGAGATGGCAGTCAGCACAGAGCCCGAAGCGGGGCTCGAACCCACGAACCGCGAGATCATGACCTAAGCCAAAGTTGGACGCTTAACCGACTAAGCCACCCAGGCGCCCGTTTTTCCTCAATTTTGCTCTGAGTCTAAAACTGCTCCTCCAAATAGTCTTTTTTTTTTTTC
This sequence comes from Proteles cristata cristata, assembly GCA_017311185.1. Classification (NCBI taxonomy): domain Eukaryota; kingdom Metazoa; phylum Chordata; class Mammalia; order Carnivora; family Hyaenidae; genus Proteles; species Proteles cristata. The sequence continues at coordinate 694,254 of JAESUZ010000007.1, read as the reverse complement.
AAATAAGTCTATTGTTTAAAAAAATCTTATGTTGCTTTAAAAACATCCTTTAAATATTTCTACTTGATACACTGAGCTATAGAAAGCAATTTTAAGACTCTAGATCAGCCTTTCTCCAAGGCTGCTCATCTGAGCCAGAGAAAATCCAAATGACTGTTGTCTTAATTATCCCAAGAATGAACACAGCTAGGACCATCCTAGACACATCGGTGAGTAAGTTAATTCACTGCATACAGTGGACACTTTAAATGCTTGCTGCCACCTTACACTTCTGTGTGTGTGAATGTGGAAGAAGTTTACTGGGGAGCACTCCTGGAAACATCTACGAGACATCAAAGTAACAGGATTGGGCAGTGGAAGAAACTAAACTGCAAGACTGTGATGCAGTCACAACAAGATCTCAGCTGATCCCACGAGGAGACCTGAAGCTATGCGGCCCCTTCAGAGTCATACAGAATTGAAGCCAGGTGCTACAGATACTCCTTTACACATGGTGGCATTACTCCAGAACTATTTTTTCTTAATTTTCAAGGCTCCTTCAGCATGTTCCACCTTACCTTAGACAAAATTCACATGGACTTTCAATTTTGTTTTTTTTTTTAAACAATCAAACTAATACTACTGATGCTTTATTTCTGTTTCTAGTTCAACCCTGGAAACAATCCATATTCAAAATCAGGATATCTAATAAGAACACATATAGTATGAACAGAATTAAAACAATAAAGTGATTTAAGACAGACAAAACTCAAAAATGATATTTTTTTAATCTAAAGAAAATCTTTTGCTCTTACTATTACTTCATCACTAAGAACTGTAAAGCACTTCAGTTTACAGAGTAATTTCAGATACCCTTTCAGAGTTTCCCCAGTCCCCCAACTAGATTAATCCTGCCATTACATGTTCCCCAAATCCCCTAGATACCTTTCTGTTACAATGATTATACTTAAAATGTGTTCACTGTCTTTGTTTCCTATCAATTCATACCATGTAGGCAAGAATTAGGTCTGTTTTGTTCTCCACTGTGAATTTAGTACCCACCTTTGTGCCTGGCACATAGCTGATATTCAATGAATGTTTAGTGACTAAATGAAGTTTCCCCAAAATGATAAAAAACTAAAAAGGAACTCTTTGTATCTCACTGGCAACTTAATTATCTAAGCACTTACATGTGTACCTACCAAGAACAGTATATAAACCTGTTAAATCACTATAACAGATACCCATTATGCTTTTAGAAAACGTACGAAGACTACTGACTAGACTTAGTTTAGACAATACATGTGAAAAGTTTTCTTTCGCATACCAACTACATACCCTCATAGAGTTGACTGGCCTTTATGAGAGAGTATAATTTTTGAGGGCAGGATTTAAAAGGGCTCCACTCAGGGCGCCTGGGTGGCTTAGTCAGTTAAGCGTCCGACTTTGGCCTAGGTTATGATCTCGCGGTTCGTGGGTTCGAGCCCCGCGTCGGGCTCTGTGCTGACTGCCAGCTCAGAGCCTGGAGCCTGTTTCAGAGTCCGTCACTCCCTCTCTCTCTGACCCTCCCCTGCTCACGCGGTCTCTCTCTGTCTCTCTCCTAAAAATAAATAAAACATTTAAAAATAAATAAATAAAAGGGCTCCACTCATTCAGAGATAAACTTCTTGAAAATGATGTCTGTAAGCCTCATCTCTCTCTCTCTCCTTTACTCACAGCAAACTGGCTTTCATTTCCACCACAACACTGAATCCAGTCTCCTCAAAGTCACTGACAACCTTGTTATAATTAAGTCCAATGAAAATCTTTGGGTCCTTCTCTTATTCAACCTTAACAATTTTGACACTGTTTTTTATTTTTTCAGTCTTTTAGTAGCAACCAAGGAGATTTACTGCTCAGGAGTTCCTGCTGTGACTTAAACTCTATGTTCATGTAATAAACTACCACAAATGTTAGAGGGAAAAAAAAAGCTAGAATCTAACTCCCTCATAAACTCACTCAAAACCTAAAGCAGTAAGAATAATTTAGCCTCATATCCCCCATCTTTGAGAACTAAGTGGGATATAGGTAAGGTGAAGGAGAATGTGAGGGTCTTTTTACTTCTTAACTCAAAAATAAAAATGTATGAATAAGATATAAAATCTTTCCAAGTTCTAATGCAAAAGATAAATAATATATAATTAAAGTCACCTATCCCTATTTTAACATACATTTTATAAGAATAAAATGTATATTACATTGCTGTACTTTAACTTACTTTAACCTCTTTAGTAATAAAAGATGGTAGCTTTTAATCATGACTAGAAATGTCATATGACATTGATTATAATATTAAAAACACACTCAATTTACTTCATTTTTAAAACAGACAAGACCCTTGGTAGACACATTGGCAGGCAGCATAATTTTACAGAATTCACTTTATACAATAAATCTTTTAGAACTCCATCAAAATTGGGTCTCTTCTTTCAAAAGAAATTAAAATTTGCATGCAAATTATAGAGTTCAATCTCATTTGTCAATGCTAGGCCATGGACTCTGAAAAATGTCATGTTCCTTCATACCAGTTTCATAGCTTCTGAATGATTGTTATGCCTTCCCATCTAGTAATGAATACAAAAACAGGACACTCGAATGACCTTGAAAAGTGTTGCTTACCCTCTACATAAAGTAATTCTTTGGAATTTTATTAGTCAACAAATCAATTTCAAATGCAAATGAATATAAAATACTACTCATAATTCAGATTAATTTCCCTGCAAGAATGTTAATTGCAAATGCCTACTATTGCCCTCTCCCCCCCCCCCATACCTATTTCCCTCTTAATGGGTTCTCTAAGCTCTTTATTGCAGATGTAAAAAACCACCTTCATTAAACAAATGACATGGAGGAGAGCCCCTAAAGATGAAGGAATTTGCTCAAAGGCACAAATCAGGTCAATACAGGAAAGAGAATTTGGATACCAGGCGCAAGTCATTTAACTTACATTCTAACAGTTTAAGGTATCTCCCTGCCAGGAGCTGTGCCGGCCTCTCTGGATGGCAGTTGCAGCGGGGAGATGGCAATGTTTGCGGCTCCTCCCATGGGAAATGAAAACTGGTGTCTCCTTCTACTACTACTGGTTCATGTTGGATATAAGCCTGCTGGTATTGACCAGGCCTCACAATATTCCATATCAGACCCATATTCTGAACACAGATACCCCATAAGGAAAAGCATATTTCTGCCTTTGCAAGAGAGACTTTAGATGAAAGCTCTATGGATGATTGTCAAAGGCTCTTCCTATGGGCCTTGCAGATCCAAGACTTAAGGGGTTAAGAACACAAGAGTTACAATTGAGCCTGGCCCCGAGACAAAGAGCCTATTTTGGGGTTAAGAGCAGAACATAGCTACTACATATATCTTTGCTAATTGGTAAAGCATAGCAGTCCCTTCCTCAAGACCTGCATTCCACAAACACCCTCCCTTACACTGGCAGCTGGGATGAGGATAGATAAGAGTAGCTAAAACATAAACCCAGGTGCAAAGACTGACAATTTAGGGCCCCCATGTTAGTTTCCACAAATAAACCAATTCAGAAACATTTATCTTCTTGAGGGCCAGACAGAATAACTCCTAGCTTATCTATATACAATTTAACTTGTATGTTATGCTGTTTTTCACTATGAACATTCTGTTAATTGATATCACAAAAGGCCTCCCATTGCAAGAAATTCCTTTCTATGACTTCATCTTGTTGCTGAACCTTAAAATAGATACCAAAACCGACAGGGCAGAGATGCCTGCCTGGTGATCAGAAAGAATCTCGGGGCTCTCTCACTCTCTTTAGCCGACACGGTCCATTCTTCAGGGACCCCTGGACCTGTCAGAGCCGCGTGGTCTCCGACATCCCCCCCCCCTTTTTTTTTAAATTCCAGTAACAGAGTCACCTGGGTGGCTCAGTTGATTAAGCGTTCAGCTCTTGATTTAGGCTCATGTAATGATTCCACCGTCATGGGATTGAGCCCTACATAAGGCTCCGTGCTGAGTGTGGAGCCTGCTTGAAGATTCATCTCTCTCTCTCTCTCTGCTTCTTAAAATAAATAAACATTAAAAAAAGTTTTAATTCGGGGCGCCTGGGTGGCTTAGTCGGTTAAGCGTCCGACTTTCGCTTGGGTCATGATCTCGCGGTTCGTGGGTTCGAGCCCCGCGTCGGGCTCTGTGCTGACTGCCAGCTCAGAGCCTGGAGCCTGTTTCAGAGTCTGTGTCTCCCTCTCTCTCTGACCCTCCCCTGCTCACGCTGTCTCTCTCTCTCCCTCTCCTAGAAATAAATAAAACATTAAAAAAAAAATTTAAAAAAAAAAGTTTTAATTGCAGAAAAAAACTTACAAAATTTATCATCTTAATCATTTTTAAGGGAACAATTAAGTTAGCTATACACATATTATTAACAGTTTAAGATAATCTCTTAATAGATTAACTTTATTAGTAAAAGTGTAATTTTGTGGCAATGTATCTTACTAAATAACTCATGGTTAGCTACAAAACAAATTTTTTAATTTGTTCAAGAGTATGGATTTTCAGAAAAGCTTTTATGACATCGTAAGTAAACAGAAGCCAGGATGATGGGACTCCAACTTTAGAAATATAGAACTTGGGAGCATCAAAAAATGTAATAGTAGTAATGGATTATAACCTACTAAATAAAGGATCCATGATAAATACAAAAATAAGCAAGAAGAAAATGTTCTTCCTTATAACTGAATACAATAAATGTAGAAGGAATGACAGGATTAGAGAAATTACCATTTTACATCACAGTAATAATATCTCAACATCAACAGATGATGAAAAACAGGAAACTTATATAATCTCAATGTATCTCCCTACAAATTAGTTAAAAAATCACAAAGGGGTAAGTAGTAACTTGAGTGTAGGAAAGCCTGGTGAACAACACTTTAGCCAAGTAATTGAAGTCAACATCACCAATAATGGGATAAATTAACATTCTGAGCCACCTAATATGATGCACTGAAAACACAGTATCATTTCTGTGATACTCCTGCCAAAATCTAATCATAAGGAAACACCAGACAAACCTAAATGGAGACAGTCAATAAAAAAAGAAGGCCTGGGGCTCCTGGGTGGCTTAGTCGGTTAAGCGTCCGACTTTGGCTTAGGTCATGATCTCGCGGTTCGTGGGTTCGAGCCCCGCGTCGGGCTCTGTGCTGACTGCCAGCTCAGAGCCTGGAGCCTGTTTCAGAGTCTGTTTCTCCCTCTCTCTCTGACCCTCCCCTGCTCACGCTGTCTCTATCTCTCCTAGAAATAAATAAAAATATTAAAAAAAAAAAAGAAGGCCTGTACTCTTCAAAAATGTCAATGTCATCAAAGCCAAAGAAAGGCTGAGAAGCTTTTCTAACAAAGACTAAAGATACAAGAAAACTAAATGCAAAGCATGATCCTGGAGGACCCTAGACCAATTTGCTAGAAAAATTGCTATAAAGGATATTAATATGACAACTGGCGACATTTGAATGTCTGCAGATTGGATAACAGTATTGTATTGTTGTTAATACTGTCTGACTTTGCCTATTTTACTGTGGAAATGAAAGGCGAACCACCTTCTTCGTAAAAAAAAATACACACTGACTTACTTGGGAGTAAGGGGTATATCTGCAACATAGTCTCAAATAGTCCAGAAAAATTGTAAGTATATATGAAAAGAGATAAAGCAAATATGTCTAACTGTTAACAGCTGGTGAAATTGAAAGGATTTTGAGAATTTGTGTACTATTCTTATAACTTTAAAGTTTGAAATTATTTCAAAATTTAAAAAGTTATATATGTATGTGTATTTATGAATCCATTTTAGAAGTGTTCCCACCCCTACCTTAGATTCTTGAAATTCAACTCTAAAACATTCTTATGGCTTTAGAGCAACTACTCTGTTTAGGTTGACCTCAAATTCTCAAAGTAAGTCAAGGTCAAACTCTTTGGCAAAGTACAATAAAGATTTGGAAATACCATGTATGTACACTGGAAAAACTGTGTCGACAAGAAGAATCACTTAAGCTAATCATTCCATTTTTTCCATTAGATCTACAAAATATCTGAGTCCTAAATTGCCCCCACTAAAATTATTTGACTTATGCCAGACTCCTAACTTGTCCACAAAACTACCTTCTAATTACTGCATAGCTATTTTTCTGTCAGTCTGGTTCTGATACCTGGAATTTTCCCAAATTCACAACTTTAACTTGTTTATGTCTAGATCTTCTAAGGAAAAAAAATCTCCTGGGAGAATGACTGAAGAGTGACTTGAGGATGGGGATTTGAACTTTTTTCACGGAGTAGAGGGGCATGCAGGATTTTTCTTTTTTTTTTTTCTCCTTTTTTTGTTCTTTCTTTCTTTCTTTTTTTTCTTTTTAATGAAACAAAGACTACACAAGAGCCTACAGATATCTAGGAAGACTGCCAACTGCCTCTGGGAGAAAATCCCAGTGGTGGATGGGAAAATATGCACGCATAAAACAAACTACAGAAAAAGTATAATACGTCAGTAAAGTTTCTGACCCAGTTTAGCAATCTTGTTTTTCACTTAACCTAACTGTAAATTAGAAACCTTACAGAACCCACGATATAAACTGTTACTTGACTTGTAAGCAGTCAACTTCAGAGCCTAAAGACAAAAATATACTTTCTGTCAGTGTTTCTCACAAGAGAAGAGAAAAATGTGGTAAATTCCTGATTTGTCACTCAGGAAAGAACCAAAAACTTACTATTACCAACAGTTCTCTGGCTTTAACCAACAATCTACTGCTGGTTTAAAAGCAGGTCAGCCGGCAGTATAAAAAGACGCCTGCATAAAACTGGCTAAAGCTTTAAAGACTTTACATTACAATTTCCTAAACTCAGGACTGCCCCATAAATCAGAGGGCAGAGCAAGTTACTAAACACCACCCCTTACCCACAGTCCCCCAAGCACTAGACTGCGAACAGATTCCAGCAGCCACCACGCGCCCAGAGAAAATGTTTTATTCCTTCCAGAAATGCTGGCTTCCAGGTGAATTCAGGTTTTAATCACCTTCCAAGAGGCCATCCCAGCAGCGACATTTTCCTTCTCAGATAAAGATTCCCGGGCACGCAGCTGCCTGCTCCCCGCCAGAGTGGAGAACCCGGAATGCAGAGTAAGTCAGGAGGGCGAAAGAGGGGCTGGGAAACAGAAGCGCGGTTTCATACTCTGGGTCACCCTGACCTCTGACCTGTGCCCCCGCGCTGTCCACCCGGAAGGAGTCAAGGGCATCCCTAGAACATCGTGCTCGAGCCACAGACCGTGCAGTGCTGGGCCTGCCTGCGTTAAGGCCGGTCAGGTCTGTGGAGGACTATGATCTTCGCCAAGACACTCACAGGGACAGTACACGGAGGCTGGACCGTCGCCGGGCTCCGCCTTTCCCTCCAAGACTCACCGCTCGCCGGAGCTGCCCCGGAGCCGCCACTCGGAACATGGTCTCTATTCCCGTCCGCCTCGCAACGCCGTCAGTCGCACAGCCTAACCAAGCAGCGCCACCTCGGCGAGTCACCGTAAAGTTCGCGAGACACGCGAACGAGAGCGGAAACGCCTCAAGGGAAGAGCGAAAGCTCACGGTTTCTGTCTGCCCATTGGGCAGTCGCGCAACCAATGGGGATGGCGGAAAGTTAGGGGCCGGGCTGGGAAATAGGGCAAAGGTGAGGCTTTAATCTAGAAGGCCTCTGGTGAAGCGCAGGGGTGAATGGCTGGCAGAGTTGAACTACCAGCGACGGTGGCCCAGAATGCTTCTCAGCCCCACGGTGGGCAACGTTATGAGAGTGAACTTTCCCCCTGATCTGATGATGTGACGCTTCTGGCTCCCTCTGGATGAAGTCCGCCCCTCCAGTTATTATTTTGTTCGCTTATTTATTCACGTATGGCAACGCTCCACGTGTAATGTGCTAAACATATTTTCCAGGTCAGGGGAATATAACAAAAGGATGCATAAGAAGTTGACCTCATCAGACTCTAGAGGAAACATACAAATTTCCTATTATGGAAAGAGAATTCACCGAAGTGGTAATATTTGAGCTAGATTCTGGAACAAAGAGCCCTGTGGACAGAAACCGGGAAGAAACGTGAGGGGAAGGTCTAAGCACAGGGGCAGAACTTTGTGTGCTGGCTGCAAATGGATGAGTGGAGATACAACTGGAACAATCGTTGGGGAAGGCCTTGAATGTGGGTGAACTGGGGCCCACCGTGGCCTTCTCCTCTTCCCTGGGCTTATCCTCTTCCTCTCCTCCTCTACCTATCTTTGGGCACCCCACCCATCCTGGCTTCAGTACTGTTGGTGCCAAATCTCTCCTCACCGTTGGATCCACATATACACCAGCCTATTTGGGCATCTCCACAGGATATCCCTCAACATCTCAAACCTACAGGTACACAATTGACAGCATTCTCTTCCAGATTTAATTCTCCTGTACTCCCCTTTTCAGGGAATGCTTTCCACCTCCACCCAACTGATCAACCTAGAGACCTAGGGACCATTCTTGACTCCTTTCTCTCCTTTATCCACTTATCCTAACAGTCATTAAGTTCTGGTGATTCCACTCCCAAATAATTCTCAAATCCATCTAGGACTCTCTTCTATTCCACACTGCCTTTGGATGGTTACAGTTGCCTTCTTACTGTTCTCCCAGCTTCTAGTCTTCTCCACCTTTCAGTCTATCTCCCAGTGCACCAAAAGACTCTTTCAACAAGGTAAATTGGTGATTTACACCCCTGTTGAAGATACTTCAGTGACTCCCCATTGGCTTTTAGGATAAAATGCAAAACGCTTGATATGACTTATAAGCACCTTGTGAGCTAATCCTTCCCTTTATCTTGAGCCTTGTCTTTCCCCTCCCTCTCATCTTTCATGGCCATACAGAACTTCCTTCATATCCTCCATGCCCTACCCTCTCTGCCTCCCCATTCTTCTTCCTCACTCTTCTTTTATTCCTTTAACTGTTTAATACCTATTCATTCTTGAAATTACAATTTGGAAGCTCCTCCCCCCACCGACTCTGAATTAGATACCTCTCCCACGTGCCCCTATTTTCCCCTGTATTGGCAATTGTCACATGTGTTGTAATGACCTGGTTACTTGTCTGTCTTACCCATCTGACTATATGTCCTACCTTTTTAAAATTATTGTGTCTTTAACACCTTGCACAGTGCCTGGATCACAGTAGGTATTTAGTCAATACTTGTTGGATGAATCAACAAACCAAAAAATAACTTGCTAAAAACGTCTGAACTTTATCATGAAATTTTTAAGCAGGGGATTCCTATGTTCAGAAATGGTCTCGATTCCCAATTTATCAACAACCTACCTTTTCATCCTTGTGAAGTCTAACTAATAAATCCCATTGGCTCTACCTTCAAATGATGTTTAGAATCCATCAACTTCTACCAACGATTCTTTATTGATTCCTCCACCACTACACGCTTCCTGTCTTCTATCACCTGGATCACTTCAGGAGCCTCCTAACTGTTCTTTCTGTATATCCCCTTGCCTCCTGAAGTCTCTTCTCCAAACAGCAAACTGATCATGTCCTCTGCTCAAAACCCTCTTCTATCACTGTGCCCCAGACATAGGCCTTGCTGCTCTTGAATTAACCAAGAGGCTACCATCTCAGGGCTTTGCACTTTGGTTGTTCCTTCTGCCCGAAATGCTCTTTCCTGGGGATTCAGAAAGCTCTTTTCATCACTTTGCTGAGGCCTCTGCCCAAAAGCCACATTTTCAGAAAGGCCAGCCTTGGCCACTCTAGATAAAATAGCCCCCTTCCCTCATGTTTAATTTTTCTGCTTGGCATTTGTCATCACCTAACAGGATACACATTTTTGTTCATTTATTTATTGCTGATCTGCTTGCATGGGAATGTAAATTCCTTGGGCAAGAACTTTGGGTCAACAAACATTCTAAGGGGCTTGTGCTCAGTTTTTGCTCTTTCCTCTTCCCCACCTCTACTCCACTTTTAACACTCAGCTCAAGTGACATTTCTACTATAAAGTCTTCCCTGATCCTCCAGGATAAATGAATCCTTCCCTCTTCTTCATCCTCCTGGTTCTTGTGAACAAGGAGGTGAAGACTCAGCTTGAACATACGTTGCAACCACCTAGACCATGTCTGTGCCAATGAGTAGACTTGGGCTGTTGGATGCCCCCAGTGAATCTACATGTGGGAAAAACAATTTAGTATTCCATGTATCACTGCATTTGCCTCCCAATCTGGTCCCCCGCTGGACTCATATCTGAGTCCTATGGAAGTTTAAGGAAGAGCAAAGAGTACTTTAAGTTAAAACTGAAAGGGACTAAAACAATGTAAAAAGTTGGTACACAAACTAACCTCCTTCATGCCTCCCCATCCATGAGAAAGAAAAGTACAAAAGCAGGGGGAACATTCCCCAGCCTCACGCACAGGACAGCTTTGTCACCTCCCTGGCTCCAGTGAATCAGCAGCACCTGTGCCAGCAGAAGTGCAGTACCCCTGGATCAGGGTGATTTCTGGAAGAGCAGAGCCAGAGGAGAGGAAGAAGCAGAAACCTGCCAAAGTCTGTGATAACTGACCAGACCTGCTCATGAGCATACTTGAGATGCCTCTTGGGGGCTTTCTGGGGGAGTTGGAGGAGTTCTATATTTACATGGAGGTCAAGTACTACCAAAATGTGAACACTAAAACATATATATGAGTGGAATTTCTGTATACATGTTTGGGTGTCTGTTTTTCCCACTAATTTATGAGCTGCTTTGGTGGTAATACCCCTGGTTTGTATTATCTGGTTCGTGTTTGTGGATGTTTAGTGACTGTTAATAGAAATGTTTGTCCAAAGAGAAAGAAAGGAAGAAATGGGTGGGGGGAGGGAGAGTGGATTTGCCACAGTCAACCTAAGAAGACATACTCCAGTTTATTTTGGAAAACACCTCACTTTTTTCTTCTCTACAGGCCAATTTCAGGAGAGCTCCTCCAGAATCCCTGATAGAACTTAGAAGATGAGGGTTAGTGGGACAAACTACAGCCCCAACTACTGTTCCTGTCACAAGTAGTACTCATTGTCTCCTTCCTTGTTTTCAATCCTAAATTCCCCTCACCCTCAGTTAGCATCTCCTCTGATCTCAGTGGCTTACCTGAGGATCTGAGCCCCTGACCACCATGACTTCTGAGGCCAAGGTTGCTGTACTTGTCCCCTTATTTTCAAAATTGAGCAAGAGAATACTAGAAGTATTCAAGTAGATTGCTCTTGGCCAAGATGATGATTCTCCTTCTTGCCTGTTGGTACCTGCAAACAAGCCCCACATTGAGTGTAGAGATTACTTAAAAAAATAACTTAAAAAAAAAGAGTATGGATTCTTTAGATCCTTGAAGGTTGCCTTGCTGTATGCTGCCAGGAAGGCCCTCTAGCTTTCATATATGGTTTCCAATTGCCTATTAATTACTCCTAGTCTTTAAAAAATTTTTCCCTGAGGCCACAATGAAGCTTAGTAACTGCCAGCCAGTGCCATTGTGCTGTTAGTTTCCCCCCTTCCATGTTTCTCAGGTGCCTGGTACATTCCCTTCTGTAGGCATACCATCCCAATTCACCACCAGTGAACATTTTCACAACTGGACCATCACTTTATGTTAAGAGCTATCTGTGTCCAGGTACCGGCAGTGCGAGGCTAGCAAAGGGCAATACAGCTCCAAAACCTCCATCTGATCACCCGCTCTCTCAGACCACTCCTACACTCCTGCTCCTCTCAGAAGCAGGCTTTTCTCTTGGAACAAGCACATTATGACTAGTAGGAGGTGCTCTTAGGACCCACACCTGTGGAAGGTGAGACAGAAGCAGAATTAGGCAGAAGGAGAAGCTGGACTGAGGTGTAGACCTGAACAACAATCTAAAGGAATGCCAATTATTCTGTTATGAATTAGATGGCAATGTGTTATGCTTATTATGCAATAAAATGATATCCATGTTAAAAAAAAAAAGATAATACCTATTGACTAAACACTCAACACAATACTCTTGGCTCATAGGAGAACAACCGTCAGAAAAAACTAGGAAATTTAAGAGGGAATGTATCATCTACGTGAGATATTTAAAACAGACTATTTAATTACATCAGAATTTCCTCAAAAATGTAGAGAAGGAAAATGAAGCTGCAGCTGAAGTTACTGAGTCATTCATTTGTTAACCAAACAACAAATGCCATTCTGATTGTGAATTAATTAAATTGGGTTTGATTGCATCAGCTGACAAAATGTGTGCAGAGAAAATGAACTTGTTTACTACTGTTAGATTTGGAGGGCAGAAGAGAACGTGGGGAGCAAGTCAGCAATCAGTTGAAAGTCAAAGAAGATTATTTCTTTGTCTTTGATGTGTTAATAGATGTTAATGGGGCGCCTGGGTGGCTCAGTCAGTTAAGCATCCGACTTTGGCTCAGGTCATGCATGATCTCACGGTTCGTGGGTTCGATCCCAGCGTCGGGCTCTGTGCTGATAGCTCAGAGCCTGGAGCCTGCCTCAGATTCTGTATCTCTCTCTCTCTCTGACCCTCCCCTGCTCACACTGTCTCTCTCTCTCTCAGAAATAAATAAAAACATTAAAAAAATAAGTGTTTAAATAGATGTTACTGATATTGCTCAGTAAGTACTGTTTATTCAAGGAGTCAATGCCATTCAATAGCATTGACATGACAGTAAGATTGGTCTGTGTCAATACTCTGAATGAACAGAATATTTTCAAAGTTGAGGAAACACTAATTCAATACAACCTGAAGTGGACTCTACAAAGATGTATTACAACTGATGGTGGTAAAAATATGTGTGAAGCAGAAAAGGACTTAAACAAATGTAAAAGCTTGCAAAAACGTAAGGTGTGGAAAGCCTATTGGTATTCACTGTATTATGCATCAGCAGTTACTTCATTGAAAATATATTTTTAAATGTATTTATTTTGAGAGAGAAAGAGAGAGAGCACACATGTGTATGCGTGCGTGTGAGTGGGGGAGGGGCAGAGAGAGAGGGAGAGAGAGAAAATCCCAAGCAGGCTTCATGCTGTCAGCACAGAGGCCAATGCAGGGCTCCACCTTGTGAGATCATGACCTAAGCCAAAATTAGGAGTCAGGTGTTTAACCAACTGAGCCATGCAGGTGCCCCTCATTGAAAATATTTTTACTTATTTTTGAGAGAGAGAGACAGAATGCAAACAGGGGAAAGGCAGAGAGGGAGACACAGAATCTGAAGCAGGCTTCAGGCTTTGAGCTGTCAGCACAGAGCCCAACGTGGTGCTGGAACCCATGAATCCTGAGACCATGACCTGAGCCAAAGTTGGACACTTAACCAACTGAGCCACCCAGGTGCCCCTGAAAATATTTTTAATTTATCACATGTCATTTTTTTTCACAATGTCAATAGTGAATTTCATTCACTCTATTAGACTACTGTCAGTTCCCAGACCTTTTGTGTGTCAGAAATGCTGAATATTGTGACTTATCCTATCATATAGCAGTTTGACAACTTAGCAGTGCTAAAACTTTATTGGGTTTTAGCCCAAGACCTAGGTTGAAATTGTACTAAAATGTTTATAACAGCTTAATTTACCATAACCCCAAACTGGAAATAATTTAAATGCCTATTAACTGGCAAATGAATTAACAAATTGTGGTCTAGTGTATTCAGTGGTGCTGTGGACTGAACGATGTCACCAAAAATTTATATGTTGAAGCCTTACCTGCTAATTTGATATTTGAAGATGGGGTCTTTGATAATTAGATGTAGAGGGGGCCACAAGGGTAGAGCCCTCATAATGGGATTAATGTGCCCCCAGGCGATGACCCAAAGAGAAGGTGGCCATCTGCAAGCCTGGAAGAGAATCCTCACAAGAACCGGATAATGCTGACATCCTGATCTCAGACTTCTAGAACTGTAAGAAAATATATCACTGTTGTTTAAGTCATCCAGTCTATGGTATTTTGTTAGGGCTTCCCTAAATGACTAAGTATGGTCTATTACATTCATTGTAAAACAATAAAAAAAAGGTACACGTTACTCACACATGCAACATTATGGATGAATCTCAAAAGCATGGTACTAAGTGAAAGAAGCCAGACACAAGAGACATATGATTCTATTTATATGACTATCTGTAAAAGGCAAAACGATAGGAAAAGAAAGCAGGTCAGTAGTTTCTAGGAGCTATACCTGGCAAATGGGTATGAGGGAACTTTCTAGGGAGAATAAAATGTTATATATCATGATTATAGTATATATACAATGACAGTATCTACATTTATCAAAACTAAAAACACTATACTTTAAAATTGGTGAATGTTACCATATGTATATTTCACCTCAATATAGTTGATTAGAACACATCCACACACAAACATGCCCAGCAGATCACCAACGTGATAGATACATAACTGAAACATTTCATTTTGAAATCTGACCCACATTCTCCATTCAATCCATCAGCAACCATTGTTGGCTTTTGCTTTCTGTTTCCACTCGGGTCCAAGCCATGTTCTCTTTCACTGGCATAATTGCAGCAGCCTCCCAACTAGTCTCTGAGCCTCTGCTCTAGCCTTCACAGGCTGTACTTCTCAGCACAAAGAGAGATGCTCTTAAACTGTAAGCCACATTATACCATCTGTGTTCAAAACCCTCTCTCATCAAACTGAGGAAAAAATCCAAAACTCTCATGGTGGCTTCAAATCTTTCCTTGACCTGCCCCTACTTGGCTCTCTGATTTATCTCTTTTCTTTTACTTCAGGTGCTCTTTCTACTCTATCTCCAACACATAGGCATGCTCCTGCCTTGAGGCCTTTGTTCATGTTGTTCCTTCTGTCTGGAAAGCTTTTCCTGCAGAGCCTCTACTCTGGTTTGCTCCCACTCTTCAGTCAGGTCATAGCTTTCTTAAACCACTGATATGTAGCCCCTTCTCCATTTTATCCTTCTTCTAACTATGTTTCGTTTTTCAGGGCAAGGGCTTTGTTCTGTTCACTGCTGTATCCCTTGTGCCTAGAACAATATCTGACACATGTAAATGCTCAATCCATACTTCATGGATGAACAAATGAATAGATGGATGAAGAGATGAGTCTTTTGCTATGAAGCCTTCTTAGAGGCCTTCTTCCCAGCCTTCACTTATCTCTCCCTTTTTCTCATCCCTCTGGCTTTGGTTGTCTTTGTTTCTTTGTTTTTTGTTTGTTTGTTTGTTTGTTTGTTTGTTTGTTTAAGTAGGCTTCATGCCCATTGTGGAGCCTAAGGTGGGGCTTGACTTCACCACCCTGAGATCAAGACCCTGACATCAAGACCTGATCTGAGATCAAGAGTTGGACGTTTGACCAACTGAGCCACCCAGGAACTCCTATTTGCTTGTTTGTTTTTTTTTTAATGTTTTTTATTTTATTTCTGAGAGAGAGAGAGAGAGAGACAGCGTGAGCAGGGGAGGGCCATAGAATCCAAAACAGGATCCAGGCTCTGAGCTGGCTGTTAGCACAGAGACTGACGCAGGGCTCGAACCCATCAACCATGAGATCATGACCTGAGCCGAAGTCAGATGTTTAACCTACTGAGCCACCCAGGTGCCCCATGTTTTTTTTTTTTTTTCTTAATTACAACTTTACTGAGATATAATTATGCATTATATAATTCACCTACTGAATTTTTACAGAAAGATTATTTTTGGTAAGTTCAGAGTTGTGCAACCATCACCATAGTCAATTTTAGAATGTCTTCATCACCTCAAAACGAAATCTCACACTCCAGCTGTCACACCCCTATCACCCTGCTCCTCAAGCCCAAAGCAGCTACTCATCTACTTTCTGACTACATTTTATGAACATTTTTAAATAAATAGAATTATATAATCTCTGGTCTTTTGTGATAAGCTTCTTTCACTTAGCATAACCTTTCCAAGGTTCATCATATTGTAGCATGTACCTTGTAATGGCTGAATAATATTCTCTTATATGGATATACTGCATTTTATTTATCCATTCATCAGTTGATGGACGTTTTGATTATTTTCCAGGTTTTGGCTCTTATGAATAATGCTGCTATAAACATTTTTATTCAGGTTTTTCTCTGGATATGCTTTCACTTCTCTAGGATTAGAATTGGCAACTTTGTGCCTAACCATTTAAGGAACTGCCAATCTGTTCTCCAAAGTGGCTATACTATGTTACATTTCCACCAACAGTGTTTGAGCGCTCTCATCTCCACATCTCTTTAATTATACTCCATTGATCTATATGTGGCTTTGCCATTTTGCCACAATACAAACATTTCACTGCGTTCCTGGGACCAGTTTGAGCCTTAGGTTGTTATTGACCTTATGTTATGGGTTAAATTTTTTTTTAAAGTTTATTTATTTATTGTGTGAGAGAGAGAGAGACAGAGAGGGAGAGAGAGAGGGAGACAGAGAGACAGAGGGAGAGAGAGAGAGAGAAACCCACGGACACTTAACTAACTGAGCCACCCAGGTGCCCTTGAGTTAATATTTGATATATGTGACACTCACTACCTCAGCTGAATTGTAAACTCCTTTATGGCAGAGCCTATGTCTTGTAGATATTCCCCTTCATTACATGGTGAAGTAATAAGTGTACAGCAGGTGCTCAATAACTATTTACTAATTGTCTAGAGAAATAAGAACAGAAGCTGGCAACAACTATGAAAGGAGAAAGAAAGAAAATAAGAAAAAAGGAGAGAAAGAAGAAATAAAAGGAAGAAGAAAGAAGGAGGGAGGGAGAAAATAAAGTGGAATTCACGGCCACAGCAAAAGTTAGAACCTAGTCATCTGAATTGATGAAATAATTCAATAATGAAAGGCCAAGCATCAAAAAGCTCAGTCCTTTGGCTGGGCATGTTCTTTATAGCATACACAAGATTTAGCTCAAAATAAACCATACATCTAAATGTAAGAGCTAAAACTATAAAATTCTTAGAAGGAAATATGAGAGTAAATCATCTTGATCTAAGGTTAGGTAAAGCCTTCTAGATATGACACCAAAAGCATGAACAATGAAATAAAACATTGAAAAATTAGGCTTTATCAATAGATAAAACTTCTGTACTTCAAGGGACACCATCAGGAAAGTGAAAAGACATTCCATGGAATGGGAGAAAATATTTGTAATTCATATATTTGATAAGGAATTGTATCCAGAATACATATAAAAAGCTCTTCCAGGGGCGCCTGGGTGGCTTAGTCGGTTAAGCGTCCGACTTTCGCTTGGGTCATGATCTCGTGGTTAGTGGGTTCGAGCCCCGCGTCGGGCTCTGTGCTGACTGCCAGCTCAGAGCCTGGAGCCTGTTTCAGTCTGTGACTCCCTCTCTCTCTGACCCTCCCTGCTCACGCTGTCTCTCTCTCTCTCCTAGAAATAAATAAAACATTAAAAAAAAATTAAAAAAAAAAAGCTCTTCCAACCCAATAATAAAAAATAATGCAATTTTTTTAAAGGGGCAAAGAATCTGAGTAGAATTTTTCCCAAAGAATATATACATATGTCTTCATATGCCAATAAGCACATGAAAAAATACTTGGCATCATTAGTCATCAGGGAGATGTAAATGAAAACTACAACAGAAGACAGTAGAGAATTCCTTTCTGCAGAGATAAAAGACATAAAATCTAGTCAGGATAAAATTAAAAATGCTATAACCGAGATGTAATCTAAAATGGATGCCGTGATGGCAAGTTGGATGAAGTAGGGCAGCGAATCAGCGATATAGAAGATAAAATTAAGGAGAAACATGAAGCAGGAAAAAAGCAAGAAACAAAAACAAAAGATCACAATACAAAACTTACAGAACTCAATGACTTATTAAAAAGGAATAATATCTGAATCATAAGAGTCCCAGAAGATGAAGTGAGAGAAAGGGGGCAGAAGGTTAATGTGAGCATATTATAATGGAAAACCTTCTGAATCTGGGGAAGGACACAAACATCAAAATTCAAGAAGCACAGATAACTTCCATTAGATTCAACAAAAAACAACCATCACCAAGGCATATCATAGTCAAATTCACAAAATACACAGATGAGGAGAGATATGAAAGTAGCAAGGGAAAAAAGTTCTTAACCTATGAGGGAAGACAAATCAGGTTCATAGCAGATCTGTTCATAGAAGCTTGGCAGGCCAGAAAGGAGTGGCAGGATATATTCAACATCCTGAATTGGAAAAATATGCAGCCAAGAATTCTTTATTCAGCAAGGCTGTCATTCAAAATGGAAAGAGAGATAAAGAGTTTCCCAGGAAAACAAAAACTAAACGAGTTTGTGACCAGTGAACCAGCCCTGCAAGAAATTTTAAGGGGGACTCTTTGAGTGGAGAAAAGATGAGATGAAACAAAAAAGACAAAAAGCAACAAAGACTAGAAATGACCACAGAATGCCACCAGAAACACCAATTCTACAGGCAACACAATGGCACTAAATTCATATCTTTCAGTACTCACTCTAAATGTTAATGGACTAAATGCTCCAATCAAAAGACATCAGGTATCAGAATGGATAAGAAAACAAGAGCCATCTATAGATGCTTACAAGAGATTCATTTTAGACCTAAAGACCCCTACAGATTGAAAATAAGGGGATGGAGAACCATCCATCATGCAAATGGTCATCAAAAGAAAGCTGGAGTCATCATACCTATAAGAGACAAACTATATTTTAAAACAAATACTGTCAAATGAGATGAATAGGGGCATAATATTATAATTAAGGGGTCTATCCACCAAGAAGATCTAATAATTCTAATATTTATGCCCCCAATGTGAAGTAGCAAAATATATAAGTCAATTAGTGACAAGCATAAAGAAACTCATTGATAATAATGCCATAATAGTAGGGGACTTCAACATCCACTTATAGCAATGGACAGACCATCTAAGTTGAAAATCAACAAGGAAACAATGGTTTTGAATAACACACTGGAGCAGATGGACTTAACAGATGTATTCAGAACATTTTATTCTAAGGCAGCAGAATACACATTCTTAAGTGCACATGGAATATTCTCCAAAATAGATCACATACTGGATCACAAATCAACCCTCAACAAGTACAAAAAAGATCAAGATCATACCATGCCTATTTTCAGATCACAATGCTATGAAACTCGAAATCAACCACAAGAAAAAATTTGGAAAGACCATGAATACTTGGAGATTTAAAAACATCCCACTAAAGAATGAATGGGTTGGGGCGCCTGGGTGGCTTAGTCAGTTAAGCGTCCGACTTTCACTTAGGTCATGATCTCGCGGTTCGTGGGTTTGAGCCCCGCGTCAGGCACTGTGCTGACTGCCAGCTCAGAGCCTGGAGCCTGTTTCAGTCTATGACTCCCTCTCTCTCTGACCCTCCCCTGCTCACGCTGTCTCTCTCTCTCTCCTAGAAATAAATAAAAACATTTAAAAAAAAAAGAATGAATGGGTTAACCAAGAAATTAAAGAGGAAATTAAAAAGTACACAGAAGCCAATGAAAATGAAAACACAACAGTCCAAAACGTCTGGGATGTGGCAAAGGTGGTCATAAGAGGGAAGTATATGGCAATCAATCCAGGCCTTCCCAAAGAAGGAAGAAACGTCTCAAATACATAACCTAACCTTACAGTTAACAGAGCTGGGCAAGTAAAGCTCAAAAACAGCAGACAAAGGGAAATAATAAACATTAGAGAAGAAATCAATGATATTGAAAATTTTAAAAAAACAGTAGAACAAATAAAAACAACAACAAGGAGTTGGTTCTTTGAAAGCATTAACAAAATTGATAAACCCCTAGCCAGATTAAGAAAGAAAGAAAGAAAGAAAGAAAGAAAGAAAGAAAGAAAGAAAGAAAGAAAGAAAGAAAGAAAGAAAGAAAGAAAAGAAAGGGAAAGAACCCAAATAAATAAAATCATGAATGAAAGTGGAAAGATCACAACCAACACTGCAGAAATGCAAACAATTAGAGACAGTATGAGCAATTATATGCCAACAAATTGGGCAAATTGGAAGAAATGGACAAATTCCTAGAAACATATAAACTACCAAAACTGAAACAGGAAGAAATAAAAAATTTGAACAGACCCATAACCAGTAAAGAAACTGAATCAGTAATCAAATATCTCCCCAGAAAAAGAATCCAGGGCCAGATGGCTTTCCAGGGGGGAATTCTACCAAACATTTGAAGAAGAGTTAACACCTATTCTTTTGAAGCCATTCCAAATAATAGAAATGGAAGGAAAACTTCCAAAATCATTCTACATGGCCAGCATTACCTTCATTCCAGAACCTCACAAAGGGCCCACTAAAAAGGAGAATTACAGACCAATTTCCCTGATGAACATGGATGCAAAAGTTTTCAACAAGATACTAGCAAATTGGCCAGCAATACATTAAAAGAATTATTCACCATGATCAAGTGGGAGTTATTCCTGGGATGCAAGACTGGCGCAATATCCACAGATCAATCAATGTGATACATCACATTAATAAAAGAAATGATAAGAACAACATGATCCTCTCAATAGATGGAGAAAAGCACTTGACAAAATATAGCATCCTTCCTTGATAAAAACCCTCAAGAAAGTAGGGATAGAAGAAACATACCTCTAGATCATAAAGGCCATATACAAAAGACCCACAGCTAATATCATCCTCAATGGGGAAAAACTGAGAACTTTCCTCCTAAAGTCAGGAACGTGACAGGGATATCCACTCTCATCACTGTAATTCAAACTAGTATTGGAAGTCCTAGCCTCAGCAATCAGACAACAAAAAGAAATAAAAAGTATCCAAATCAGCAAGAAGGAAGTCAAACTTTTACTTTTCACAGATGACATGATACCCTACATGGAAAACCCAAAAGACTCCACCCAAAAGACTGCTAGAACTGCCGTGAATTCAGCAGTTGCAGGATACAAAATCAACTTACAGAAACTGGTTGCATTTCTATACACCAATAATGAAGCAGCAGAAAGAGAAATCAAGGAATCAACCCTCTTCACAATTGTGCTGAAAACCATAAAATACTTAGGAATACACCTAAATAAAGAGGTGAAAAAGCTATACACTGAAAACTATAGAAAGGTTCTGAAAGAAATTGAAGAAGACTCAAAGAAATGGAAAAACATTTCATGCTCATGGATTGGAAGAACAAATATTGTTAAAATATTGATACTACCCAAAGCAATTTACATACTCAATGTAATCTCATCAAAATAACACCAGCATTCTTCACAGAGCTAGAACAAACAATTCTAAAATGTGTATGGAACCAGAAAAGACCCCAAATAGCCAAAGTAATGTTAAGAAAACCAAAGCTGGAGGCATCACTATTCAAGGCTTCAAACTGTATTTCAAAGCTGGAATCATCAAGACAGTATGGTACTGGCACAGAACAGACATAGATCAGTGGAACAGAATAGAGAACTCAGAAATGGACTCACACTGTATGGCCAATGAATCTTCAACAAAGTGGGGAAGAATATCCAATGGAAAAAAGACAGTCTCTTTGGCAAATGGTGCTGGGAAAACTGGACAGTGACATGCAGAATGAACTTGAACCACTCTCTTACACCAAAAACAAAAATAAACTCAAAATGGATAAAAGACCTAAACGTAAGACAGGAAGCTATCAAACAACCTCTTTGACCTTGGCCGCAGTAACTTCTTATTCGACATGTCTCCAGAGGCAAGGGAAACAAAAGCAAAAATGAACTATTGGGGCCTCATCAAAATTAACATTTCTGCACAGTAAAGGAAAAATCAGCAAAACTGAAAGGCAACCAACAGAATGGGAGAAGTTATTTGCAAATGACATAACAGATAAAGGATTAGTATTCAAAATCTATAAAGAATTTATCAAACTTGACACCCAAAAAACAAATAATCCAGTGGAAAATGGGCAAAAGACATGAATAGACATGTCTAAACATACATCCAGATGGCTAAAAATGAAAAAATGTTCAACATCACTCATCATCAGGGAAATACAAATCAAAAGCACACTGAGATACCACCTCACACCTGTCAGAATGGCTAACATTAACAACTCAGGCAACACAGATTTGGTGAGGATGAGGAGAAAGAGGAAACCTTTTGCACTACTGCTGGGAATGCAAACTGGGGCAACCACCCTGGGAAACAGTATGGAGATTCCTCAAAAAATTAAAAATAGAACTATCATGTGACCCAGTAATTGCACTACTAGGTATTTATCCAAATGAATGAAAAAATGCTGATTCGAAGGGGCACTTGTACCCCAATGTTTACAGCAGCACTATCAACAATAACAAAAGTATGGAAAGGGCCCACATGTTTACCAGCTGATGAACGGATAAAAAAGATGTGGTATACATAATGGAATATTACTCAGCAATGAAGAAGAATGAAACCCTGCCATTTGCAACAGCATGGATAGAATTAGAGTGTATTATGTTAAGTGAAATAAATCAGTCAGAGAAAGACAAATATCAGATGATTTCACTCATGTGGAATTTAAGAAACAAAACAGCTGAACATAGAGGAAGGGAAGCAAAAATAAGATAAAAATGGAGAGGGAGACAAACCTCTAGAATCACTATAATAAAAAGGTAGATAATAACAAGAGTTGAGGAGGATGTGGAGAAATCAGAACCCTCATCCATTGCTGGTGGGAGCCCTCCTAAATGGGACAGATGGTTTGGTAAACCACCTAGAAGTTCCTCAAAATGTTAGAGTTGAGATGACCCAGCAATTCCACTCCTAGGTGTATGCCAAGAGCAATGAAAATGTGTGTTTACACAATACCTGTACACAATTATTCATAGCAGCATTATTCATATTAGCCAAAAAGTACAGACAAGGCATATGGCCATCAACTCATGAATGAATAAATAAAATGTGATATATCCACACAATAGACTATTATTCATTCATAAGAAAGCATGAAGTAGTGATACATGCTACAGCACAGGTAAATCTTGAAAAGATTATGCTAAGTAAAGAACCTAGTCACAAAACACCGCATATTGTATGATTCTATTTATATGAAATGTCCAGAATAGGCAAATCTGTAGAGATAAAAAGTAGATAAGTGGTTGCCTAAGGCTGAGAGGGGAATGAGGAATGGGGAGTGACTGCTAATGGGTATAGACTTATTTCGGGAAGTAATGAAAATATCTAAAATTAGCTGTGGTGATGGTCGCACAACTCTGAGTACATGAAAACCCCTCAAACTGTACACTTGAAATCTTTTTTTAAAAATCTTTTTTTTTTAATGTTTATTTATTTTGAGGGAGAGAGACAAGAGTGCGAGCGGGGGAGGGGCAGAGAGCTAGGGATACACAGAATCTGAAGCAGGCTCCAGGCCTTGAGCTGTCAGCACAGAGCCTGACGTGGGGCTCCAACCTACCAACCATGAGACCACAACCTGAGCCAAAGCTGGATGCTCAACCAACAGAGCTATCTAGGTGCCCCATGAACTGTACACTTTAAATGTGTAAATTGCATAGGCTAAAGATAGACACACAACATAGTTACATACACACACATCACACATGAGGGTAAGAGATGATAAGTTCTCCCGTTTGTTTTCTGTTTTAAAAAAACCATTTGAGGGGCACCTGGGTGGCTCAGTCGGTTAAACATCCGACTTCGGCTAAGGTCAAGATCTCTCGATTTGTGGGTTCAAGTCCTGTGTTGGGCTCTGTGCTGACAGCTCAGAGCCTAGAGCCTAATTCGGATTCTGTGTCTCCCTCTCTCTCTGCTCCTCCCCTGCTCACACTCTGACTCTCTCTCTCTCTCTCAAAAATAAACAAACATTAAAAAATTTTTTAAAAATCATTTGAAAAAGCCAGTAATTTAATCAATAATTGCAAAGGTCGTGTACACATTTCCCACACCAACCTCAACCCACCAGTGTTTCAGGACTCCATGAATGAGAACCACTGCTTTACATCTTATTTTAATATGCTTGACACCCCTCAGTTCTCTCTGTATCCATCTATATGGCTCAAATTCACTGCTCCCCAGAGATATGCCAGAATTTCTGTACAGGAGTATTTTAGGGGCAGCAGTCTGGTTAGAAGAATAAGATGTCCAAGGATTTGTCGTGAAGCTGTGTTTGCACAGCAGACCCACTTTTTCACTTAAAATTGGAGCCTGATGGAGATTGGACCCCTGAGTCCTGCTTCTGGGTGGTCCCGTCCTCTGCTTCAATAAGTGCCACATAGAAATGGGCCTATGTTCTTAAAATCTCCTTCATATTTTCAAGGCTCATCTGTGTTCTCAACAAGCAATCATTTTTCTATGACATTTACTGATTTTCTAAATACAGCACCTGAAAATGGCCCCATGTTTTAGCAGTGTCTGCCAAAACAGGACTTCTTTCTTTGTGCTAAAAATACCTACAAATGATTTTAACTATGGCACTTTCAGATTCTCCTTTCAACTCATCTATTCCTTCCGATGTGTTGTCATTTCTCTATTTGGAAATCATGACCATGAAACCTTGAACATTAATGGGTTATGCAAACAGCTTCCCTTGGTATATTTTTAATAGTCACTGTTCTTATTATTACCAGCTGTCAAAATCCCAAATGATAACAGAGTGATGGACTTTAAGGGTAAGATTATTTGGGCAAGAGAAGTGTGATATTTTTGTTCTCTGACCTGGGTTTATATCCAAGACATCTTAGACAAGTTCCTTGATTTCACTGACTCTGTTTCTTCATTGGTCAGAAAGTGCTATCAATGCCTTCATCATGGGGTTTTGGTGAGAAATGTGTGGGATTTCATGTTGTACTCGTTATCTACTGCTGTGTAACAAATTACCCTCCGCATTTAGCGGCTTGAAACAACACTTATTATCTTACAGGTTCTGAGGGGTAGGGCATCACTGAATAGTTCAGCTGGGTGATTCTGGCTCAGACTTGTTCACAAAATTACGTTGAAACTATTAGCCATGACTGTAGTCTCTGAAATTGTATGGGGTCAGGGAATCACTTTCAAGCTCACCTATGTAGTTGTTGGCAGGCGTCTTCATTTCCTTACCACAGGGACCCATTTGTGTGGCTTTTCCCTAAAGGCAGGGATCAGTGAGAGAGATAGGGATAGCAAGATGTAAGCTCCTGTCCTTTATAACCTAAGCATGGTAGTGACACACCATCATGACTGCCATATTCCACTGGTCCGACTAACCAACCCTGCTACAATGTGAAAGAGGACTATGCCAGAGTGAAAATAACAGGAGGCAGGTATCATTGGAGGCCACCTTGGCTACCACCGAAGAAGGGACACCTGGACGCCACAACTTCAACAACCATTTATTGAGCAGTTATATGTAGACTCTATTCTGGGCCCAGGAGGTATAAAATAGTCATAGTCCTCACCCTCAAGAGCTTCCAATCCAGAAGCCGATAGTAAGTGCTTAAGAAATATGCTTTCTTCTCATAAGAAAGAACCAAAAAAATTTTATAAAAAGAGATCTTGTTGGGGCCCCTGGGTGGCTCAGTCAGTTAAGCGTCCGACTTTTGATCTCAGCTCAGGTCTTCATCTCAGGGTCATGAGTTCAGAGATCTTGCTAGTCAAAAGTACAGATGAAATCCAAATAATTCCCACTTGGGAAATTGAGAAACCCTTCCCAAATGTGACAATCGCGAGCTGGAAGAATTTATAATAAGAATACTAGCTGAAGTAAAGACAGCCATTATAATCATCTGTGAGAAAAAGATTTAATAAGCAAACTGATGGTATTTATCATCATGCAAAGCTGGTTATTTTCCAAAATTATTCTTTCAGACATTGGCTGCATCTATAGGCACACTAATAAGGAAGGTTCGAAAGTCATGGCCTTCTAAGCTCCATGTGAAAGCAACTAACGTGGGACCTCTCCTTGGCAATGACTCATCCACTGTTAATTTTCTTGATGTTTAATATAATGTATTTATAGACATGTATGGATTATATAACAAGGTGACCTTGAGGTTCACATCTTCTAGAATGCACTCTGACCTTCTCTTGGTTTGTCCCACTTAGTGAGCTTTTTCTCTTCTGATACTTTACTTGTACTAAAATATTCAGATTTCAGGCTCTTAAAGGAGACATATATGATTCAAGGGGTTAATGGCAAAGAAATTTGCCTACATTATCGAGTTAGCCTTGCATTTTGCTAGCCTTCATAATGCTGAAGTGAAGCTTGAAATTTATACATAAATATTGAATTCTTATTCTGAGCATAATAAAACATGCATATCTTTCCAATATACCCACAGTTAGAAATGAATACTAAAAGCTTTGCTGGTACAGAAGAACCTGCAGGTGCCCAAGAGATACAATCTAGAGTCCTACTGGATGACTGTCCTTCCCTGTAATGTCCTGGGCCAGCCTTCAAGGGCACTGGAAGACTTTGTGGTTCAGTAGCTCTTTGCTGAGCCTGTGGTCCTCCACCTGCAGAAGATGCATGAGAGGAGACTGACACTTGTCACATAGTCTCCTCCTCCACGAGAAAGGGTAGGAATTAGGTCTGTGTTGTATTCTCAGCACTTAGAAAAGAGATTTCAAGTAATCTTCAGTAGAATCCCTGAGAATGAAATCATCACTTGACCCGTAGGAGTCTTCATACTCAGCTCACACACCATGAAAATGTAATGAAAATGTAATGAAAGCCTTGGGGCCAAGCAGAGATGCCAGGCCTTCCACAGAGCCCACTCCTGCCTCCCTGCTTTGCTGCCAGTGCCTGCTACTTATTGACCCATTTCATTTCCGAGACTCTACCCTGGTGGTCCCCAACTTTCAGCCCAAGATGAAGTTTTTAGCGTTTTTCAGTCAAGTGAGAAAAAAAATGTAGTGAGTTTTCCACAAAACTCAGAGGAAAGGACTATTTATTCTGAAACTGGACTTTTCTTTTTTCCTTTTCTTCTTCTTCTTCTTCTTTTTTTTTTTTTTGCGTGTGTGTTATTGTGTTTCCTTTTACATGAAGTGATGATAGTAGATAGTAGCTTTTTTAAAAAAGTGTCTCACTTGACTACATGGAATAGTGGCAGTCCCATGTGATGTCCCTATTGTTTTTTTCTTAGATCTTGAATTCCAAAAGTCTAAGAACCATTGTCCTACATAGACCTGTTCATTCCCCACCTCATTCTTGAGTCCTTCCTGATCATTCAGGGATTACTTTTCCTTTCTTAAAAAAAAAAAAAAAAAAATCATGGGGCACCTGGGCAGTTCAGTGGGTTAAATGTCTGACTTTGGCTCAGGTCATGATTTCATGGTTTGTGTGTTAGAGCCCCATGTCAAGCTCTGTGCTGACAGCTCAGAGCCTAGGGCCTGCTTCGGATTCTGTGTCTCCCTCCCTCTCTCTCTGCCCCTCCCCGCCTTTGCTCCTGTCTGTCTTTCTCAAAAATAAATAAACATTTAAAAAAATCAGTTTGGGTACTTTCCCTCTAGAGTCGTAAGTATAGTGTAGGACAATTGGTAACCCATGAATTAGGCTCCATGCCCAGCACAGAGCCTCATGCAGGGCTCGAACTTACGACCCTAAGATCAAGGCCTGAGCTGAGATCAAGAGTCGGATACTTAACTGACTAAGCTACCCAGTCGCCCTAAGGTGGGTACTGTTATTTCATCCTTGTAACTGAGGCTCAGATAAGTTACAATACATCCCCCATTGTACAGAGCTGCTGAGTGGTAGAGCCTGGATTCCCACCAGCGGTACCTGGCACTGGAGCTCAAACTATACCACAGAATGTGATTCAGCTCGCTCCCATTATGTAGATTTACCACAATTTATTTAATCAGTCTTTTACTTTAGTTCATTTTTATCCCCCTCTTGTTTAAAAAAATCTTTTTGGTATTATAAGTAAAGGGGCAGTGTACAACCTCAAGATTAAATCTTTGTGTACATTACCCATAAGTATTTCCATGAATAGTTTCTAGCAGAAGGTTTCCTGCGTCAAAGAGACTGCAGACTTTTAAGCTTTGATAAGTTTTGCCAAATTGCATTTCAGATTGTTGTGTCTTTTCAGAATGTTGTAGCCCTCCAACACTCCCTCCAACAGGCTCCGAAAGGGCCAGTTTTCTCACACTTTGCTGACACTGGGAATTGTTAGTTTTGTGTTTTTTAAAATCTTTGCCAGTGTGAGAAGCCAAAAATGACCATTCATGATGCTTTAATTTGCTTTTCATTCATTATTAATGTGGTGGGTATACCACACCCTGTATAATCCCCTCCTCTTGAATGGCTATAATTTGTTTCTAACAAATGCAGCAAAAGTGAAAAGATTTTACAGATGTTAGTGAGGTTCTAATCAGTTGATTTTGTGTTCATCAAAAGTTGGTGGGCCTTGCTTAATTAGGTGAACTCCTGAAGGAGTTTAAAAGGGTCCCTGCGGTTGGAGATTCAACTCCACTGACTCTTTCTTGATCTCATTCTCTTGCTCTCTCCCTCACCCTCTCTCTCCCTTGCTGCGCTGCTGACTTTGAAGAAGCAAGCTGTCGTGAAGTAAAGTTGTAAGGAAATGAATTCTACCACTAGTCTGGGAGCCTGGAAGCGTATCCTACTCAGGGTTCATATGAGAGCACAGCCCAGCCAACACCTTCATTCAGTAAGACCCCAAGCAGAGAACCTAGTTAAGCCATGCCCAGAAGTCTGAATTACAGAAACAGGGATATAATAAATGTTATTTTAAGCTACTGAGTTTGTAGTGAGATGATAATTTTTCCATGTATAATTGATCATGTTTTTTTCTTCTTTGCAGCCCATTTTTCGGTTACCATTCTTGTTTTGAAGAATGACTTAATTACTTAAGTCATCAATACATTAAGGCTTTCTTCTTTAAGGGTACCATCCCACTTGTCATAAATAATAAACAGTCATTGCATTTTTTTGGTAAGAGAAGTAAACCTTTATTTCCTCGTTTCACAAATCAAGTTGGCTTAATTGGTTGCTTTGGGTGATCAGTCAAAGAGACCAAATCCTAAATCTTCGCGGCTTCTTCTTACTCTTCTGTTGCTTAAACTTTGGCTGGGGCCGGGGCCAGAGGGGCAGCAGTCACAAATGCAGATGGATCAGCCAATAAGGCCTTGACCTTTTCAGCAAGTGGGAAGGTGTAATCAGTCTCCATAGGCAAAGCCAGGACCCATCTGCATCCACTGATGATAGAATGGGGCACTGATGCAACAGTCAGGTAACCTATCTGCAGACATATGCTGGCAACGTTGAGGACACCCTCCAGGAAGTGAGAAGGCAGAGTTTTCTCTGTGATATCAAGCACTGCAGGGTGACCATTGTCAAAAACCTGCTGAATGATCCGCCCAAAGGAGAAGGGGAAGATGTTCAATATGTTCAGCAGTATGGCTTTGCTGGCTCCCACTTTGTATCCAGTCTTAATTAGCTGCTCATCACTCAGGAATTTAGTGGTGCCCTGGGAGATGTTGGTGGTGATGCCTAAAGACTGGAAGAAGGAGGTCTTCTCCAGTCATGGCACCAGCACGGGTTGCAGCTGGCACCTTATTGGCCAGCAGAATGTCTTGATCTCAGTGAGGTCCTCCTTGGTGACACAAAACCCACATTCCCCCCAGATATGAGACAACAGTTTCTCCAGAGCTGGGTTGTTCTCCAGATGCCCTCAGATAGCCTTGCACATCATGGTGTTCTTGCCCATCAGCATGGAAGCCTGCCCGCGGAGGGATATGTGGATCTGCTGCATTGCTTGGAATCCACATTGTCTGCTCCCACAGGGAAGCATTTGGATGATCTTAAGATGGATTATCTTAAGGAAGTAATTGGACTTCCAGGTCACTCTGTCATCCCTGGGCATCACAGTTGTTCGTCAGGGATTGCCATGCAGGGTTTAAAGACCATGTCACCCTTGTGAGGATGCCTGGAAAGAGCAACAGTCATTGCAGTGTTATGTGGTCAAATCCATTGGTCTTTCCCACCTGGACTCTACCTTTGTTGTGCCCCTCGGAAAGCCCACCCTCATCCCAAGGTTACAGGAAGAGTTGCATGCATTTTAATCTACTATCTTTGTTTTTGTCATTATATTAAAATTTTTAATCCATCTGAAGAATGTTTTGGTAAATGATGTGGTGCAGAGAGGTCTGACTTTAGTTTTTTTCAAATATGCCAATAATATATTCTGAATAATTGTTTGCCTTTCCTCTGAATTTATATCAAACCAAAAGCCTGATTTTGGCCTTTTTGATATATTAAATCTGCCTGCCATCTCTGGGGCACCTGGGTGGCTCAGTCGGTTAAGCCTCTGACTTCAACTCAGGTGATGATCTCCCCCCTTGCAAGTTCCAGCTGGTGTCAGGCTCTGGAGCCTGCTTCAGATTCTGTGTCTCCTCTCTCTGCCCCTCCCCAGCTCACATTCTGTCTCTTTTTCTCAAAAATAAATAAACATTAAAATTTTTTTTTAAATCTGCCAAGTTCTACTTTAGTATCAAACTGTTTTCATTATTAGAATTTTAAAATGCATTTGAATATCTAGTAGGAAAAAACACCACACATTTCTCTTTTATAAACTTTCCTCATTATTCTCACACACTTCTTTTTTCATTTTATCTTTAGAATTATGTCAAATTCCATTGGCAACTTAATTATATTTGTGGCATGCCA
Source organism: Proteles cristata cristata (assembly GCA_017311185.1). Taxonomy (NCBI): domain Eukaryota; kingdom Metazoa; phylum Chordata; class Mammalia; order Carnivora; family Hyaenidae; genus Proteles; species Proteles cristata. The sequence goes on along the minus strand of JAESUZ010000007.1, from coordinate 663,678 downwards.
AATTACATTTATAGATTTATACATTTATAGATTAATTGGAGGAAAATTGAAATCATATAAATAATTCTATACTGGACCATATTTTGGTACTCTATGTGTTTTTGTTTTTTGGGTTTTTTTTTTCACCTGGCCTTAGTCAAGAAAGTTTTCTTCACGTACTCTTTTTGCATTTCCTGTTGACTTAATGCCAGGTTTTAAATATTTTCATGTAAAATATATTAATTGTAGGGGTGCCTGGATGGCTCAGTTGGTTAAGCATCCAACTCTTGATTTGGGTTCAGGTCATGATCTTGGGGTCATGAAATCAATCCCCATGTCCAGCTCCATGCTGGGCATGGAGTCTGCTTAATATTCTCTCTCTCCCTCATTCTCTACCACTCTCTCAAAAAAATTAATTATAGTATATTTTTATAATTGCTTGTTGCTAAGTTAGAGGAAAGATATTTATTTACTTAATTGTATAACCATAAGTTAGTAAAAGTTTGGTGAAAATCAATGAAAGCATTCTATAAGAATCAATTGACTATATGGAATTTATATAGGGTATTGCATATTTTATTATTATTTGTAAATTCCTAGCTATACTTTTTTGTATCAATAAATTTATAATACTCTCTTTCCTAGAGAGCCAGTTCTTTTTCTGTTGCTTGTTTGTTTTTATATTTATTTATTTTTGGGAGAGCACAGGCAGTGGAGGGGCAGAGAGAGAGTGAGGACAGAGCCTGTCTGCTGACAGGCTGACAGCAGAGAGCCCGATGTGGGGCTTGAACTCCTGAACCAGGAGATCATGACCTGAGTCAAACTTGGATGCACAGCTGAATGAGCCACCTACGTGCTCCTAAAGAGCCAGTTCTTCTTAAACATTTATCACACCCACTGGTGGGGTGTATGTGCCTGTGCTAGTTAGTCTAAGTCAACAAAAGAATCCCTGACCCCTTATCAGTGATTCGTTCAGGAATAGGCAGATCTAAGCCAGTTTGGGTCAATAAAACAGAAAATGGGTTTTCTGGGAGATTCTGAAAAGAAGCTTCCTTGCTCTTTGGTGAGAGCCCCCAGCAACCAGCTTCTCCCGCTGGTCACAGACAAGGAGGTGTATGGTCCCAGGCATTTTGGCAGCCATTGTGTGACCATAAGAACCATCCTTAGAATGGAGCTGAGTCTGTCAATACTAGAGCAAGGAGACAGAAAGAACCTGCTGATGACACCTTTGAACCCCTGGGTCATCCAACTGTACAATCTCCCCTACCTCTGTGCTTGTTGTTTGAGTCCACTCATTTCTTGTTTATAGTATCACTTTTAGCTGGGCTTTCTATTAGCCCAAAGCACCCTGCTGATACACAAGGAATGAAAGAGATGGATAGAGTACCATCCATAGCATGTAGTAACTGCTCAATAAATAATAGTACCTCTCCCTCCCTCAACTCTACCCAGACCATCCTTCCTGGTCCCCCGTGTGCACGTGCATGCCAGCCTTTGCCCCCAGCACTCTCCCTCCTCAGCCACAGACCACAGTGGAAGCTTTCTCTTCTTTAAAGACCCAGCTCAAATCCCATTACTTTCATGAAACTTGCTTAGTTCAGAGGGAATTCTCGTTTTTGCTCAGCTTCAGTGAGTCTCACCACGTATTGCTTTCTGTGGATGCCTGCGCTTTCCTGAATCTGGGTCTCTCTTCTCAACTACAGCAAAATCCTTTTGGGCCAAGACTATTCTGAATGCAACAGTTGGCCTCCTCTACTGCCTGGCTCAACCTCTTGCTCCTTGTAATGTTCAGTCAGTATTTGATGATGAACTTACCGGCCCTTAATCTTTTCTCTCCCTTGCTTTTTACAAGCAATGGGCTCCAGGATTCAGCTGAATGAGATTCCTACAACAGCAAGGGGAGTGTTATTTTGTTTTGAAGGTCTTTACAAGTATAAGGCATGTCTAAGTGGCTATAAATAATTTATATTGTCCATAACTCAAGCAGATCAAAATAGACCTCATCACCGTGATGCGGCAAAATCTGGTACAAGCTGCTTTGCTGCTGCCTCCAAACCAATTACACATTTGGAGCAGATGAAAATCTGACTGGATTCCCTCCTGAATCGGATTAATGCCCCATCCACAATCACATTAATCACAATCTGTCCATGATTAGACATCGGATAATCCCACTGGACAAAAGGTGACAACCCAGATTCTATTATCTCATTTTTTATCTATTTTTGGAATTTGCTGGTAACTCTAGCCTTCGGAAGATGTTTTCCAGTGAAAGAGGATCCTCTCTGTGTTCTTTTGAAAAATTGTTGCTGGATGGGCTTTGACGATAGCCAAATATTTGGTGTCATTTATAATTTCTAGTTTATTTTAAGGTGGCAAAGGGACAAAATAGGACATAAATCTGTGTTCTTTGTTCTGAGGAAAAAAACGCACATATTTAGCATCTTGTGAATGTGTGTTGGAGAGAATAAAAGACATCCTTCAAAACCGTTAAAGGTTACGACAATAGCTTTGTGAAGAGGCGTCCTCATATTTGAGGACTTATAATAAATCATTTTCCGTTTGTTTTAGTATCATAAAAGGTGAGCATCTATGATTGGTAAGGGGGCTGGAAATGGCCCCCCAAGTCTGCAAAACCTAAACCCACCCTCATCTATGTAGGATGGAGGGGCCTATTACAATATCCAGTTTTCCGGCTGGGGATATATGTTGAAAAATAGGTATCACTAATGTTCAAGTGAGGCAGATAGCTGACGCTTCCTCTAATTTGAATCCAGAAATACTGCTAGAGGAAAACACCGGGGCCACCTGAGTCAGGGCAAATCTGATTCTACACCTGCATTCGCTGACTTCAGGGCACTGGCCCAGCAGAAAAAACCTGACATCTACTCCCACCCCAGGAAGATACAATTCACAATATAAGATTGTTCCTTATGATGCTGGTGTCTGGATCTTAACCCAGATGTATTTTTAAAATATCTTTAGCAAGTAAGTGACAAGGAAGTGGTATTCTTTTCCTCTTTCCTCAAGATTACATACAGATATTCTTTCCCTTACCCCATGTAAACGGTTGAGATTGATTGGTCACCATCCACCCCTCCTCTAAACCAGCCTTCTTCCTGGCCTGCCCATTTCTTTTTTTTTTTTTTTTAAGAAGTTTTGAGATTTTTCTTTCTTTTTTCTTTTTAAATATTTTTATTTATTTCTAGGAGAGAGAGAGAGAGAGAGAGAGAGAGCAGGGGAGAGCCAGAGAGAGAGGGAGATACAGACTCTGAAATAGGCTCCAGGCTCTGAGCTGGCTGTCAGCACAGAGCCCGACACGGGGCTTGAACCCACGGACCTCGAGATCATGACCTAAGCAAAAGTCGGACGCTTAACCGACTAAGCCACCCAGGCGCCCCCTGGCCTGCCCATTTCTAAGGAGAGAGACGAGCTGGCCCAGAGTCCACATGCACATCTTCTTCCTTCACCTCCCCCTACACCTTCCTGACTTGTGTCCTGGTTACTTCCTCCCTCGTTTGAGTCATCCATGTGTTCATCTTTCCACAAAACAGCTACATTCATGCCATTTCCCCATCTGAATCTCTTCACACTACAACAGGATCAAAGAAGTTCTCCTTTGCTGAAAGAATGCCATCAGATTCCTCAGTTGGGCATTTGAGGCTTCCTACAGTCCAACTCAAACTTCTCTTTCAGTCTTTCATTGGCTGTCTCCTCTGTCTCAGTCCAGCCATGTGGACCTGCTGTGGATGGCATATACCACTGCCCACATTCATCCTGACTCCAGGTTCACATTTCCCCCCAAATTGCACATGACTCACATACCTCCTTCCTCTTTCTGCAAAACCATTCCTTCTCTTTTTGGGCCTGGAAGAATCATACTCATCTTACATGGCTCAGATGAGATGTCAAGGGCTCCAGGAAGTCTTTCCAACCATCCCATTCTAGGTCCATCCTTTGTGTTCTGTTATGGTCTAGGTCACAGTGCTGACCCCTAGTCACAGGTAAACAAAGCTGGACATGAGATATCATGGCAAGGACATATTTTAATCAGAAATACAGTATAGTAACAGGGCAAAGAGTCCCATGTGCACTAAACTCAACTTTGACTTGTACAGAGGTGACTGGGTGTTTTAAAGGGAGAATGAGGGAACAGGGAGGGAAGGGGAGGGGACTGGGGCTCAGGAGAGTCCGGGAGGTGAAAAACAAAAAGCAGGAAGTAGGGATTGGTTCAGGAGAAACCCATGTGGGTTTGCTAACTGTGCCTATTAAAGGTAGATTTTTCCCTCCCAAAGAGGGTGGGAGACAGGGGCCCTATCTTCAGATGTTGATAGGAATGAATAGTAAATTATCTTGACAGCCTTGAGCTTTCTTAGGAAGGCATTTAGGGAGTGGGGGTGTGATGGGCAGGGTGGTCCTGTGGATTCAGCCTTGAGCTGCTGGAAACCATGCTAGTGTTTTGTTCAACGTTGAGGCCTAGTCAAAAAGGGCTCAGAGGAGCCTGCCTGGATTTTGGTCAAGGAGAGAATCATATCACCTACCAGTATCTTCCTCTCTTCTCTACCTGTTACCTGTTTCAGTGAAGGACACCCTGTCCATCCAGGGCCCCAGCCTGAAGCCTGGCCCATTTGCAAAACACTGGCCTCTCTGCAATACCACCATCCAACCCTACTTTGGTGGATTTATTTTCCTTTGGAGCTCAGTCTCTCCCTCTTTCCTTTCTTCCCTTTCTTTCTCACTTTACCCATTACCTGGGTCTCAGCAAGGGAAGGGATTAGATCTGAGGGAAAAGAGAACACTAGAATGGAGGCCCCGGGAGGCTGCAGGCCAGCAGAAGACAGCCAGGAACACCAGTGCGCTGGGCCAGACCGCACAGAAATACTCCCAGACCCAAGCCGTACCAAGCTGGCGAGGGTTCCCCCTTCTGGAAAGATAGGAAAAATGCAATTTTTCCCCAAACTGCCCAGCACAGCTGCTTCCCGTTGGACTTCTCCCTAAAAACCTAGGGCTGGTGGCTCTCCCTGCAGCTGCCTTCAGGGTGCGATTTGGAAAGAAATAAAGGCTCCCTTATCTTTTTAAAAAGCGTTCAGTTTTTTCATCTTTTTATAACGACCTAATTGATCTCCCAAGGAAAAGAAGGATATTGACCATGTTTTTCTTAATACAGAATGACTTTGACACATGTCCACTGTCCCATCTGGAGAGACTCAGAAGCACAAGTTCATAACTAGTCTCATGGACTAGTGAGAGCAAGGGTTTGAGTCTCAGTACCACCTCTTACTAGTTGTTTTAACAAGTGACAGTTATTGGTTTAATTCATTTCTGAGCTGCTGAAAGATGACTATAAAGACCTACCTCAATGCCTTAGAGGCAGGGCTGGCTTCACAGGCAACCTGGGTGTTAAACAAGATGGTCTGTATGAGCTTAGCCCGGGACTCAGCCTGCAGCAAGTGCTCAGTGGGCGTCAGGGAAGAGAGAAAGGGCTCAGGAGGAGGGAGGGGACCCAGGAGTGCCATTGGGTGCCTGTTTGCTCCAAGGGAGTCAGTGGGAGGCAGGTGATAGAGCCTCAGGTAAGAGCACAGGTTTGCCTGTCAGGAGGCCTAGAGGCTTGTTAAATTTCTTCCTCTTCTCAGGCCTTGGTTGCTTTTTCTGAAGCTTGGTGGCCAACTGCCACACCAAAGCTAAGCTCTCAGAACTGGATGGTGGGTGATGTTGTGAATGCTGAGGCCTCTTTGGCCTGTTCTACACAACATCTCCAACTGCCTTGGGAGAAAAGTGGACACCTACGGCCATGGCGGGGCCAAGTGAGCTGGTCCTCAGATGGGCAAGGGCAGAACCCCACCTCCAGGGATGCTAGCAGGAAGAGCCCTGGCTTCCAGCTCCATCTCTGTCACTCACATGTTGGGTGCCAGGTCACTGACTGGGATTTGGTTTCCTTTCTGATTCTCAGGGTAAAGATTCATGCCCTTTTCACTGGCATCAACTTCCTTTGTGTTGGGTGGGCATCATTCCTGTGGCATCCCCATTGTGAGTGATCAGGAAGCAAGATGGTGTAATGATTCCATAAGCAAGATCTGGAGGCAGAGAGGCTGGTTCAAAGGTTCCACCAGCTTTGTAACCTGGAACAAATTACTTAACCTCTCCAAGCCTCTGTTTCCTCATCTGTGAAGTAGGGATAATTTAAACAATAGTAACTTCTTTCTAGAAATGTTGTGAGGTAAGGACAGCCATGTGTGTGAGGTGGCCCCAAGCAAAAGGCCGATATGACAGCCATTATGCTGCTGCTGCTGAAGATGTAGGTTATACCCAGTATTCCTCCCATATGTGCGATTCCATGAAAACAAGGAGACAGAACATCTTTGTGCACGTGAGGGTCTCCTGAGTGGGTAAGATCGGGAAGGCAGTGGGGAAGTCCAGTATGTGTGTGCGCATGTGCGCGTGCGCATAGGTAGGCGTTGTGCATATATGTGAATGTGTGTGTGCATGCATGTGTGTTTGTGTGCCTGTGTGAGTGCGTGAGCATGCGTGCACGCATGTGCGCATGTGTAGGAGCTGTCCCGGCCCCCCAGGCAGGATCTGTCCTTGCATGGACAGGCAGGGAGAGGATGACCACCTTCTCCAGTGGTCTGCTTCTTCTCTGTCAAACACAGGCCTGGAAGAGAGAGGGTCTAAAGGCTCTTGCAGCTTTCCGGTTGTAGATTGTAGAAGAAGAAAAAGAAAAGGAAGGATGGGAGGACTGACTAAGCAAAACCACAAAATAATAAAAGTGGGGATTTTGTTGTTGTTGTTTTTTGTTTTAGTGATCTGGCCTGCTTTGGTGACCCACCTCCAAGCCCTGGGGTCTTGTGCTTTCCTGCTCCTTCTCTCAGGCCTCTCGTTCCCAAGGAAAGAGCCACTATCACTGTAGTATGAATGACCACCTGTTAGTCTGTTCTTTCTTACACGTCTTTGCACAGTAAGCTGACCTTTTAGTGGGATTGTGAGCCAAGTTTTAGGCAGCAGTGATGGGGTGAGGAGATTTGGAGAGACAGAATTTAGGGGGATTTCTCTGTGTTTCTGAAATCTTCCTAGGAGGAGGGTCACAGTTGGGGCTAGTTTTATGGGGGATAATACAGAACATTATGCCTCATCCTCCTCTTTCCGCCAGCCATGTAGCGTCCCTGCTACAGGCAGGGGTGGCCCTTCATCCCGGCCCCTCCCCCTTTCTGTCCTCTCCTGCTGACCCCTCATGTTCCAGGCCCCACCCTCATGCCCATCGTCCCGAGTTGGGTCTCTGATGGTCTTCTTTCCCCAGGGCCACGTCTCAGAGGGTCGGTGGGAAGGGCCTTCTCCAAGAGGGGGCCCCCGGCCGGGAGTGTCCAGTTCTGTGAGGGCTGATGGAGCGGGGCCCCTCTGTCCCATGCAGCCCGTGCCCTCCCATCTGCACTGTGAGCCTGTGCGGCCTGTGGTCTAACTAGTGTGTGTGCCCCCAGCAGTCAGCAGGCACTCCCGGCCCTCCCAGGAAGGTGGGGGTTCGTCTTCAACTTCTCTGCTTCTGAGCTGCCATCTCATCCAGTGCCCTGAGTAGACGGAATGGAACACTGAAAATAAAACCGTCTTTCAACAACAACAACAACAACAAAATAATAATAATAATAATAATAATAATAATAATAATGCAGTAGAAAGCTCAAGCTACTTTCTACTGAGGGAGAACAGTGCTCCAGAGTCCAGCAAAGCAGGCGCGCAGGTCTCCTGCTTGTGGAAGGCTGGGATGTTCAGAGCAGTGTGGCCCTGGCTTCCCCAGAAGGGCACCGTGGGAGCCTCCAGGAGGCAGAGAATCAGGGCAGGGCCAGGACAATGGTGCCCTGTGGCTGTGCCAGGGAAAGCGTTTTCTCTGCTCTCTCTTCTCCCACACCAGCGCTGGTCTCCCAGGGGTGGTTGTGGCCCAGGAGACCCACATCGAGGGACCCTGAAACAGGTTGCTGGCTTTACAGCTCCAGAGAAGGGAAGGGGGTGAGTGACGGAGCCACACCTCTGTGCATCTTCAGTAGCCACAGTGAAAGAAGCAAGGGAGGTGGAGCCAGACAGACCTGGATTTGAATGCCAGCTGGACTTACCCTGCAACTGGAAGCAGTCATGTCTGCTCAGGAAGCCTCAGTTTCTTTGGGGGATTGAATGAGTCTAATATTACCCACATCATAACATTGCTATGAAGACCTGGCAGGCTAATAACAGGGGATTTGCACTTGGTAGGGGCTGAACAAATATTAATTCTTGACTTGGCTTCCTGGCATCCCAGGAGAGGTGACTATTTCTCCCCTCCCCCTAACATGGTTTCAAAGATTGTTTTTTTTTTCAGGGTGGTGATAAATTTCCCTTCTTGACAGAAGAGGGTTAAAGTCCAGGCCTAAGATTCTTTTGGAGCTATCCTCTCCTGGTGGCCTTCATCCTCCAGTTATTGACTAGTCACTTGCTCCTGGCCAGGTGCTGGAGATCAGGCCAGGCTTAGGGTGGCCTGAGGGGAAAGCTAATGGTCCAGGCACACAGCCTAGCCCACCAATATGCTCACTGCCTGCCCCCATCACAGGACTGCATACCCAGGTACACAGACATCACCTGTATGCAAACTATACACTTTTTGATTTTCCGCCCCACAGCAGATACATACGCAGCAAATGTACATTGAGATATACACAGAAATCTCCAACCACACACAGGAACCCACACAGGAAAGACACAGAATAGGCAGAGGCTCTCAATACAAAGGTATAGTCATAATAATAATTATCACAGTTAACACGTATTGCACACTTAATACACACCAAGTATTATTCTAAGCCTTTTCCAGAGAATAGTTTAATTCTTACAATGTAGAGAAAGTTACCTTTTTATCCCCCATTTTACAGATGAGGAAACTGAGGGACAGAGACGTAAAATAAGATGCATTAGGTCACAGAGTGGCCTGGAGCGGATACAAGCACTGATTGCCCTCCCCCTGGCTCCTCAACGCCATTTATTTATAAAGACACATTGAAACGCGTCATTCTCCCCATCCCAGACCTGCCCCGTACACACCCAGGGTGAGCGCCCTTTGTGGGAGCTAGTAGCCAAAGACGCAAGAAATGGCTTGTCAGCAGAGCGATCGATAAGCTTTGCGGAAGAACAAGACCGGTGACAAGACGTTTCAAAGGTAGTGGCGGTGATCGAAAGCCTTGCGGGACGACGGGACAGCCGGCTTGAAGCACTAGACACAGCGCAGGGGCAGCGGATGGGCGCTCACTGGCTGTGCGATGGACCCTCGTCGAGCGGCGAGTTTGGTGTGTATGGAGGGCCTAGCCAGGACTCGCCGAAAAGTCTCTCCCTGCGCCCGTGCCTGCACCCCTTTCCGAGAGAGCAACCTAGAGCCTGAGGCCAAACAGGCTTAGATTTTTGGCAGAAAGGCCGCAGCGCTCGACCGCGCCCTTAGGCCGACCCGACAGCGGGCACTAGGGCGAGGGTCTGACATTTTACCCCAAGGGGCGCACCGCGTTCCATCCAGGCGCGCACCAAGTTCTTGGTACACTTTTTACGGCAAAACAACAATAGCCACCATGGTTAGATACATGTTATTTATAATTCATGGGCCAGTCTTCGAACCCTTTCAAACAAAACCCACAGCGATTTCTTTGAAAGAAAGAAATGCTTGGACTCTGCTCCGAAGTGGTTGATTTTCTAAGGACCGACAAACCCGTGCACAGATAGTAAATTACCCCGCGCGCTACATTTGTTTCTGATTATTTGCGTTGCAGTTGGTTTGTGAAATGAAACAGAAAAGTTTCTAAAAATCGCTTATTTGGGAAGTAGGACACACATTCGACGCCAGCATTGAGCCCAGAAGAAGCTGTGTTATTCGGGTGGGGAAAAGATGAGGGGAGTCCATGTTAAATTACCGTCCTCCCACCCCCCACGTCCCAAACCGCCAAATGCAAGTCAAGGCTCTAATCAGGATCCGACAAGCATCTTCGGATTCTGCGTTCTGGCGCTACCCATCTAATGCTCCAACTTGGAGAAGTTTTCCGCAGGCGTGCGGATGAGGGACGTCTAAAGAGAGTTTATCCAAACCCCATTGGTCGTTCCCTAACTTCTCTCTCTAGCTTGGACCTTGAGAACAAAGGCGCACGAGAGAAAGGTGATCGGCTGGACGTTGATGGTTATGTCCAAACAGACCGCCCTTTCCCCCTGCTCTCGTTCCAAAAGAGCGGATTTTTAATTTTTTTTTAATTTGTGAAAGAAGGGAGCATTTAAAGGAGAGGCCTCCCCCCGCCCCACAACTCCCCAGGTATCCATCACCCCGCTCGGGCATGCCTGCGGAGACTGCCCGGCAAATCCAAGAGGAAGCTCAGAGCTGCGGTGGCCGCGGAGCCAGCTCGGCGGTGACGCCAGGTCTCGCAGCGAGAGCCCGACAGGGGCCGGAGAGAGGATCCTTGTAGATTTCGGACGAGGGGGCTGCGCTCCATTGTTCACTCCGGGCCAATCAGGGTTTGCCCATTTCCTTGCAGCCAATCCCCCGTCACCCTCGCCTTCCACCCAAGCCACCCGGCTCTACAGGCCCCGGGTCCCCATTACCTCCCCCGCATCCCCCGCGATTCTGGGGAAGCTTCGTGACGCCACAGGTCCCGCCCCCAGCCCCGGCCCCGGGCGAATGCGTGCTGACGTCATGCTGCGTGCGGGCCGGTGCGGAATCGCTCCTTCAACTCAGCGGGGCAGGAGGAGTTAGTTCCCCAAGAGCAGAGGCTGGGCGCGCGACCCTCGTCCTTCTGCCCCTGGCCGCACGCTTTGCGCACATCTCTTTTCTGCATGGTGGATATTATTTTTCATTATCCTTTTCTGGGTGCTATGGGGGATCATTCCAAGAGTAAGTCTTTCTCTCTGTATGTGGGTGTGTATGTGTATGTGCTTAATATGCAATATTTCTAATGCAGAAGAATGTTTAGCGGATTCTACAAGTGGCTTCTATTTGACAGGACGCTGGGAGAGAAAACAAACGAATGCATTTCTCCTGCGGGGCACTTGTCCTTTGGAATCCTGTCGCTCTAATTTGCAATTAAACATTCTTTCTCAGTGTTAGGCGGCTAGGGTGACCTCAGGCTGTGAAATCTGCTTCTGTTTTGCGCTAGGGCAATTAGATTGGATTTGGGCATGTGGGCTCTTTTGCTTGTTTGCATGTCTTTTTGGCCTTTCCAAGAAGGCAGCTTTCTCTAGCTTGATCTGGGATATTTAAGAAATGTCAGAGAGGATGAGAAGAGACTCCGATGAAAGCCGATGTGTCTGTGTTGGGATTGGAGGGAGTCGCTGTAAGAGGGAGTGTGTGGACGGAAATGCCGGAACATCACCGTTCAGTATTGATGCGGTGGCGTCCGCAGTGCTTAAATGTCTTTTTATTCTTTCTTCTCACCTACATATTAACCTTTAGTTACAAGATATATCCATAAAATGACTGTGTCCAAATGAATGTAATAGCGAAAAAAAAAAGGGGGGTGGAGAGGAGACAAAAAGCGTTCGCGAATTCAGAAGGTTTTGGGTTGGTTTTTTTTTTTTTTCGTTTCCAATTGTTTGTACGTTTAGAAAGCCCACTTCTTGTAGTCGCAGTTCTTGAAAGGGAACGAGAGAGCGAGCGGGTTGCGAGCGGGTTGGGTTGAGGTTGGAGTGGCCGAGGCCGGCCCGGTCGGGGGAGACTGGCCTGACGCGGGCCCCGCGCCCTTCCTCGGCAGAGAAGCTCGGGACGGCCATGTGCGTGGGCTGCGGGAGTCAGATCCACGACCAGTTTATCCTGCGGGTGTCGCCCGACCTGGAGTGGCACGCCGCCTGCCTCAAGTGCGCCGAGTGCAGCCAGTACCTGGACGAGACGTGCACGTGCTTCGTGAGAGACGGGAAGACCTACTGCAAGCGGGACTATGTCAGGTGAGGCCGGCGAGTGCCGGGGCTCAGCGACCGCCTACCGCGGTTGGGGCTGGGGGTGACGGGTCGTCTGCGCTCCCCGCCCTGCGGAGAAGGCCACCCCTACTCCGAACGGGTGCCGCCGTGAGCTTCTGGGCCCGCGAACTCCCCGAGGGCCGGTCCCCGCAAGCTCCCTGTGGGCCACAAAGCGTCCTGGGCCCGCGTGCCCGGAGCCGGTCGCAGCCCGGGAGGCGGGACGGGCCTCAGGCCCCTCGCTGACACCGACCGCGCCTTGGGCCCGCAGGCTGTTCGGCATCAAGTGCGCCAAGTGCCAGGTGGGCTTCAGCAGCAGCGATCTGGTGATGCGGGCGCGGGACAGCGTGTATCACATCGAGTGCTTCCGCTGCTCCGTGTGCAGCCGCCAGCTGCTGCCCGGCGACGAGTTCTCGCTGCGGGAGCACGAGCTGCTCTGCCGCGCCGACCACGGCCTCCTGCTGGAGCGCGCCGCGGCCGGCAGCCCGCGCAGCCCCGGCCCGCTCCCCGGCGCCCGCGGCCTGCATCTGCCAGGTAAGCCGCGCGCGCCGGGCCCGGCGCCCCCTGCGCGGTTGTGAGTGCGTGTTACCGGAGTGCTTGTGCTCGGACGGAAAGTTGTCACTGGTGAGCGGTTCCGTTTGCCAGGATTGTTTGTTTCTGTGTGAGTGCGGATCTGTGGCTAGGAACACAGCCGAGTGTGTGTGTGTGTGTGTGTGTGCGGGGCGGGGGGCGAGGGGGGGCGGCTGCCAAATCGTTTGTGGGTCAACATGAAAAAGGATTGTGTGTAGAGGAGTGTCTGAGCATGGGGAGAAGTGTGTTCTCTGTGATCAGGAATATGTGGGACAGTCCGCCAGGAGAAGGAGGGTGAATGACAACAGAATCTGAAGCGGTGCCTGTCTGGGGAACTTGTATGGGGAATTTCAAGCACTGTGTCACTGCCAGAGAGGAAAGATAGGTTTGCCTGGGGGTATGTGTGTAAGGAATACATGTCCCATCCTAGAGCTGGGCCTGGGCTCAGCTAGCTAGAAGGCCAGCCGCCCCAACAAAGAGTCGGTGTCTGTGTTTGTATTTTGAGATCCAGTGTGATGAACAACTTAGGCGAGTGCTTCTCCGTGGGGAGGGTGTGGCGGCACAGTGGACTTGGGGTCATAGAAAACACTTCAGGGGATGATGCTCTGGGTCCTAATCAGGATCTGCCCAGAGATGGCGTCTGAGTGTGTGGTTAGAAGGCGAGGATGGTGCCCCCAGGGTGGGCAGCTCCTAGCAGGCAGCCACAGACCTGAAGCACCAATCTCCAGACCTGTCTGGGCCTCCGGGTGCTGTGTGGTCTTTTAGTGCTCCTCCCCTCTCTGGTCCTCTCTTGCCTCCCCTATAGAAGGAGGAAATTAAGCTGGATGGGCTATTTGTAAATATTTATTCAGACCTAGAAATGCCTGAAGGAGGATATAAAGTGAAACAGCGCGGCATGCATCCATGGGTGTGTGGACCTGGTTTGGATGGGGTGTGAAACAGAAGGAAGCTTGTGTTGAGTGCCCCGGATTTAGGGTCTCAGAGGGACTCCCTTTTGTGTGTTGCGGGTTTCAGGCTGCGGGCCGCGGGGGCCAGGCTCTATTTACCCGGGGTCGAGAGGACCCAAAGCCCAGCGAGAATGCTAGCCGCTGCGCGCAGGCCGGGAGGGTGAGCTGCCGCTGGGCCAGCGAAGCTGGAGTCTTAAACGAGGAGACCCGGGAGCTGAGGCCCGCGGGCTGGCAGGAAAGAACGTTCTGTCCCTTGAGGCCCATCCTGCCCCATGCTAGGTCTTGGCGGCCTTGATTGAGTGGTCTCTGCAAGAGGAGGGATGGCTTTCGCAGGCCCCGGAGGCAAGCCCCCTAACCCCGAAGCAGTGCGGCGCTCTGGGCCCCTGTCGGCCCCCTTCCCCCTCCAGAGTCCCGGGAGCTCCTCCTTCTTCTTCCTCTGAAACCCCGACTTCTTCCGGAGGGCCTCCTTCGTCCCGCAGGGCCCAAGCGGGCATTCCTAGGGTCGGGTAAGTGGAGGAGGCACAGCCCGCAGCGGCCACCCCCGCCCGCAGCCGCCTAGCGCAGGATCCCTAACGCCCTGCTGGAGCTCCGGGGACAGCGCTGCGGGGCAGACCGATCGCGGAAGTGGGGAAGGGACGAAAACGCACAGCTCCCTCGGGGTAGGGCGAACAGCTGGAAAGGCAGACGAACAATAAAACGAAATCAACGGAATAGAAAAGGAACGAAATAGGGCCTGGGAGGGCTCGGCCGCCGCAAGGAGGGGCACGGGCAGGAGCCTGGCGGCCCCTCGCTCACGTCCTGTCGCCTGTCCTCGCAGACCCCGGGTCGGGCCGGCAGCCCTCGCTGCGCCCGCACGTGCACAAACAGACGGAGAAGACGACCCGCGTGCGGACGGTGCTCAACGAGAAGCAGCTGCACACTCTGCGGACGTGCTATGCCGCCAACCCGCGGCCCGACGCGCTCATGAAGGAGCAGCTGGTTGAGATGACGGGCCTGAGCCCACGGGTCATCCGCGTCTGGTTCCAGAACAAGCGCTGCAAAGACAAGAAGAAATCCATCCTCATGAAGCAGCTACAGCAGCAGCAGCACAACGACAAGACGGTGAGCGAGCCTGTAGCGGAGGAGCGGGGCGGGGGTGGGGGTGGGGGCCGAGTTCTCGCCGCCGCATCTGCATGCCCTTTTCTGGGCGGGCTCTGGGAACGTCCGGGGGCAACTGGACTCTGCAAAAGCGTGTGCTTGCGCGTTCAGAGCAAGGCTTACGTTGGGGATTAGGCTCCTGAATTGTTGTACCCGAAGTCGGGGCTTCTCCTTGCTGCAGCCGCAGCGCTGAGCTGGCACATCTGCCAGCCGGAGGCGGCATGGTTATGCATCTCCCGCTCCTCTAGGCGGGTTGTGTCCTCTTGGCATGGCTTGGTTTTGAACACTTTTCCTCTCGAAAACTGGGAACACAGGCCTCGAATTCCTTTGCCCTGGTGGCTCCCCGCGCTGAGGCTGGACTATGGCGGAGGTTTCTGTGTCGGGGCATCTCAACTGGGGAAGGAGGGCTCATCTGGTTGTGGTGGAGTGTGCGTCTCCCCCCAAACCAGGACCCAAATCTCTGGCCAGTGCCTGGGGCCTCAGTGCCAAAGGCGTGGGAGACGCAAGGCCTAACTTGAGGGTCCCTCACTCCCACTTCCTCTTGTCCCTCAGAGCCTCCAAGGACTGACCGGGACGCCCCTCGTGGCGGGCAGCCCGATCCGCCATGAGAGTGCTGTGCAGGGCAGCGCAGTCGAGGTGCAGACGTACCAACCGCCGTGGAAAGCCCTCAGCGAGTTTGCCCTCCAGAGTGACCTGGACCAACCCGCCTTCCAGCAGCTGGTGAGGTCCTGCCCTATCCACCCCGACCTCAGGAGCCTGAGGGGTGGGATTTAGCCCCTTGGCCGAGGTGGGAAGGGGGTCCTTTCCAGGGTACAGCTGTAGGCAATGAGAGGGGCCAGAGGTTGGGGGCGGACTGCAACTGCACCTCGGCCCATACATAATTCGCTCTAAAGCAAGTCTCCCTGGATTAAAGCCCTCGAAAGGGAGGCCAAGGGATTAACCAACTCGAGCTCCTGCCCTAATACCCAGGGCACTAGACCTGGCCCACTTCTCTGAAGGGCTTGATCCCCGCCAGCGGCTTGAACCTAAGGGATACCCTCGACTCAGCACGGTCTGGGAGCACCAGCTCCAGAGTCTCTTCACCGGCCTTTTCCTGGTGTCTCTGCATCTTCAGGTCTCCTTCTCTGAGTCTGGCTCGTTAGGCAACTCCTCCGGAAGCGATGTGACCTCCCTGTCCTCTCAGCTCCCAGATACCCCCAACAGCATGGTGCCGAGTCCCGTGGAAACGTGAGGGGACCCCATCCTCGCCAGCCCGCGGACCTCGCATGCTCCCTGCATGAGACTCACCCATGCTCAGGCCATTCCAGCTCCGAAAACTCTCTCGTCTTTGTAATTATTATTATTGTTATTTAAAGAGAGAGGACAGAGAAGCGGTCAGGACAGCTCCAGGATGAAACCTGCTTTCACCCGACCGGAGAGCCCTGCTCCAAGAACTTTTATTTTTTCAAAACCAGAATTTGGAATTTACTAGAGTTAGCTCTGCCCTCTCCGCTTCCCTCGCTCCGCGTGGCCGCCGCCGCTCTGTCCACGCCCCCCACCCGCGGAGAACGCGCAGGGCCCCTCCGGCGCCGGGCCACCCCCCAAACTCGCCCAGGCGGGCTCCAACCCCAAGCCGGCCCCGCGTTCCCAGGAAACTTTGCCCGGGCTCTAAGCGGGGACAATCCAATGGAACGGACACTCAATCCCCAAAGCGCATGATTGCCGGAAAAAAGTAGAAACGAGACTTTCCTTGAAAATGTTTTAAATTATCAGTCGACGGAGGACAGAGTGTGTGAGCCTTTGCCGAACAAAACGTAAGTTATTGTTATTTATTGTAAGAACAGTCAGTTCACAGTGGGATGGTTATTTTGATGTTAATAAAAAAAAGTAATAACCCAACGCAGTGCTGCTGCTGTGTGCTGTGGGCACAGCGGGAGGGCTGGGAGAACGCGGGTTGGGGCTCGGAGCTTGTTTCAACGAAGCTTGCTTGAACGAAAAAGCTGCCGGGCGGGATCCGCCACGGGTGCCCAGGGGTGGGCCCAGCTTACAGTGCCCGCAACTCGAGCGCCGCTGCCCCAGGGGCTGCCGCGCGGCCGGGGGCGGGCCCGGCGGGGATTGGGCCCTCTCGAGGTGGGGGGCGGGGGCTGGGTCCGTGCGCCCCCCGGCGGCCCCGGCTGGCAGAGAGCGCAGCGGCAGTCCCGGACGCCCGCGCGCGCCCCTGGCTCGAGGCCGGGCTCTGTCTGCACCACCCGGCTCTGCCCACCACCCTCCCCCGGTCCCGGGCGCTTCGAGGCCGAAGCCCGCAGGGCAGTGGGGGAGACCTCGGCTGAGCGGGAAACGTGCGATGCTCGGTTGGCGGCAGTTCGGCGGACTCCAGCCTGCGGTCAGGCTCGCGAGGGCGTCTCGTTCTCTCAGCTTTGCCTCTGCTCTTGGAGCAGAACCCAGCCTGTGCACCCCCAAGGTGCCGAGCCTCCACCCCTCGCTGCATTTTCTGCCGGTGCATTCGGGCCGTCCCGGCGCGTCTTTCCCGAACCCCTTGTCCAGGGTGCCTCGCGCGCTTGCCACTCGGGCCATGCAGCCGAACAGGGAGTCCACGGGCCCGAGGCGAACAGGGGGGCTGTGACGGCTCACCCTCGGCGCTGTCCCCAGAGTGGATGCGCGACGTGATCAATCTCGCTGCATTTATTAATTCCCCCGTCTAGACAGAGGAGAAGGCCGGGCGGCGGCTCCTTATCTGCGTTTGGCATCACCTGCAAGCGATACACTGAAGGAGCCACAACAAGCCCCCGCTAGGATCGCGGCTGCCCGGGAAAATAAGTCCACCCAGAACCAGTCTGGCGTGTCCTTGGTTTATTTTCTTTCCAGACCCGAAATGCAGGGGGCGGGGGATGGCCCGGGTGGGAGGGGGCTGGGAATGGCCCCTGGATATGCCGTGCCCAGGTCACTTGGTGTGACATTTCAAACCCCTGCGACTTGTTTTCTTGAAAACTGGCTTTAGTGATCGCAGGAAATAACCGAGAGATACTGAATCTCCAGCAGGCCCCCGGGCAAGCACAAAAAACAGGAGGCTCAGGTTTTACCCTTAACAAATATTTAACCCTTTGGCAGCCTGGGACAGTTCTTTTCCTCAGACCAGGCCTCGCTTGGTGGAAGTTGCCACCCTACCAGTCCATCTACTACTCTTGAAGAATCTCTGGCATTGGGTTTCCGTTTTCTTGTCCCTCGAGATAAAAGACCCCAAGTATATCCTTCTTTGTCCAGGATTTGTTTTGAAAGAGGGCAATGCCCTGAATAGGGGATAGCTCAGGTAGAGTCTGGTAAGGGAAAATGTGTCTGAGGGTCAGCTGTGGTCTCTGGATAGAGGAGTAGGAGACTTCTGTTAAAACTGTGTGCTGCTTGGATGGCCAGAGGCCACCATAGGGTTTTCAGGAGAGCTCAGGGCAGGATTCCGTCACCCCTGCCCCCATTAGAAATGGAAAGCTGGAAGACCAGCTGTCAGTTATTGAAAGAAAATGGGAGGTGGGGAAAATCAAGTCAAATTTGTATCTTACTTCCTCAAAGTGATGCTAGCACAAAACTTGAAGAAAATATTCCTTTTTTTCTTTGGGATTTAGGAAATGGTGCTGCAAACTTCGAGATAAGGGAGGAGATACATAGGGTTAATGAGGACCAGCTTTACCTCTCAAGTGCCTAGAAACGGTTTTAATAATCAGGGTTAGATTCTTTGAGGCTTTGCTCCCTTAACTTAGACCATTCCCTCCCAAACAGAAATATAGATATTTTCTCTTACCTCCTCGCTGGCCATTGGATAGGAGGCTAAACTTCCAAGAAATCTTACTTTGGAAACCTTTTGATTATTCTGGAATATTGGGTTTTGTCATTTGAAAAACGAAAGTAACAGGGTCTAGAATAAAGAACTTCATTAATGTTTGTTGTTAATTAGCTCTGAATTTTTGCTTTTGACAGTCTGCAGTATTTGTTTAAATTTTTAAAAATTTATTTATGTATTTTGAGGGAGACAGAGACAGCATGAGTGGGGGAGGGGCAGCGGGAGAGGGAGAGAGATTATCCCAAGCAGGCTCTACCAGAGACCAACACTGGGCTCGAACCCACAAGCGGTGAGATCATGACCTGAGCCGAAACCAAGTAAGATGCTTAACCGACTGAGCCACCGAGGCGCCCTGTAAGACTGCAAATGCTACTAACGGAAACATCTGCGTATCTAATTACAGTAAACTCTTATTATCCATAGATCAAAAAATCTAATTCTTCTTTTGCTATTTATGTGAGGTGTGTCTGATTTTGAATATTGAGAAATTACCCAGATAAAAGTGGTTACTGTGTATCAGGATGTATCTGTATGTATTACTCTATAAAATATCATAAGCTCTTCTGTAGATTGTTGCTAGCCACCCAAAAGGGTGCATCATTTCCATGGAAAGGCTTTGACTTTGAAGCCTTATTCCAAGAGTCGTTGGTGTGGTGTTAGATCTATGGTTGGCTACATTAATAAATATCAGTTTTACTGATTTCCAGGTCATCTTTAAACATGCTCTGTAATACAGTTGGGATTTCCTTGTAAATTAAATTACCTGTAACAATTACAAATGTTGTATTTTATGCTTACTGAACTTTCAAAGTGAGATGCCCAATTGTGTAGTAAAAAGTTCAATAAAAAGGGGTCACAGGTGGAAAATGGGAGTTAGTTATTTAACTAGATTCACTTTAGAATAATATTTTTTTCAGAAGATTTATCTAATAATGTGGATAGCTCTATGTAATTGAGGCAGGAAAGGGATTCCCAGAGATGGAAAAGTTTATGACCATTATACCACAAAAATTTAATACATATTGAAAGGCTGCACAATTCTGGGAAATTCAGAGTCCTTGTGGCAGTATTCCCAACGAACTTTAATATTTAATGGGTTGTGGAACAGAAATCAGCCTTTCAATTTTGAATGTGGAATGGCTTTAAGCTCAGAGCTGCAAATATTGTGTTTAAATGAGACTTTGTCTGAGATTGTTCTCTAGAAAATGTTAATTCTGCCGCTGCTGCCTGGGGGAGGACATGTATTGCTACACATTTAGTTAGCTGTGTTTTCCCATATAAGTGGTCACCAGAGAGAGCAAGAGAATTAGCTGAATAGCAGCATGCTGGAGAGAGGAAACAATGAATGAATAATAAACTATTTGAAAAGAAGTTCCAAGCAGGAAATTCAGAGTTTATTAAGCTGATGTGGGGAAGATTAGAGGCTTTTAAATAGGGGTCTGATTGATGTAAAGGTAAACTTTCCTCAAGATACTGGGATTCAGTGCAATAATGAGGATTGTGTGACCAATTACAGACTAGCACCTTGTTGAGAGAGACTGTGCATGGACGATGCAGATAAACGAAGTTAGACTGAGAATAGCGATGGCAGAAGAAAGGGGCACACGAAAATACTCACTGGGATCCAGATGTGGATTTGTGTGGGGATTTGGGGTTGGCTCAATTTATAAAGCAAGTTTGGGGCCTCGCAGCAACTGGGCCAGAAAGGCAGGACTTCTTGGTGATCAGGGCACCTCCTCAAAGTCAGCGGCTGGTGGGAGAGTGAGTGAGGGAATGAGAGGAGGTGCAGGAGTTTAAGAAGGCTGAGAATCTCATGGGGCGCCTGGGTGGCTTAGTCGGTTAAGCGTCCGACTTTCGCTTAGGTCATGATCTCGCGGTTCGTGGCTTCGAGCCCCGCGTCGGGCTCTGTGCTGACTGCCAGCTCAGAGCCTGGAGCCTATTTCAGTCTGTGACTCCCTCTCTCTCTGACCCTCCCCTGCTCACGCTGTCTCTCTCTCTCTCTCTGCTAGAAATAAATAAAAGCAGTAAAAAATTAAAAAAAAAAAAAAAGGCTGAGAATCTCCCTGTAGGGAAACTGGATATTTAACGGGGGGGTGGTTGGAATACGGGAGGCGGGAGAACCCCTGGGTTGGGGGCGTGGGAACTGGGAGAGAGAAGTGGAAGAATAGGGATGGTGAGGAGTAATCCCTTTTCAAATTATTGACACCTAAGAATTTAGAAAGCTGGCAAGGAGCTCTGGAAGAAATGACCCATGTGGTTTTCCCAGCTGCCCTGGGGATGGAAGGAAAGCCAGGGCCGGGAGGTGAGGTCCCGACCTAGGCGCACCGGGGGCGAGGTGCAGGGTCCGGGTCACAGAGTCCCGGTGTGCCTGGAGCCACGGAGAGGCTCCGGAATTTCGTCAGGAAGCTATGGCTCCGACATCCTGTTGGGCGTCCAGGGTGTCGACGAGTCCTGCCGAGCTCCCCGGAAGGCGAGCGGCCGCCCGGAGCAGGAAATTCGGCTGGGCAACAGCAATGGGCGCTGTCACTGCTGCCGGGCTTCGGGGAGCTTTTTCCTATTTGGCTCAAATTCGGGGCTCCGATGCCGGAGTGAAGTTGTTGCTTTCGCCCCAGCGGCGCCCATTCGCACCGTCAGCTTCACAAGCTGGACCCAGCAAAGGCCTTTCGCCTGGGCCCAGCCTGATCCACCTGTGGCCCCTGAGCCACGGGAGACCCGGGATGCGGCCCCCGTCATAGGAGAAAGCCAGTGGGTGGCACTTGTCCCCGCAAACTGGAACTGAGATGTGCCGGCGCTCACCTGCGTGCCGCGCCCTCTCAGTCCCTGGAGAGTTTCGAAGTCGTAAAACCCAGGGGACGCAGAGCTTCAATCTCTCTGCCCGGGAGGAAGGCGCCCTAAACTCGAGACGCACGGAGGCCGTGAGGGTCGGGAATCACCGAGGAGCTTCAGCCCGGATTCTCGAAAACTCCCTACCCGGGCGGAGCCCGGATTCATCTCAATCAGACCCCCTCCCTCCCCTCCCGGACGAGGAGGGGCAAGCGACACCATTCAATTAAATGTTTAATTGCGAATTCTGGTATGGTTTTTGGGAGGTTAATCACAGCTGTCTCAATTATTTATGGCTTTCTGGCAAATTTCCGACCAGATAAGAAGTATATTCTATTGTGAAGCGTCTTGCAGGAAATCTTATAAATATTTGATTATTCCTTTCAGCTACAAGGATTCTGCGTTCACGCCCCAAGACGCGCTGGGCGAGTGGTATTCGGGAACTCCTCTCCAGGTTGGGGCTCCCGGGCTGGGGGCTGCAGGTCTCCGGGGAGACACCTGCCTGCTCCCGCGCCCGGCCCGGCCCCGCCCCTTCCCCGGCCTCGGGCCGCGGAGGAGCCCCAGCCGCGGTCCGGGAGGGGGAGCGCGGGCGCCGAGGCGCAGCCCCTCGGCCTCCGCGGCGCCGCGCACAGCCCGGCTCGCGGCGTGGTGCGCGCCGCGGCGGCGTCCCGGGTCCCGCGCCGGGTCGCCGCCCGAGCCCTGGCGGTAGGGGCTCCCCGAGAGCGGGTCCCGCTGGCTTTGGAGCCAGCGGCCCCCGCCCTGCGGTCCGGGCGGGACCCGCGGGGTCGCGGCCCCAGCCCCGCAGCGGCCCCTGCGGCCCGACGTGCGGGAGACGCCCGGGTCCCGCGCCGGCGGGAGCACAGAGCGCACAGGGACGCGTTCGCCGTGGTTTCCGCCTTTATTTTTTTTGAATTTCTGGGACCGCTTTCTTTTCTTTCGATTTGCAAAGACGTAAAAACAGCATATACACAACTCAGCAGCTTTGTGAGGCTCCAAAAAGGAGCGTTGTGAACATTAGGTAGGTTAAGTTTGCTTTTAAAAAACCGATGAAACTTTTGTATTTTCTGGTCCCGTCCCGCCTACCTCCCTATAGTCTTGACTCTGACACATACTCAAGCCCCTTTGTTCCAACCAGATCTTTTCTTCTTGGTAATGTTTGATCCTTATCTGACAGAAATTATTATAGACGTCACTCAGTGGGCGGCTTAGCACTGGCCGTCGGCTTAAGGTGGGGTAACGCTGAGAACGACCTGGGAAAAGGTCTACTACGTCTCCCGGGCAGACAACTTCTCACGTTCAACCGTGAGCGGGGTGCCGGAGTTTAAAACTTTTATTCGGAGCCCTGTGGCCTTGTTTTACTGTTACTTCAGCTTGCTTCATTTCACAGTTATTTGAGGAAGTACTTCAAGGTGATTTACTATGGCTGATCTTTTTGAATCGCTAATTTTTATTCTGGAGAATACTTTCATTCAGTTCAGCAATGCTATCGGAGGTTCTCAGTCCTGTCTGCTAGGAGAGGTGAGGCGGACCAATGGATACAGTGCCATAAATTCATTTCAAATAAATGGCCCCCAAAACCTATTATGTAATTAGAATATCCAAGTGTTATAAACATCTTTGCTCCAAACCTTAAAAAGGAAAATTTAGAGGTTAACTTTAAGTCTTTAATTAAGATACTCCCAGAGCTGGAGTTAACATTTGTCTTTCAAATTGGTATTGTCTTAAGAAAAGTCACCACTGCAACCAGAATAAGTTATTTTATTACAAGAACAAAACAGACTTGCTAATTTTATGCCTAGTTTCACCCATATTACAAATGCAAAGTATATATTATCATAGGATGTAGGTAACCGAACTCCAAAATATTGTGCGTAAGTGAAATAAACTCAACTTGCAGAATTAGAAAGAACATTAAAGTATCTACAATCATTATAAATAGTGCAACGTATATACCATATCTACAGTGCAGGGGGAGAGTATAAACATGTGAAAATGAGCTTCTTAAGGAACAGTTAGAACATTTGTTTGAACAGTTTAAAATATTAACAAAGGTACTCAAATACAGAACTAACCAAGTCATTTATTTTTTCTCTTTTTTTAAAAAAAACTGTTGAGCTTCTTCCCAGGCCTCCTGAGGAAATCTGTTAGCCAGCTCAAGATAGTCGTGGGAACCAAGGGATTTTCCTGAGAAGAAAAAAAGAATAGTTAAATTCTTTGAGGTTTAAGAAATTAAAATTATTTTGATATCTGACTACAAAATGGAGACATGCACTTCAGATAAACCATGATGCAAGTTTATATAAAGAAGGTAAAGGATCTATATCACCTACAGCATAAAATATACATAATCACAATTATTTTGTGCTTCTAACATATTCAGAGATTAACCCCTATATAAGACATTATAAAAACAAAAAACCTGTTTTTGGACTCTGGAGTAAGAAAATAAGGGGAAATAAGTATGGTGATCCAAATAAAATGACAGTCATCTATTCCACCCTTAAGTTAGCCTCGAAATGATAAATGTGTGTATAAACTTGAGATTTGTCATCTAAAATAGTCTAATTTAAAATATTTTAATTTAAATCTGACTTAAAAATGCTCATCTGGCATTCAGATATCTAACAAAGCGGAGGGAATGAGTGAGAACTTTACTGGTTATCTATGTAGGCACAGAAAACTATCTCCTAGCTGGGCGGGGATTTGAAAACCAGAATTCTCCTTTAGCAATAAGAATGTGGTGCTCCCAGGAGCTGCTTTATACTTAGAATGTAGAGGTTTACCTGGGCAATGAACTAAAAATGACTTGAAACATTTTATGGGGACTTAATCAAAAGGGAAACATGTCCAAAGTGCAAACTGGCAACTTAGTATGGAATCATCTTTTAAACATTTTTAATAATTTTTTAAAGAAAATTTCTTTTTAAAAAAATGTTTATTTATTTTTAATAGAGAGAGGAAGAATGTGAGCAGGGAAAGGGCAGAGAGAGAGGGAGACAGAGGATCCAAAGCAGGCTCCATGCGGAAAGCAGCAGGGCGGATGCCGGGCTCCAACTCACGGTGAGATCTGACCTGAGCCCAAGCTTAACCAACTGAGCTGTCCAGGAGCTCCCCCTTTTCTAAAAACCAAGTAAGCATATTAGGAGCTGTCACCAATATAATGACTTTGAGAAATGTAGAGAACAGTTCTCCATTTGCTGTTCTGTGGATGAAGCATACTGTCATTGGGGAAAGCATGGAAGTCAAGAAATGGGTCCTTGGAAAAGAAAGAAGGTTGAAACTCCCACAGGCCTCTGCCCATGGAGCTGAGGCAGCTCTTGGGACTCTGGGTGGCAGATATGTAGCAAATCATGACTCAGCCTTACAGTCAGGTGAAAAGAAGAAGAAAAAATATCCGTACTTCTTACTGGCAAAAAAAAAAAAGGTGCTGTACAATTAAAAATATATACATTATATACATTAGAAGACTTTTCAAGGCATTTCCATATATTCAAAATTTAAAACACTGTTTTAAGAAATAGTAACAAATTATTATTGATTTCTCTCACCACAGCCTCCAATAACTTAAAACAAAGCAAAACAAAACAAAAACCCAGTGACTGAGTGAGGGCAGTCCTGAACTTGCACGCTAATTCTCGCATAGACAAATGGTACTGTGATGTTGACTTGAATTTCTGAAAAGGAGCATAGCTTTCTGTTTACTTCTCTGAGTGCCTGAGCCAATAAAACATGATTTTTTTTCACGATACGGGTACAGCTTTATATTCTTTTCGATGTACTTTTCAACACCTCCCCACTATAGATAATTGGTGTACGTGTGTATGTGTGTGTGTATATATGTGTGTGTGCGCTCACGGGTGTGTGTGTGGTGGAAGAGAGGAAGAGAGACTATTCAAGGTGACAAGGGAGTCTCCACCCCTCCAAGTAGGGGGTACTTGATGGGTGCCCTAGAGGGTCATGCGGGGAGTGAGCCTCTGGACACTCTAAGGACTGTCAGACTAATGGAAGAATTGGGGAAAATCTGTATTAGGGTCTCATTAATCAGAGATGCGGTCATAACAGCCAGACAAAGAGCAATTTGTACTTCTCAATTACAGTGTGTGTGTAGCAGAATATTTAAAACAAGTAAAAATGTACTTTAAAATTCTACATCTCCAGCTCTGATCGGAGGAGACACCTCAGCAGGAACAATACAGGAAAAAAAGAAATGCTTGTAAATCTTTCGGCTTCGGAACTGTTACTATAAATTGGATGGCTTTTTCTCCAAGTAAAACAGTTTTTTACACTTTTTATTTTCAATAAAAAAAATTCAAGTACTTGAATTTAAGGGGAAAATATGGGGGTGCTATCATTTATAATTTTATTCTGAACACAGGAAACCAAATCTATGCGATTTTAGCATTTACGTGAATGATGTGGGTCAATGTTAATGCTCTGATTATCTCCTGTATTACAAAGTGGCTCTTAAGCAATTATTTGCTATTTATTATATCTTGCATGAGGTGAATATAAATTACGTAAAGATGTTTTGTGCTTTTCTTTTATTTCCATAAATTTCTCTGTATATTCTGATGCATTCATGCTTAATGACAAAATGCATTTCTTTACTCATCGAATTATACTTAGTGTCTGAATCTCAAATGTTTTAGATGATGTAATAAGTTGACTTCTGTAACAGTTCCAGAGGGTGGAGTGCAAAACGTGTCCATTCAGCGAACAAACATGTGACATTTCATTTCAGTAAGACGTACCTTTGGGCTGATAAGGCTGGTTATCTGCCTGACCTGAAGTCTGTACAAAATCCTGTGTGAGACAAGAAAAATATTTTTATACCAGTGCTATGAACAGAGAGTTTCTCTGAGGCCAGCTTTAAATGTGCTTCTGAAGCCCAAGACAACTATTTTTATATGAATACTTTGGAGCCCAAATACCAAAGCTTAAGAAATTGATGTTCAGGTTCTCTTAATTTAAATGAAATAGTGATGACTCAAATGTTGGTACAGAGGACCAGGGGCCAGAAACTACAACTTTATTTCAACAAACAAACTGGATGCTTTAGCCCAAATTTGCTCTTAAATTACTGACGGACTTTTAACATTTTCAAAAAAAGCATAACTCTAAAAGTCCTTATATATTCTGCAACTAAAAAAGTCTAGTAATTTCACTTTTTATATACATTTTTGGAGACTGATGACAAACTACCAGCTCCTACTTTTAGTATCATTTTCTAGTGACTACTAATAATCTAACACATGCAGACCTCAAAGAACCATTTTATACACTAAAATCCAATATATATTCACTCCTTTGAGCATATTTATAGAAAAGAAAATCTGATTTAATTTCACTAATCTAACATTCTATCCAAAATAAGACATTTCTGTAACATCTACAAAATGTGTGTGTCCAAATGTATGTTACATTAATTACATTTACATTAAATTCCATTTAAATGTGTGTTAAATAGCACAGAGAAGAGTTAGAAGGCTTTAAGATCAATACCAGATGAAAACAAGTAACGTATTTTTTACTTTAGATTCTGATATCATTTGAATTTTTATAAATTGTTTTCCAAGCAGTTGAAAATGTGAGGGACTAAGTTCGTAGAGATGCTCGTAGAGATGTTCGTTGAGATTGCTCAACTATCACGGTCTTGGTTGGGGCCTCTCTGCTTATATCATTAAAAAACTGCATATCACCTCCCCCCCCACCCCCCGCCACTCCCCGGCAGCCTGTCCCCCTTCCCAACCTTATTTTTGTCCATAGTACTTAACACCACCTGACATGCTATTTGTTTTACTTGTTTTTTTGTTTGATTCCCCCCTACTTTAATGAAAGATCTATAAAGGCAGGAATTTTTATCTGTTTTATTCATTGCTGTATCCCCAGTCCCTAAAACAGTGCCCAAAACACCACAGGCACTCAGAAATGACCTCCTGAATACAAGACTGAATTTTAAGAGCACAGTCTTAAAATACTCTATATTTTATTATTATTTTAAGTTTATTTATTTATTTTAAGAGAGAGAGAGCAGGGGAGGGGCAGAGAGAGAGGGAGACAGAGAACACCAAGCAGGGGCTCAAGACTGACCCAGGGCTCGATCTCACAAACTGTGAGATCATGACCTGAGCTGAAACTAAGAGTGGGCTGTTTAACCGACTGAACCACCCAGGCGCCCCAATATTTTCTATTTACATTTTAATCCTCAGGCTTTAAGAATATGTGCAAAATCTGAGGTGTTGCTATGATGGTTATGTTAAGGTTTTAATTTAACCGTAAGATTTTTGTTTTGAAATCCACACCATACCTGTGGATCTGCAGGTCTTTGACAAAATTTTCAGAAAATAGAACGCAGACTCAAACGGAACAACTAAGCTGAAAGTAAACATTTCTAAACAGAATTGATCTAGCTGTATTTATGAATTGATGGTCTAATAGAGGATAGTTTAAAAAATGTAAACCACTAACTGCTGTCTAAGGTGAAGAAAGCTGAACTCGTAGCCATCCCAACCAGCTGGGCACTATCACATCCTTTCAACAAAGGTGCATGTCTATTTGCCAGAATAAGGAAGAACACTAATACAGAGCTCTGCTTTCTGTTTCATTATTAGTAACAGAAAACACTGTCTTTTAATCACATATACATCATGGCACAAGAACACATTGGTTTTACAGTAAAATATTTCAAGGAAAAATGGAAGATTTTCAGCAATGAATGATGCATAATGACAGAAAAAAGTTACAGGATTAGCTATTAGCAAATGTTAAAGAATAGCCAACTTGAGCTTCTATTGTCAGTTGACAGAGTTAATTTAGATGTGAAAATATTGCTTTATTTTGCTACGGCACTAATTCTGATTCTAGTCTTACATAATTTTGACTGGATCAGAAATATATAAGGACATACTTACAAGTGTTTGATTAAAAGAAAAACCAATATAACAGGTTTTTATTACACACACGTGTGTGTATCAATCATACTTATTTTAAAACTTACAAATCAACTGAGGTTTCAATTGATCCTTCTTCAGCAATCCTTATCTATTCCCTATAACTGCACTAAAAGCAAGGTGAATGTAAATGTTAAAGCCTTAAAGAAGTCTGACAACCTCTTAAAAATGTTTCATTGGTGTGGGTTTACCATTTCATTAACTGGGAAAATATCCTTTTCCTGAAGTCTTCCAGGTTGAAGTTACACACCATTGAACCCTAGTTTTCCTATCCTGATATTTTAGAAATTAATTTTCAAGCACAGAAAAACGTGAAAAAATTTAAAGATACTGAGGGTGGCAAGAATAAACAGCTGGTTCACTTTTACTTTTCAGTTGCATTAGCTTCCACTCAAAGCCAGAGAATCAGGCATAACACAGAAGGTACCTGAATGAAGGTGGCCAGTAAGACACAGCTCATCTCCTGCTCCAGGATGATCTTGTTCTGACGGTTGTTATAACAAGCAGCGATAAGTGAGGGGAACAGCACTTTGATCAGCCGTGGGTCACTGAAGTACTGGAAGGGCAGCTGGCAGAGTTTCTGCAGCACCGTGGGGTGGCGGCCAGACTGTACGATGACCTGAAACGGAAGAGGAGGCCTAGGTCAACGGCCAAAAAGCCCTTCCTGCTCCTTTCTCCTCCACCCTCCAGCAGTGTCTGTAAGAACTATGGAGAACATGCTGAAAGTGTACGGAGAAAAAAAAAAAAAGATTCGTAACTCTGAAGTGATACCTGTTCCTAAAGGCACAGAAAGTAAAGAACTCTCATTTCCCAACTTAAGGAAAAGATTCCAAAAGTTCTGCAGCCATTTCTAGTCCACGATGAAGGGCACGGCTACTAGGCCAGAGAGGGTTCAACACACAGACTCTGACAAAGCGCCCGCCCTCTACCCTCCCCTTAAGACAGAGAAGTCCTATTCCTTGAAACCTGCAAAGAGCCCCCTCAGAAGAAAGATGCCCTCTCCCACTGCGCTGCCTGCTGCGGTCTCCCCCTAACCAAGCTCCTGGGATATACTGACTGTTCTGTATATGCAGACAGGCCCTTGGGAAGAAAAGGCGGACTGTAAGGGGAGTAGGAACAGTTTCATCAAGCACAGGCTCCAAAAGATTCTAACTCTGATCCACACCCCTTATC
Source organism: Proteles cristata cristata (assembly GCA_017311185.1). NCBI lineage: Eukaryota > Metazoa > Chordata > Mammalia > Carnivora > Hyaenidae > Proteles > Proteles cristata. The sequence continues at coordinate 634,360 of JAESUZ010000007.1, read as the reverse complement.
TGTGTTTCCATCAGTGCCATTGAGTCTAAAAGGAGAACTGTTTAGATAAATGAGACTCTTGTCTTGAGGCAGTCTAGGTTTACAAGTGTATACGTTTTAAGGAATGGGGCAATGCAATTAATGGGCTTGCAGGGAAGCCCTCCGAATTTACTCCCTGGGCCTACATGATAAACTAAGAAATGTCAAAATCGGATCTGTTTCAAGTAACCTTGATTAGACAGTTCTAATGTGAAAGAGCCGAAGGACCCAAAGCCCACTTCTTGGTATAAGTGGAAGCTCAGAGAAAGTTAGGGACACTGTAAAAATCTAAGGTCAGAACTGTAAATTGTACTTGGAAAAACATAATTTTACAGGTACACACCCAGACAGGACTGCATTCAAATTAAAACCAGAAGGACAGAATGAAACAGCGGAGGCAGGAGAAACATAAATTACAGGGATTTACAAGTTTTCAAAGTACTTTTAACAATACTTTAAGAACACACTCTCAGATGATAATGCAGTTTGGTTTAAGAACAAAATCAACAAAGTAATAGTTCACATATTTTAGTTCAATAGCTAAAATGACATCAAAAACCCTTGGAGAATGTTGATAGGGACTTGTTAATACCTTCAAATCCAGCAGGAATTTTAAAGACTCTGTGTGACAATTCAGCACATGGCTGTGTGCTGCCATTCCTGACACCAGCTGAGAAAAATATGTCCTATCATCTATTTTACTGATAAAGCATTTACTTAAATCTTTATTTTAATTATTAGCTACAAATTTTGTAGCACAGCCAAATGATCACCACTTTAGAATTTATAATGATACCATTATTACACGTTTCTTTTCCCCCTTTTGACAAAAATGAAGAAGTTTTTTCCTCTGGAACTTCATTGTTAAAATGCTATTATTGGAAGGTTCACTAATTGAAAAGATATTAAACTGGCTGGTCTGGCTGGCACAGGCACAGCGTTAACTCATAGACGACAGCTCCTGGCTCCTCGTAAATGAGCCCCGAACATGCAAATTTAACCAGAACTTACTCTGCCTGGACTCCTGACCCTCAATGGGGTGAAAGAGAGCCCGTTGTGGGGGCGGGGGGGGGGGAGGGCGTCCCCTCAGGGAGCAGAGCTGGCTATCAGTTGCCTGCTGAAGAAGTGAGTTTACAGAGGTCACCAGCAGTGTAGTGAGATGACTACACAGGCCACAATTTTTCAGTCCCTGGATTGCAGAAGACAGAAACAGAGTAGGAGGTCCATCATCTTGGGCAGGGTGTTCTATTCACAGGACCACCCATGCTAGAACCTAATCAGGTTATACGGAAGGGGTCCACGAGGGGTAAAAGCCACACCCCCTGGCTTGGCTGTGAGCCAGTGGGACATCTCATCCGCACTGTTCCTTGAACCACATTTCAGACATTGTGGGGAGACAGGATTAGGAAGTCCAGGAGGGACCGACCTATAGCACTGAGACTTGGTGGGCGAGACCACTTCTGGGTAATTCAGGTGGGCTTTTGATAGAGGGGTGGTGTTCCAATGTCAATGAACACGGCTGAACGGTTAGCTAAATTAGGCCCAGCAGTTTCCACTAGGGCAGGGAAGCAAGGCTGGGATGCAACATGACCTTGACGCTCAGGGCCTTGGGCACCAGGAGAGAGTTGACTGAAAGGCTTTCGACAGATTGGGGGATGAAGGCAGGGCTTAGTTTTATTTCATCCAGTCACTCACTCCCAGACCTTAGGGGAGTCAAATGTTACCACGAACTGCTCAAGCTTTCTAAAGTTGATGGAGTCATTGTGGAACATGAAAGTCTTGCTGAATGAATGAAATGGAAATAGTCAAAGAAAACATCAGATTTATAATGCTGTTTTCTCTATGCCTTCCTGATGGAGCTGTAACTAAATCTGGTCTGCCACCTTTATCCAAACAAAGGGCTGCTGATGAGGTCTAAGGTGAGTACGATCCTGAGCCTGGCCAGGCCACCTGCCTTTTCAGGGCACACAGGCCAACACAGATGTATAGAGGCTTCCCACAGAGCCCTTTTCCAGACCCATGCACCAGGGAAAAGAGCGGCCTGGCTCTAGATTTCACTGGTGGCCACAGCCACTCCCAGCATGCAGGGAGCTGGTATGGCTCCATAATAAGAAGAAAACCCTCTATCAAATATTTCAACTTCAAAAAAATTTTTTTACATTTATTTATTTTTGACAGAGAGAGAGAGAGAGAGAGAGAGAGAGAGAGAGAGAGATGGTGGGGGAGGGGCAGAGAGAGAGAGGGAGACACAGATTCCAAAGCAGGCTCCAGCCTCTGAGCTGTCAGCACAGAGCCCAACGTAGGGTTCAAACCTATGAACCGTGAGACCATGACCTGAGCTGAAGCCGGACACTCAATCATCTGAGCTACCCAGGTGCCCTTCGAATATGTCAACTTTGAAATGCAAGGCAGGGCTCTAAGAAAACCAAGGAATTTCTAGCAACATTCAGACCAAAAGAAACTGAAATTAAACTTCCCATTTGCTCTTAGGTGCAATTTTAAAATAGGTACTAACTAAAGAGCTAGGAGATCTGGGTTCTTGCCTTTACTCTAGGCATTAACTAGTTGTGTGGCCCTGGGAGAACTGTTCAGTTTTCCTAGCTTTCAAGGTTGAGAATTTTTTTAAAAAGTGAACTTTTCACTGGAGTATAACACCACACACACACACACACACACACACACACAGACCTCTAAAGTGAATAGCTCAATTTTTATAAAGTGAATATACCTGTGTTGCCAGTACCCAAAAAAAGAACGAGAAGATGACCAAGGGTGTTGGATATTTAAATACATTCCTTCTCACTCAAAATTAGATTCCTATGCTTTGATGTTTTTTAAACTATTTATTTTGAGAGACGGTGTGAGTGGGGGAGGGGAGAGAGAGAGAGAGAGAGAGAGAGAGAGAGAGAGAGAGAGAGGATGCCAAGTAGTCTCTGCACTGTCAGCCAGAGCCTGACAGGGGCTTGAACCCATGAACCTGTGAGATCATGACCTGAGCCAAATCAAGAGCTGGATGCTTAACTGACTGAGATACCCAGGTGCCCCCCGCAACCAAACATTTTTTTTTTTTTACAAAGGAATCTCAAGCAGACAAGTGGAATGATTTTTTCTTGTGCTGACCTCTGGCCCCCTTGTAGTTTCTACAAAGTAGTAAATATAGGTGAAGTATAGCTTGGTGCACTGGGAGAGAGAGAGCCAGGAAAGAGCTCTCAATTCAGTGGACACTTACTGAGTGCCTCCCGTGCCAAGTGCTGTAGGAACACGGAGAGAATCCATGCTTTAGCTCTAAGGGAGATGAGGTATATACACCAATGACAATACAAAGGAGACTGGGTCATCAGATAGTGAGGGCTAAAGTATTAGGGGATCCAACGGGAGGGAGAGATTACTCCTTAAAGGTAAATGTGGAAGGCTGCACTGAGAAGGTGGGTTGGACCTTCAGGGCTGGATTGGTGGAGGAATTTTAGATGGGGAGAAGCTCCGAGATTCAATACCAGCCTGTTTTACTCTGTTCAGGCTGTCATAACTGGGTAATGAGAAATTTATTTTCTCACAGTTCTAGAGCCTGAAAGCCTGCTAAGATCAGGGTATAGCAATGGTTGAGGAAAGTTCTCTTTCTGGTTTGCAGACTGACACCTCCATCTGTCCTTTGTTTGGCAAGTACACATAGAAGGAGAGATCCCTTCCTAGTCTTAGAAGGCCACCAATATTATCTCATTAAAACCCCACTCTTATGACCTCATTTAACCATAAGTAGTTTCTAACAGCCCAGTCAAGTACAGTCACACTGAGAGTTAGGGTACAAATTATGAATTTGGGGGGATATGATTCGGTCTATAGCACAGCTCTGATTTCTCATTGCCCCTGGACAGAATATTGTTTCATTAGAAAGACTATTCTAATAGTCCGGTTGACTGGGTCATTTCTCTCTCAGTGGCCATTAAGCCAGGAATCTACAGGCTCAAGGGTGCTTGCTATTAGGTAGCCCCGGGCTCTAAGCCTGGCTCTGGTTAGGTAACTAATTTGCACCTCAGGGTCCTTTCTATAAAACAGGGATAGATAATTCTGCACAGCAAAGGAAACAATCAACAAAACTATAAGACAATCTACCAAGTGGGAGAAGATATTTCTAAATGACATAAGGGTTTAGTATCCAAAATGTATAAAGAGCATATGCAATTCATTACTAAAAAAAAAAATAATTGAATTAAAAATGGGCAGAAGACATGAACAGATATATCCTCAAAGAAGGCATCCAGATGGTCAATAATGAAAAGATGCTCATCATCACTCAACATCAGGGAAAGGCAAATCAAAACCACAGTGAGACAGCACCTCACACCTGTCAGAATGGCTGAAATAAAAAACACAAGAGGGATTTCTGGGTGGCTTAGTTGATTGAGCTTCCAACTCTTGGTTTCGGTTTACATCATGATCCCAGGGTCGTGGGATCAAGCCCTGTATTGGGCTCTGTGCTGAGTGTGGAGCCTGCTTAAGATTTTCTCTCTCTCTCCTTCTACCCCTCTGCCCTGCTCACGTGCACTCTAAAATAAAAACAAAACACACACACACGCACACAAAACCAAAACACAAGAAACAACAAGTGTTGGAGAGGATGTGGAAAAAGGGAAATCCTCTTGCTCTGCTGGTGGGAATGCAAACTGGTGAGGCCACTCTGGCAAACGGTATGGAGGTTCCTCAAAAAATTAAAAACAGAATTACCATATGATCCAGTAGTTCCATGAGTGGGTATTTACCCAAAGAATACAAAAACACTAATTCAAAAAGATGCATGCACCCCTGCGTTTACTGCAGCATTATTTACAATAGTCAAGTTATGGAAGCAACCCAAGTGTCCTTCGACAGATGAATGGATAAAGAAGATGCATCATATACAATGGAATATTACTCAGCCATCTTGCCATTTGCAACAATGTGGATGAAGCTAGAGTATATTATGCTAAGTGAAAGAAGTCAGAGAAAGACAAATACCATATGATTTCACTCATTCATGGAATTTAAGAAAGAAAACAAATGAACAAAGGAAAAAAAAGATAAACCAAAGACATATTCTTAACTATACAGAATAAAGTGATGGTTACCAGCAGGGAGGTGGGTGGGGGGATGGGTGAAACAGGTTATGGGGATTAAGAGTACACCTATCATGATGAGCACAGAGTAATGTATAGAATTATTGAATTGCTATATTGTACACGTGAAACTAATAGAACACTCTATGTTAACTACACCGGAATTAAAAGAAAAAAAAAAGAGATAGATGGCAGCCTTCAGGATTTAGGTGAGGAGCAAATGAGACAGAGTCTGTGACCACAATGTGAAAAACATTATTAGTTATGAGTGTTTGGTTAGCTCACTAGTTCTGCTGCTCTGAGTCTTCTCCTTTAGATCTGCTTCCATATATACTTGTAGGACCAGAAGTCCCCTCCCAGTATGAGGCCAAATGAATGCTTTCCATCATCCCACTCTCATCAGAATGGGGGCGGGCAGCAGCAGGCCCTGCTCTCTGGATGGAACTCCCTAGTAAGCTTCATGCTACCCGTGAAGCCATTGCTGCAGCCTCTCCCTGGCCCTGCTTGTATAGGAGAGAGCTATGCAAACAGAGCTGGGGATGCCAGCCAGGATCTTGTGGTAGTGGGGTAGGAAGTACATTCTGACAGCTCTGAAAAGAAAATCCCAACATAAGCACGGTCCAAGAAACACCGGTAAGTGGTACAGAGAAAGAGAGGCTTAGCTTACTCTGTGTGTGTGTGTGTGTGTGTGTGTGTGTGTATGTGTGTGTGTGTGTGTCTGGAGGCTGTTGTGCTAGGCCTGTCAATCTAAAAGCAGAGCAGGAAGAGCTAAAGCTAGTAGGCTTGTGTTGTGGGCTCCTGATTCAGACCCAGGATGAGCTTCCCTTGAAGCACGTAAGGAAATCCTTAAGCCCAGGATGTCTGCCCAGGCAGCACAGCCAGAGACAGCCTTTCCTTTTTACCCCCAAAGACGTGGCAGCAGCTATCACAATCTAGCTGGTTCCAAAAGGGCAGGAACTGTGTCTTTTACTATCGTGTGCTCCATTGCTCTCCCAGAGGGCTGGGCATGTGAGAATTACAAAATGAGTGAATCAAAGTGGCAGAGGCTTCCTAGTTCACAAATTCATCTGTGACTTGGTGTGGGGAAATATCCTACCACATTCCTTATTAGATACAGATGACATTATCTAACTTAGCAGTTTTTCACATCATGTTGCCTTAGGTCTGCATATCTAGTCCCTTCTTATAGAAGGAAGGTTTGTGTCCTTCCCACATTCATATGTTGAAACCCTAACCCCCAGTGTGATGGCATCAGGAGGTGGGGCCTTTGGGAGGTAATTAGGATGAGGAGGGAGCTCTCATGAATGGGATGAGTGCCTTATGAAAGAAACCCCAGGGAGTCCTCAGGGCTCTTTCTGCCATGTGAGAATACAAGAAGCTGGCAGTCTGCAACCTGGGAGGGTGCCCTCCTCAGAACCCAGGCAGGCTGGCGCCCTGATTTCATACGCAGCCTTCAGAACTCTGAGAAACAAACTTGTCTTGTTTAGAAGCCAGTCAGTCTATGATACTTGTTTGCAGCCCAAACTGTCTATGGAGACATCCCTAAATAATGAACTTTGTGATAGGCTGTCTTCTACTCTAGAAGGAAGTTAGCCCTGGGGACCTCAGGGTCCTGAGTACCAATTCAGGGCTACTTAGCCTGGTTATAAGGACAGGTCTGGAAAAGATCCTCCCTTTGTGGGTACTGAGTGGTGAGCAGTGTCTCAATTGGTAGGAAGAAGTCCAAAGTTGTCTAGGACACTGCATTGCTAGAACCTCAGCAACACCCACCACAACATAAAGTCTGTCACCGGCAGAGACAGTGCTCAATAGTTTATGAAGTCCCTCTACCTTCATTATCTGCGTCTCTCAACACTCTCTGAAAGTGGGCAGACAGGGACGACTATGCTCTTTTGTAAGAAGAAATCTAACATTCAGAAAGTTCCAGAGACTTGCCCCACGTCCCCCAGCCAGTCACTGGTGGCGCCAGGCTTGGAAAACTCCTGTGACTGAGGTACTGGCTTCTCACCTCCCAGACCCATCGTGGGCTATCAGGCTCACAAGTCTGCCCCTTCCTGGGCACAGGCGTTCTCTGTCGCTGGGCCTGAGCTCACTCCCATGACTGGCTGCCAGCCAGCTTCTCGCACGCCTCTGCCAGCCCACACGAAGATGAGGATGACATGCTGCCATTCTGCACAGATTAAACCAACTGACATACACAGATTAAACCAACACAAAAGGCCTTTCTTCAAAAACCTATATGCTGCTTGGCGAGGTATCAAATAACCAGTTCTTGGCTGTGCTGGGTGGTGCCAAGGGTTTGCCTCAAATCATCAGACATAAGAATCCGAAAAAGAGGAGAGTTGGCGAGAGAGCCAGACTCTCGGGAGCGGGCTGCTGGGACATGTGGCCGCACAGTGACGGCCTTGCGGCCTTGCGCCTGCAAAGCTGGTCTTATACTTTTGAAACACATGCTACATGTATAATATACTTACAATGTTAATCCTTGGTATAACCTGAATAGTCTTTCCCAACACTTAACTTGAAAACAGAAAAAAAAGGAAAGTGGAGGTGGGGTGCTGAGCAGTCATAAGTCAGGTCTAGAAACGCAGTGGGCCTGGGGAGACTGTGTAGATTTCACATATGTAAAACGACAACTGCTGTGCACATTTTATGGGATCCAAGGAGAGTGGCTAGGAAGGCCTGTGAAGAGTCCAGGATGGAAAATAGCCAGACTTGCCTCACCCAGAGGGCCCCTTTCCTCCAACTGTGACTACCTGGAATTCTGCCCAGAACCAGGAAGTGAGCAAGCAGGCCTCGGAGCAGACAAATTAGTCTATTCATCAAATGTTTACTGAGCATCTACTCTAGCCAAGTGCGGTACGAGGCACCTGGAGTGGGGTAGTGACGAGTCAGAGGCATCCCTGCCTTCATGAGTGCCCAGTCTTTCCACGAAATCCATGTCAAGTACTCACAGGAAAGTTCTGCAAGCTCCAATTCAGCCTACCAATTCATGTTTCAGAAGCAAGTCTAATAAAAGCGTTTTTCTGGCCCATAATAGATTGGAGTCAGCAAATCAGGAGACTGCTAGAGTTAGGTACGCTGACAACAGGAAGCAGTGTCGGTTGATGCTAATAAGTGAAGAGGTGGGAATTAAAATTATTTTGAGCAGAAATGAAATTTCAAAAAGTTGCCAGGAATGACTCGGTAGAAGGCTAAATATCCCTACCCTTTTAGTTGGTTTTGAGAACATTACCATATTGTAGTAAAATATCTTAATTATAACCCATTACCTTTACTTAGTTTTCTATACTTTTATTTTTTATTTTTTAATGTTTATTTTTGAGTGAGACAGAGCACGAGTCGGGGAGGGGCAGACAGAGAGAGAGACACAGAATCCAAAGCAGGCTCTAGGCTCTTAGCTGTCAGCACAGAGCCCGATGTGGGGCTGGAACTCACGAGCTGTGAGATCATGGCCTAAGCCTAAATTGGACACTCAACTGACTGAGCCACCCAGGCGCCCCAGGAAACTATAATATTTTAAAAATGATCACAAATAGTTAATGTTACATAAACATTATGTTTTAAAGGTAATTTTGGTCATCTGCAAAGTTCACTTATATGGGAACAGCTCATTCCCTGACAATACCAAAACCATGACATTAAATAATAGCAATAAGCTAGAAAAAGGTTCTGTAGCAGTTTCTTGCCTACATCGGCAACTATATATGTATGTGTCTACCTGTCAATCATAGATACATAGATCTATGTACATAGATACATAGATACAACCATGGTGTATTATTGTAAAATCTTCAGCTCTCTAGAAATCACCTATTTTCAAGAAAACAAAACAGAAAATGGTCAAGCTCAGTTTTACCCACTTATACTCTATGAATCCTGCTGATTTTGCTAAGATCTAAGAGTGATCCTGAATTTCCCCCTTATTTAGGAGGAATTCCATCAGCAGTTTTAGAAAGCTCTGCATTTTTTTTTTTCTCTCAGAATGCCCATTGGCAAGTTTCTAAATACTTTTGTCCTCAGGACCCCAGCCCTATGTCTGCCATGGACCAGAAGACAGAACCACACACAGAGCCCTGCCTGGCTCCACACATATGAACACTTGTTAAGGCAAAGACAGAACAGATATGCATCCCTAGTTTTCAACAGTCTTAAGGCTGTAAGCTCTGTAGGGACAGGGGGTATGTCCCTTTTATTCACTGCTGTATCCCTAATATCTGGCATGGTGCCTAGCACAGTTCCTGATGAACAATAGGTGCCTAATAAGTATTAAGGGACTGAATGAATGAAGACTGAGCTTTGGTTCCTAAATCCAGCTATAGAGGGCCTATACCTACCCCATCAGGGCCTCAGGTCAGGGCCTTCAAGATCCTCGGGGGACACCATCTTTGGCCAGCACCCTATGGAGTTCGACAGCCTCTTGGCCCAACAGTACAGACAGCAGGGCAGGGTGGGTCAGGGGCAGCCTCTTTCGGCAGGCCTTGTGAGTTGGTCTGTCAAATCGAAGGTCCAACCAGTTGTGTCGGTCAGTGTGGTAGGGTGAGGGGAGTATACAGTCGCACAGACGTGTGTACAAGTACTTAAATCTCACCAAGGCGAATTCTTGATGCCAAAGAATCTTGTTTTGTTTTTCTCATTTTCTTGTCAGAGACAAGAAGTCCTCAACAGAGGGGCAAAAATAGGTGTCTAGACATCATAATTCATTAAAAGAGACAGCAGAGAGAGTCTGTAAATCATTGGAACAAAGACTATTTTTTCTAGCAGGACAGAAACAAAGGAGTTGTTACATCCCTCTCCATAAAACTGGTCCTGCTACAGGGCGCCTGGGTGGCTTAGTCGGTTAAGTGTCCGACTTTCGCTTAGGTCATGATCTCACGGTTCGTGGGTTCGAGCCCCGTGTCGGGCTCTGTGCTGACTGCCAGTTCAGAGCCTGGAGCCTATTTCGGAGTCTGTGTCTCCCTCTCTCTGACCCTCCTCTGCTCATGCTGTCTCTCTCTCTCTCTCTCTCTCCCAGAAATAAATAAAAATATAAAAAAAAAAAACCCAAAACTGGTCCTGCTACAACGCTGGGGTGAAGGGGCAGCAAGCACAGCGGCCAGGCCACGCCTCTCTGTCCCCATCGCTCTTGACCAGTCTTATCAGACCCAAAGCCCAGGCCCAGGACAGAAACAACATGACAGGAGGGGCCTTAAAGCTAGTGACCTCTACCAATCATTTAAAGAAAATGGCATGTCCCAAAACACACACCTTGTTTCTCTCATCTGATGCCTTGCAGGTAGAGTAGGGAGGGTGTAGAAGTCGCTTTATTTAAATAACACGGGAGAAAAATTTGGAGAGTCTGTCCACAGACATAAGCAAATCAAATTCCGAGCAGAGAAACAGAGTCCCTTGGTGAGCATTGCACGTAAGTTTCTCTCCTCCCAAACTTTTCTCTGCCATAAAACCGATTTCTAGGCTGAGATTAAATGCAGAGATCTTGGCACTAGCCTTCTTTCCTGGTGGTCTCAGGGAATCATTATTGTCAAGTACCAGCACAGTGTCAAGGAGGAAGGAGAGAGAAGGAAGAAGGGAAAAAGGGAGGAAAGCGGCGAGGATCAGGAGGAGACGCTAAAGCCAGCAGTTGAGGGTGTGGCCTCTCACAAGCTTTGGAGAGCAAGTGCTCCTCCAGAAACAAGGATCTCCTCATGTAGTAAGGGGTGTGTGGTTGTCCTGCTGTGTCCCTCCAGGGAAACTGAGAAGCAAGTGAGTGACTTGCTTGTCCTCTGCTTCCTCAGAGAAGCTGGTTACCACCAGCAGGGGGATGCAAAATAGGCATCTGGGCAGGCTGCTTCCTCAAATGTCATTGTGCTCCTGCAGGTCAGAATGATGCTTCAGAACCAGGGGCCCTGCTCAATCCTCGGGCTCCGGCAGGAAAGTCCTAGTGGGAACCTTCCTATTCTCCACATTCTGGAGTGGCGGTAAGACATAATTTGAACATATCATCTCCTGCTAGTAATATTTAGGGGCTTCTCATCATCTTCTAGAGGTGAAATTCCCAAGTTCCTGATCTAGCACAAAGGTCCCTTCAAGACCTGGGCTTGGCCTGCTTCTTCACTCTTAGCTCTTAATCTTTCCCCTGCCTCCTAAGCTCCGGTCAGAATGAACAGCAGAATGTCAGCAACTTGAGGGCAGGGGCTTTGTCTATGTTGTTTCCCACTGGGTCCTGGGTGTCTGGGGACAGTGCCTGGACCGCTGCAGGCACTGGTTAAGTGTTTGCTGAAGGAAGGACTGAGTCTCTGCACTGATAGCACTGTTCCTCGGCTGTGAGTTCACAGGACAGGATCTAGGTTGTCTTCATTCCTGCATCTCCCAGCATGTGATTTGACAGAGGTTGGGCATTTAGCAAAAGTGGATATATGAGAGAAGGAATGAGTGACGAATGGACACAAAGCTCACAGTACTGGCATTTCCCCAAGAATAAGTCACCTCCAGCATTCTGTTCTGTGTTAGAGCTTCTTTTTCCTTCTTTCATGCTGCCTATTCTGTGAGAAGAGTTACCTTTCAAATGAGGCATGTTCTAAATTCCCTTCAAACACATTTTGCAGCACAAGAAGGTTGGCCTAGATGATCTCACACACTTGGTTCACCTTAAAGTCACAGACTGTATAATCTGTCAGGGACTATACCCGAAAGTGCTGCTCCGTTTTAGTTTATGTTTGAGAAAGAACCTTATCTAAAGAGCAGATCTTATAAATGATACAGTCTCATCATCATACTTTGAGGGACTATTTTATTTTGGATTTTCTGTTTACTTGCATTATCTGTGTCCCATCTACCACAGAGTGGGGGAAGGGGGAGTGGGAAGGCTAGTCACAGAAAGCCTTAGAAAGTATGTCAGGAGGCTTGATTCCAGTGACTTTGAACTCAAGTTCTATTCCTCTTTGGCAATGAGGGGAGTTGGACTAAACGGTCTCTAAAGGCCTGTGAACTTGCAGAAATAATATCCTGTGCTATAAGCATTCACACAGATAGCACCGTATAGTGCCTATACCCACACAGCTATTACATTTAAATATGGTTAAAAAAAAAAGCACTTATTCTTAGGATAAAAGTCATTATATAAAACAAGTTTGTCCACAAATTCTCAACTAGTAGCTATTCTGATTTTCTAAAGTCACTTCTTTAAGAAAAGAGAACTTATAATTACACACACACACAGAGACGCACATAATACTGGAAAGATTATGTCCATCACAGACCAAAAGGATGTGTGTGTGTGTGTGTGTGTGTGTGTGTGTGTGTGTGCCGCAGCGCGTCAGGGGTAAGGAGGTGGGTGGGTAATGCATTTACTGATGCCTTAAAACACAAATATTCCAAGTGGGCTTTGGACTGTTCCTGTGAGGAGAGCCTGGGTCAAACCTTGGGTGGTGTGAGAACAGCAGGGTTAATAAATGCAGAGCACAGGCTGATAGATTTTCTGGTCACATCCTATCAGCAGTCAGAGAGCATGGATGCATTCCATGGAGCATTTATGGGCTCACCAGCACCAGTCTATGACAATTTTATTTAATCATAAAAATATAATAGTAGTCAAATCTTTTTGTAGTTTCAGTTTACTGCTTTCTCGAGTGAAATAAATGGTCTCTCAGATTTCTTTTGCTTTCATCTCTCTGCTCTAAGTACAGTAGGATAAGGTTCCAATTAAGACCCATTAAATGTTCACAGTGATTCATGGGAGCCATTTTCCAGTTTCTTTTCCTAACACAATCTCAGTGCACCTCTGAGTGATCTCTATGGTGTGTTTTCAGTTTAGCAGTTGCCTGTACCAAAAAGAATGATCTGGGTGTGAGGTCTCCCTTCCTCCTACTTCTCCAATACAAAGTGGTGAGTGGAGATTCTCCTTCACTGCTATCCAGAGAAGCATGTGTTTGTCACCTGTCAGGTATGTCCAGCTGCACGAGGCATGTGCCTTGGAAAGGGGAGCTGGCAGCTGGCCAGAGCTGGACTGACCCTCCCAGCCCCACCATCCCCCTTCACAGCTACGCCAGAGCAGTGCACTGAGCAGCAGTCTAGAGGCATCTGCAAGCAGACCCCCTGGTGCATCTGCATCTCAAAAGGGTGGAACAGAGGAACCCCGTAGGTAGGGGACACACAGAGCTTTCTGCAGCTTCTCCAAGGGTGGGGAAACACAGCAGACAAGGCGTATCCAAGCTGATATCATGTGTCAGGGCTTACTGGGGGCAAACTCCAGGGCTTCTTCTCCCACCAAGAGCAGGGAATCTCGAGGCAGACAATGATCACTCCAATAACATCACAGTCCACATGTGTTCTGGCCCAGGGAATGTGCTAATCACCAAGTGCGTGGGTCATTATTATTTACACAACAATGCCGTGATGTTATGGATGGTTTCCCTAGTTTACAGATGAGGAAACTGGCACCAGGAAGGTAAGTGGTGTGTCCAGGATCACAGAGCTGGTAAGTGGGAGAGCTGGGACCAGAACTTAGGTTGCCCATGTGAGAGCCCATGTGCCTCTCAACAAGCTATACAAACATACCAGTCAGGCCTTGGGGCAGAGGCTGGCCCGTGGGCTGCTGTCCTGACAGGGCTCTCACATGCCAGGTTCTCTGACAAGGTGTGCAGCGTCTGACGGCCTGCTAAAGCTACAGATTCCCAAAGGAACTACATGTGGAGAGATTTAAGATAAACATTTAAATAGGCCCTTAGGAAATGTTATTAAAATGAATGATGGTTTGGGGGTCTATAGGTATAGATTTTCCTGCAGTGAGCTTTCTTAGAGTGGCTCATACCTGTCAAAAGCCTTTCTTTTAAAGAAGGATTTATTTTCTTAAAGTTTATTTTGATTTATTTTGAGAGAGAGAGAGAGAGAGAGAGAGCAAGTGGGAGGGGGCAGAGAGAGAAAGAGAGAGAAAGAGAGAGAGAGAGAGAGAGAGAGAGAGAGAGCCGCAAGAAGGCTCCACACTGTCAGCACAGAGCAAAACTTGGGGGCCTGAACTCATAAATAGTGAAATCAAGAGTCAGATGCTTAATCACAGGAGACAGCCAAGTGCCCCAAGAACCTTTTTTAAAAACCAAATCATAAGTCAGAGTAGATTTGCCATGACAATGCCACCAACTTGGTGAGCAAAGACCCCACAGGCATCCATTGTCATAGCTGAGAGTCACATCTGAGACCCGAGTGATGAGGATGACATTCACTCTTCAAAACAACCCTATGAGTTAGGATTTGTTGTCTCTCTGCTATAGTCAGCGAAAGTGACCCTCCGGATAGCCTGCCTCTGTTTACCACCCAAGGGAAAGGAGGGGCTAGGATGTGATCTACCCCCAAAGCTTTTTCTCACATACCACTGTGTTCTCAAGTACTAAATGTGCCAGACCTTTAAACACAGTAGTTTCCTTTGGATGTCAAAACTATTGGCTCCTGCAAAAACAAAATGAAGCCATTTCTTTCAGAACAGATTCGAAGATAAGTAACCCAGAGTGCCAAAGAAATGGCTCTTAAATTTTTAGCTAGAAGTCAGTTCAGGAGGTTTGGTCAGTAAAATAGAAGTGCTGTATCTTTCAAAATCTGAGACCATTTTTTTTTGTGTGTGTGTAGTATTATGCCTAAGGAGAAATGTATCATGTCAACACCCAGTCATTCATTCAACAAATGTTTATTAGGTAACCACTATGTGCCAGGTACCGCTGCAGGCACAGGAGACGAGACTGCTCTCAAGGGGTTTACATTCTAGTGGGATGGGGTGTGGGTGCGAGGGTGGGGACGGACAGAAGAAATACATGGTGGGAGGTAATAAGTGTGTGAAGAAAATAAAGTAAGGTAAAAGAGAAACAGTGATCATGGGCCTTATATAATTGTTTTTTTTTCTTTTACAGTTTATTGTCAAGTTGGTTGGTTTCCATATAATACCCAGTGCTCATCCGAACAAGTGCCCTCCTCCACGCCCATCTATATTACTGTTTTAGGTACTGTGGTCAGAGAAGGCCTGATAACATGACATCTGAGAAAAGTGTTTGGAAGCCTCTCCAAACCATGCTGATTTCTGAGGGGAAGTATTCTAGTAGGAAGCACTTAGAACAAAGGCTTGAGGTGTGTCTGTGGAACAGCAAGGAGACCAGCTGTGGCTAGAGTGGAATATTTGCGATTACTATACTTAGAAATGAAAATGATTAAACCTATATTCTTATGCTGGTCTGGCCATGACCTCACACTTCATCCTCTCTCAGAGTAGGAGGGGCCCTTCAAATCACTCTTTTTTTAGATAGGAAAGTGAAGCCCAGAGAAGGGCAGTGACTTGCCCAGGGTCATTCAGCTTTGCAGCCAGAAAAGGATCTAGCAAGGCTGACTGCTGCACCAGCATCTGTTCCACGGTGGTGGGCTTTTAACAACTAATGAGGGCCTTAATAAAATTTCCTATCTCAGGAGTGGTCTGTTCTTTGTGGATTACACATTAATTTTATTTATTTTATTTTATTTTTTTAAATATTTTTATTTATTTCTAGGACAGAGAGACAGCGTGAGCAGGGGAGGGTCAGAGAGAGAGGGAGACACAGACTCTGAAATAGGCTCCAGGCTCTGAGCTGGCAGTCAGCACAGAGCCCGACGCGTGGCTCGAACCCACGAACCGTGAGATCATGACCTAAGCGAAAGTCGGACACTTAACCGACTAAGCCACCCAGGCGCCCCTAATTTTATTCTTAAAGTTTATTTATTCTGAGAAAGAGTGTTATGTGCATGAGCTGGGAAGGGGAAGAGAGAGAGGGAGGAAGAAAATCCCGAGGGAGATTAGAATCTGCGCTGTTGGGGCAGAGCCGGATGTGGGGCTCATACCCATGAGATCATGACCTGAGCCAAAATCAAGAGTTGGAAGCTCAACTGACTGAGCTACCCAGGTGCCCCACTACACATTAATTCTTTATAATCTACCCCAGTGATTTATGAAAAAGGTCCCTCTATGACTGAAGACCAAGGAAGGCCCAGAAAAATTAGATTTATCACTGGTTAGGAGTTAAACTCTGGACAAAATATTCCTTCTGGCATCATTTTCTTACGCATGTTTGACGTCCTAATAGAAGATGTTCCAGGGAGCAAGGGTGACTGAGGTTTGTGCACACAGCTGCCCTGCACATGACAATATTCATCCCATTCAGCGGGTCTGGATTTGGGTGCCTTGGGTAGAAAGTGCTGACGGTTTATTTCTTGGTTTCCTCTTGTGTGTCTTCCATGGCTCTGCCTAGTCTTGGGACGGAACTTAGGGAGGAATGATTGACTTCATGCCACCTTGCAGTTGAAGTGAACTAGCCCTCAGAATGACCCTACTCATTCTGCTGGTCTCACAGTCACTGCTGAAGGGCCTTTGTGGGATCCCAACTTTTCATAGTCCATCAGGGATAAAGCATCGGTTAGCTTTCAACTTCAAAGTTTCAGTGTTAGATTTCATGACGGTTATTTTACTGGAATGTTCTGGGTCTGAGTTCCTCAAAAATGAGAACCTGAGAAAACTGGTAAAGGAAGGATAATTTATCTGTATGATCCTGTTTGGTCAGCTCACTAGGTCAGAATTAGGAGATTAGCCTACTGCCAAATCAGGTGTATTACTCAGTGTCATAAAGATGATGATAACAGGGCAAGCTGGGGTAGCAACAGCTGCCTTTTGTGAACATTCACGAGGAATCTGGCTCAGTGTTCAGTAACTTGCCCGAAGTCACAGTGCTGGCATAGAGCAGAATAGGGGTTTCTAAGCCAGCTGATTTCAGAGCCTATGTTCTTATTCTCTAGGACATCTGACTTGTAGAACAAGTGGAGAGAGAGTTCAAAACTTCAGCTGCAGACTGATTCAAGACGTGAATGCATTTGGGTGCCACCCTCACTACTGCTGCATCTACCAGATGGGGGTATCTGTGGGAATTACAAGAGTCACAGATCAGGAAGCCATCCCATTCACAGGGGGAAGGATGTTCCTTTCTCAGTTCAATACAAGTACCTGTGGCCAGTGTTAGTGCTGAGTGGTGGAAGCACGGGCTTCTTGGTGGGACTGCCGTCGACTCCATTTGATCCCTGGTAATGCTCCCTACAACCTCTCAGGTGTCTTATGTGCTGTCAGCATGTGGGACTTCTGACTAGTCTTGCATTGGAAAATTCATTCAAAGAGATGAGCAAAATAAAAGGTACCTTTTACGTGGATTCTGTG
The DNA here is from genome assembly GCA_017311185.1 of Proteles cristata cristata. Classification (NCBI taxonomy): domain Eukaryota; kingdom Metazoa; phylum Chordata; class Mammalia; order Carnivora; family Hyaenidae; genus Proteles; species Proteles cristata. Next base: position 617,062 of record JAESUZ010000007.1, on the reverse strand, counting down.
AAATTGGTGACTTAATACAATGTTCCCAAACTGCTAACTGGCAAATTTCTAATCCTAATACTAGCCGGGTCACTTACTAGAAGTGTTAAATGTTTAGTTATGTTTAATTAGGAAAGTTACTGCTCACTTTTGGGGGAAAAAACCCCCACATTCTTCTTTGGTACTATTTTATAAAGAGAGTCACTCCAAAATGGTTATACTGTTGAAATTGTTAAGCTTTCCTTAGACCCGATACATTTTCATTTTATGAAAGGAACTGTATCTGTCACACAAAGAAAGATAATGCAGAAAGGTGAATGCTTGTGTGACAGCTGAAGAACGAGCTGCCAACACTGGGCGAACAGAAAGGCTTCAAACGCTGGAGACTCTGCTCTGAACCCACCACAGTGGACCCCATTCATGGACTCAAAATGGGGCCGGGGGAGTTTACCAAGTGGGTGTGACCTGGGACCATCTGCCTTTGAGAAAAACAAAGAGTGAAGTTAAGAATGTTTGAGTAGGAATTAGGTCCCTTCTGAAAGTTCTAAAGGCTGAACTGGGGCTTTGGAAAACTGCCACTCTTAAAACATCAGTCTGCTTTCCTCAGCTGCACATGGTATACAGCTAGGAGAGTGGCCTGTTTTTGTTTGCAGGGAAACGTCTGAGGTGAGTACAATAGACACATTTCAGATATGTTTAGTCAATGAACGTTTAGGTTTTCTTACTAAGTCATCAAATTACAAAAGACCTGGAAGATGCATGTAACACAGCTCAGGCCCAATCTAGTTACCAAAGGTTCACTGTCCAGCCTTACCTGCCCGTTCTGATCTTCCCAGGAGCATTCAAGAGCTTCTGGTCCAGTGCAGGGCAGATGATTACATGATTTGTAAGGACTTCACTACTGAGAAGCTGGATGGGGGAGGGTGGGCCACAGGGATCCTTCCTTTCAAATGCCACAAGAGACTCTGGTTCTGATAGCTGGGCTCTATGGGGTCTTTCCAAATGAAAAAGTCACTAACTAAAATGAATATGCAAAGGTGCTTATTCCCAATACAGTAATAAGCAGGCAGTCAAATAATCTGTCATTCCAGTTAATTTAATTATCAGACCACATTTAATTATTCAATATAAAATGTAAATAAAGTGAAGGGCTGACAGCACATACTAATTATGTTCATTATAATAATTAAATGGCAAAGGATTTAGAAAGAGTCATGAAATTGCCATAAAATACCAGGAAGTTTTTGATTAAAAAATATTTTTAATTAGAAACTGCAACCCGATAGGAAACATGATTGGGTCCATCAAGAATAGGGTATTATTTTTATTATCCAGATTTCTCTCCTAAAGTCATCTTTGGTATCAGGAGGGCTCAGTCCTTGCAGTTAATAGACTAAATGGTGGTTAAAAAAAGGAAAAAAAAAAAGGCCAATCCTTTATGCAAAGCAGTTACCTAATAAAACAGCCTTAGGCTGCAGCAGGAATTCAAAATCTCCTGTCTTATAAAGACACAAGCTGTTTCCCCAGGAGAAAATAAAGGATCCACTGTGGACAAACAGGCCCTGCAAATTAACATGACTTCTGACTAATGACACAGAAGCATTAAACGAATTGAGCATCATAATTTTTCCCTTCAAATTCCTCTGACTTAGAGAATGTGGCATCAGGTTAAATACATACCCTTTCATAAGAACAGAGAGGTGGAAAGGGCATGAACTTGACTGCCTGTTGTGAGTTGGGGTGTGCCAGTTCTTGGCTTGGCAATTCCTTTCCTTCCTCTGAGCCTCAATTTTTCCACCTGTAATATGAGGCAGCTAGACTAGGTATTTCAGCGCCCTTCCAGGTGGAGCTGCCATGAATCTATGACCTTAAAAGATGAGAGCTTAAAGCTGCATTTACCACATCCCCTTAGCAAACATTCACTTGACAAATTACTGGGGAGATTTGAAAGGGAATTTAGTAAAACAAGATTTTAGAATGAAATAAACAATCAGCTTTTTAGTTACAGAAAACTCCCCAATTCTACTGGGATATGAGCAGTTATCCTGTTGGTAAGCTTGAGGCTATTTCTCCTCTCCCTAGCCCCTGCCTGCCATCCAGCCGGAGGGCATGGAGCCCAGCCACGAGCTGGTGAGCACAACTCTTTGATGTGGGTGAAACAACTGTGGCTAGAGATGGCTTCACCGAGCAAGGCACCTGACATCTCACCTGTAAGTCTCTGCTTATTGGTTTGTCAGTGGAGCCCCTCTATTAATATGGACAGCCAGGGTATATGCAGCTTTTAAGGATTCCCTGCCATGGAGTGGGCAGGCGACTAATAAAGCCGTCTGGTGCTGACACGATCCAGAGTAGGGCAAGGAGCATCTGAAAAACCACAAAACGGCCTGGAGCCCCCATGAGATCAGAATGCTTGTCTGTCTGTGGTTCTAATCTTACCCTTTAAATATCACAGACATATGGACTTCACAAGGGAGATCATATAGAACAATCCCCTTCTTTTTTTTTTTTTTTTAATATTGTTTTATTGTGGTAAAATATATACAACATAAAACCTACCATTGTAACCATTTTTAAGTGGCGTTAAGTACATTCGCAATATTGTGCACTATCACCACTGTCATTTCCAGAAATAATATACATGCTCAAGCCTGAAGAGGGAAAAAGATTTATTTAAGATCACACAGTTTGTGGCAGAGCAGGGGCCAGAACCCAGGCCTTCTATTTGCTAGACTGTGGTCAATTTTGTGTTAATGAAACACACTCATTTATACCATCCCAGGACCTAAAGTTTTCTTTATATCATTGTTTTCTTTATATCATTTCAGGGAACTTACTTCACCTCTTCAAATCCCGATCCCTCACTTGTATGTGAGGCAGAACTACATCTTGATACTTCCAGCCTCGCTGAAGTGCTAACAAGGTCCAAAAGACACCAGATGGGAAGAACGGTATCAGCAATTTTACAACTATCAGGGGTTATGCTTAGAAACCACATCTCCGTAAGAGGCAGTGTCTCAGTGTTTGACAATTACTATAATTCTATCGATTTCTGATTTCTCCTCTACTTTTTATCACATTCTTTCTTCTCATGGACTATTGCTTTTCATCAATTGCCTCAGGGCTGAACTGACTTCTCTGATCTTGCCTCAAGTCAGAAGTAGATGTCCAGTTTAATATTCAATCTTTCTGGGAGGCTAGATGACAAAACAGAAGATCTGGCTTTTTTCCCTTTTCTAATTTTTTCCTCTAAGTGAGTTCACCTCTCAACAATGATCTCCAAATACTGCCGTGTCTTCTTCCCCAGAAAACAAGCCATAGCGCATCTGTCTCCTGCTTGTGCTGCCCGGTGCTCTCTCTGCCCTTTTGGTCTGTTTCCGCTTGTCCCAACGTGCCCAGTCACTGTACTGTCACCAAGTCCTAATCAGTTCTGCTGTGCCCATCTCCAAATGCTGGTTCCCCTGACCCTATTTCCCGTTCACTCTGGTGAACCCACAGATATTTAGGAGGTGTGCTTTATCTGCAGGGAAGGATCGGTCTGTGATCTGGCATTGGTAGAAAAACTCTCTGAAATCCCACACAATTCTGAGTTCAGCAAATTCATCACAACAGAGCTGGCTTAAGCAAAAAGTTTCAAACCATCCCCAAACGTGGATGTGCTGAAGGAGCTGGTCTCTTGCCGCAGAACTGTTAACACAGCAAAATACTACCACACCCACTGATGACCGTAAAGAGGTCCAAGATAGTGTCATGATACGTGATAAACAACTTACAGTATAAAACAGGAAATTGGAGACACCTGGGTGGCTCAGTTGGTTAAGTGTCCGCCTCTTCATTTGGGCTCAGGTCATGATCTCACAGTTTTGTGAGTTCAAGCCCCACATTGGGCTCTGTGCTGAGTCTGCCCGGGATTCTTTCTCCCCTCTCTGCCCCTCTCCTGCTCACGCTGTGCCCTCCCCCCAAATAAATGAACATAAAAAAAAAAAAACAAAAAAAACACATCAGGAAATTGTGTGGGAAACCAGGGGCTGTCTACACAGGATAAAGCCCTGCAGCCAATAAAAACGATATTCACAACAGATGTGTCAACTACACTTCAATATAGATATTCACAAAGGATGGTTTTGATACACAGTGCCCAACTTATGATGGTTCGACTTATGATTTTTGAATTTTATCAAAGTGATACACATTCAGTAGAAACAGTACTTTGAATTTTGATATTTTCCCAGGCTAGCAATATGATACTGTCTGGTGATGCTGGGTGGTGGCGGCTCCCAGCTGGCCCCCAGTCTGCCACGCCATCATGAGGGTAAATAACTGATCCACTTAACCACATTCTGTACCCAGAAACCATTCGGTTTTTCACTTTCACTACAGTATTCAATGAACTGAATGAGATATTCAACACTGTACTAGAAGACCGGCTTTGTGTTAGATGATTTTACCCAACTCTAGGTTAACGTAAGTTTTCTGAGCATCCTGAGAATAGGCCAGGTGTATTAAGTGCACTTTCCACTTAAGATTTTAACTTTTGATGGGTTTATTGGGGCATAACCCCAGTGTAAGTAGAGGAAGACCTGTAATGTTAAGTGTATAAAGTAGGATATGTATGTATAAAGTAGGATATGTATGTAACAGTATGATCTCAGCTACGTAAAATATTCATGGAGGGGAGGGGATGTGAAATAGATGAAGGTGGTCATAAGGTACAAACTTCTAGTTCTAAGATAACTAAGTTCTGGGGGTGTAGGGTACAGCATGATGATGAGTACTGTTTCATACATACATCTGAAAGTTGCTAAGATAGTGGATCTTAAAAGTTTTTACCCTAAGAGAAAAAAACCTGTAACTATGTGCACTGGTAGATGTTAACTAAATTTACTATGGCATTAATCTTGTATAATATGGCTTATAAGAGACTCATGAACCTGCTGGATCTGGTCCACAAAAAGGACAAAGCATCAGTACCTGGGGGTGTTAGCAAGGGGAAAGCATCTCCAGAATGTTCCCGTAGTGGAGAGGGGGTGAAAAAGGTCCATCCTTCTGGCACCAGTGTCTGGAAAAGAGGAGCTTTTCTATGTTTGACACTTATTCTGGCCCACATTTTCTATATTTTAGTCATGGAATTCTTTCTAGAATGGACTGGATGTTCCTCAACCTTCTTCAAAGGGAATGCAAAGAAAATACATTTCGCCTCCATGCTCATTCAAGGTTAGCACTGGGGGCATCCAGAATCTTCTCAGAAATAAATACAGGGTTTAGTGTCCCTTTTATCCAGATGGCTGTGGTTTCTGAGTTCTCAGCCCTGCCTTATTTTTATTTTTTCTTTTCCCGCTCTCACCTTGAACTTGGCTTTGTCACTAGAACCAACTCCTGTCCTTCTCCTGCCCTGGTCTAGTTTGCTGCAGGCTAATAAACTTAGTAAGCATGCTTGTGAGAGATGTGCCTAAAATAAAACTTATTAAGCTTGAAGTGAGGGTTAAGAGTTGTCCAGAGGCCTTTTTCTCAGCTAGAATCCATACAGTTGAGGTTTGCAGAAGGTTTTAGATAAATGAGGCTGTCAGGAACTACTATTTGATGTGTTAGTTATGCCATTACTCTGGTTTTAAAGATGAAGAGAAATAAGGTGCTCATTATTATTATTGTTTTACAAAATCAGTAACACCATTTTCCCAAGTTCTTAGAGTAGCAGAACCCTATTTACAAATGAAATCTTGCTTGGAAACCACATAATATAAGGAGTTAAAAGCAAAAGCACTCTGAGTGACTCAAGGGGGAGAAGCCCAAGTCCTGCCTTCGTGGGACCCCTCCACCACCACCTAGTACCCCGAAGCACCTAGGTAGAAGCCAAGTGACATGAGCAGCTTCATAAAGCACCCGACTCTAATGCCATCTGCAAAGTGACCCAAACTGAAAGATGCACTCTATCTCATCACAATGAAACAAATATATGGATAGAACATCAGAACCTCTTTGGTGAGGGAATAGATGATCCTGTGTACTGAATATTTTACTAAAAACATTTTATTTTTAAAACTCTAAAAGGAGGCCTTGGTGCATATCTAGTGCTGATCAAATCTCTTTGGGTAGAATAAGGTAGAGAGGTGTCCTTGGAGCCTGGTTAAAGGGCCTCACGCTAGACAGATGGGTTCCAGCAGGCTAGCCTGCCTTTTCTCAACCCAATACCTCACACTCTCAGTGTTGGGGGAGCAGCCTGAGGAACTGTCCAGGGCCTCTTACCTGGTTATCTGGGTGGTTGACAGTGAAGTAGCCCACACAGACGATGACCTCATGAAGGAGGCTTTCACAGGAGACTTGGCTGCAGTGGCCCAGCAGAGAGCTGGCGATGTGCCGGAATGCAAGGGACAAGCCCTCTGCCCCTACAATAGACTGACGAAGACAAGGAGCAGTTAGAACTCCTCATCCCAGGGACAGGCAGGGCTGCAAATCACAAAGCAAGACTGGACCCTCTGTCCTTTCTGCCATGGTGCCGGACAAGCATAGGGAAATTCTAGAGCACTGTGCTTGACAGTTCAGTTTGGGAATTCTTGCTCTAATAAATGACCATAAGCAATGCAACATTTACCCTGAAAAGAGACATGGAGAAATACTTACTTCATGGATCAAGACACTATCCACCTAAAGCATAGTTATTTATTCCATTTGTAAGAAGTTATTTTTTCTCATAAAAAAGTTTTCTATTCGGAAAAATATAAAAATGCTAAAATTCTCCTGTGAATCTACCATTTAGCTAACTTCTAATACTTTTCTTTTTCTGAAGGAGAAAATATTTTATTGAATACAGGGATAAAAATACAATTCTAATTATTTACTTATGTGCAAGCAGGAAAGCAATATAAATAACAACTGGTTATTACTGAAAGAAACAGCTCTATATACCCAATGTTCCCAAAGGAATGTAAAACAACCCAACACCCTGACCCCCCCAAAAAAACAAACCATGAAGCCCCCCCCACTGTGAGGCTTCTGGGATCCTTTCCCCAGACAGGCAAAGGGCTGTTGTTGTGGGCGATGCGGGAGGAGAGCCTGAGTCTGTCTGTGCAGCCTGAAGCTTCTATTTAATAAACATGTCAAACAGACAGAGCGACAGGAGGGCAAAGGGGAGAGGCGAACCCTACAGAGTACACACGCAGCCGACACTGGAATGAAGCCCCACTGCCGGGCTGTGGGAAAAGGCAATGTTTTAAACTCATCTCTTGATTTGAGGTCTTGGCGGCCTTGAACCAGGTCAGATACATCGCAGCTTGGAAGTTTCAATGAATTCACTTTGCTGAACAGTAGTGAAACACAGTCCTGTTAGTGAGTATTGCTGAAATAAAATTACTGCTAAATTTTAAGAGTGCCTTCTGTCTCGGTTTCATTGCCCTGAGACAAAATGTTTTTCAAGCCCCAAAGAGGCTTCAGAGGAGCTCTGCTCCTTTAAATCAAGTAGTGACACCTTCTCAGCTTGGCCCTTATTTAATTAGTTGTGTCCAGCATGCTGTGACCCAGTGCCCTCTGTTTAACCTTCACTGATAAGAGCAGGTCAAGGGGCATGTAAGTTTGAATATAAAAATTAAACCAATTTTTCTAGGAAACTATATTTCCTTTTTAGCCAGAATTAATTGCCAAGTCAGTACATTGATTTGTTTCTTGAGACCACCTTCAATTGTAAAATCTGTCAAAGTGTATGCAATATACAATATCCGGGATCCAAGGCCATCTGTGCCAATATGAATTCACAGTGAAATCAGACTCTTTGCTAAAGGGGGAAAAATATTTTGACAGCCTTATTAGTATACAATGAAATGGAACAAGCTAAGAAAATATTCTAGTGGATAACCTTTTGTTACTAGCACATGACGGGTTCCACACAAAACAAGTGCCTAGGTTTATGGCTTCACCCAATTGTGGAGGGGCACTGGGGAAGCTGCATCCAAAAGTTAACTTTCTGACTCAATCTCTGCAAAACAGTTTGGGTAAATTATTCATCTTCAGAAGCTGAGTCAGTCCACATTTAAAAAAAATTTTTTTTAATTTAATACTTATTTATTTTGAGAGAAAGCGCGAGAGAAAGTGAGAGAGAGCGAGAGAATGAGCAGAGGAGAGGGAGGGAGGGGGGAAGAGAGAGTGAGAGAATGAGAGCGCGTGCCCGAGAGAGAAAGAGAGAGAGAGAGAGAGAGAGAGAGAGAGAGAGAGAGAGAGAGAGAATATGAATGAGCAGAGGAGAGGGAGAGAGAGGGAGACAGAGAATCCTAGGCAGGCTCTGCACTGTCAGCAGCCAACACAGGGCTCAAATCCATGAACTATGAAAACCGAAACCAAGAGATGGATGCTTAGATGACTGAGCCGAAACCAAGAGTTGGATGCTTAGATGACTGAGCCACGCAGGCACCCCCAGTCCACATTTCTTGAGGGCCTACTATGTTCTAGCTGGGACAGTGCCTTTACATAATCTCATTTCATCCTCATACTTGTGAGGTAGGTGTTTTTAATCTCTGTTTTACAGATGAGAAACTGAGCCCATAAAGGTTCGAATGACTTCTCTAAGGTCACAACACTTGGTGGTATAATGGCTCACAGTCACATCGGCCTGACTCCAGATGCAGAGCTCAATGGATAGTAGAATGCCTGCTAGAGCCCTGCATTCTTGTGATGCACTGGGACTCAGATGGTCAACATGTCTTACATCATCCTGTTTAGCAGGTCAGACCATTTATCTCATTTCAATTTTATTCTTCAGTTCCTTTGACCCACTCAGGCAATTCATAAACTGTCTCCCAGATTTTTTCTTGAGGTCAGATCCATGCTGTATCTAAAATCTCTTTTCCTGTCTTTAATTAACATAGGTTCTTCTTTTTTTTTTTTTTAATATTTTTTATTTATTTCTAGGAGAGAGAGAGAGAGAGAGACAGCGTGAGCAGGGGAGGGTCAGAGAGAGAGGGAGTGACAGACTGAAACAGGCTCCAGGCTCTGAGCTGGCAGTCAGCACAGAACCCGACGCGGGGTTTCGAACCCAAGAACTGCAAGATCATGACCCAAGCGAAAGTCGGACGCTTAACCGACTATGCCACCCAGGCGCCCAACCGACTATGTCACCCAGGGGCCCCTAATTAACATAGGTTCTAAAACTCTCACTTTTAACATGTAAATTGTCTTGATGAACCAGAACATGAGTTTCTCTGACCATATTTATCATAAAAATAGTACTTTTTCCCCAAACTCACTCATTGCTTTATAATGCAAGTGTTATATATTTGTATTATATTTACTGGAGTATTACATGCTAAATCAGATATCCATCTACATCTATGATATCTGTGTGGATGATTTACTTTAGCTTGCTAAACAGAGTGCAGTGGTTCAAAAATTGCCTATAAATCTTTGACAGTGCCCCCACTGAGGGGTGGGGCCTATGCCTTCTCTCCTTGAATCTAGAAGGCTTATGACAGATTTAACCAAGAGTATGGTTTCTGGCCAACAGTCCTTGGTGAGCCTAGGCTTTAAGTAATCCCAGGCATTGAACAGAAGAGTGAAGGAGCCTGTAGATAATATTAGCTCCCAGCCATCTGTGTCAACCTGCCCCTCCCCGCCCCCCATTATTTGAGCCTCTCACCTGAAGCCCTATCAGAGAGTAGGGACAAGCTACTCCTACTGTGATAAGCCCTGCCTGAATTTTGGACCCATAGAGTCTGTAATCATAATAAAATGGTTGTTGTCAACTAAGTTTTTGTTTCCATAAAAGTAACTGGAACAATAAGGTAATCATGAGTCGATGTATTAAAGGCTCTGATACTAGAAACTCTGGGCATGAGGGTGCCCACATATGCTGATGAGGAGTAACAAAGACACACATTGGACTTGAGTACTGAAAGGATGGCAGTCAGGGGGAGGTCCCTGTGAGCTTTCCTGGTCCAGGCACTTGTTAAGTGGAAAAGAGTACCTGGGAACAGTGTCTGAGGAGAGAATGAGAAACAATGATGGCCAAATTGACTAAGATAAAAGAAAACAGGAGGAAAAGAAAAGGAAAGAGAGACTGAAGAGAAATACGGAGATTCAAGGAGGACAGAGAGGAAAGAAGCAAAGGTACTGGAGAACTATTAGGAACCAGCCAGGAAAGGGCATTCTACTTGGGAGGCAGGGCATCTGATTCTAAGAAAGGCTTGAACAGGGGTGCCTGGGTGGCTCAGTCGGTTAAGCAACGATTCTTGATTTCTGTTCAGGTCCTAATCTCACGGGGTTTGTGAATTTGATCTCCGCATGTGGCTCTGTGCTGAGAGCATGGGGCCTGCTTGGGATTCCCTTTCCTTCTCTGCCTCTCTTCTGCTTGCATGCACACTCTCTCTCTCTGTCTCTCAAAATAAATAAACATCACAAAATAAAACAAAAAACAGAATGGCTTGAACACTCTTTTGAGTCACTCTGGTATCTTCCCTGCTGCTTTTTCAAGTAGGGGGTACATTTCAGGCTGGATGCGGCAAGAAGCTGGAGAGGAGCAACCTTGGTCTTTATGTCAGCTTGCCATTTGTGCTAGAAATAAGCTTTTGATTTTTCTAACATTATTGGCCACTGTGCCTAAAGGCCATTAGGGGAGCATGGCTGGCTGGAGTTCAGTGGTGTTCCGTTTGAGTGAGGCTGACCAGGCTGTGAGTTTACAGGCATGGTGTGGGGAGTGCGTGGATCTGGGCTCCGACACTCCAGACAGGCTGATGGGAACGGCTGACTTAATACAGATGCTTTTGTTTATGATGTGGAGCACCCTGCAGCAATATAAATCCTGGTCAGAAGACTTATAAAACTGGATGCTAAGAGATAGCTTTTAGATATTTTCTTTTCATAATCCCTGGTAACAAAGGAAATCACTCTAGTTGGACTAGTTGATGGGCAGACTGCTGGTCTTCATGTTCTAAGGATGAAAACTTACTGTCTCCTGATTTCCAAGCTGTTTCCACACAGAACACAATGGCCTGGGTCTTCATAAAGCACAGATGTTATGTTGAATCCAGAGGCAAGAATCACTGGATTTTCTGGAGCAGATATCTACTATTTTAGGTGTGCGTGTAAACTCTCAGAACTTAACACATTATGTAGTTACCATCTAAAGCCATAGTGTTCATTTGCTTTGGAAACTGAAATGCGTTAGTCCTAAATAGAGTTCTGTTCTTGTGATGGATAAACTAACTCTACCAAGTTGAAAGATATTGAATCCAATGTTACAACTTACTCACTAATTTCCTGTTGTGAACAAAATGACAGGAAGACAAGAATTCCACATTTGTCATCAGCTACAAAACAAGCGTTTCTTCTGGCTGGGAATGGCCAAAGACCACCATTTTCATACATTATATCTCTATAACCTTTTTCCCTCTGAGGAAAGCAATTTATCTAAATTATGGGTTCATCATCTGCCAAGTTTGTTCCTTTTTTAATGAAATCACTTGACAGTTAATAAACTGAAAGAGAAAGTCTACTCCTTGGGGCTTGCTCTGTTCCAAAGGTTCAGTGTTTTTGAAAATTAAATTTCCTACATGAAAAAAAATCTATTTCTAAGCTGACAGTCTGGTGTTATAGCATAAAGCAATTTTTCTTTCTTTTGCTATAAAAACTTAATTTATAGAGGTGTGCACATGCAACTATACATGCACTTTACACTGGACACAAATCAGTTAAATCATAGGAAGTCATATCAATCAATTTATCTAACTTTGGTTCTATTTATGTAAGACTTTCTTTAATATTTTAAAGTTGATGGAATAATAATGCCTTTCCATGAAGAAATCAACACAGAAGATTTAGTAGTAGAGTGGCACAGATTTTGGGGTCAGAAAATCATAGGTACCAGGCCTGGCAGAGCCATGTGCAAACTTGGGCAAATTATTTAACTGCTAAATTTCCCATCTGCAAAATGGGTATACTATCTTGCAGGGCTATCATGAGAATAAATGAGAAAGCATATGTAGAGTATCTAAAACAGTTCCCAGAAGATAGTAGCTTAATAAATGGTGTGTATTGTGATTTCCTTTATTGTAGTTTTCTCCATATGTCCCAATCCGGGAGAGGAACCTCACATCATTATCTACATTAAAACATTAATTCTTGTTTGGTTAACACCTCACTAACCAATGCTTGTACCTGGAAAGCAGGCAGATCAAGAGCTGCAAAACTGTTGAAGAACTGTAAGCTCTGAATGGCCACTTGGACCGTGTTCTGAGTGTAACTCTCCTTGGGACTGGCAGTGCTGGGGTCCAAGATGGTGCCGTGGAAGAGGACACAGTAGAGCATGTGCAGAACTCCAGCCAGGTCTGTGGTTTGAAGAGCCACAGTCAGTCCTGTGGGATCCTGGCGATTATTGTCAAATACGCTGTTTGACCTGACAAAGAAACATTCAACTCTTTAAAAGAAATCTACTTAAAGGATGTTAGCATTTTTATAGGTCAAATGGAACAAGACAAGCAGACCGTTAAAAACAAACCATCTGAGTTGTATAATAAGGTAACAAGAAACCTCAAGGAATAAATGCAGCCTTCCCCTGCCCTCCCCTTCCCCCCATCAGACGCAACCACTGCAGCAGTGGCAAATGAGCACTCTGCGGTCAGTGCTGAGCCTGCAGCCCACCCTCTCGTCCTCTGCAGCCTAGGGAGGTTCACTTTGCTTAGAGTCTAGGTCTAGGCAAACTGGACAGAGTCCATGAGAGCTACTGGGACTCAGAAGTCAGAAATCCCATAGTTTCCTTTCTGGATACACAAAAGGGATCTTCTCAGGGGAGGCAGCTACCAGGAAGATATGAGTCCTCAAAAAAAGAAAAAATGGGCTTAGTGATGTGTTGGTAAATGTGGTGGGGAGACACTTCACCTGCTTTTCAAAGCATGGTTCCATCATCAAGGAATATGGGAGGACATGTTGTAGGGGCCAGACTCTCAAGAACAAGCAAGTGCTGGATTAGCTTTATAGAAATCACCATGAAGTCAGCTTAGTAACTGGTGGGCAGAGCCATGGATGAATAAGAAGCAATAGCAGTGGCAAATGAGCTCCTAAAATCAATAGTAGAGCGAGCAAGGGTTTGCTAAAGCCACCTCACTCCTGAATCAGGTCTATATCAAGCACTGAGTGACCAAGAGCCTGCAGTTATAATAAATGTGGCTGTCAAGCATTCGTTCATTCGTTCGTTCTTTCTTTCTTTTTTTTTTTTTTTAAAGAAACTACACCCAAATTTCTCTCTGAGGATCTACCTCTCTCTCTTATAACCAATATCCTTCATTCAGGTGGGTCCCTTCCCCATTCACTCTGACTCAAGGACCTAAGGTAATAAAAGGCACAGTTTATTCCTCTGGCTGTTCAGTATGGCCCAGGGATGGCACAGGTCACAATGGAGGGAGATTCTTTTGCTGAAATGCTTGGAAAAAAGCTCTTTTTCTCCATTGGGTCTAAATCAGAGAGACGCAAGGTCTGCAGCTGCTACAGCCACTTGTGCTGTACAAATCCTCAGGCCTCTCCCTGCTGTTCTGAGTGGGCCACGCATCTTCTTTCACGGACACATTTTTTTCTCAGAAAGAGAAGTTACAAGTCCCTGTTCAGTATCTTCCTTTATGATATTCTTCCCTATTTTTAACATGAATACAAATCCTCACTACACTCACCTCCATAGCTTCACTTCATTTTTGTTCCTTTCAGATGCAATCTGGAATGTGAGAGGGGCATTAAAGATCTGTGCTTATCTCATTAACCCAGAAACACTGAAGACATGCTGCTCATTAGGGGTACCTGATGAGGGTGGTGCAGTTGGTTAAGTGCCTGACTCTTGATCAGCTCAGGTCATGATCTCACAGTTTGTGGGTTCAAGCCCTGCATTGCGCTCTTCGCTGATGGTGTGGAGCCTGCTTGGGATTCTGTCTCTCCTTCTCTCACCCCTTCCCCTGCTGTGCTCTCTCTCTCTCTCAAAATAAATGAACTTAAAAAAAGAAAAAAGAGATGCCACTAATTAAATAAGAATGTGGAAGTGCTGGCTGGCAAGTGTCTAGTATCTTGTCTAGTTTTCTAACTCATAACTTGTTTTTTCCAAAGGGATTATTTTTTCTTTTTCATTTGGTACTAGTTCATCAAAGATGAGTTTTATTCATAACCATGGTATTTATTTCTTGAATGTGCACTATTTCTGATATTGCTAAGGATGTGAGATAACATTATGTATCTTATTCTCTTCTCAAGAAAGCAGCTCTCTTAGGAAATGCTGTCCTTTCATTGTTCTATAACAGGATCTGCTAAATTCACTCACATCTTTTACCTCATCTCACTCTTAGTTTTTCATGGTTGGTAGGGAAGGTATTAAACCCATTCACTGCTCACACGAAGATTAGTTGAGATGTTTTAGGTCATACACATTTGTCCGTGGAAAAGACAGGGTACCACGGGGACTTTAGACTCTTTAAAGGCAATGCTTTGTTTCAGGACCAAAGCATCCAGGCTAAACAGGAGGTGACCTCTTCTTTTCTCTCCATCCCTCTTCTTAAGTCAAATATCAGAGGTGTTAATTGAATACTGCTAAAGTACATGGGGCCTGTAATGTAATCTTGTATCATCATGGAGAGATACTTTTGTCTTATGGGACTCAATAAAAACACAAAGTTGAGAAATGATGTTTATTTGCTTTTAGTCATATCTGAACCTTTGCACAAACTGTTAGCTTATGTCAGTTGGTTTTTCCTTCCTTTCTTCCAGTGTGGCCATAAGAACTTGGGGTCAGACCCTGACTAGAGACATGAGTAGAGATTAATATGTCTGACTTTATTACATAAGCTCCAAAAAGTGGTCTGTGCTTGCTTAACACTGACTGCCTTTTAGAACCAATGGCAAGCCAGAAGACATTTCTTCCTAAAGTTAATTTCCAATAGGCTTTTTGAACCTTGAGGATGAGTGATGTCATTGCTGGTGACAGCAGTTTTACTGCTCTGTGATTCAGAATGCTGGCCTTTCCCTTACTGCCTGTGTTGTTTTTAAACTAATTATCAGCATATTCAAATGTAGATACTCACAAATAGAACTTCATCACTTAAAACAATTTGTCATATTTGGGGCACCTGGGTGGCTCAGTTGGTTAGGCGTCCGATTTCGGCTCAGGTCATGATCTCATGGTTCGTGGGTTCGAGCCCTGTGTCAGGCTCTGTGCTGACAGCTAGCTCAGGGCCTGGAGCCTGCTTCAGAGTCTGTATCTCCCTCTCTCTCTGACCCTCCCCTGCTCACGCTGTCTCTCTCTCTCTCAGAAATAAGTAAAACATTAAAAAAAAACAATTTGTCATAATCTTCCTTTTTTTTTTTTTTAAATGTTTTATTTATTTCTAGGAGAGAGAGAGACAGCGTGAGCAGGGAGGTCAGAGAGACAGGGAAAGTCACAGACCGAAACAGGCTCAGGCTCTGGCCATGTCAGCACAGAGCCCGACGTGGGGCTCGAACCCATGAACCGCGAGATCATGACCTAAGCAAAAGTCGGACGCTTAACCAACTAAGCCACTCAGGCGCCCCTGTTCATAATCTTTCTAAACTTTTAGATGACACGAATTCACTGCTGCTACTTCTTCAAGAGAACAAATGCAGACCAAAAAAAAAAAAAAGTGAAGGTCATCAGACTACTTTTTCTTCCTTTCTCCATAATATTATTTAGGAAAATACTAATCGTAAACTATATAACAACACATCTCAGGTTCTTTTGCAATATTCTCCTGATGAAATAAACACGATGATTTGGAAGAATGAATTAAATAAGCACTTGATAACTTAGATGTGGAAATGGTTCAAAATGCATATAATATTGCTTCACAAAAAAGACCATTTTAAAGTAAGCTTAAAGAATTCACAGGACAGAAAGGAAGGGAGAGGACTTGTCTACTGCCTTTGGCTTCCACAGGACTAATGTAGACCTGAAAGGACTTTAGGGAATGTTTACTTTTGATTTAGTCTGAATTACAGATAATTTGTCCATGAACAGGCCACTGGCTCCTGTTGGTCTTAACTGTCAGTTATAATCACTTAAAGCCTAAATGTTTATAATGAAAATGTAAAAGGCCTTATTCATATCAGACATAAGTTACAAAATTTTCTTTTAAAAATACATGGAAGATACGGGAACTCAGATCTGAAACTTTATATATTATATTCTGAGATCTCAATTTTACCGAATTTTAAAGTGTTTTGGTTTGTTCTCTAGGACTAGGGATCTTAGTGGTCCATTAATTTCTGCTCATTAACAGCCAGATTCAATTAGGAAAAACTGTAACTGGACCATCAATACTTCTGCGCAGCACCTGAAAACTTTACTTTGCCTTAAAAGAAAGTATTGAGTGCGTGGAAGACAGGAGATGAAGTCAGAGAGGCCAGGAAGAAGCCCAGGTAAGATCTTACAGACCATTGTAAGGACATTATAAGGATTTTACTGGGTGAGAAGGAAAGCCATTTTAAGGTTCTGCGCAGATGAATGATGTATCTGGCTTAGGTTTAAAAAAAAATCACTATAGTGGGTGCCTTGGTGGCTCAGTCAGTTAAGCATCTGACTTTGGCTCATGTCATGATCTCACAGTCCGTGGGTTCGAGCCCCACACTGGGCTCGGTGCTGATAGCTAGCTTGGAGCCTGGAGCCTGCTTCGGATTCTGTCTCCCTCTCTCTGCCCCTCCCCCGCTCACTCTCTGTCTCTTATCTCTCAAAATAAAATAAAGACATTAAAAAAAAAATCACTATAGCTAACTAGTTGAAAAGCTCTAGAAGAGCCAAGGTAGAAGCAGGGAGGTCAATCAGGAGGCTGTTAGAATTATTCAAGTAAGAGGGGCGCCTGGGTGGCTCAGTTGGTTAAGTGTCCAACTTTGGCTTAGGTCATGATCTCGCAGTTTGTGGGTTCGAGCCTCACATCAGGCTCTGTGCTGATGGCTCAGCGCCTGGAGCCTCCTTTGGATTCTGTGTCTCCCCCTCTCTCTGTCCTCCTATTCTCATGCTCTGTCTCTCTCCGCCTCTCAATAATAAATAAGAATGTTAAAAAAATAAAAAAAAGAATTATTCAAAGTGAGAGATCATGATGGGTAAGCCACGGTGAGAAGTGGCTGGATTCTGAAAATCTTCAGAAGGGAAAGCCAACAGGATTTCCTGATAGATTGGATGTAGGTGTGAGAGAAAGAAGAGTAAATAATAGTTCAGTGATTTTTGCCCTGTGTAGCTGCAAGAATGTGGCCGAATTTATAGAAATGGGGAAGACAGTGGATAGAGCTCATGTGGGGCAGAAAACCAGGAGTTCAGTTTTAAACTCGTTAAATTCAAGGTGCTTGTTAGACATCTAAGTGGAGATAATGAATTGCAAGTTGTATAAAATGAGCTTCCCAAGGGTAGTATTTTCTGTCAGTTTTGTCCCCAGGGCTTAGAACAGTGTCTGACACATAGTAGCCTCTCCATAAATATTTGTTGAATGACTTAAAAAATATACAAGCCTAAGGTCAGAGGAGTGGTCCAGACCACTTGGGATATTTGGGAGTCATCAACACATACATGGTATTAAGGTCAGGAGGTCATCCAGTTAACTGAACATAGATAGTGGTCTGAGGATTGAAACCTGGGATACTCAAACATTTGGAATCTGGGGAGGTAAGAAGAAATGAGCAAAGAAACTAAAACATAGAAACCAGTGGGGTAGGAGGAAAACCAGCAAAGTGTGGTGTCTTGGAAGCCAAGTGAAGATAGTTTCAAGGAGAAGGAAGTAATTAATAAAAAAGTTTAACTAAAAATAAATGAGAACTAAGAAAAGGATGAAATTGGTATCAACGACTGTTAAATCCTATTTTTAGATTATAAATACTAACCGCATACGTTTAGAACAGGAAGAAGGTGAGTGACAGGGGACTGGAATACAGCTCTCTGTGATAAGTGGAAGAAAAGGCTTAGCAAATTAGCTGCCTAACAGTTCTAATGAGGACATCGTGTTGCTTGTTTGCCAATGAATATAATTCAATTTTTGACTGAATTAATAGGAACACAATGTACACAACTAGAAAGGCTTAGTCCTGCTCCACTTCCCTGGGAGCACTGGGTCCAGCACTGGGTGCCATGCTACATTGAGGGTCCTGATGCATCAGAATGTCCTCAAGAAAGTGACCTGTGTGGTACAAGTATCTGGAAACAGTGTCATCTGAGGAACATCTGATGGAATTGGGAAATTTATGTCAGAACCGGAGGCCATAAAGGTTATTTTCAAACTGAAGAGGTATTATATCATTATTTTTGACCCCAGAGAAGAGACATTATCTGAAAGCAGACATTAGATAAGCGTACAGAATTTTTTCTAACAATTTGAACATCCCAAAGTTAAATGGGATATTGATGAGGTATTGCTGCATTCTTCCTTATTCTGGAGTAAGTGGAGGATCACATCCATGTAAGTGGCAGAGGGCACTCAAACCTCAGCTGGGCACAGAACACAATGATGTCCGAGATTCTGTTCAATCTGAGGATGTTACACCAGCTGTGAATCTACTTTGAAAATTATACTCTCCTGTGTGGACACACATACGTGCATGCGTGCACACACACCCTGTATCTGGTTTAATGCGGTTCTAATTTTGAGTCCCACTGAAGGGTATGGGGATGACTTAGTGGAGGTGAGAGAGCAAGAGAAAACTAAAGGTGAGAAAGATGTATGCAGAAGCATTATAAGACATCTGGACATTCAGTTAGAGAGGAGAAAAAATATAGGGGCAATTAAAGAGTAAGATTATTGGGAGGGGTGAGGCTCGCTGAGACTTAGGAGGATTTCCAAGGTTCCTGATGCCAAGTTTCAGTTGAACTCACAGAGGAACTTCTGAGAAGGGAACCTTTCTGGGAAGGGAAATGGGAGATGATGAGAAGAGATGGATGTTCTTGCTGTTTGGAACTGACAACCCAGGAGCGGCTGGAGATAGAGGAAGACTAAGGGGACACCAGTGGGAATGGGAGGGAGAGGGTGAGGCCAGAGAAGAAACCTGGACACAGGTTTGAATGGAGGCTCAGGAAAGTGAAGATGGAGAGGTGATGGGCTCAGGACAGTTGGGGGGACAAGTAAAGGTGGAGGGAAGGAAGGGCAGGGAGGAGCCCAGGAAGTGAGAACAGGAGCGGCCCTGACAACAGGACGCGGTTCTGGATCCTGGAGCTGCAGGCCAGGGCTGTTGTCCAGAAATGCCTCTCAGGTGGGACATTTGTAACCTTCCAACTTTAGTTTTCTCGTTCACTGCAAGCAGCAAACGGCCCTGTGCTGACTTTGGCTAGTTTTGCCGATGTTTTGGCTTCTTCTACCTCCAGAAGTCGGCAGCTAGGCTCAAGGAGCTCTGCCAGAGGCTCTGCTGTGTTGCCAGGGGAAGGCAATTGCTTCTGCTGGTGGGGAACTGGGAGGAAAACACCGTCATATCAGCGCTGCATGACGCCCGCAGTGCCCTCCTAATTGATCTTTCCTGCTTCCGTTTTCATGCCTCTAACCCATTCTTCACAGAGTAAACAGATGCCTTTTTTATTTTTTAAGTAATCAGATCATGTCACTTGGCTGAAAATCCTCAAATGGCTTCCCATCACATATAGAATAAAACCCAAACTTCTATGCTCTCTGTCCTCATCTCTGGGCCCTTACTTCTCTGGCTTCATCTAGTACTTTCTTTCTTGCTCATCACATTCTAGTATACTGGCTTCTCTGTTTCCGGAACATACCCACCTCAGACGTTTGGGAGTCATCAACTTACCATTCGTCTCCACTAGAATATTCTTCCCTTAGCTCTTCACATGGCTGCCTCCTTAGCTTCAGTGTCATCTCCCCAGAGGGGCCTTTCCTGAGCATTCCATCTCCAGAAGCCCCCGACTAAGCCACTGCGCTATATTATCCTGCTATTTCCTCATACTGCTATCACTAGCTAATATGACCAAATTTGTTTCTTGGTTTATTGTCTTTTTCTCCTGTTAGATTGTAAGTTCCATAAGGATAGGCATTTTGTTCAATACCATCTCCCTAATACCTTGACAATGGCTAGCATATATCAAGTGCTCAATAACTAGTAATGAATAAAGATCTGTCAAAGCAATGGAAGGAAGTGAGGAAGAATTCGTCTCATTCCTTGCTAAGGAATGAGGGCTCTGGATGTCTCCCTCTTATCTTAGAGGAGGAAGAACATGGGATGTGGGCAGCCCTTCTTCCTATGTTAAGTGCAGGTGCAGGAAATGAGGCCCTGGCACAGGTTAGTGACACACATTGGTATTTGCTAATTTTGCCAGTCAAAAGCTATTTCCGGAGTTTTTATTTTGTTTCTAGACTGGTGCTAGGTGCCAGAGGATAACTGCTAAGTCATTTAGTCTTTTAGAGAAATCTTGTGGTTGAAGACATAAAACAAATACACAGGACAAGGGAATGAATGAATGAAGCAAATGGATATCAAATAAGAGGCTCCATCTCCTATTTCTGAGGCAAGCATTCTTTCGATTATATCAGATTGGATTCTGGGAGACAGAAGCTAAAGATTTTGTCTAAATCTAGAAGCTAAAACCTAAACTAAGGTTTTAGGTTTTAAAATCTGATCAGATAACAAGAATCAGGAGCACAATAAGCACAAAAGTAGTGAGGAGGAGCAGCCAATTTTGGGTGAAAGCCGATGAGTCTAAGGATCTGACGTATAAATAGTTCTTGGTAGAAATCACCAGTAGGAATTCCAAGAGGAAATGTCCATCAGGGCCTTGTCTTGGATAGGACTTGTACCTTAATTTCACTTGCTTTTGCCTTGATTTACTTTTTCCTACCCATTTTCTTTTGTTCTTTTCCCCCATAAAACCCCCACATATACTGTAATCCCTCTCAAACCTTTTTGGAAAAAGGGAACAATATAATAAGTATATGTTACAAACAGCACCTCAGGCAAGAGGTTGTGGTGACAGATATGTTAGTCCCTATCTTCCCCTGACTCGTCTGACCCTGTGAGGGAAGAAATATCAAATTCACTTTTACAACGTGAGGAAACAGGCTTTACGAAGCTAAAGAATCTGCCACTGGTCCCAGAGCTAAGAGGGCAGGAGCTGCACCCACGCTTTTCTGAGTCCCAAACCTGTGCTCCTCAACACAACTGTGCACGAACGTTCTCTTGAGATCTCGCCCTCCAAAGTCCTACAGCCAGTGGGAGTCTGACGACAGGAGCATCCTGGACATATTCTGCTGCTCTGAGCCTGGTGAGCCAATACGGGTACTGCCAGTCTGCCCTCATCATACCCTATCCTCCCTGGGAGTAGTAAGGCAGTGAAGGCTGCTCTTAAACTTCAGTCCTGTTGGCCATGGCCCAGAGAGCTCCCTTTCTCTGGCAAGGTGCCTAGTACACAGTGGACACACAAGTTGAACTGTAGCAATGAAGTGGTCATTGTTCTGTCCCTATAAGTCAACTAAGGCTTTATTACTAGCTGGGATGGATTTTTCTGAAATCTCGCAACTAGCAATCACCCAGTTGTGAATACAGAAATAGCCCAGAAGCTCCTGCTCTTATATTCCTCTCACACTCTGGATCTGAAGCATATGGTAGTCACTGTTCCTCATCCTCTACTGGCTGCTGTGCTTCCTTGGACAGTGTGAGCAGGATTGCTGAAACAAAACTCACAAGGAACACTTAGCCTGGGACATGTAAAAAGGGCTCAACAAATGTAACTTCCTGAGTCCTATTATATGTACTTTATTCCTATTTCCCAATCCCAGAAAGTCTTTTGTCTACGGACAGTGGCTAATGACCACCAAAGGTTTAAAAGTTAACAGGTGATGTGTGAAAGGACAGGGTGACAATACTAAATATGAGACTGTGGAGAGTACAGAAGACACATGAGAACAGGATTCTGGAAACACATTTATCTACAGGGTAGGCTGGAATGTGGCAGATAGTGTTTTTCAAACACAACCATGTCAATATTTCTGGTCCTATGTTTCTAGAACCTTCATATTCCCCATGAAGAGGTGAAGTCTATTTCTCTTGCCTCTGAAGCAGGGGAGGGGAGTGTTGTGAAGGCCTTGATGAATAGAATATAGTGGAAGTAGGCTGCATGACTTCTCTGGGTAGCTCATAAAAGGTGATATGGTTTCCACCTGGTTCTTTGTCAAGATGCTCCTTCTGGGAACTGGCCACCATGCTGCGAGGAAGCCCAGATTGGCCTATGCAGAGCGACCAGGTGGAAGGGTCCTCAGCCACATGAACCACAGATATGTGTGAATAAGCACTCAGATGATTTCAACTTTTAGCCTTCAAGTCTTCTGAGTGAGGTCCAGATATCGTGTAACAAAGATAAGCCATTCTCTCTGTATCTTGACAAAATTCCTGACACAGAGAGTCTGTGAGATTAATAGATGGTAGGTTTTTTAAGATTTTATTTTTTTATGTAATCTCTACTGCCAGTGTGGGGCCTGAACTCACCACCCTGAGATCAAGTGTTGCATGCTCAGGGGCACCTGGGTGGCTGTTAGTTAAGCGTCTGACTCTTAAATATTTTTTAATGTTCATACATTTTTTTTAAACATAGTTTATTGTCAAATTAGTTTCCACATAACACTCAGTGCTCATCCCCACAAGTGCCCTCCTTCATGCCCATCCCTCCTCTCCCCCACATCCATCAGTCCTCAGTTTTTGTCTGCATTCAAGAGTCTCTCATGGTTTGCCTCTCTTCCTTTCCCCCACCATTTCCCCCCTTTTTCTCCCCCTTGTTCCTCCGTCAAGTTCCTCCTAATCCTCCTATACGTGCAAACATATGATATTTGTCCTTCTCTGCCTGACTTATTTCGCTCAGCATAACACCCTCAAGGTCCATCCATGTTGCTACACATGGCCAATGTTCATACATTTTTGAGAGGGGGTTGGAAAGGGTGGAAAGAGAGGGAGGCACAGAATCTGAAGCAGGTTCCAGGCTCTGAGCTGTCAGCACAGAGACTGACATGGGGCTCAAACTCAGGAATGGAAAGATCCTAACCTGAGCTGAAGCAGGATGCTTAAGTGACTAAGCCACGCAGGTGCCCCAAGCGTCTGACTCTTGATCTCAACTCAGGTCCAGATCTCAGGGTCGTGAGCTCAAGCCCTGCACTAGGCTTCAGCTGGGCATGAAGCCCACTTAAAAAAAAAAAAAGAGTTGCCTGCTCTACTGACTGAGCCAGCCAGGTGCCCCAACAGATGGTTGTTTTATGCCACTAAGTTTTGGGGAAATCTTTTAAACAGCCATAGTAACTGGAACAAGGAGAAGAAAAGCAAACGGAAATATGTTGAAGGGTGAGATCAGGGATGTTCAGGGAGAAGAGCAGGGTTAGAATAGTGTGTATGTTGCTAAGGAACAATTAGGAGTAGTTCTAACAGGTAGCAGTAGGGAGACAGGTTAGAGATGGAATAAGGAGAGAGTTTTTAAAGCATTAAAACTTATCAATGACAGAATAGGTTTCCTTAATAAGTAATGAGTTCCCTGACAAAAGAGATACTCAAATACAGAATGGATGAGGTTATTGGAAAGATTCACACATGAATAGAAGACTGGATTAAGGAAACTTTAAGGTTCCTTCCAGTCAACAAAATGGGACAACAGACGAGATCTGGGTACAAGGAAGACAGAGGAGACAGAGATGATGGCATCTGGAGTCTGATTATATTGTACATGAGGAAAGAGACGGTGGGAAGATTAAAAAAATCCTTTTGCATTCCTTCTGCTTCCTGCCCAGATGACTGTTAATGGTCCCTCCCACTTTCTGCCTCCTCTCTAATACATTTTTCATCATATATTCCTGATATCTGATAAGGCTCCCAAAATATGGTTCTTAGCATATCACTTCCCTGATCAAAGGCTTTTCACGACACCACTGCGACCACATCTTAGCAAATCGTTTCATATAGTTCACACAAGTCTTTTTACATTTACTACCTCAGTTGAGCGTCATAACAACCTGGGAGGCACTAAAATCACTACCACATACATCCCCAAATCCAGCTCAAGTAAGTACTTTATTGGTTCTTCATTTTTTCTGTCATGATGTCTTTGCTTTAGCTATTTATCTACCTTTCTCTCAACTCTAAATGTTCTAACTCTTTCTTTAAAGGTCCAGATTAAATTTTAGTTGCTCTAGGGAACAGGTAATTCCTACAACTAAGAGTGATCTCTCCCTCCTCTTAACTAGATCAATGATGATGTAATGACAACAGCCAATGTTTATTGAGCATTTACTACGTGAAAGGCAGTGTGCTAAGTGCTTTTCAGGGTTATCTTCTATGCTCTGTACTACTCTGCCTCATACCATGAGTCTTTGTATATGCATCTTCTTTCCTCTACTAGCCGACAAGGTCCTTGAGGACACAATTGATGTCTGAGTCATTTCTGCTTTCCCCAAGCTTAGCACAGGGCCTGGCACAGAGCAAGTGCTACATAAATATTTGTTTAATGCATGAGTGAATAATTCAGGCAGGCAGAGTTAAAGTTTACCTTTGCCTGAACAAATGGTTTTCAAGCACCCTTTAAACACTTGAGAAGCACTCATTTATATCCACATAATTAATGAGCTAAATTATAAATCATTCTTATCTTTTTTGACACAGTTTTTCAGGGACCTTGGCTAGAACCAAGGGACCTTGGCTAGAACTTGTTAGCGTAGTTTATGGAGATGAAAACAAAAACCATGAATGCATATAACAACAAACTCCTTTTTGTGTAAATATAGTCTAGAATTCAGAATAGTCTTCTTCAACCAATCAGAATTAGCTAGGTTTTATAAGCGTCTTTTCCTATTCTGTACAGTCATCAGGCCTCTCAGCTCTCTCCCTGTGGACCCACTGCTACTTAGCCCTCTTACTACAATGCCCAGCACAGTTATGGAGCTAGTCAATGACTGCTGATTAAGTGAAAGGCCTGTGTTGGTTGTAATTCATAATCACTCATTACTGTTCTGCTCCTGTTAGCACCTTCAGGGGGCCTCAGCGAGTCTCAGCCAATTAGGGCAGTTGAGATGCTGCCCTGAGATTTGAAAACTATCCTTTTCTCTTTACTACTTAAAGGACCAAGAATGTAAAAGTGATTAACAGTGACAGGCAAATAAGCATTTCTGAAAGTCCCCCTTTCAGGCTGTTGAATTTCATTTAAGTCATTAAGAATAATAACTTGTGAAAAGTCCTTGGGTTAAAACTCTGGAATCATCCTAACATAACATCAATCCTTTCACCAGAAGATTACAATTTCAGTTTTTACTTACATGCAAGTTCAAAACCAAGCCTGGTACAAAAATCAAGTTAGTCTTTTCTCCTCCATGCTGAAGCAAAGATTAAGAACATAAACTCTGACACCCAAATTGTCTTTCAGAAAACCTAGGTAAAAATTAGCAGATTAAGGGCACAATAGGAGAGTAGGGCAAAGGCAGTCGGGCTGTAATCACCATCACAAAGGCTAGGCCACCAGCAGACTGCAGTATTTACTCAAAGCCCTGGGCTAATCAGCTTCTTAATTATCTCAGGGCTCGCCAGCTCACAAGAAGGCCTCTCTGGCTCCTCTTTGTCTTTTTATTCCTGCTGGTCATAAAAGAACTTTGACAACAATCCTTCCTCAACTCCTGGCTCTGGCTGGCTCGTCCTGATAGCCAAAACAGGCATTATGTGAATTACTCCAATACAACAACAGCCACACTACCTTTGTCCCTTGCAGACAGAAACTCTGACACACATAACGAAGTGCTTTTCATAGGTCACTGTAGTTTATCGTTTAGAAATAGAATTTCCATTAAGAGATGGGAAGCAGTATGAAATGGTCTGTAAATATTAGAGGCAAGCCGACCTGGAGAGGTAGAAAACACTCCCTGTCTTCTTGTGGCTTGGTGGTGTTTGGGAAACGCTGAAGACTGAAGGATGAGGAAGAACTGCAGTTAAGGATCATTCTTTCATCTCATTCACAGAAGCAGCTGCTACTGCTAAGAATTTCCTAGGTAAGTTAAACCAGGAAACCACCTGGACGCTCTTCCCTAGAATAATCTGCTTTTGTAGCAAGGCCTACTAATAGAAACTGAAGCTGGAGAAGCAAATTATAGTGGGAAAATGGATTAAGAATTCTTAAATACTACCAAGGGTTAATTACTGATTTATTTTAAATCCAGCTGTATATGTACAGAAAAACAGTTATACATATATACAAAGACTTTGGTTTACTTGGATAATCCTTAGGCATGCCTAGGAACAAACATATTTCTTCTCTGTAAAACTGCTTATATTTCCTAAATTTGGAGACTCTACCATCCATCATTCAAAGGCTTCAAGTCAGAAACCTGGGAGCCATTTTAGGTTCCACCTTCCTTTTACCTCCCACCAAGCTCTATGCCATTTCTCTCACATTTATTCTGTCTCCTCTTAATGTGTTTGCTTCTATTTCCACTGTCCCCACAGGCCCTCAATATTTCCCACTTGGCTCATGCAAGTCCTCTAGACCAATGCCTTTCCAGTCATTTCTACACTTTTCAGGAATGATCATTCTATAACAGAAATCTGATCCTTACTCCCTCTTAAATTTCAGTGGCTTTCTATAGCTCTAATGTAGTAGCACATCAAACTCTTGTCTCCCTTTCGGCCTCCTAGGTGCTAACACCAATGGAACTCATTTAAATTTTTAAAAAATTTTTGGGGCGCCTTGGTGGTTCAGTCGGTTAAGCATCTGACTTTGACTCAGGTCATGATCTCGCGGTTCGTGGGTTCAAGCCCCATATCGGGCTCTGTGCTGACGGCTCAGAGACTGGAGCCGGCTTCTGATTCTGTGTCTCCCTCTCTCTCTCTCAAAAATAAAATAAATATTCAAAAATATATAAAATAAACATTGAAACAAAATAAAAGCTTTTGTTTAAAATATTTTTTTAAATTTATTTTTGAGAGACAGATACACAGAATGTAAGCAGGGGAGGGGCAGAGAGAGAGACACAGTATCTGAAGCAGGTTCCAGGCTCTGAGCGGTCAGCACAGAGCCTGACATGGGGCTTGAACTCACTAGCCATCAGATCATGACCTGAGCTGAAGTAGGATGGTTAACTGACCGAGCCACCCAGGTGCCCCACATGGAGCTCATTTAATACTTCATCTCTCGTCACTCTTCAAAGTCACACAGTGACATCAAACTGAACATGAGACTATATCTTGTATATCTGTATCTCTTGGTTTGGGTTGCCTCCAAACCAGACTCTGAAACAAGGATATGGGTGCAAATAGTTTACTTTTATTTTTTAAAATGTTTGTTTATTTACTTATTTATTTATTTTTGAGAGAGAGAGAGAGAGACAGAGCATGAGTAGGGTAGGGACAGAGAGAGAGGGAGACACAGAATCTGAAGCAGGCTCCAGGCTCGGAGCTGTCAGAACAGAGTCCGATGTGGGGCTTGAACTCACAGACGGAGAGATCATATGAGCTGAAGTAGGATGCTTAACTGACTGAGCCACCCAGGTGTCCCTGGGTACAAATAGTTTATTTGTGAGGAAGCAAAGGAGAGAAAGAGGGAAAGGAGAAAGCCAATCAAGGATTGGTAGTGCACAGGTTACCACTGGGGTCCCTCTTACAGAATGTGCAGAACACACAGGACCGTCTCAGTGAGGTTAGCGGAGCTGGGATAGAGTCCACCCATTTATTGTTGGAGGGTCACTCCTGGAGGTATTAGCTCCCCTGTACTTGTAGCAAACAGCTACTTGTCCAGAGAACATCCTCAGGCAGAGAAGTACAAGAAGCTATTGGCAGGTGACCTCCAGGTGGGCCAAAGACACCAATAACATGTTATATCACAGAGTGCACATATTATGCCCTTTTTCTCAGTTGCATTCTTTCCCTCCACTTGTCTTCCTGGATCCTTTTAGATTTAGTTCATTGAAACCTTTCTCGATCTCCTGTGGGAGTGCCTTACGTCCTTGTCTGTGAACTTTCTTTTCTAGCGCAGCTATTAGTTTACAGGTCTGACCGCACACCAGGCTCTGGGATCCCTGTGGGCAGTATCTTGGGTACTTGTCTTGGTGTCTGGCGCAGGGCAGATGCTCAATGTCTATGGGAAAGGACGTGACTGTGTCTGTTAAAGAGAAGGGGATCCTGCTTTCCATACATGTAATTGAGAAAATCTTCAAAGAACTGAAATATATACTCCTACATTTTGAATAATACAAAGTCAAGTGTGTAGG
This sequence comes from Proteles cristata cristata, assembly GCA_017311185.1. Lineage (NCBI taxonomy): Eukaryota > Metazoa > Chordata > Mammalia > Carnivora > Hyaenidae > Proteles > Proteles cristata. The sequence continues at coordinate 588,923 of JAESUZ010000007.1, read as the reverse complement.
TGAGAGCACGGAGGTAGGAATCTTATGTCCTAATTCAAGTCAGTTTGGCTCAGTTGCTTTCCCTATAAAAGTGAGTGGCTGTGACTGATCTCTAAGCTTCTTTCAGGCTCCAGAGATTTCAAGTGACTAAATCTGTGTGTAAATGAAAGCCGAAGCCCACAAAGTATACAATAACCACATATGGAAATGCTTATGTGTGTGATATTCATCTGGATTCAACGAAAGAATACAGGTGACAAAGCCTTGAGATGCTGGCAGGTTTATAATGCTGTGTGTACACGAAAGAACCACTGTCGGAAAGGGGTCTTCTGAGGGAGAGGACACCTCCCAGGGAGCGCAGGGGAGCTAGCCAGGCAGTGGGCTGTCCTCCAAGCTGGCAGGCGCCAATGCCCTACGTGGAGCCCTGGCTCCGCTGCTGGCCTCTCTGCCGTGTGGTACCATCTGATCATATTTAGGTTACAGACTCACAGATTGCCACCTCCTAAATTCTCATCTAATCCCTGGAACAGGTTCTGTTTGCATTTCTAGAAGGTAACAGACTAACGGAATACAGGTTATGCTTGGCTCCCTGACAATCAGGTAGTCTTAATCTTCCTAGAAATGTGACGGGGTTAAGAGAGGTAACAGCCAAGAAAGAATAGGTGGGTGCTGGGGTTCTATGTGTAATAGACTAAAAATTGTTGAGGAGGTTCATTTTATTTATTTTTTTAGAGAGAGAGCATGCATGTGAGCGGGGGGAGGGAAAGATGGAGAGGGAGTGAGAATCTTAAAGCAGGCACCATGCTCAGCATGGAGTCAGATGCGGGGCTCCATCCCACAACTGTGAGATCATGATCTGAGCTGAAATCAAGAGTCAGACACTTAACTGACTGAGCCAGCCAGGCACCCTCAGGAGGTTCATTTTAGAAAGCAGATTCTCTGTTTTAAAATATTCTGAATGTAGTCATTGGCATTCTGTATACATTGAAAATGGGTGGATATTTCTTCAAGCACCTAGAATTTAGAAGTTTCAGAATATTTTAGTTTATTTTGAGAGAGAAAGAGAGAAAGCGAGAGTGAGTGAGCATGAGCAGAGGAGGGCAGAGAGAGGGAGAGAGAATCTCAAGCAGGCTCAATGCTGTCAGCCTAGAGACCCATGTGGGGCTCGATCTCATGAACCATGAGGTTATGACCTGAGCCAAAATCAAGAGTCAGTCACTTAACCAACTGAGCCATCCAGGCACCCCAGAAGTTTCAAATTTCAAATTTTAATTTTAGTTTTAATTTTCTTCTTGACAAATAATAAAACAAAAACATATAATTTTTCCCTAACAAATCAATGGCATAAAAAAAGAGGCAGAATATTTTATAGAATAAAAAAAGATTTAGGAGATAAAACCACCAATGTCACCTGAAATTTGGATTCTGATTCCAATAAACTTATGGTAGAAAGATGTTTTGAGACAGTGAGGAAAAGTGAACATGGGCCAGGTTTTTACAAAATTATTGTTTATTATGTTAGGTGTGATAATGGCATGGTATTTATGTTTAAGACCTCAGAGATACATGCTGAATTATTTTGAGTGAAATGTCGTGATAGCTGAAATTTATTACATGCTCTAGCATAACTGCTTCTTGCCAAACAAAAAACTAACAAGACAAAACAAAATACCCAGGGTGTGAGTAGGAGGACAAGATAAGATTGGGAAAAATAAAAATATTGATAATAGTTGGAGCTAGATAATGGCTATCACTGGGGTTTATTATTGTACTCTCTCCTTTTGAGTATATATAAAAAGATCTACAGTAAAAAAATTGTATGCAGTGCTGTTTAGAATTTAATTGTAAGAAAATTATTTTATTAAACATTATTTCTTGTTTTTTTTTTTTTAATGTTTTATTTATATCTAGGAGAGAGAGAGTGACAGCATGAGCAGGGGAGGGTCAGAGAGAGAGGGAGTCACAGACTGAAACAGGCTCCAGGCTCTGAGCTGGCAGTCAGCACAGAGCCCGACGCGGGGCTCGAACCCATGAACAGCGAGATCATGACCTAAGCGAAATTCGGATGCTTAACTGACTAAGCCACCCAGGCACCCCCATTATTTCTTGTTTTTAATTTGAGAGAGCGAGAGAAAGCACACGCATGTGAGTGGGGAAGGGTGGCAGAGGGACAGAGAGGGAGAGAGAGGGAGAGAGAGGGAGAGAGAGAGAGAGGGAGAGAGAGAGGAGAGAGAGAGAGAGAGAGAGAGAGAGAGAGAGAGAGAGAGAGAGAATCCCAAGAAGACTCCATGCCTAGCATGGAGCCTGATGTGAGGCTTGATCCCACAACCCTGGGATCACAACCTGAGTCAAAATCGAGAGTTGAATACTCAACTGACTGAGCCACCCAGGTGCCCCTACTGAACATTCTTATTATGCCTGAAGGCTACATCATATTCCTATCAGAAACACTGAATCATTATTGCAAATGATTCTTCTTTTTTTTTAAGTATTTTTTTGAATGTTTATTTTTGAAAGACAGAGACAGAGAGTGAGTGGGGGAGGGGCAGAGAGAGAGAGGGAGACACAGAATCCAAAGCAGACTCCAGGCTCTGAGCTGTAGGTACAGACCCAACATGGGGTTTGAACCCATGAACTGTGAGATCATGACCTGAGCTGAAGTCAGATGCTCACCTGACTGAGACACCCAGGTGCCCATATTGCAAATGACTCTTAATTGGTGGGAGGGAAGAGAAAAGAACACAACAGGGGTTTATTCTGCCCCCGCCCTGAGGAATTATTGCTTTTGCAGATAGTCCACAGGATGGATGAGGGGGAGCCAACCAGTCCAGCAGCTGTCCCTGACCCATTGGTTATAATCATGCCCATAGTGTAGAGGCTACTTTTGGGCAAACAACTTGAACAAAGGAAACCTGAGTAAGGTAAAGGGCCCATGGCGACCCCTAGCCAAATACAAACAGGCCCAATAGGTGACCCTCCTCAAAATAGACATAAGCCCTAGCTGACCAATGGGTTTTTACACCCAGACCCTGGACACAGGTACCAAAAGGGGAAAATTCTATATATTTGCCCATACCTCCTCACCTTCCCCTTAACTCCAGCCCCTCACCATTGCCTCCTGGCAGACAGTCTGTCCTTTGCTGTCCTGTCTGCTGCTCCCTTGCAGTATTTTCAATACAGTTCTCTTTTGTACTGCCTCAGGTGAATTCTCCCCAGCCTCCACCAGATCGGGTCTCCCCACACATAGGTCATATGTAACTTTCAGGACGTATAGTTTCTGGATGGGTCCCTTCCTTTATTCATGAAGGTATCTTGGTGAAAGATATAAAAGGAGAAAATAAACCAACCTCAGAGGTTGTAAATAAAACCACGTGAACACAATCATGGACACTGTGAGGCTGTGCTGTATTGTGCTGAGGGCCTGTCTTGATCTGGTGTAGGCTTTGTTACTGACTCACTGACTCAAGGAGAATCACTTAATTCCTCTGGATTTTAGTGGACACCAAAAAGCATAACAGACTCTGACAGGAGTGTGTAGCCAGGGAAAAGGAAGAAATATGAGGCTAGTCTCAGTATGGGAAACCAAGAACGACAAAGGGAGGGTAAAGAAGAAAAAAGGCCAAGATGACCACTTGCATACCTATAAAATGACGCCAAGATGGGCAGAACTTAAGAGACGTCTCCAAGGTGAGTCCAGATTGGTATCAGGTAGAAGCCTTACCTTCTGGTGACAGCAAAGCACAGTGTGCAGATTCCATGCAAGAGTTCTGCAGCATGCTGCAGAAACGTGGCCATCTTGGGGTTCTCGTCCACTGGGCCTTGCACTGAGAGGAAGCAGCCATGAAGCTTGTTGATCAGACCTATGTTCACCACATAGCTGGGTGTAGGGAGAAACGTATGTGTTAGTCTGCACAGGCTGGCCGTTTCTTCACCTTCAAAGACAAATCTTAACGAACACAGGCTTAGACCCCTCAGACAAGCAAACAACAGCTTTGGGTAAAGCATCTCAAGTAACAATTTCCTTAGATTCAGTCCTGAATAATCAGCTATTTCTGTAAGCGATTTGCTTCCCTCTTTTGGTTATTCTGATGCTATTTTTTTTCAAGAAAGATGAATGAAAATGATCATCTGATCATTTTTAGTGGTCTAAAAAGTCTGTCAATATTTGAAATGATTTATAATTACCTCTACACTCTTGAAAAGCAGTACCTCTTAAAGTATCAGAGACAAATTCCCTAGAATGTAGGGATTCAGAAAATAAGATGATGCTACCCAGATACTCTCGTTCCAACCTATATTTCTAATGCAACTGTAGAGTCTCTGTTTTTCAAAACTCTGTCATCATAAAGAGTATAACAATGAGAATCTAATGGCTTTCTGTTATGAAAAGTATTAGTCTTGACAACTGACAATAACATTTAAGAAGTCACTTTCATCTTTTCATCCCATTAAACAGCTTTCCAGAGCTGCTTATTAAACTAGACCAAAAATAGTGGTTCTTTTATTAGTGTGCAAAACAGTTATCATTGAAAATAGTATTTTAAGACTATAAATGACCAGTAGATAAATCAGTCTTAACTTAGAGATTTTATAACGATTCAATGCTACTGTATTTACATGTATGCAAAAGGAAAGACTTTGAATACAGTACTTCTGAAAATTGACATGTTAGCAATCGACTTTTAGCAATAAGTGCAAAGGAATTGATGCTTCTACTCATAAATGCACTGCAAGCCCCATCTTTTCATTTACCAATACACCTTTTTGTAAAAGTAAGGAAAATCTGATGAATAATTCATGTTTGGAGCCTCTTCCAATTTTACTACTTAGAAGGTGCAATATGATGCCTGCTTTGTCCTCTTATATTAGGAAATGTTCACCTGGGAGACTGAACATCTACAGTTTTAAAATTGGGAAGTATAAACTGATAACCACCAGCCTTCTTCTCTTATAATGAAGGAAACTGACAGATTGACATATGTACACAGTGAGGTTCTTATCATATTCTGTTTAATAGAATTAGACTAAAAACCAGACTCCTATATTTGCACAGAACTTTTCAATTTAGGAAGTGTTTTTAAGTTAATCATCCCAATGACGTATCCCAACAATCCCATAAGAAAACAGATAGTGACAGCTTTGGTTTTTGTCTGCCCAGCATATTCTCCTCTCCTATCCCATGTAGTCCTGGTGGGATTCTTAAATACTGTACTCTCCCACAAAAGCAGGAGTTAGTATGAACTCCATGACAGTCAAAGTCTTCATCAGTGAGGCCGTAATAACAAGTTCTAGGCTGGGCACAGGACTGAAAAGGAGCCATGAGGATCTTCTGTAGGATTAACAGATGACCACTGGATGGATCTCTTTTTCTGGGGATATCTAAACTGAGAGATATGAGCTGGGTTTGCTGGTAGCCAACTTACTTGTTACACAGGAACATATGTTTATAGGTTGAAGCTGAGCAGAGACAAGGAGAAGTGAGAAAGCAGACAAAACCCAGATGGTATCTCAGCATCTAGCTCCAAACCTCAACCTTTCCAGTTACATTAGCCATTTTACTATCCTTTTTTGCTCAAGTTATTTCTAAAAGAGTTCTAACCATAGAAAGTAAAAAACTACCTTTTCTGATTATAAAAGTAATACACGCTCATTATGGAAATCAACATAGCACAGAAAAGGAGGAAAAACCAGAAAGGTTGGATGTAATTTTACAAAAGTCAATTAGCGTTTTTATGTTTCCTTTCATGTTTTTTTCGTTTGACTTTTTTTTCTCTATATGATTGACATTGAGCTGAATTTCATTCAACTGACTATTTTAGGCATTTTCTACATAATGAAAATGTCTTTTAACCATTATATTTTAAATCTTTAAAAACTATATTACTGAAAAGTTTTTTTTAAAATAGTTTATTGTCAAGTTGGTTTCCATATAACACCCAGTGCTCATCCCCACAAATGCCCTCCTCCATGCCTACCCCCCTCCCCCTCCCCCCACTCCCATCAGCCTGCAGTTTGTTCTCCGCATTCAAGATAAACCAAAAAAAGACAGATGATGATGACAAACCCTAGTGTATCATCCAGTCCTAATAACCATCAACCAAGGCCAATCCTACTTATCCACACCTATATAACTTCATTCATAAATGTTTGTATCTCTAAAAAATGAGAACTTGAAAAAAACCACATCATTACATCTGAAAAATAACAGTAATTTCTCAATATCATCAAGTAATTAGTATTCAAATTTCCAAAAGTATTATAAATGTCTTAACATTTTTAATAATTTTTAACAATTAGGTTCCAAATATGAACCACACATAAATTGATTACTATATCTTTCTAAGTCTGTTCTTAATCTGTAATGTTATCCCTCCATCTCTTTTTTCTTCTTTTGCAAATTTATTTGTTGATAAAACCTGGTGGATGACTTTATAGTTTCCTACAATCTAAATTTTGCTGATAATATCCCTGTGGTGTCATTTATTTTTAAAAACTATGTAGTTCCTGTAAAATGATCTAGATTTTAGAAGTCTGACTGCATACATAAACAACATTTTTTAAATGGGTAATTTTCTTCCAGTGGAATATTTTTGGAGTTTTTGGTGGTTTTCAGTATTCATCATTATAGACCATGTTGTGATGAACATTTCGTGCACAAATCCTTGCCAGATTTCAAGTTCCTTTCTAGAAGCAGAATTATAGAGGGGCGCCTGGGTGGCTTAGTCGGTTAAGCGTTCGACTTTCGCTTAGGTCATGATCTCGCGGTTCGTGGGTTCGAGCCCCGCGTCGGGCTCTGTGCTGACTGCCAGCTCAGAGCCTGGAGCCTGTTTCAGTCTGTGACTCCCTCTCTCTCTGACCCTCCCCTGTTCACGCTGTCTGTCTGTCTGTCTCTCTCTCTCCTAGAAATAAATAAAACATTTAAAAAAAAAAAAATAGAAGCAGAATTATAGAGTATGCAGATTTTTAGAGTTTTTGATACGTAGAACCTGATTACAATAAAAAAACCCCTTGAATTAATTTACAGTCTTATTTGCAGGGTAAGAGAAAACCATATTCACTGTGTGGGGGTTGGTATTACAATTCCCATTTGATAGATGAGGAAACTGAGGCTTAGGGAGGGTGAAGCACTAGCTCCATCAGGAGATATGGAGTACCTAAGGTCTTCTGACTTCTGGTTAAGAGTGTCCTTTCCACTAAATACATTCCTACGTGGGATTTTTTGGGTTCTTTACTGAGATATGAGTTTAATTTTTTTTTGAGAGAGAGAGAGAGAGAGAGACCAAGCATGCAGGGGAGAGGGGCATAAGGAGAGAGACAGAGAATCCCAAGCAATCCTGGGATCATGACCTGAGCTGAAATTAAGTGTGGGACGTCAACCGACTGAGCCACCCAGGTGCCTGAATGTGAGTTTTTAAAACAAGAATGGAAAATATTTTCTGAGACCATTCAAGACTAGTAATGACCACACAAAACTTCAAAACCATCTGGTTTCAAGATGAAAATGACTTAAATGGATTTCCTGTACTGGTCTTTAAAAATTTTTTTTTAACGTTTATTTATTTTTGAGAGACAGACACAGCATGAGCAGAGGAGAGGCAGAGAGAGAGAGGGAGACACAGAATCTAAAGCAGACTCCAGGCTCTGAGCTGTCAGCACAGAGCCCGATGTGGGGCTCGAACCCACGAATGGTGAGATCATGACCTGAGCTGAAGGTGGACATCAACTGACTGAGCCATCCAGGCGCCCCTTGAAATACTCATAAAGGAGGAAAGAATTTTCATTCCAGAATAAATGAAGAAACACAGAAAAACCAAGGCAAACCATAATGAACACTGTTGAGCAGGTGGTCCCTTTTGAGTATGGTCTCCTTTGGTTACCGGGGGCCAACTACGGTGTCTACTAATGAGTCTAACTAAACTGCCTGGGTCCTGAATCACTGCTCTGGTAATCTTTAGACAGTTGCCTAAGAAGATGCTGAAACTAAATGGCTCTAAAAGGTCAGGGCAGAAAAATTAATTTTGCCAACTTTACAGTTTCGAGGGAAGAATGTGGAATCTTCTAATGGATGCTGGGATCAGCAGCAATGTATCTTATACAGTGCAACTGTTAGGCTGAAATTATGTTGAGACTGTTAACCATATATAAAATGAAAAGCTTTAATGTAGAAAACCTCCTGGACTTCTTGGAATGTGCATCCTAGGAAACATGCTGTTGTGAATGTTCCAGCAAATGGGCCCTTCCATTTATTTTACCATTTGAGATTTAAAATGAGTCCCTCTGCAGCTTTTTGCCACTGGAATTTATTTATTTATTTATTTATTTTTAATTTATTATTTTTTTTAATGTTCTACTTACTTCTAGGAGAGAGAGAGAGAGACAGCGTGAGCAGGGGAGGGTCAGAGAGAGAGGGAGTCACAGACTGAAACAGGCTCCAGGCTCTGAGCTGGCAGTCAGCACAGAGCCGGACGCGGGGCTCGAACCCATGAACCCCGAGATCATGACCTAAGCGAAAGTCGGACGCCCAACCGACTAAGCCACCCAGGCGCCCCGCCACTGGAATTTATAAGCTGAAAGAGATACAGAGGTATCCATCATTGATCAATTGATTTACCTCCCTCTCTATCTGAAGATTTATATATATAAATTTATCTATTGCCTCTACTTTGTCCACACTTGTCCAGCTGCCAATTCTCACCCCAAATGAAATATTGCCCAAAGGGGTTCTATTTCTGAACTAGTTTTAGTAAACTCATGAAATTCTATGATTTCAACTATCCTCAATAAGTTAATAACTCCTAATTCTCTATCTCTAGGGATACTTCTTTTCTAAATTTCTTTCCAGAAGTTCTGGTTTCTGGATATTTCCTCTTGGGGGTCTCAAGACACTCATACATGGATATATTCAAACAAAAAACTCACCAACTCTTCTCCTGAAATCTTCCAACATTGTCTACTTGAGTGTCACCAATCCATCCCATAAATGATGCAATACATGTGGGGATAACTATTCGTAGTCAAGCATTCATCCATTCAGGTATTCATAAGCATGGCACTGATGCTAACCTCAAGGACCTCTTAAGGTAAAGACTGATATCTAATAATTTCTATAAGAGGTATGTTCAAAATATTACGATAGTTTAGCAGGAAGTCCCAGTTTTGGTTCAATGGGTCAGGGAAATTTGGAGGTCTTCAAATCTTTAAATGCAATTACCAGTATTCTGGAGGCTGAGAGACAGAGTTTGGGTCATACATTTTTGATGGGTAGAGATATAGCTGACGTAATGTGTTTCAGAGGCAACATCTGTGACAATGGGAGGTTCCTGAACCCTGGGGTAGGCTAAAGCAGTAAGCTCCTGGAATGAGCAATACCAATGGTTCAGCACAATCTATAATTTTGATATAGCAGCTCTTGATTTTGACAGGTGTAGGAGCTCTTCAGTTTTGCCGTGTTCTTCCAGGAGTCATTCCCAGAGATCTAGTCTAGAAACTACTCTTTCAGTCCTTGCAACAATTTTGTAATTACATGTATTAAATTCTTTTCTGCTTAAAAAATATTCTGCTTAAAACAGGCTCAATGGTTTGTTTCCTACAAATGAATCTGATTGAAACAAACGCTGATAAACAATGTTCAACTTCACTAGTGATAAACACAACATAAATGAAGATGACACAAAATACCATTTCACACATATTTGATTGACAACAATTAATAAGTGTGTTCATACAAAACACTGATAAGGACATGAGGAAATGGGACTCCTGCCCTTTGCTGATGGAAGTAAAAGTTGTATAATTAACTTTGGAGAACAATTTGGCATTACCTGGTGAAGTTGAACATGCGTTTATCCATGGCATTCATAAATTCCTACTGTGGGCATGTAAACTCAAGAAACTCCCACACAGGTGCAAAAAAAAAAAAGATTTCTACAAGGATGTTCACTCTATCATTGCTTGAAATAGTGAAAAGTAGAAATTATTGCCTTCAGGTGGAAAAAAGATAAGCAAACTGAATTTATCCATTTAAAAGAATCGGTAGAGTAGTTAAAATGAATTAATCAGATCTATAATCAACATAAATGAATCTCGACAACATTTTAGGTGAAAACAGAAATGGACAAAATAGCATGATAGCATTTAGGTAAATTTTAAATACACACACACAGAAGAAAGTGGATAATGTAGTTTATGGATATCTATTTGATCTCTAAGAATGTATGTAAACATAAAATATATATTTATATAAACATACACATACATTTTATTATTTTACAATCTTCTTTTTAAAATTTTATTTAAATCTCAGTTAACATGTAGTGTAATAATGGTTTCAGACACAGAATTTAGTGATTCATCACTTACATATAACACCCAGTGCTCATCCCATTAAGTGCGATCCTTAATGCCCATCACCCATTTAGCCCATTCCCCCACCCAACACCCCTCCAGCAACCCTCAGTTCTCTGTATTTAAGAGTCTCTTACAGTTTGCCTCCCTCTCTGGTTTTATCTTATTTTTGCTTCCCTTCCCCTATGTTCATCTGTTTTGTTTCTTAAATTCCACATATGAATCAAATCATATGACATTTGTCTTTCTCTGACTTATTTTGCTTAGCATAAAACACTAGTCTTATTCTAGCTCCATCCATATTGTTGCAAATGGCAAGATTTCATTCTTTTTAATTGCTGAGTAATATATTCCATTGTATATATATTTAACACATCTATATCCATTTGTCAGACAATGAACATTTAGGCTCTTTTTATAATTTGGCTATTGTTGACAATGCTGCTATAAACACAGGGGAGCATGTGCCCCTTTGAATCAGCATTTTTGTATCATACCTATTAGTGCAATTGCTGGGTCATAGGGTAGTTCTATTTTTAATTTTTTGAGGAACCTCCATACTGCTTTCCAGAGCGGCTGTACCAGTTTGCATTCCCACCAGCAGTGCAAAAGGGTTCCCCATTCTCCACATTCTCACCAACATCTGTTGTTGCCTAAGTTGTTAATTTTAGCCATTCTGACAGATACCAATGAGGTGGTATCTCACTGTGGTTTTGATTTGTTATTCCCTGATGATGAGTGATGTTGAGCATCTTTTCATGTATCTGTGAGACATCTGGATGTCTTGTTTGGAGAAGTGTCTGTTCATGTCTTTTGCCCATTTCTTCACTGGATTACTTGTCTTTTGGATCTTGAGTTTGATATGTTCTTTATAGATTTTGAATACTAGCCCTTTATCTGATATGTCATTTGCAAATATCTTCTCCCATTCTGTTGGTTACCTTTTTGTCGATTGTTTCCTTCACTGTGCAGAAGGTTTTTATCTTGTAGAGGTCAATAGTTTATTGTTGCTTTGGTTTCTCTTGCCTCTTGAGACATGTCTAGCAAGAAGTTGCTGTGGCCAAGGCTAAAGAAGTTGCTGCCTATTTTCTTCTCTAGAATTTTGTTGGTTTCCTGCCTTAAATTTAGGTCTTTCATCCATTTTGAGTTTATTTTTGTGTATGGTGTAAGAAAGCGGTCCAGGTTCATTCTGCTGCATGTTGCTGTCCAGGTTTTCCAACACCATTTGCTGAAAAGACTGTCTTTTTTCCATTGGATATTCTTTCCTGCTTTGTCAAAGATGAGTTGGCTATACAGTTGTAGGTCCATTTCTGGGTTCTCTATTCTGTTCCATTGATCTATGTGTCTGTTTTTGTGCCAGTACCATACTGTCTTAATGATTCCAGCTTAGAAATACAGCTTGAAGTCTGGAACTGTGATGCCTCCAGAATTGTTTCTTTTTTAAAATTAAAATGTTTCTTTTTCAACATTACTTTGGCTATTCTGGGTTCCATACACATTTTAGAATGGTTTGTTGTAGCTCTGTGAAGAATATTGATATTATTTTGATAGGGATTGCATTGAATGTGTAGATTGCTTTTGGTAGTATCGACATTTTAACAATATTTGTTCTCACAATCCATGAGCATGGGATGTTTTTCTATTTCATGTTTTCTTCAATTTCTTTCATAAGCTTTCTATGGTTTTCAGTGTACAGATCTTTTACCTCTTTGGTTAGATTTATTCCTCTATATTTTATGGCTTTCAGTATAATTGTGAAGGGGATCAATCCTTGATTTCTCTGTCTGCTGCTTCATTATTGGTAGATAGAATTGCAATCAATTTCTGTACAATGATTAAATTTTTTAATGTTTATTTATATTTGAGAGAGAGAGAGAGAGAGACAGAGAGAGAGAAGAGGAGGGGCGGAGGGGCAGAGAGAGAGAGGGAGACACAGAATACAAGCAGGCTCCAGGCTCTGAACTATCACCACAGAGCCCAGCATGGGGCTTGAACTCACGAACCATGAGATCGTTACTTGAGCTGAAGTAAGCTGCGTTGAACAGGGTGAGTCAACCAGGAGCTCCTGTACATTGATATCCTGTGACTTTGCTGAATTCATCGATCCATTCTAACAGTTCTTTGGTGGAGCCTTTTGGGTTTTCCATGTAGAGGATCATGTTGTCCATGCAGAGTGATAGTTTGACTTCCTCCTTGCCAGTTTGGATGCTTTATTTTTTGTTGTCTGACTGCTGAGGGTAGGACTTCCAACACTATGTTGAACAACAGTGGTGAGAGTGGATATCCCTATCGTGTTCCTGACCTTAGGGAGAAAGCTCTCCATTTTTCTCTATTGAGGATGATATCAGCTGTGGGTCTTTTCATATGTAGCCTTTATGATCTTGAGGTCTGTTCCATTTATTTCTAATTTCATGGTTTATACCAAGAAAGGATACTGTATTTTGTCAAATCCATTTTCTGTATCTATTGAGAGGCTCACATGGTTCTTATCTTTTCTTTTATTAATGTGATGTATTACATTGATTGATTTGTGGATATTGAACTAGCCCTGTGGACCAGGAATAAATCGTACTTGGTCGTGGTGAAAAATTCTTTTAATGGATTGTTGGATTCATTTTGCTAGTATCTGTTGAGAATTTTTGCATCCATGTTCATCAGGGAAACTGGTCTGTAGTTTTCCTTTTTAGTGGGGTCTTTGTCTGGTTTTGGAATCAAGGTAATAATGCTGGGCTCCTAGAATGAATTTGGAAGTTTTCCTTACATTTCTACTTTTTGGAATAGCTTCAAAAGAATAGGAATTAACTTTTCTTTAAATGTTTGGTAGAATTCCTCTGGAAAGCCATCTGGCCCTGGACTCTTATTTGTTGGGGGATTTTTGACTACTGATTCAGTTTCTTTAGTGGTTGTGTGTCTGTTCAAATTTTCTATTTTTTCCTGTTTCAGTTTTAGTAGTTTATATGTTTCTAAGAATTTGTCCATTTCTTCCAGATTTCCCAATTTGTTGGCATATATATATATAATTGCTCATTAATATTATCTTCTTATTATTTGTATTTCTGTGGTGTTGGTTGTGATCTCTCCTCTTTCACCTGTGATTTTATTTGGGTCCTTTCCCTTTTCTTTTTGATCAGTCTGGTTAGGGATTTATCAGTTTTGTTAATTCTTTCAAAGAACCAGGTCCTGGTTTCGCTGATCTGTTTTTTGTTTTGTTTGTTTATTGTGATATCATTAATTTCTGTTCTAATCTTTATTATTTCTGTCTTATGCTGGTTTGGGCTTTATTTGCTGTTCTTTTTCCAGCTCCGTTAGGTGTAAGGTTAGGTTCTGTATTTGAGACAATTCTTCCTTCTTTACAAAGTCCTGGATTGCTATATACTTCCCTCTTATGACCACCTTTGCTGCATCCCAGAGGTTTTGGACTGTTGTGTTTTCATTTTCATTGGCTTCCGTGTACTTTTTAATTTCCTCTTTAATTTCTTGGCTAACCCACTCATTCTTTAGTGGGATGTTCTTTAATCTCCAAGTATTCATGGTCTTTCCAAATTTTTTCTTCTGGTTGATTTTGAATTTCATATCACTGTGGTCAGAAAATATGTAAGGTATGATCTCGATCTTCTTGTACTTGTTGAGGGCTGATTCTTGACCCAATATGTGATCAATTCTGGAGAATGTTCCATGTGCACTTGAGAAGAATGTGTATTCTGCTGCTTTAGGGCGAAATGTTCTGAATATATTTCATAATTCCATCTGGTCCAGTGTGTTATTCAAAACCATTATTTCCTTGTTGATTTTCTAGTTAGATGATCTGTCCATTGCTGTAAGTGGGGTATTAAAGTCTCTTACTATTATGGTATTAGTATCAATGAGGTTCTTTATATTTGTGATTAACTGATTTACATATTTGGGTGTTCCAAGTTGGGGGCATAAATATTTACAATTGTTAGGTCTTCCTGGTGAGTAGATCTCTTGTGATAAAAGCCCTTCTTCATCTCTTACAGTCTTTGTTTTAAAATCTAGTTTGTCTGATATAAGTATGGCTACTCTGGTTTTCTTTTGACATCCATTTGCACGATAGATGGATCTCCATTCCCTTACTTTCAATCTATAGGTGTCTTTAAGTCTCAGAAGATGAAGAGAGAGAAAAGAGGGACAAAAGATTTTTGTGAGTAAATTACAGCTGAAAACTTTCCTAATCTGGCGAAGAACACAGACATCAAAATTCATTAAGCACACAGAACTCCCATTAGATTCAACAAAATCGACCATCAACAAGGCATATTCACAAAATACACAGACAAGGAAGGAATTATGAAAGCTCCAAGGGACAAAAAATGTCTTTAATCTACAAAGCAAGACAGATCAGGTTCACAGCATATCTGTCCACAGGAACTCAGCAGGCCAGAAAGGAGCAACAGGATATATTCAATGTGCTAAATTGGAAAAATATGCAGCACAGAATTCTTTATCCAGCCACGCTGTCATTCAAAATAGGAGAGATTGAGTTTCCCAGACAAACAAAAACTAAAGGAGTTTGTGACCACTAAACCAGCCCTGCAAGAAATTTTAAGGGGGACTCTTTGAGTGGAGAAGAAACAAAACAAAACAAAACAAAACAAAACAAAACAAAACAAAACACCAAAAGGAACAAAGACTAGAAAGGACCAGAGAATATCACCAAAAACACCAACTCTACAGGCCACATAATGGCACTAATTTCTTTCTTTTTTCTTTTCTTTCTTTTTTTTTTTTACAAATAGTTTATTGTCAAATTAGTTTCCACTTAACACTCAGTGCTCATCCCCACAAGTGTCCTCCTCCATGCCCATCCCTCCTCCCCCCAACATCCATCAGTCCTCAGTTTTTGTCAGCATTCAAGAGTCTCTCATGGTTTGTCTCTCTCCCTTTCCCTCACCATTTCCGCCCTTCTTCTCCCCCTTGGTCCTCTGTTAAGTTCCTCCTAATCCTTCTATACGTGCACACATATGACATTTGTCCTTCTCTGCCTGACTTATTTCGCTCAGCATAACACCCTCAAGGTCCATCCATGTTGCTACACATGGCCAGATTTCATTGTTTCTCATTGCCATGTAGTATTCCATGGTATAGATAAACCACATCTTCTTGATCCATTCATCTGTTGATGGACACTTGGGCTCTTTCCATGTTTTAGCTATTGTGGAGAGTGCTGCTATGCACATTGGGGTACATGTGCTCCTATGCATCAGCATTTCTGTATCCCTTGGGTAAATTCCTAGCAGTGCTATTGCTGGGTCCTAGGGGAGTTCTATTGTTAGTTTCCTGAGGAACCTCCACACTGTTTTCCAGAGGGGCTGTACCAGTTTACATTCCCACCAACAGTGTAGGAGGGATAATGGCACTAATTTCATATTTTTCAATAATCACTCTAAATTTAAATGAACCAAATGCTCTAGTCAAAAGACATAGGGTATTGGAATGGATAAAAAACAAGACCCATCTATATGTTGTCACATACATAATTTTATATACAATGTTTATATACAATTATACATATATGATTATGCATATATACATATATATAATCATATACATATATACATATATAATCATATATATATATAAAATCACACACACACACAATTAAGAAAAAAACATGCATAGTGATTTACTTCCTGAGAGGGAGAAAGATGAAGGGGATGAAGATGGGGAGTTAGATATACCTGCAACATTTGGTTTCTTACCAATTAGAGTAAGATCTAAGGCACTACAGAAAAGTGTTATCAGTTACTGAAAACTGTTATCAGTTGGGACACTGATGTTGATAATTTTGTTAGGTGTATGAGACATTTATTTATTTATTTATTTATTTATTTATTATTATTATTTTTTAATGTTTTTATTTATTTCTAGGAGAGAGAGAGAGACAGCATGAGCAGGGGAGGGTCAGAGAGAGAGGGAGTCACAAACTGAAACAGGCTCCAGGCTCTGAGCTGGCAGTCAGCACAGAGCCCGACGCGGGGCTCGAACCCACGAACCGCGAGATCATGACCTAAGCGAAAGTCGGACGCTTAACCGACTAAGCCACACAGGCGCCCCTATTTATTTATTTTTTAAATATTTTTATTTATTTCTAGGAGAGACAGACAGCATGAGCAGGGGAGGGTCAGAGAGAGAGGGAGTCACAGACTGAAACAGGCTCCAGGCTCTGAGCTGGCAGTCAGCAGAGCCTGATGCGGGGCTCGAACCCACGAACCGCGAGATCATGACCTAAGCGAAAGTCGGACGCTTAACTGACTAAGCCACCCAGGCGCCCCAGGTGTATGAGACTTTTAATGTGCTGTAGAATTTGGTATTTTGTTGAGAATTTTTCTATCTATATTAATCAGGGATATTGGCCTATAGTTTTCTTTTAGTGCCTTTTTCTGTCCTTGGTATCTGTGTAATGCTGGTATTGTAAAATGAGTTTGGCAGTGTTGCCTTCTTCTTTAAGTATTTGGTAGTATTCATCATCTGGTCATGAACTTTTCTCTGCTGTGAGGTTTTTGATTATTAATTTAGTCACCTTACTCACTATTAGTCTGTTCAGATTGTCTATTTCTTTATGATATATGATCTTAAGAGTTGTATGTTGCTAGGAGTTTCATCCATTTCTTCTAAGCTGTCCAACTTGTTGGCATATAACTGTCCATAAGAGTCACTTATGATACTTTGTATTTCTGTGGTATTTGGTATAATGGCTTCTCTTTTATTTATAATTTTATTTATTTGCGATCACTCTTTTTTTTTAATGTTTTTATTTATTTTGAGAGAGAGAGAGACAGAGAGAGATACAGAGAGTGAGAGCGAGACAGAGAGAACATGAGCAGGGGAGGGGCAAAGAGAGGGAATTCCAAGCAGGTTCCACACTGTCAGGGCAGAGCCTGATGCAGGGATCAATCCCACAAACAGTGAGATCATCACCTGAGCTAAAATCAAGAGTCAGATGCTCAACCAACGGAGCCACCCAAGTGCTCCCACTCTTTTTTCTTGGCTAGTCTATCTAAAGGTTTCTCCCATTTAAAGGTTTTGTTAATCTTTTCTATTGTTTTCTTCTTCTATTTTTTAATTTATATCTGTTCTAATTTTTATTATTTTCTTCCTTTTTCTAGTTCCTTAAAATTAGGTTTGAGATCATTGTTGTTTCTTGATATATGCATTTATTGTATAAAATTCCATTTTAGAACTGCTTTTGCTGTATCCCATAAGACTTGGCAAGTTGTGTTTCCATTTTCATTTGTTTCAAACATATTTTTAAAGATTTCTTCTTTTATCTATTGATTGTTCAGGACTGTGCTCTTTAATTTCAATGTATATCTACTTTTCAAAATTTCTTCCTGTTATTGTTTTCTAGTTTCATACAATTGTGGGAGGAAAAGATACTTGAAAAATAATTACATATTCTTGTAAATGAACCAAATGCTCTAGTCAAATGCTTGTTCCATGTGCATTTGAGAAAAACATGTATTCTGCTGCTCTTGGATGGAATGTTCCATATATGTCTATTAGATTCTTTTGGCCTATAGCTATGTTTAAATCTGCAGTTTCCTTATTGATTCTCTGTCTGGAAGATCTATTATTGGGAGTAGGGTATTAAAGTCAATAACTATTATTTCTTTTAGTTCTGTTAGTATTTGTTTTATATATTTAGGTGCTCTAGAATTGGGTACATAAATATTTACCACTGTTTTATCTTCTTAGTAGACTACCCTTTTATCATAATGACCTTTGTCTCTTTTGACTATTTTTAGATTAAAATTTATTTTGTCTGACATAAATATACCTACCGCTACTTTCTCTCAGTTACCATTTCCTTGAAATATCTATTTCCATCCCTTTACTCTGTCTGTGTATGTCCTTAATGTTAAAATGAGTCTCTTATAGCAGTATATTGTTGGCGTCTTGTTTTGTTAATCCATTCAGCCGCTCTGTCTTTTAATTAGAGAATTTAATTCACCTACACTTAAAGTAATTATTAATAAGTAAGGATTTACTATTGCCATTTTGTTTTCTGACTGTTTTGTACTTGTTCCTTGCTTCTTGCTCTCTTCCTTTGTGAACTGATAACTCTGTGGTGGTATGATTTGACTCCTTTATAATAATTTTTTGTGTATCTACTACAGGTTTTCCTTTAAAAGCATATAGAAACTTTATGTTTTTACTTCTCTCCTGCTCACATTTTAGGTGTTGATATTATAATTTATATTATTTATAGTGTGTATCAAATAACAAATGACTGTAGTTATGGTTACTATAGTTAATATATTAAATATATTTCATTTTTAACTTTTAACTAGAGTTGTAAGTGAATTATGCGCTAACATTACAGTATCAGACATTCAGCTTCTGACTATATATTTACAATTACCAGTGACCATTACACATCCATGTGCTTTTGCTATTATACTCGTTTTATTTCAGCTTGAATAATGCCCTTTAGCATTTCTTATAGGCAGGTCTAGTGGAGGTTAACTTCTTTAGCTTTTGTCTATTAGGGAAAATCTTTATTTCTCCTTTATTTCTGAAGGACAGCACTGTCAGTTATAGCATTCTTGGTTGACGGTTTTTTCTTTCCATATTTTAAAAGGCTGTGTCTTAATGTTGGGTGGGGCTGTAGGCTGGACTTCAGGTAGGCTACTGGCTGGCCTCTGATGTTGGGCAAGTTTGCCAGCTGGGTTTCTGGTTGGGAGGGGCTCCCAGCTCTATCTTATAGTTGGCTGGGGATGTACGCTATGCTTTGAGGCTTTCCAGGGTCACTCTTCAGGTTTCCTGGTGATGTGTGGGCCAGAAGCTATGACTGACAGTTAGGTAGGACTACTGGCTTGGCTACCTGCCTGAGCAGGGCTGTGGGATGGGCTTTGTGGCTGCCTGGGTTCTCCGTCTGGTTGAAACTGAGCAGTTGGGCAGGGATTAAATTTGCTTCTTTGCCCTGGTGGGGCTATAGAACAGGCTCTATAGTCAGTACGGCCTGGTAACTGAGGAATCAAATCATGCAGTTAAGAACTTTAACTGCCAGTTAAGTTCTTTGCCCAGATGGGTCTATCAGTTTAGCTCTATGAATGGGCAGAAATGCTATCTGGGAATCTCTGCTCAGGTATCACTGCAAACTGGAATGCAGTTCACCAGGATTTGCGTGCTGACTGCTGTCAGTCCTACCCCTCCTTCTCCCTTTCTAGTTGATTCTCACTGGTTGAGCCCTGCAGATTCCCCCAGTGATCCTCATGAGGCAAAACCCAAGTGGGCTTCCTGGGAAGTGTCCCACAACACTGGGAGAGCTGGACATCTGCTTTGGGTCTTCTTTTCACATTGGAGAAACTACAAGCTTACCAAGACTCTCTCAGTGGCCAGTCTCGGGGAGAGGTGATTGGTCGGAGTGTTAGCTTTTCCTTTTACCCTTCAAATACAGTCATTCTTGTGATCTGAAGTCTAGAGAGGGTTCTTAAGCCTCACCTACCCCCAATTTCTTGGATTTTCACAGTGGTGTCTTTATCTGTGGATCAGTGTTAGTTGGCCTTCTTGGTGGGGGAGACTGAAGTTGGTAGGAACCTAGTTGCCATCTATGCAATAACACGGTCAGTTCCATAGTAAAGAAGTAAGATCTTGTAAACAGAGACCTACCACAAGAAATCAACACTGCTCCAAATAAGCAGAAGCATCATCTGCAGCACTGTACTTGCACTTCATAGTACATGATGGTAAGTAATATTTTAGTGCATTCTATCCATATCTCAACAAAGTTCTGGAGGCTTATAGTCCAAGATCAAGGTACCAACAAGGCTGAACTCCTCTGAGGAATCTCTCTTTGGTTTTCGGATGGTGCCCTTTTGCTGATTCTTCATACATGCATGTGCCCAGTGTTCTTAATATAAGAAGAGCTTTTACAATTAAAAAGAGTCAACATCACCAATAGAAAAATGAGCAGAGTAAAAGAACAGGCAACTCACAAAAAATAGAAATGGCCAGTAAACATTTAAAAATGTTCAATGTCACTAATATAAAAATGAAATATTTTCACCTTTTAATCTAAGACTCAAAAGAATAATGATATATTATGTAGACTGAGGGTTACAAGGACATATTCATAGTTAATCTTTGTGTAGGTCAATTTGGCAATATGGACAAAAACCCTTACTTCATATTCTTTCACCCAGAAATTCTACTTCTCAACATTTATTTAAAGAAAACAATCAATTGCAGGGGAAAATGAGTGTATAAAGATGTTCCTCACAGTGGTATATGTAGTAAAAAACTAGAATAAACCTACATGAACAACAATAGGTTACTTGACACAAATCACTGCTACATAAACATGTAATTGGAAAGCCAGTAAAAGGTAATTTGTGAATTCCTATTGATTTAGAAAAATAAACAAACATGATAAAACAATATGTAGAAGTACTACAATATTTTTTATAAAACCACCACATGTATGTACACATCAATACCAACTCAGTCATTATCTTTGGGTAGAGGGATTAAAGGTAATTTTTGTGTGTTTACAAAAGTACCCATTGTTCTCTTCTGTGTTTTCTAAGTTGTTTTTCTCACTGAGCACACATTACTTTTACAATTAGGAAAAATAAATTATTTGGAAGAGGAGAAAAGAGAGAGAAACAGAGAGCCAAGCTATTTGCTATTGCAAGAGAACCTGAACACTTAAAGACATAGCAATAGAGCAAAAGTCATAAGTCGGAGAGATAGTGACAAGGCAGAATCAATAAGTACTAAAGACTTACGTGGATATTGGTTTGGTAAAAGAGTCTCTGTGAGAGTCTTTGACAGTGCTCAGATTGCTGGCTTATATAACTGAATGGGATATCGGTGCCACTGATAAGGACAGACAACACAGGAAAAGGAGTTCCTGAGTGGAAAGATTATGCGTTCAGTTTTGAACTTGTGCAGCCTGATGTGCCTATGCTACCTTCTGGTATGAGGCTAGGGTTTGTTGGCTAGGAAGGTGCCAAAGTACAGATTTATAACTTATTGAATAGATGCCTTTCATCTCATAACTTTTGATTCCAAAAGACCGGAATCAGTGACTTGGACTCATCTATTTGACTTCTGGTTGTACAGTCTGATTTCCCTGTTTTAAGAGATAGATGTAAATTTCTACTTGGATATGATGAAAAGAACTGTGTTTTAGTAAAAGGCTTCAAAGAGCCAAATCAGCCTTGTAAAAGAAGAACAAAGCTGGAGGCATTACATTTCCTGATTTCAAACCAATTACAAAGCTATCATAACCAAAACAGTATGGTGTTGGCATAAAAACAGACACATAGGCCAATGGAAAAGAAGTGAGAAAACAGAAATAAGCCCATTCCTGTACAGTCCACAAATATTTCACAAGGGAGCCAAGAACAGTCACTGGGGAAAGGACAATCTCTTTAAACAATGGTGCTGGGACAACTACATAACTACATGCAGAGGAATGAAATTGGACCCCTATCTTACACCACTCACAAAAATGAACTTGAATGGATTAAAGACTTAAGTATAAGACCTCCAACCATAAAACTCCTAGAAGAAAATACAGGGAAAAACTCCTTCACGTTGGACTTGGCAAATATTTTTCTGCATATGATAAGCAACAAAAGCAAAAATGAACAAGTGGGACTACATCAAACTTAGAAGCCTCTGCACAGCAAAGGGAAACAATCAACAAAATGGAAAGGCAGGCTGTTGAAAGGGAGAAAACATTTTCTATTTATGTATCAGATAAAGGCTTAATATCCAAAATATACAAAGAACTCTTACCACTCAATAGTATAAACACAAATAATCTTATTTGTGGGCAAAGGACCCAAATAAACATTTTTGCAAAGAGCATACAGATGGCCAACAGGTATAGGAAAAGAACACCACAAATTATCAGGGAAAGTACAAATAAAAACCATAATGAGATCCACATAAAACTTGTTAGAACAGGGGTGTCTGGGTGGCTCAATAAATTAAGTGTCCGACTTCAGCTCAGGTCATGATCTCACGGTTCGTGGGTTCGAGCCCCGCGTCGGGCTCTGTGCTGACAGCCAGCTCAGAGTCTGGAGCCTGTTTCGGATTCTGTACCTCCGTCTCTCTCTGACCCTCCCCTGCTCACTCTGTCTCTCTGTCTCTCTCTCTCTCAGAAATAAATAAAACATTAAAAAAATTAAAAAAAACTTGTTAGAACAGCAATTATCAAAAAGGAGATAATTCTAGCAAGGATGTCAAGAAAAGTGAACCCTTGTACACTTTTGGTGGGAATGTAAATTTGGATAGCCACTGTGGAAAACAGTAAGAAGATTCCTCAACAAATTAAAGACAGACCTACCATATGATCCATCAATTCCACTTCTGTGTATACATCTGCGGGAAATGAGTCACCATCTCAAAGAGATACCTGTATTCCCATGTTCACTGTAGCACTAATCACGATAGCCAACACATTGAAACAACTCTAAATGACTATAATGGATGAATGAATAAAGAAAATATGATGTGTGTGTGTGTGTAATGGAATATTATCACCTCCCCCCAAAAAGAAGGAAAGCTTGCCATTTGCAATAATACTGATGGACTCTGAAGACATTATGCTAAGTAAAATAAGTCAGACAGTAAAAGACATATGATCTCATTTACATACAAGTAGAACCTAAATATGCCAGACTTTTAGAAATAGAGAGTAGAATGAATGGTGGTTACTAAGGCCTAGGCACTAGGGAAAATGAGATGTTGGTCAAAAGGTACAAACTTCCTTTTATAAGATGACTAAATCTGGGGATGTAATGTACAGCCTGGTGACTATAGTTAACAATACTGTATTATACACTTGGAAGTTGCTAGGAGAATTGCTTTTAAATGTTTCACCACACATAACAAAAAAGGCAATCATGTGAGGTGATGGAGGTATTAACTAACCTTATTGTGGTAATCATTTTATACACACACAGACACACACACACACACACATATATGTATCAAATCATCATATTGTACACCTTTAACTCATACAATGTTATATGCCAACTGTATCTCAGGAAAGCTGGAAAAAATAGAATTGTGGAGTTTTAAGGTTGGTCCATTTCCTGAGCAAATTTCAAATCCGTATCTTTTCTTTTTTTAATGTTTTATTTATTTTTAGGAGAGAGAGAGAGAGAGAGACAGTGTGAGCAGGGGAGGGTCAGAGAGAGAGGGAGTCACAGGCTGAAACAGGCTCCAGGCTCTGAGCTGGCAGTCAGCACAGAGCCCGACGTGGGGCTCGAACCCACGAACTGCGAGATCATGACCTAAGCGAAAGTCGGACGCTTAACCGACTAAGCCACCCAGGAGCTCCATCAAATCCGTATCTTTTCAAATTGCAGTCTGCTTCTATTCTTCAAACAGTATTGCTTTCCCAGAACTGTGCTACACACTGCAATTACCAATATTTTTATTTTACAGAAAAAAAGTTCTGATGTTTGATAGCCAAAATAATAATATTTGGATATTCTGTTAAAGGTCTTTTTGTTTTTTTTTTTTGTATCCTAGGACCTTGCATGGTATCTAGCACATAGTGCTACAGCAGACCATAGTATGAGCTGATAAAGATTTGAGAATCTCTTAGATCTTGACACTTGACGGAACCATGTAAATGAATGAGAGTAAATACTATTGTTATTACCGTCTCTGTTACATATCCTTCTGCCTCTTTTACACCAGATGAGAAGGAAGGGACATGTCAGGGTGGTGTGCTTGGCTCCAGGTCTACTTCTGGAGTACAGGCTAGAGAACAGCACCAAAGACTGTGTTGGAAGTTTCTGCCCAGCTTTACAACTCTACAGATGTAAGCTGACAAAAAATTCCCAGGTAACAGCAGGGAATGGAGTGAGATTTCTTCTCAGTTTATATCTGAGAACGTGAGAAAACAAGCACGGAGATAATTAGACATGTTCTGTTTGCATCTGATCTGAAATACAGTCTGTGGTTCTATACAAAGTCATCATCAAGCCAACTAACAATGCATCATATATAAGAAAACAACCTTCACCAGAAGTGGTTCAAGTCAGAGTAACAGTGGCAGAGTTTTGTTCTGAAAGGCTGTAATTTTCAATCATCCTTTTTAAGTTACCTGAGTTATTTGGTTTGGCAGATTACCACTGTTATTTCTTCCCCTAATACCTTCCTCCTTTATGGGGGATCTGGTAACTATAATAATATATGTGAAAATGTGTGTTCTTTCTCTTGGAAAGCCCATTAGAACTACATTGAAACGCTTGGCTGGGTGAGGCTGTGGCTTATGTTGCCTGGATGAGAATGCAGGGTTGCTGTATCACATGGTAGCTCATGGGAGAATGCTGGGACAGATGGCATTTATTAGCAGAGAGAGCGAGGTTCTACAGTGACCAAAGGAAATGGGGAAATTGAATGGGATGAAGCAAATGAGAGAAAGGCCAAGGAGGGTAAAAGTCAAGTGCTGTAAGATAAATAGTTGTGGACCCAAAGGACCTAGTACTTTCTAGAAATAAATACGCTTGGGAAAGAGGGCAAGCAGATGGAAGGGATATGTGAACAAAATAATCAAGGGTAAGAAAGATGCTGAAAGAAACAACCATTCCCAAGAAAGCAAACAAGAAACCAGAGGAAATTTAAGAACTGTTTTGAGACAAATGAAGAAGAAGACATTCTCTTTTCTGCTATTACTCACCATAAGCTTCAGAGCAACAAATTGCATGGATTTTGGAAACCAGAGATCAGTGCTGATCACAGAAAAGTTGCTGATAGGTGGGGCAGGTAAGTAATTAACACCAAATGGAACCCTACTGGGAAATTAGATGTCCTACTTGATTCGAGATACATGAGGAAAAAAGAGTTCAGATGTCAAAACAGGAGTAAATTTCCCTGGAGACAAGGTGACTTTAGCAGGGTTGACCTTGAAGAGGTGTCAGAAACTGCTACCTTTGTGTAGTGGAAAGCACACAGGTTTGGGAGGCTAGCAAGACCTGAGTTCCAATCTCAAATCTCCTACTTACTTTAAAGTTTATCTATTAAATAAACTTGGGCAAAGCACTTAACTTCTCTGAGCACTTTCCCTACCTATAAAGTCTGAATTAGGAATCCTACACTTCCAGGGCTGCAAAGCCTCTACTGCGTTATAATACCTTAGTGCTCCATAAGTGGTAGCTATTAATGTTTTAAGTCTGAACCAAATTTAGAACAAGAGATGACCTCAAACAGGAGAATTCTCAGAAATTCTTGATTTGGGAATAGTTGATAGCAAGAAAGTTATAAAAGCTTGGACACTACATATTCTAATATCAAATATCTAAGTATCAAGAATGACAGTTGAGCTCTAACTGTATTGCTGTTCATTAACAGGACTTTCCTTTTCAGTGGTACAAAATGTGGTGTATTTATTGCCAAGAATTTATGGATGGTATCATGAGAACCAATGCCATCACATGAGATTTAAAATTATTTTAATGTAACTTTTTTTTTAAAGATGAAAGTTTGAAGAAGTCTAGCAATTTTACCTGATGAGGTCCTGAACTCGACTGTTAAAAGTATCACCTTGTGAGGGTTTGTTTTTCATTTCCTGTGTCGATATTTTTGGTGTGGCTGGCCGGCTGTTTCCATCTGGTCGATTGGCAATCAGGCAGCTAAAAACCACAGCACTGACTTTGAGAAGTCCAGTTGTCAAACCTTCAAAAACTTGCTTATTTGTATTTCTTCCCAAAATAGCATTATTTTCATCTGGAACATAAACCTAGATGGAAAAAAATACAGTAATTATATTTCAGGAAAACCACCAGAAGTAGGCAGAGATAATTTGGAATATTTCTGGAATCATAAATAATTTTGAAATTGTATAAGTGGCTAGATAAATGTTCAAGTGTTGGTTCTGACGTTAGATTGCTGAGTTCAAGTCTCAGCTTTGTCCTTGCTAGTTGAGCGACCTTGGACACAATGCTACTTCAAAGCTTCAATATATTCTCATTTAGAAAAGAGGGACGACAGTGCCTATATCATAGGATTCTAGTGAGAATTAAATGAGCTAATCTACATAAAATGCTTAGTTCACACCGAGGCATACAGTAAATGCTCCACAAATAATATTTATTCAACTGATTATGTTATATTGAAAATTTGTATGAGCCAAGAAAATGAATTGGTAAACTGACAACATTGTTTTCTTGTTAAAGAGACTTCTAAAAATATCGAATCTGAATTCCTCTATTAAAATCAAATTTGTGTTTCTTATTACAGAATGGCAAAACAGTTTTTGCCGATATACATAGGGTCATATTCAGCTATCCTTGTATATAGTTTATAGGAAGTAACATGGTGAAAAGTTGGGACTAGGAGTCAGACCCTGGGCTTGGTTTCTGACTCTGCAGCTACATGGTCTTACACAAGTTCCTTAACGTTTCTGTGTCTCTATTTCCTCAATTGTGAAATGAGGATAATCATAATTGTAGCAGTAAATCAACATGTGTAAGTTCTTAGAACAATGTCTGGCACACAGGTAAGCCCCATAGAAGTGCTGTCTGTTACAGCAATTGCTTACTCTTCCTACTATTACCACGAGTAAATACTACTGTGTATGAACATCAGTTTTCACAGAGAAGGATGACTTAAGAAGTACAATGGCTAGGGGTGCCTGGGTAGCTCAGTTGGTTAAGTGTCCACCTCTTGATTTCAGCTCAGGTCATGATCTCACGGTTTGTGAGATTGAGCCCTCCGTTGGGATGTGCACTGACAGCATGGGGCTTGCTTGGGAGTCTCTCTCTCTCTCTCTCTCTCGCTCTGTCTCGCTCTCGCCTCCCTGCTCTTTATCTCTCTCAAAATAAAGAAGTAAATAGACATTAAAAAAAAAAGAAGTACAATGGCTGGATATAGAATTATCAGGCTGGGAGCTCGGTGGCCTTGGTCTGTAAGGGCTCTTTTCCCATGGAGAGGAAGGGTTGCCTCCTAAAAGCTTTACTACCAAGAAAGGGGAAGAAATAATAAGCTAAGGGTGGGAAGAAAGGAGGTATGGATGGAATCAGATGGTACTGTAGTCAAGATCCAGGTCTTTCTTCTAGCAGATTACATGACTCAAAGTAACAATTTTATATTTCTGAGACTTGGTTTCTCTATCTGCCTACCCACTAGGGCTACTATAAAGTTCAAATAAGATGATGAGTAGAAAAACACCTGGCAAGCTATTACACTTCAAATGCACTCTTACTTAGTAACAATCAGCTTTTGCTTATCCTCACTCTTCACCTGCATGAGTTCTATTCAAAGACAGAGGAATAAATGATGATAAATTATAACTTGGATTAAAAAAAGAGGATCTTTATAAACACAAGCTAATGTTCCTTTCATTCCTTTTTGTTGTTGTTAATTTAGACATGCTGTGAAAGTCACTTTTCTGAGAATAGCCTGTTTAAGACGGCTGACCATAAGTTCTCTCTGACCACATAGCCATTCCTAAGCCCAAGTAATTATAGTAGAATCTTTCCGCAGTGTGTGCTCCAATTAACTGATGAAAGCTCTCTTTGAAACTCTATAGTAGTTATAAAACAGTCACAAAATCTTTAGATTGTGACTAGTATAACCTGGCCTGTCCTAATGCAGAAAGTGGTATGTGAAGAATGGAGTTTGAACCTAAGATTTCTATGTAAGTCAGGATAAGCTGGGTTATGCTGCAGTGAAACACTCATCAAAAATTTCAGTGGCTTCAAACAATAAAGTTTTCTTTTTCATTCAAATGACATGTCCATCTCAGGCCAGCTGGGGCTTTGCTCTGCGTCTTTGTTGTCCTTACTTTGGAGTGACAAAGTGTGTACTATTTATAGCAACAATAACCAAGAGAACTTTCTAAGGTGATGGAAGTGTTTCAGTCTACACTGTTATATATGCACTAGTCACATCTAGCTATTGAGCACTAGAAATGTGGTTAGTGTGATACTGGGACTGTATTTTTAATTTTAACAGTGGCCCCAGTGTATCACAGTATAGAGCACTACAGGTCACAGTGGCAGAGAAGAAAAAAGATCTCTGCAAGGTCTTGCATCAATATTAAATACATTATCTGAAAGTGACACTTCCTATTTTTACTCACACCTTATTGGCTAGAACTAATCATACAGTCCAACTCAACCACAAGGGAGCCAAGAAATGTCATCCAAATGTACTTGGAAAGAGGTAGGACATTTGGTCCACAGTACTATTGACTGTATGATATTGTTTCTTCCACTATGGCTATACAAATATCATTCATGGTTAGGCTATTTAGCATATGAAAATACATTTACTTTCTTAGACAAATTTTTGGTCTCAGGTAACTTTTTCATATGCTGAATTTCCTATTTGTCTGTCATTAATTCACTGTCAACCTTTCTGGTTAAAGTGGAATTTCCTCTCAAGTTCAGACACAGAAGGAATTGTTGATTCTTTTTCTCTCCCCCAGTGGAGACATTCCCCCTGAAACCTCCCACCTCCCTACACTAATCTGGACTGTTTGCTCTGTAGGCCTGTGATACAACTCTCCTCTTGAGATTGCCCTTCATCTTCATCTTAAGAATTCCTTCCACCACTTCCTGGGTTAGATTCCCTTATTTCTTGGATTCCATGTCTTCTTCTTCTTCCCATTCTCTCATTTTGTTGAGGAATATATTCCAGCAACTTCCTACGAAAGGGTGGATGGAAAGAAAAATTTTGAGACCAGTGAGTCTCTCTATATATCTTTATTTCATCTTTATACTTGAATGATAGTTTGGCTGAATGGAGTATTCTTGGTTATAACTACTTTTCCTTCAGAGTTTTGAAAGACCGCTCCATTATTTCCTACTCCAAGCACTGTTGTTAAGAGATCTGATCATGGGGCGTCTGGGTGGCTTAGTCGGTTAAGCGTCCGACTTTCACTTAGGTCATGATCTCGCGGTTCGTGGGTTCGAGCCCCGCGTCGGGCTCTGTGCTGACTGCCAGCTCAGAGCCTGGAGCCTGTTTCAGTCTGTGACTCCCTCTCTCTCTGACCCTCCCCTGCTCACGCTGTCTCTCTCTCTCTCCTAGAAATAAATAAAACATTAAAAAAAAAAAAAGAGATCTGATCAAATTCCTAATGATTTGTATATGGCCTGTTTTGTCTCCTTTAGAAACTTTTAGGAACTTCTTATCCCTGATTTCCTGTGTCTTGGTATAGTTTCTCCTCCTTCTTCTTCCTTCTTGTGTGTGTGTGTGTGTGTGTGTGTGTACAAAAACTCAGTACTCTTTTCAATCTGAAAACCCTGTGTTTCACTTATGGGGAAATATCTTGCATTATTTCCTTGCTAATTTCCTCCCATTCACTTTCCCTGGTGGACTCTGGTCCTGAACTGAGCCTGTAGTTTTCTTATATTTTGTTTTCTCTTCGGCTTTTCATCTCTTTGCATTTTGTCCTACTTCTTAGGTGATTTCCCTAACTTTATTTTCCAGTCCTTCTACTGAGTTTTTCATTTCATCTATTGTATTTCTAATTTTCAGTAGCTATTTTTGGCTCCCTGTATGTTTTGCTTTCATAGTATTTTTTTTTGTTTCTTGGATACAATATTTCTCATCTCTGTGAAGTTGTTTTTTAAGATTTTCTTTTGTTTCCTACATGGTCTCTGTTTCCTGTGAGTTCTTTCTCTTTAGATTGTGAGCTTTCCACAAATATGTGGTAATGTGGGACTTTCTGTTCATACTCAAGACTGATGAATAGATAATTTGTCACAATCTTGATCCAATCACAAGATGGATACACACTCTGTGTAAAGGGCTTCAATTTAGATGACTTATCAGAGACCCAGCTTTTCCACTCGGAATCCCAACTATTAGTATTTATAGGTTTGATCTCCTGGGAGAGTTAGTTTTAGAAGAATGAAATCCTGTATCTTCTAAGCCTGGAGTATATAGTATGGCCTGCCCATTTTTGCAGAGATTCATAGAAGGAGACCGAGTATCTCAGTATTTAAGGAACAGATTTTCACTTTATCATTTTGTTTTTGTAGGACTTTTTGTGGATGTATACGGTGCCCCCATACTTGTAGAAACTTAGGTTCAAACTCTTGTTTCTGCCACCGTTGAAGGGAGTGTCTCTTGGCTATACATATGGCAGAAGAAATCTAGGACATCTAAACTGCCTCTCATTTAGACTTTCAAACAATTACCTTCTTTCCAGCCCCTCTTGTAGCCTCATTTTCTGAGATACTTGGTGACTCTAATTCTTGAAACCTCTGGGGTTCTGTGGCACAAATTTTCTTCTGGCATTTTTCTTCCATTAATTTAGCTTTTAGCTTTTAGGCAATTGTCTTTTAAATATCTCCTTTCCAGATTAAAACATATTTGCTTTCCTTTTCTTCCTATCCTCTTTGTTTTTGATGGTTCAGGCCTATAGCTATCCACTATTAGTGGGGCTCCCCAGGAAGAGGAAATGTAACTTGTATTTTCAAATTGGCCACAGTTTATTTTATTTTTATTAAAAATTTTTAAAAATTTACATCCAAGTTAGTTAGCATATAGTGCAACAATTATTTTTTTTCACCCACTCATTTTTTTTCACCCACTCATATTTTTATTTTTTTTATTTTTTTTACAAATAGTTTCCACATAACACCCAGTGCTCATCCCCACAAGTGTCCTCCTCCATGCCCATCCCTCCTCCCCCCAACATCCATCAGTCCTCAGTTTTTGTCAGCATTCAAGAGTCTCTCATGGTTTGCCTCTCTCCCTTTCCCCCACCATTTCCGCCCTTCTTCTCCCCCTTGGTCCTCTGTTAAGTTCCTCCTAATCCTCCTATACGTGCACACATATGATATTTGTCCTTCTCTGCCTGACTTATTTCGCTCAGCATAACACCCTCAAGGTCCATCCATGTTGCTACACATGGCCAGATTTCATTGTTTCTCATTGCCATGTAGTATTCCATGGTATAGATAAACCACATCTTCTTGATCCATTCATCTGTTGATGGACACCTAGGCTCTTTCCATGTTTTAGCTATTGTGGAGAGTGCTGCTATGAACATTGGGGTACATGTGCTCCTATGCATCAGCATTTCTGTATCCCTTGGGTAAATTCCTAGCAGTGCTATTGCTGGGTCCTAGGGGAGTTCTATTGTTAGTTTCCTTGAGGAACCTCCACACTGTTTTCCAGAGGGGCTGTACCAGTTTACATTCCCACCAACAGTGTAGGAGGGTGCCCGTTTCTCCACTTCCTCACCAGCATCTAGAGTTCTCTGATTGGCTCATTTTAGCCACTCTGACTGGCTTGAGGTGGTATCTCAGTGTGGTTTTGATCTGTATTTCCCTGATGAGGAGGGATGCTGAGCATCGTTTCATGTGTCTGTTGGCCATCTGGATGTCCTCTTTGGAGAAGTGTCTGTTCATATCTTCTGCCCATTTCTTCACTGGGTTGTTTGTTTTTCGGGCGTGTAGTTTGGTGAGTTCCTTGTAGATTCTGGATATCAACCCTTTATCTGATATGTCATTTGCAACTATCTTTTCCCATTCCGTTGGTTGCCTATTAATTTTCTGGGTTGTTTCCTTGGCTGTGCAGAAGCTTTTAATCTTGATGAGGTCCCAACAGTTTATTTTGGCTCTTGATTCCCTTGCTTTTGGGGATGTGTCAAATAAGAAGTTGCTGCGGTGGAGGTCAAGGAGGTTGTTTCCTGCTTTCTCCTCTAGGGTGTTGATAGTTTCCTGTCTCACGTTCAGGTCCTTTATCCATTTTGAGTTTATTTTTGTGCATGGTGTGAGAAAATGATCTAGTTTCATTCTTCTGCATGTTGCTGTCCAGTTCTCCCAACACCATCTGTTAAAAAGGCTGTCTTTTTTCCATTGGATATTCTTTCCTGCTTTGTCAAAGATTAGTTGGCTGTATACTTTTGGGTCCACTTCTGAGTTCTCAATTCTGTTCCATTGGTCTATGTGTCTGTTTTTGTGCCAATACCATACTGCCTTGATGATGACAGTTTTGTAGTAGAGGCTAAAGTCTGGGATGGTGATCCCTCCCGTTTTGGTTTTATTTTTCAGGATTACTTTGGCTATTCGGGGTCTTTTGTGGTTCCATACAAATTTTTGGATAGTTTGTTCTAGTTTAGAGAAGTATGCTGGTGCAATTTTGATTGGAATTGCATTGAATATGTAGAGTGCCTTAGGTAGTAATGACATCTTAACTATATTTATTCTTCCTATCCATGAGCATGGAATGTTTTTCCATTTCTTTGTGTCTTCTTCAATTTCCTTCATAAGTTTTCTATAGTTTTCATCATACAGATCTTTTGTATCCTTGGTTAGGTTTATTCCGAGGTATTTTATGGTTTTTTGTGCAATTGTGAATGGGATCAGTTTCTTGATTTCTCTTTCTGTTGCTTCATTGTTGGTGTATAAAAATGCAACCGATTTCTGTACGTTGATTTTGTACCCTGCAACTTGGCTGAATTCTTGGATCAGTTCTAGTAGGCTTCTGGTGGAGTCTGTCGGGTTTTCTATGTAGAGTATCATGTCATCTGCGAAGAGTGAAAGTTTGACTTCCTCTTTGCCAATTCTGATGCCTTTGATTTCCTTTTGGTGTCTGATGGCTGATGCTAGGACTTCCAGCACTATGTTAAACAACAGTGGTGAGAGTGGACATCCCTGTCATGTTCCTGATCTCAGGGGGAAAGCTCTCAGTTTTTCCCTGTTGAGGATGATGTTCGCTGAAGGCTTCTCATAGATGGCTTTGATGATGTTTAAGTAGGTTCCTTCTATCCCAACTTTCTTGAGAGTCTTTATTAAGAAGGGATGCTGTATTTTGTCAAATGCTTTTTCTGCATCTATTGACAGGATCATATGGTTTTTATCTTTTCTTTTATTGATATGATGTATCACATTGATTGATTTGCGAATGTTGAACCAGCCCTGTAACCCAGGAATGAATCCCACTTGATCTTGGTGGATGATTCTTTTTATATGCTGCTGGATTCGATTTGCAAGGATCTTGTTGAGAATTTTTGCATCCGTATTCATCAAGGATACTGGCCTGTAGTTCTCTTTTTTTGCTTGATCTCTGTCTGGCTTGGGAATCAGAGTGATGCTGGCTTCATAAAATGAGTCCGGGAGTTTTCCTTCGATTTCTATTTTTTGGAATAGCTTGAGAAGAATTGGGATTAATTCTGTTTTACATGTCTGGTAGAATTCCCCAGGGAAGCCATCAGGTCCAGGGCTCTTATTTGTTGGGAGATTTTTGATCACTGATTCAATTTCTTCACTCGTTATGGGTCTGTTCAGGTTTTCTATTTCTTCCCGTGTGAATTTTGGTAGTGAGTGTGTGTTTAGGAATTTGTCCATTTCTTCTAAGTTGTCCAATTTGTTGGCATATAATTTTTCATAGTATTCCCTGATAATTGCTTGTATTTCTGAGGGGTTGGTTGTAATAAGTCCATTTTCATTCATAATTTTGTCTATTTGGGTGCTCTCTCTTTTCTTTTTGGATAAGTCTGGCTAGAGGTTTGTCAATTTTGTTTACTTTTTCAAAAAACCAACTCTTGGTTTCATTGATCTGTTCAATTGTTTCTTTGGTCTCTATGTTGTTTATTTCTGCTCTAATTTTTACTATTTCTCTTCTTCTACTGGGTTTAGGGCGTTCTTGTTGCTCTGCCTCTAGTTCCTTTAGGTGAGCTGTTAGATTTTGGACTTGCGCTTTTTCTAATCTCTTGAAATAGGCCTGGAGAGCAATGTACTTTCCTCTTAGGACTGCCTTTGCCGCATCCCATAGATTTTGAATTGTTGTGTTTTCATTTTCATTTGTTTCCATATATTTTTTAATTTCATCTCTAATTGCCTGATTGGCCCATTCATTCTTTAGAAGGGTGTTCTTTAACCTCCATGTTTTTGGAAGTTTTCCAGACTTCTTCCTGTAATTGATTTCAAGTTTCAAAGCATTGTGATCTGACAGTGTGCATGGTATGATCTCTATTCTTTTATATTTATTGAGGGCTGCTTTATGTCCCAGTATGTGATCTATCTTGGAGAATGTGCCATGCGCACTTGAGAAGAAAGTAAATTCCCTGGCCTCAGGATGTAAAGTTCTAAATATATCCGTCAGGTCCATCTGGTCCAATGTGTCTTTCAAGTCCATTATTTCTTTAGTGATTTTCTGTCTGGTTGACCTATCCATTGCTGTAAGCGGAGTATTAAAGTCCCCTGCTATTAGCACATTCTTATCTATAAGCTTGTTTCTGTTTGTGATTGTTTTAGATATTTAGGTGCTCCCATATTCGGTGCGTAGACATTTATGATTGTTAGTTCTTCCTGATGGATGGACCCTGTAATTATTATGTAGTGCCCTTCTTCATCTCTTGTGATTGTCTTTAATTTAAAGTCCAGTTTGTCTGATATAAGTATCGCTACTCCGGCTTTCTTTTGATTTCCTGTAGCATGATATATATTTCTCCATCCCCTTACTTTTAATCTGAAGGTATCTTCCCGTCTAAAATGATTTTCTTGTAGACAGCTTATAGATGGATTTTGTTTTTTAATCCATTTTGCTACCCTATGTCTTTTGATTGGAGCATTCAGCCCATTTACATTCAGTGTTATTATTGAAATATGTGGGTTTAGAGTCTTTGTATCTTTTGTAGGGTTCATGTTTGTGGTGGTGTCTCTGGAATCTTTGTTCCTTGCAACCTTTCCTTCAGAGCATCCCCCTCAGGATTTCTTGTAGGGCTGGCTTCGTGGTGACAAATTCTTTCAATTTCTGTTTGTTTGGAAAGGTTTTTATCTCTCCTTCTATTTTGAATGACAGGCTTGCTGGATAGAGGATTCTTGGCTGCATATTTTTACTGTTCATCACTTTGAAGATCTCCTGCCATTCCTTTCTGGCCTGCCACGTTTCAGTAGATAGGTCTGTCACCACTTTGATAGGTTTCCCTTTGTATGTGAGGGCCCTTTTCTCCCTAGCTGCTTTCAAATTCTCTCTTTGTCCTTGTATTTTGCCATTTTTACGATGATATGTCGTGCAGAAGATCGATTCAAGTTACGTCTGAGGGGAGTCCTCTGAGCCTCTTGTATTTCCACATTTACTTCCTTCCCCAGGTTGGGGAAGTTCTCTGCTATAATTTGTTCCAGGACTCCTTCAGCACCTTTCCCTCTCTCTTCCTCCTCTGGAATTCCTATGATATGGATATTGTTGCGTTTGACTGTATCGCTGAGCTCTCGAATTCTTCTTTCCTGTTCCTGGATCAGTTTGTCTCTTTTTTTGTCAGCTTCTTGTTTTTCTATAATGGTGTCTTCTAAATCACTTATTCTCCTTTCTGCCTCTTCAATCCATGCATTGGAGGCCTCTAATTTATTATGTATCTCATTTATCACATTTTTAATTCTTCATGCCTATTTTTATTTTCCATTCTGTCTGTAGCCATAGTTTCTTTGATGTCCCCTATGTTTTTTTCAAGCCCTGCTATTAATTTTACCATTATTATTCTAAAATCTTGTTCACTTATGCTGCTGATATCTGTTTTGAGCAGTTCATTAGCTGTCATTTCTTCTTGGAGTTTCTTTGGAGGAGAGCTCTTTTGTTTCGTCATTTTAGTTAGCTTTATGGCTCTTGTTGGTTTTAAAGACCTGTTATGCTCTCTGTTTCTATGAGGGCTCCTATATCCAAGAAGACTCTTTGACTTTCCAGGGCCTATCCTTTCAGAGATTGTTTTTTGATTGGTATCCCTCGGTCTCTCTTGTTGGGACCTTAGTTATTTTATTTTCCTATTCGTAGTGATATTTGGGACTTTTCACCTTGTGTACTCTAGCTTGTTTCTTGAGGTAGCCCTGGAAAAGAAAACAGACAGACAAACACACAGGGAGCAGAAGCACACAAATGCACAGGCTAATTCAACTAACATGCAAAGCAAGAGGGAAAATGAAAAAGTTAAGAGAAAAGACGGAGGAGGGAGGGCGAATAATAGGGAGCCTAAAATACATAAAAGGGTCAAAAAGGGGAAAAGAAAAGGAAAAAAGAAGAAAACCGATGGACAAAGAACGGTTTAAAGCATATACCTGGATTTCCCAGCTACAGTTAAATAGCCGTGTGTATGCAGTGCTGGTTGAAGAGCATAGAGAAAAAGAGAGAAGGCAGGGCGAGACGAGGCAGATTTGGAAATAGAATGCACAGGCAGAAGGGATAAGAAGCTTTTTTCAAAGAGGTAAAGGGTAGAATATGGTTGGATAGGTGAGAGAAGGAAGCTGGAATTATCCAGAGAAACTATATAGTCTAATTACTCCTGAGAGAAATAGCTGAAAAGGTCGGTAGGTGTAGAATTTACATTTACAGAATGGACTTGTTGTGATTGTTTAAGCAAGCTGGCGACCAGAGTTAATCAGGTCAGTGTTTTGGGGAAAAAAGCGAGAAAAGAGAAAGAAGAAGAAAAAAAGAAAGAGAAAAGAAAAAAAGAAAGGAAAAAAAAAGAAAAAGAAAGAAAAAAAGGAAAAAAGAAAGAGAAAAAAAAGGGGGAGGAGGGCACCTCTCAGGCAGGGATGGGCGTGGCGTGATCCGATGCCTCAGGCGGGGGTTCTGCCTTGGCGATTGTGGGGAGGAGAGTGAGGGTGCTCCAGTCCCTTCTTGAACCCCGTGCTGCTGCTCGCTTTTTTTTGGCGTGTCAACTCCCCGTTCCGGGGACGCAGCTGAAGTTGGTTGCACTCTTCAACCCAGGCCAGTTCCAATCTCCAAATCCCAGTCCGCGCGCCCCGCTGAAATTGCCTTAGACACAGCTTCCCAGGCAAACCCCTCGGGCTATTCCAGGCTCCCTGCTGAGCTCTGGGGGCGGAGTCAGAATCGAAGCTTCCTTCTCTGGGTCTGGCTGGCGTGCATGCGTGTGGGCTTGCCTGCCGGGTCCGCGTAGCCCGAGCCCGGTTAGAAGGCTCTCTCAGTGGATTCTGCGTCCTTTTTCTCCCAGTCTCTTAGGTTTTGTAAGGTTTCCAATGGCTTCAGATCTTTTCTGTGTGATGTATGGGCGCAAGTGCAAGTACGGAGCTCCTTACTTCTCCGCCATCTTGCCCTCAAGTCCCGCAACAATTATTTTAAGAGGAGATTCCTTAATGCCCCTTACCCATTTAGCCCATCCCTCCCTCCCACAACTCCTCCTGTAACCCTCTGTTTGTTCTCCATATTTACAAGTCTCTTGTGTTTTTGTGCCCCTCCCTGTTTTTGTATTATTTTTGTTTCCCTTCCCTTATGTTCATCTGTTTTGTATCTTAATGTCCTCATATGAGTGAAGTCATATGATATTTGTCTTTCTCTGACTAATTTCGCTTAGCATGATACCCTCTTGTTCCATCCATGTAGTTGCAAATGGTAAGATTTCATTCTTTTTGATTGCCAAGTAATACCCTATTGTATGTATATACCACATCTTCTTTATCCAGTCATCCATCGATGGACATTTGAGCTCTTTCCATACTTTGGCTGCTATTGATAGTGCTGCTATAAACATTGGGGTACATGTATCCCTTTGAAACCGCACACCTGTATTCCTTGGATAAATATCTAATAGTGCAATTGCTGGGTTGTAAGGTAGTTCTATTTTGAATTTTTTGAGGAATCTCCATACTGTTTTCTAGAGTGGTGTACTAGTTTGCATTCCCACCAGCAGTGCAAAAGAGAGCCTCTTTCTCCGGATCTTCGCCATCATCTGTTGTTACCTGACTTGCTGATTTTAGCCATTCTGACAGATGTGAGGTGATTTGTATTTCCCTGATGATGAGTGATGTTGAGCATCATTTCATGTGTCTGTTGGTCAAATTGGCCACATTTTAAAATTAACTCAGTAAGTCCACTAAAAACACAACTTTTTCTTTTACACACTACAGAGAGAATAGGAGAAAAATGTTTCTGGGTAATGTCAGGGTTCTTCATCATCACAAAATTTCACAATAATTTCTTTTAAAAAACTTTGTACTGATTTTCATCATTAAGTATTTCAAATAAAACACTATGCATATATATTCAGTGATCTTTCACTTAATTAGAAGTACTTTATCAACTGATTGCATCTTTGAAGAATATAGTTTGAGAAATAAGAAAAAAATAAAAAAACTAAGATACCAAAATTAAGGACATTTATTTAATCATTTGCTTATCTAACATTTGAATATCTACTACATACATGGTCAAGGGATCAGCATGATGCTATGCTCAACTTATGGGTAATTCAGCCCCTACAGACTCTGATTTTATAAACAAATGTAACAAGCTGTGGTTTCATGGTTTACAGAAGAACAGAAAAAACAATATAAAAGAGAAAAATGTTGACTATTTTAGAGGCAGGCAGTAGCAAAATGTGACACTAACAGATAGGAGTACAAAAAGGCATTAAAATGTGAGACTCAGTTGTCTTTATTAGACTCCCTCATCTTTATTTCCTCTGAAATTATCATTTAGTACATATCAGTATAACTGCTTATGCTCAAAATGACAACCTAAAGATACTAAAAAAAAAAAAAAAAAAAAAAAGAAGAAGGCTAAATTGTGAGCCATACTCACTGGGAAAGGGGAAGAGAAGTAAGGACAGAGACTAATATCTACGAGGTTTTTCAAAGCCAGAAATGCTGAAGCATTTTTCCTATATCATCACATTTAATTTTTACAGATTAAGAATTCAACTTCAGAGATATCAAGGAAATGCCCAAGTTTCACAACTAGTTAAAGGAAGGTCTGGGACTTGAACCTGGGTTTAGGAGACTTTAAAGCCCATGCGCACTGATGTCCTCACACTGGGTTACCTCTTTTACTGAGGATTCAGCAGACACTTTCTCTTTGTCAGAGGGAAGTGAAAATTGACCATGTGCCAAACAATGTCTCTTTGGTGTTTCGTCCATCAAAAAAAAAAAAAAAAAAAAAAAAAGAATTCCATAAGTGCTTTATTCTTGGCCAAAGGGCAAGAATACATTATATTTAAGGGTTGTTGGGATAATTCTAGGTGAAATATACTAATCTCATTATTCAGAAACTGTCAATGTGGTTTGAGCATCAAATGTCACTTCTTCATCAGCCCCAAGAAACTAAGCTCAACGTAGAGTAAATCAGATATATTTTTATAATATGCCTATATTCTCTGTCCATAGCTGATAACTTTTGATTTTCTATTTCATTGGGGCTCTCTACTTAATTTTAGGAACACCATTTGGCAGTTTCTTCATAAAGTAAACACAAACTGAGAAACTTCCTAACAATCTGGCAGGGATATGAAGAACGCTCGTGGCCTGAAGGAGCCAAGCTTCCCTTGTGAGGTGTGCTGTTGTGAATCCTGGGACTTTAGACCTAGTCAAAAGGCCATCACTGTACTGAACAGTCTTTTACTTTCTCCCCATAATTTCCTATTTTCCAACAGTCTAAGTGAGCCTGACATTCAGTTCAGCTCCTCACCATATTTTTCCATAGAATTTTGTGTTTGTGTGTGTGTTTTCTCATTTAGTATTGATCCTTTCACTGCTAAGAACAGAGTTTTCTTTTGCTTGTAACCTTTGCTGCAGTCTTTTTTGTGTTTCATCAGGACATTTCATCCAAATGGTCACAGAAATTCCTCCTTATCCTTCCATATAGATTTTTCTTTTGCTGCTTTTAAATCATGTAACAGCAATGATTTAATAGGAAACCAATGTTTCATCTAGGAAGAATTTCAAATTAAGGTAAGGAGGGCTTATTGTCAGCGAGACAAAAAGGTTCTTTCCAGTCTTTGAAAATGAGATTTGGTAAAAAGAAACTTGCAGGAGAAGGTATCTACACTGTAAAGGATAATGTATTCAGAGCACTACTCTATACTTCTGTCTTTTGTCTAGTTGGATATTTCTGTTACTTGCCAGGGGTAAAATAACTCACTAGCAGCCTGCTCTTTTGGGACACTTAGTAGATGAAAGGCACACCTAGAGTTCTGATACATGTTTATAGACCAACACTGGAGTTTAGCTTCCTTCCAGCACAGTTGCGATCCAAGGGCACATTGCAAGTCAAGGAGCCTGTCCTTTAGGAAATGTGTACTAGCAACATCTCCCCTCACCCCCCTCACCCTGCCACTGCCCTGATCTATTGCACACCTGGCTTACCTGAGTCTGGAACACATTCCATCCTGGGGTGGGTGATCTGTGAAGGGCAGGGGAAGGTTACCTTCCCAGCATGCACCAGTGCTTATAACTATCACCTGCTGGTATGTACCTGACCTGGCTTGGGAAAAAACGGAGCTATGTAGCTTTTGGCTCTTCTGAATCTGTCACTCCTGAGGCAGAAATCTAAAACCACAATTTTTCTCCAATGGATGAAAGGCATTTCCTTTAGTATATTTCTTTAGAATACACTGGTGTGGTCATTATCTTACAGTAGCAAATCAAAAGTTGATTTCATGTATATATTCTTACTAGAAAATTTCCCCTTCTCAAAAGATATTTTACCTTCTTAAAATCTGCAGATATTTCATATAGTTTTAGATCTAGAAAGAATTTCAGAATCAAATTTTTTCATTTTATATTTGAGGAAATCATGGTTCAGAGGAGGAGAAATTTCTGAGGATAAAGAAATCATCAAGGATGCAATCAGTACTGTGTGTCTTCTCTAACCTTACTCCAAAGAGAAATCCAATATTTATAGGATTAAGCCCTGAGGCAAAGTGTTTTAGCAAAATTAAATTAAAAGTCATCGTCACTTTTAAAAGGCAAATCCTGGCACAAAAACAGACACATAGACCAATGGAATAGAATAGAGAACTCAGAATTGGACCCACAAATGTATGGCCAACCAATCTTTGACAAAGTGCGAAACAGCATCCAATGGAAAAAAGACAACCTCTTTAACAGATGATGCTGGGAGAACTGAACAGCAACATGCAGAAGAATGAAACCAGATCATTTTCTCACACTACACATAACAATAAACTCAAAATAGATAAAGGACCTGAATGGGAGACAGAAAACCATCAAAACTCTAGAGGAGAAAGCAGGAAACAACCTCCTTGACCTCAACTGCAGCAATTTCTTACTTGACATATCCCTAAAGGCAAGGGAATCAAGAGCAAAAATGAACTATTGGGACCTCATCGGGATTAAAAGCTTCTGTCTGCATGGCAAAGGAAACAATCACCAAAACTAACAGAACTAACCAAACGGAATGGGTTTGGTAACTAACGGAACCAACGAAATGGGAAAAGATAGTTGCAAATGACGTATCAGATAAAGGGCTAGTATCCAAAATCTATAAGGAACTCACCAAACCCACACCCAAAAACAAATAATCCAGTGAAGAAATGGGCAGAAGACATGAATAGACACCTCTCCAAAGAGGACATCCAGATGGCCAACAGACGCATGAAACGATGCTCAGCGTCCCTCATCAGGGAAACACAAATCAAAACCACACTGAGATACCACCTGAAGCCGGTCAGAGTGCTGAAAATGAACAAATCAGGAGACTCTAGATGCTAGTGAGGTTGTGGGGGAAACGGGCACCTTCTTACACTGTTGGTGGGAATGTAACCTGGTGCAGCCCCTCTGGAAAACAGTGTGGAGGTTCCTCAAAAAATTAACAATAGAACTCCCCTATGACCCAGAAATAGCACTGCTAGGAATTTACCCAAGGGATACAGGAGTGCTGATGCACAGGGGCACACGTACCCCAATGTTCATAGCAGCACTTTCAACAATAGCCAAATCATGTAAATAGCCTAAATGTCTATCAAATGACGAATGAATCAAGAAGATGTGGTTTCATTATACAATGGAATACTACACGGCAATGAGAAAGAAGGAACTTTGGCCATTTGTAGCAACTTGGATGGAACTTGAGGGTATTATGCTGAGCCAAGTAAGTCAGGCAGGGAAAGACAGATACCATATGTTTTCACTTATAGGTAGATTAGGAGAAACTTAATGGAGGACCATGGGGGAGGAGAAGGGGGAAACCATGGGAAACCATGAGAGACTCTTGAACGCTGAGAACAAACTGAGGGCTGATGGGGGTGGGGGAGAGGGGAAGAGGGGTGATGGGCATGGAGGAAGGCACTTATGGGGATGAGCACTGGGTGTTACATGTAAACCAACTTGATAATAAACTATGAAAGAAAAAAAAAGGCAAATTCACATTTTCTACCCCCCCACTACCAAAGTAATTTCAAAAGCTTTCTACATTCTTTTTTTGCAATACAGGAAAGATGCTTTTCTTAGTAGCACAAATCCATCCATCTGTAATGTGATTCCATGAGAGAGAAAATTAACTTGGTAATCAGTGGTAATTCTATCCAACTCATTTTTAGTATTGTAAAGTTGGGTTTATGTATTTTTAAGTTGTACAGTGTGTTTGTTAACAATGGTCAGAATATGACTTAAGTTCACTGAGAACCAATAGGAGATTGTTTAGAACTATAGGCCTACCTCAAGAATCAAGAAAATTTTTGGGGCGCCTGGGTGGCTTAGTCTGTTAAGCATCTGACTTTCGCTTAGGTCATGATCTCGCGGTTCGTGGGTTCAAACCCCACGTTGGGCTCTGTGCTGACTGCCAGCTCAGAGCCTGGAGCCTATTTCAGAGTCTGTGTCTCCCTCTCTCTCTGACTCTCCCCTGCTCACGCTGTTTCTCTCTCTCCTAGAAATAAATAAAAATATTTAAAAAATTAAAAAAAGAATCAAGAAAAATTTCAAATAAACAACCTGATCTTACACCTGAAGGAGCTAGATAAAGAACAAACAAAACCTAAAGCCAGCAAAAGGAAGGAAATAATAAAGAGTAGAGCAGAAATAAATGAGAGAAACACAATAGAACAGATCAATGAAACTAGGAGCTAGTTCTAGTAACTAGAAAAAACTAGTAGTTCTAGAAAAAAGCTATTAACATTGATAAACCTTTAGACAGACTTATCAAAAAGAAATGAAAAAGGACCCAAATAAATAAAATCACAAAGGAGAGAGGAGAAATAACAACTAACACCACAGAAATACAAACAATTTTAGGAGAATATTATGAAAAACTATATGCCAACAGATTGGACAACCTGTAAGAAATTAATAAAAACAACTCTCCAAAAACAAAAGTCCAGGGCCAGATGGCTTCACAGGCAAATTCTACCAAACATTTAAAGAGAAGTTAATGCCTATTTTTCCAAACTCTTCAAAAAATAGAAAAGGGAGGAAAACTTCTAAATTCACTCTATGCAGCCAGCATTTCCCTGACACCAAAACCAGACAAAGACTCCACTAAAAAAGAGAACAACAGGCCAATATCCCTGATGAACATGGATGCAAAAGTTCCCAAGAAAATACCAGCAAACTGAATCCAA
Source organism: Proteles cristata cristata (assembly GCA_017311185.1). Classification (NCBI taxonomy): domain Eukaryota; kingdom Metazoa; phylum Chordata; class Mammalia; order Carnivora; family Hyaenidae; genus Proteles; species Proteles cristata. The sequence continues at coordinate 545,344 of JAESUZ010000007.1, read as the reverse complement.
TAATACATTAAAAGAATCGTTCACCATAATCAAATGGGATTTATTCTAGGTTGAAAGGATGGTTCGATATTCCCCAATCAATGTGATACACCACTTTAATAAAAGAACCATATGACCATTTCAAGAGATGCAGAAAAAGCATTTCACAAATATCGTCTTATAATAAAAACCTTCAACAAAGTAGGTTTAGAGAGAATATCTCAACATACCTCAATATAACAAAGGCCATATATGGAAAATCTACAGCTAAAATCATCTTCAATGGGGAAAAACTGAGAGCTTTTCCTCCATGATCAGGAAAACGACAGAGATGTCCATTCTCACCACTGTTACTTAACACTGTACTGGAAGTCCTAGCCACAGCAATCGCACAATAAAATGAAATACAAAGGCATCCAAATAGGCAAAGAAGTCGTCAAACTTTTACTATTTGTCCACTGTCACTCACAGGGACTTTTCTTGTGATAGTAATAGTAGTGGTGAAAGAGGCAGCAGTGGTTAAGCATAGCTGACAATTAGTGATCAGTTAGCAATGTGAGACACTGTGCTAACTACTTCACCCAGATCATCACACTTAACTCACCCAATATTCCCACAGAGCATTACTGCTGTTTCTATTTTCAGAAAAGAAATCCAGGGTTTAGAGAGGTTAAATCTGGCAGAGGAAGGGCTTCAATCCAGGCAGTCCCCCTGCAGAGCCTGAGCTTTTAACCACTTTACTACACTGTAGTGAGGGTTAATCAAGATGACATGTGAAAGTGCTTAGAAATTAGAAAGCACTAAACAAGTGTGAGGGAATTTTTATTACCACTTTCCAGGTACTTAGACAAGTGACCATGATTAGGCTTCATCCAATGTTAAGTATTTAAATATTGTTTCCCCTTGTAAATTCAGAAGACAATGCTTCATATTCAGCAAAAGCTGCAAAGTACCTGTGAAGGTTTTAAAGGTAGAACTTCAGGAAAATATTACTTTCTCATAGATATTTCTATGTTTTGCATATAGAGAAATGAGAGCAGAATTTTGATTTCATCTCTTCAGAAAGGTTTTTACAGAAAGGAGATTAACATTCTGGAGGAACTTGTTCAGTGTAGGTAAATACTTATATATGGATCATGAAGTAGATTAATTCACATTAGAAAGACATGAATGTCATCTACATTTCATCTATATTTTAAATGACAGTATAATTCTCTGACCCACAAAACACATTAGCTTACAACAATTTCTTTCATTTACTTATCAAATACTTTTAACATACTATGTCCTATGCTCTGTGACAAGCTCAGTGGGTAAAGGTAAAGACATAGGTCTACTCTCAAGAGTTCATTGGTTGGGTGTCTGGGTGCCTTAGTTGGTTGAGTGTCTGACTCTTGATTTCTCCGACTCTTGATTTTGGCTCAGGTCATGATCTTACAGTTCCTGGGATTGAGTGTCCTTGGGATTCTCTCTCTTCCTACCCCTCCCCTGCACAAGTGCACGTGCTCTCTCTCTCTCTCAAAAATAAACAATAATAATAAAAAAAGAGTTCATTGGTAAGTATACCATAATAGAATTCCATGTTATAAGCACAGCAACACCAGAAATAAACTCATGGCATTGTGAGGACTGGCAGAAGGAACATTGCCCAGAGGAGACAACTCATTACTTGGGTCTCACGGCAAGAGCCTATCTTGGTGGGGTGGTTGTGGTGTGGGGCAGCAGAGTGCACACAAGGAAACAGCATGCAAGAAGGATTCAGTGTGTGTGTACATCCAGGGAGCTGCAGGTTGCTGGGTGTAGCCAGAGTATTGGGAAATAAGACTGTCAGATCACAAAGGCCAAATATGTGTCATTAAGGAATTTTGCTCTTAATCTAGATGGTGATGGGTTACCCAGTGAAGGATTCATTTCAGAAAGAGGACTTGTCAAATGTGTAGGCTGTTATAGAAAAGGTTAAAATTAAAGGCAGAGAAGGAGGTTACTATACTGCTACAAGTGAGAGATGATGGGAAATGGAGAATAATCTGATTAAATTGCATATTTGGAGAATGGGAAGGAAGGACTTATTTACCAGGATAGTGAATACAGGAGAAGGGAGGAGGACAGGTCTAGTTTTAGACATGCTAAGTTTTGGGTACTGCTTATGGAGATGCTGATTTGGGATCATCAGTGTATGGATAATAGTTGAAGCATAAACACAAAATTGTCCATGAAGATTGTATATCTTAAGGGGAAGAGAAAAAAAATTCAAAAAGGAATTCTGGGAAACATCAACATTTGAAAAATGGCTCACTGGGAGGAAAGTCCAGAGGGGGATTTATATAAACCAAAGGAAGGTAGATTTTCAACTTGGAAGTCACTGGTGATCTTGGTGAAAGCACTTTGAGTAGAATGGTGGGAGAAAAAGCCAAAGTACAGTGGGTAGAAAGTGAATGTGTAGTGTTGGGGCACCTGGGTGGCCCAGTTGGTTAAGCTTCCAGCTTCAGCTCAGGCCATGATCTCATGGTTCATAAGTTCAGGCCCCACATTGGGCTCTCTGCTGTCAGTGCAGAGCATGCTTTGGATCCTTTGTTTCCCTCTTCTCTGCGCCTCCCCTGTTCACGGGTTTTCTAAAAAATTAACATTTAAAAAATTTTAAGAAAGTGACTGTGTAGTGTCAAAATGAAAAGAGTGAAGGCAGAAAGCTCTTTGAGATGTTTGGTTGTGACAGAAAGGTGTGGTAAGTGTGACAGAAGCCAATGAGCGGTTACTTCTCTTGTGTTGGAAACAGAATGGACCCAATGACAGTAATACAATAAAGCTTGATGATGCTGGCTTGTGTTTTACAAGTGATTGCTTAATTTTTGGCAGCTTGGACAAAAACAAATGCAGTAGTTAAACTATTAGGAAAATATGAAAGTGCTAGACTCAGGACAGGTAATCTGATCCAACAAAGAAGCCAGATTTTCCCAAGTTAATCATAGACAATAAGTTTTCAAAATATTATCATTTATTTGCTTTTCTAAAAATACCTATCAAGTATTTATTAAACTATATGTAAAACGTACAATAAAAATAAAGGTTTCAGTCTTCCTTTCTCACAACAGTGATGGGAACATAGCCCCATATATTTCTCACTGCATGCACTAAATCTCAAAGGAAGGGTGGTTATGTGTGATTTGAAAAAAGTGCTCTAGAGAGTCTGATCTGTATTCCTACTCTTTAGATGAAACTCTATGCCCTACAGAGCCACTCTAGGAAGGTAGTTCAGCAAATGTTAAAATGTCTAATATGCCCAATACAAGGGGTGGAGGCAAAAGCATTTGGTTTAGTATAGCTTCCCCACTAAATCTGATGTGGCCCTGGATAAGTTATTTAAGACTCCTTGAGTCTGTTCCCTCACCTGAAATTTGAAAGGGTTGTATGAGAGAATCTTTGAAGTTCTTTACAGCTCTTGATATTTTATGATTTGTTGACAACTGAGTCTAAGATTGCTGAATTTGCCTTTATTTTCTATTTGGTGACTTTCTAGAACATAAGGAACGATTTCCTTCCATGCCTCCTGTTTTAGCCATTTGCTGCTTTGTTTCTATCCATCTAATTCCTACTTAGGTTTGGCTTCCAACACTCCTTCCTCAATGGAGAATTCTCCAAACAACCAACCTTCCTTCCTTCCTTCGTTTCTTTTTTTAATGTTTATTTATTTTTGAGAGAGAGAGGTGGGAAGGGGGGAAGAGGGGGAGGGCCAGAGAGAGAGAGGCCGAAACAGAATCTGAAGCAGGCTCCAGCTCTGAGCTGTCAGCACACAGCCTAATGTGGGGCTTGAATTCATGAACCATGAGATCATGACCTGGGCTGAAGTTGGATGCTTAACCGACTGAACCACGCAGGTGCCCCTTTTTTCATGTTTAATTTTTTTAATGTTTATTTACAAGCTTTCTATTAGGAAGGAATCTCTCCTTCCTCTAAGCTCTCAGAAGACCTGATCTTTATTTTGCTTATAGGATTCTTTGCTTTGGCATTCATGTTTTATTTTCTAGACCAGAGGATGTTGCACATTTTCTATACAGGGCAAGATAATAAATATTTCATGTTTTGCATATCACACAGTCTGTATCGCAACTACTCAACTCTACTACTGTAGAGAAAGAGCAGCCATATGTAATGAGTGGGTGTGGCTATGTTCCAATAAAACTTTATTTACAAATAGGTGATGGTTTGACCTGTGGATCTCTGTTTGTTGACCCTTGTGCTAGACTATAAGGTTCTTGAGAGTAATTTCCATACTATTTTCCTTCTGCATTCTTTGTGATGTCTAGTAATGGCATATTCTTGACTGAAGAGGGCATACAAATAATTTAAATACATTGTGTTCACTTAAAATAGAAGGAAAGAAAATCAATGGCCATTACCTTTATGTTGTTCATTACCAAGAAAAAAATGAATGAATATGAAATCATATGAAGATGTGCAGGCACTAGCCCCCTGGCTTGCATCCCCCCTCAATAATCCAGAGTCTTTACATCACTTTATTTTGGACAGAGTATTTTTTCCTCTTCTAAATCTAGGGCAAAATAAAATTTCACTGGGCATGCAATGTCAAAAGTCAAGGGACCCTTCTGCATGTACACAACAGCATATTTCTCCCAATGTTTTGTTTTGAAAAATGTCAAGCTATCAGAAAGGTCGACTATACTCTTTACCTAGACTCTCCAGTTGGTATTCTGCCACATGTGCAAAAGCACACTTAAAAAATAAATTTTATTGTAAACCACATCCATTTTAAGTATATGCTTCAATAACGTTTGACAAATGTTATGTGTCCATGTAGGAACCACCGTACTCAAGATGAAGAACATTTTCATCACCCATAAAAGTTCCCTTGTGGCTCCTCCACCCGAGGCTCTGGGCAACCACTGATCCGCTTTGTGTCATGGATTATTCTGCATCCTCTAAAATTTCAAATAACTAGAATCATATGGTGGTCAGACTTTTGAATATGGCTTTTTTCCCTACTCTGAATAATGCTTCCATGAATTCTGAATAATTCATCCAAGTTGTGAATATTAATAGTTCATTCCTTTTTATTGCTAAATATTATTTCATTGTATAGATATACCACAATTTGTTTATCAGTTCACCTGTTGGTGGTGTATTGTTTAGGGATTTTAGTTATTTATGAATGTGGCTGCTGAGATCATTCTTATACAAGTCTTTTCTTCTTGTGAACAAATATTTTAATTTTTCTTGGGTTAAAAGCTAAGAGTGAGACTGCTAGGATGTAGGGTTAAGTGTGTGTTTATAATAAATTGCCAAACTCAAACCACACTTTTTAAAACACAGGAATTTGTTAATTTATTTGTCAAGATTCAAGAGAAAGCAAGTTCTCTTTCAAGGAACACAACTACATACTGAAGTGTATAGATTTAATGGACTCTCATTTGCTGCAGTCAGAGGAGTTAATGAGACCTAATATTGGCTGCTTTTACTTCTCTAACCAGACTGCTTTCACAGGTGAGAATGAACTGAGCAAGAGCAGAGGCCAACCACAAAGAGTGCTTTTAGTTCATTTCCTACATCTCATAAACTCCTGGAGTGGGAAAGGGCACAGAAACAGGAACTTCGCTGTGTGTATGACCATTTTAATGTCTGGGGTTACTGTTTTCTTTCATTTATTGAAAAAGCCAGAAGGCCTTCTGCTTGATGTCCTGCTAGGCCTAAGTAGAAATATAAGGACACTGGGATGGAAACTTCAGGAGGGCAGGCGGAGAGACTGCAGTATTACAGGGTGCTGGCAAAGGCCTCAACAGGATCTCTCTGCATTCATCTGTTCCACTTCTACCCACAGCCCACACGTGACCACTAGTAGTCTGTTTCTCCATCCTTGCTCCTTCCTCAGCCCTCCTGTTGTTTCTGTTCTTGTTTATAATAAACAAGAACACGGGTCCAGGGGTCCCTGAAGGATGGATGGTGTCAACGAGGGAGGGATGAGAGAGGCGTGAGAGTCTTTCTGGTGACCAGCCAGGCCTCTCCGCACTGTATGAGATTCAACTTTATTTTATGATTTAGTGTTTGGGGGATGGCACAGAGGTGGCATTCTGAGGATAAATCCTTTCATCAGTAAAAACTTTCCAGAACATTGATATTTAAAAGGATGGGGAACACCCCAGAGGTGGCATTAGCATAGTAAAGGCAAAAGTTAGTTCTCCTGAGCAGGGGTCAAAGCTCATCGCTTAATGGCAGCTATTAAGAAAGCAGGTCTTACAGGAATGCACTGTTGCTCCCATACCACAAAAGAAGAAATTCCTACAGTAAGTTCCTTCACAAAGGGCAATCATCGTATCAAGGCCAGAATGAGTCACTCCTAATACCAATTAACAAGGTGACTTGGGGGTCGGTACTCAAGCCAAAATAATTGGGTGGGGGTGGATATCAGGGTTGCTATCTGATGGTAAGAGTCCGTGCAACTTACCTTAACCTCATAAGGAATTCTTACTCAAATGAGTTCAGAAAATGGCTCTCAACAGTTCTCTTTGTAGGTCTCACTCTTGTCTTCCTTTTAGTGCCATACTTCCATTTTCTCTCACCTTTATGCCTTCTCAATGTGTGCACACCTGTGTATGTGTACGACTTTTAGCCTTTCTAGGTTTCTTTATCTGAAGCTTCTGTTCCCACTCTCTTCTTTCTGAACAGAAGCTACCAAATCTGTATCTTCAGACTTGTTAGGCATAAACTATGTACTATTAGAACTATTCCTAAACTAATAGAACTATCACTTTGCAATTGTTCATAATTGCCTTTGTTCTTTTCATCTGTGGTTTTCTAATACAGCTAGAACATTCTACTACAGGGTCCCATCTGAGACTGGGACTGCACACATTTTCCTCAATCTCCACATTAAAGGATAATACTGTGTTCAAATCGGCACAAAATCTACACTGAATATCTCTCAGCTCCTTAAAAAAAATTTCATTAGCAGCTGTGTTAATAATTTCTCTGCAAGTATTATAAATGTGTTTCATTTATATAACTATAGATACACAGTCTACCATGAAAGCTTCACTTTCCTTTTATAGTAACAATCATTTTTCAAATAAGGGAATCTGTGTAAGTTCAAACCATATTTAAGCCCCAAGAAATAAGCCTTGGTATTTAAATTACTAAGTGTCTCAGCCACTAGGGTCAATGCATGCAGTTGATGGAAACCACATAACTCTTATCAAATCATTCCAGGTTTTAGGACTTTTATTTTTGCACTTCTTTAAAAATATATGTGTGTGATGGAGCACCTGGGTGGCTCAGTGGTTGAGTGTTCTGACTCTTGATTTTAGTTCTTGTTAGGATCTCGTGGTTCGTGGGACTGAGTCCTACATTGGGCTCTGTGCTGACAGACTGCTTGGGATTTTCTCTCTCCCTCCCTCTCTCTGCAACCCGCCCTACCTCCCCCACTCATGCACATGCATGCTCTCTCTCAAAATAAATAAGCATTTAGAAAATGTGTGTTTGTCTGTGTATAAAATCTCAAACTTCAGAAAAGTTGCTATCCAGAATCATGCTACATCTAGTTGTTGTGTCTCTTTTCTACCCATCTAAAAAACTGCTCAGTGTGATCCTTGAACTTTCATGATTTTGAGACTTTTGAAGATTATAGATTATTTTGAAGAAGGTCCCACAATTTGGGTATGTTTTCTGTTTCCTCCTGATTAGATTCAGATTATGTATCTTTGGCAGCCATATCACAGAAGTGATGCTATGTTCTCCCTGCAGCCTATCAGGCAGCTGACAATTTTGATTTGTGCATTACTGACAACCTACACTTTGCTCACTTCATAAGGTTCATATGAGCCAGGTCTTTCCTCTTTGTAATAAATAACAATTTTGTAATGTTAACTATATTGGAATTAAAATTAAAATACTTAATTAAAAAGTAAGAATAAATAAAAGTTAAGAGAAGAACACTGATAAAAGGATCCATGAATTGCAATACTGGGTATTTACCCCCAAAATACAAAAACACTAACTCAAAAGGATATATGGACCTCTATGTTTATGGCAGCAATATTTGTAATTACCAAGATATGAAAACAGCCCAAATGTCAATCAACTGATGAATGGATAAAGATATGGTATATATACGCAATAGAATATTATCAACATAAAAAAGAATGAAATCTTGCCATTTACAATGACACGAATGGAACTAGTTATTCTCAGCAAAATAAGTCAAAGAGACAAATACCATATGATTTCACTCATATGTGGAATTTAGGAAACAAAACAAATGAGCAAAGGGAAAAAGAGAGTGAGAGAGACAAACCAAGAAGCAGACTCTTAACTATAGAGAACAAACTGATGGTTTCCAGTGGGGAGTGGGATGGGAAGTAGGTTAAATAGGGGATGGGGATTAAGGAGGGCACTTGCGATGGGCACTGGGTGATGTATGGAAATGTTCAATCACTGGATTATATACCTGAAACTAATGTTACACTGTATGCTAACTGACTGGGATTTAAATAAAAACTTAAAAAAATAATTCTATGGGGACCCACTCTGAAACTAGGTAAATATCCTGTTCCTCATTACATGCTCATTTTTCTTAGGAAATGGGTACAGTGTATTTCATGAACAAAATAAATATTTATCTTTCATTGTTAAAAAAAATGGCAGAATGATACTTGGAGCAGGATTAGAGATACAAGTTTTCCTGCTTGCACCAAGAGATCAATTACCATTTAAAATACGTCGTTATTTCCCAAAACAGCAGTATAATAAGTATATTCTTTCCTCATATTTTCCTTCATGTTTGAAACCTGAGACAAGTAAGCTTCAGAAGGGCAAAAGCTAAGGCCATGTCATTTCACCATGAACTTGGTATCCTTCACACCTTCCAGCCAAAGCTGTTACCACTTAGCAACCCCTCCTCTTTCCCCTGCCTTTACTTAGTCTATAAGCTTTACCAAGGCTGATATTTTCTCTCATTTCCCAGCATAATGATTATAGTACTCAGCCCTCAGGTCTCAGTTTAGCTATTATCTTTTTTTTTTTTTAATGTTTTATTTATTTCTAGGAGAGAGAGAGAGACAGCGTGAGCAGGGGAGGATCAGAGAGAGAGGGAGTCACAGACTCTGAAACAGGCTCCAGGCTCTGTTTCTCCAGTCGGCACAGAGCCCGACGTGGGGCTCGAACCCACGAACCGTGAGATCATGACCTAAGTGAAAGTCTGACGCTCAATCGACTAAGCCGCCCAGGCGCTCCTAGATATCATCTCTTTAGATATCATCAGGAGCTTTCCCCCTGACCTTGTACATCTCACACTCTGTCTTCACTGATTATAAGCCTTAAAATGTGATATATGTGTCTACATACACTGAGACTATGACTTTAATTTACTAACTAAAAATTTAATAATTTGACTAGAACAACACTAACAGATTTAAAGTGCTTTTCAAGGGTAAGCACCTTTATATCTATATAATCTATATCTATCTATCTATCCTTATCTATCTATCTATCTATCTATCTATCTATCTTTCATCTTTATACTCTTTAGATATAAAGGGTATCTGTGGATATCCTAAAGAGCACTATCTACCTACCACATTGTAAACTCCAAGAAGACTGAGGCTATGGCTTTAATTTACTAACCAAAATTTTAATAATTTGACTAGAACAACACCAATATATTTAAACTACTTTTCATTTTTCTGCTATCCCATCCCCTGCCTCTGGACTAAATAACCACAATCATGAGTTCTGTTCATCATTCCCTTGCTTAAAAAGCTTTTTATCACATATGTATGTGTCCCTAAAGAACATAATGTTTAGGGGCGCCTGGGTGGCTCAGTCGGTTAAGCGTCTGACTTCAGCTCAGATCAGGATCTCACAGCTCGGCTCATGAGTTTGAGTGCTGTGTTAGGCTCTATGCTGATAGCTCAGAGCCTGGAATCTGCTTCAGATTCTGTGTCTCCCTCTTTCTGTCCTACCCCTGCTCTCTCTCAAATATAAACATAAAATAACATTCTTTTTAAAAAAAAGAGTATCATGTTTAGTTTTCCTTGCTTTCATGCTTTATAAAAATAATATTAAAAAAAATGTCAGTAGGAAGGTATTAGAATAGGCTAGGCTCACCTTGTTCTATGAGTACACCTAGATAACACCCACGTGAGTGTAAATAACCCAGAAAACTACCTAAACACTGGCAGAACAGACTCCCCACAGCTGAATGTACAGAAGATGCCACACTGAATAGAGTAGGAAGGGTGGAAACATGGACAGGAGCCAAACTGACTTGTGGGACTAAGAGAGGGAGGGACATCCCAGGTGTGGGGAGGAGAGGAGTAGACCCCACCCCAGGCACAGGGTGCCCTCCCTGGGAAGATGACTCCCGAAAACATTTGGCTCTGAAAAATAGAGGGGATTAACTTCACCAGTTCTTACAATCAGTGGGGCTTAAACCTTAGAACTTTAAAAATCAATGAATTCAGCTCTGGGAGAGCCAGAGGCAATAGGAAACGGAGTCTCTGCCCTTAAAGAGACAGCACAACAGAGTCCCACTGAGATACAGTGCAGAAGCAGCAATTTGAAAGATGCCAGGGGTATATGGGAGGGAGATCCGTTTACTAATTTCAGAGCCTGTGCTGGGGAAACAGGGATTGCTGAGAGGCTTCTGTAAGAACAAAACGGCTGGCAGAACCATTTGTCTCCACCCACCCCAGCCTAGGTACACGGACACATGCAGGAACCAGTGCAGTGCCAACAGTCTCCACCTAGATTGTTAACAGGGTGCCCTGCCACTGTGTGCTTCTGCGGAAACACTCCCTCCAACCTGGCCTTGGCAGGGGTTTTCTAAAGCAGCTCCAAGTCTCCTCCCATAGCAGACCTGTACAAACTGCTAACACTGCACGCCCAGCCCCCATGTTCCCTTTTGACTTGTCCCGTCCAACATGCACTCAGCACACCCATTCAAGGCAGTGCAACCAAAGTGGCAATGTGCAAGCAGCCCTGAAAGAGCACCACTCTAAAGTGACTCCTGCCTGGGGAGAGGTGAGGAAACTCCATACACTAGTTCCGTTGTGGCTCCAGTGGTGGGCTGGGGGCAGATATTGGTTCTGACTAAAGGCCCCACCCATCGATGAAAGCTTCTCAGGAAGATGACACAGGGAAAGTGCCTGCTATTCAGTGTGATCGCAGCTCTGACAAACACATGGTCTGACCCAACTCGAACCCAAGGCAGACCCAGACTCCTGTGCACACAATAGGCAAAGAGGGAAATTGCAGACAACTGGGACTGAAGTTAAATACAGCTCAGCCACAATAGTAGGACACATGCAACGTATATAGGAGACAACCCTGAAGCGCCAGGCTCTGGTGAATAGGGGACATCACCCTAAAGAGCACCACAGGACCTCTTCTTTATAAAGCCACTACTAAGAGCATGAGACATAGCGGACTTTCCTAACACATAGAGACAGACACAGAAAGTTAGACAAAATGAGGAGGCAAACACATACATCCCAAATCAAGGAACAGGACAAAATCACAGCAAGAGAGTAAAACAAAACAAAGATAAGCAACATAATGGATAGAGACCTTAAAGTAATAGTCATAAAGAAATAAAGTCATACTAGTCCTCACTGGATTTGAGGAGAGGGAAAACACTCCAAAAAAAAAAAAAAAAAAAAAAGAAAAGAAAAGAAAAAGAAAAGACAGAAAGCATAAAAAAGCACCAGCAAGAGATGAAAACCTCAGTAAATGATATTAAAAACATGTTAGAGGGAAGAAATAGACTAGAGAAAGCAGAAGAATGGATCAGTGACCTAGAGGAGAGAGTAATGGAAGGCAATCAAGCTAAACAGGAGAAAGGAAAAAGATGAATATAGAATGAAAATACATCAAGGGAACTCAGCAACACTGTCAAGTGTAATCACATTTGCATTATAGGGATCCCAGAGGGAAAAGAGAGAGAAAAGTGGGCAGAAAACTTGTTTAAAGAAATAACAGTGAAAACTTCTCAAAACTGGGGAAGGAAACAGAAATCCAGATCCAGGAGGCAGAGAGCTCCCACAACAAAATCAACCCAAGGAGGTCCAAACAAAAACACACAGTAACTAAAATAGCAAAAAAGTAGTGATAAAGAGAATTTTAAAAGCAGCAAGAGAAAAGAAAACACTTATATACAAGGGATACCCCATAATGCTATCAGCTAATATCTCAGCAGAAACTATGTAGATCAGAAGTGAGTGGCATGATATATTCAAAATGCCGAAAGAAAAAAAAAAAACTGCAACCAATAATACTCTATCCAACAAGGCTATCATTCACAACAGAAGAAGAGGTAAAGAGTTTCCTAAACAGAAGTTAAAGAAGTTCATCACCACTAAACCAGCCTTAAAAGAAAGTTAAAGAGCACTCTTTGTTGGAAAGGAAAGACAATAAGCAGGAATAGGAAAGTAGGAGCACAAACACAGTAAAATTAAGTATATTATAAAAATCAGTCAAGGGATTCACAAAATAAAAATGAAATATAACACCATATACCTAAAGTGTGGTGGGGAGAAGAGTAAAAATTTAGTGCTTTTAGAATGGGTTCAAACATATTATAGATAGTTATATGTATAAGATGTTATATAGAAACCCAGTGGTAACCACAAACCAAAAACTGATAGCAGACATATAAAAAATAAGAAAAGGAATCCAAATACATCACTAAACAAAGCCAGGAAACTAAGAGAGGAGAGCAAAACAAGGAAGGATCAGAGAACTACAAAAACAACCATAAGATAAATAAATAAAATGTCAATAAGTACATATCTATTAATAATTAATTTGAATGTGAATGGACTAATCAGTCCAAAAGACACAAAGAGACGGAGTGGATAAAAAAGACCCTGCCTACAATATGCTGCCTACAAGAAACTCATTTCATACCTAAGACACATGCAGACTGAAAGTGAAGACATGGAAAAGCATTTATCATGCAAATGGAAGTGAACAGAAAGCCAGGGCAGCAATACTTGTATTGGACAAAACAGATTTTAAAAACAAAAAATGTAACAAGAGGCAAAGGACACTACAGAATCATAAAGGAAAGAATCCAATGAGAATACATAACAATTGCAAATATTTATGCACCCAACATGAAGACTCCAAATACATAGAGCAGCTACTAACAAACATAAAGTAAATAATCAATACTAATACAGTAATAGTGGGGGACTTTACATCTCTGTACATCAATGTGTAGACCATCCAAATGGAACATTAACAAGAAAACAATAGCTCTGAATAAATGACACAACGGACCAGATGGCTTTATCAGATATATGTAGAACATTATATCTTGAAACAGTAGAATACACATTCTTTTCATGTGCACATGGAATATTCTCCAGAATAGATCACATGTTGGGTCACAAAATAAGTTTCAACAAATTCAAAAAGACTTAAGTTGGGACACCAACGTGGCTCAGTTGGTTGAGTGTCTGACTCTTGATATCAGCTCAGGTCATGATCTCACTGTCATGAGATTGAGCCTCACATCCATGCTCAGCACAAAGCCTGCTTAGGATTCTCTCTTTCTCTCTCTCTCTGACTCTCCCTCCATGCTTTCTCTGTCAAAATAAATAAACTTAAAAAAAAACACAACAATCTGAAGCCATCTTTTCTCACCACAATGCTATGAAACTAGAAGTCAACCACAAGAAAAAATCTGGAAAGAGCATAAATACATGAAAGTTAAATAACATGCTACTAAATAATGAATGGTTCAACAAAGAAATCAAAAAGGAAATAAAAGAATACATAGAGACAAATGAAAATGAACACACAATGCTCCAAAATTCTGAGGATGCAGCAAAAGCTGTTCTAAGAGGGAAGTTTATAGCAATACAGGTATGCCTCAAGAAGCAAGAAAAATCTCAAATAAACAACCTAACCTTAAGGCTAAAGGAGCTAGAAAAAGAACAAACAAAACCCCCAAACTGTAGAAGAAAGGATATAAGAAAGATCTGAACAGAAATACATGAAATAGAAACTAAAGAATTATACAAAACATAAGTGAAACCAGAACCTTGTTCTTTGAAAAGAACAAAATTGATAAACCTTTAGCCAGACTCATAAAAGAGAAAGAGGTGGGGAGAGAGAGAGAGAACTCAAATAAACTCAGAAATGAAAAAGGAACAACTGACATCACAGAAATACAAAGGACTTTAAGAGAATGTCAGGAAAATAATTATGGTTGGCCATCAAATTGGACAACCCAGAAGAAATGGATAAATTCCTAGAAACAGCCTCCTGAAAACTGAATCAGGAAAAAACAGAAAATTTGAACAGAACAACTGCCAATGATGAAAGTGAATCAGTAACCAAAAAACTCCCAACAAACAAAAATCTAACCCAGATGGCTTCACAGGTAAATTCTATCAAGCATCTGAAGAAGAGTTAATACCTATTCTTCTAAGCCAACTTCATTTTATGAGGATTCCCTTATCCTGAAACCAAAACAGGATAAAGACAATACAGAGAAGGGGGGAGAGAGAGAGAGAGAACTACAGGCCAATATTTCTGATGAACACACATGCAAAACTCCTCAAAAAAATATTAGTGAATCCAACAATACATTAGAAAAATCATTCACAATGCTCAAGTGGGATTCACTTTTGGGATGCAAGCATGGTTCAATATGTGCAAATCAATCAAGGTGATACATCACATCAACAAGAGAAAGGCTAAATAAAAACCATATGATCATTTCAACAATTGTAGAAAAAGCCTTTGACACAGTACAACATCCATTTATGATAAAAACTCTTAAGGGGTTTACAGGGAACATACCTCAACATAATAAAGGACATGAAAACCCACAACTAACAATCATACTCAATGGTAAAAAACTAAGAGCTTTTCCTGTTAGATCAGGAATAAGACGAGGCTGTCCACTCTCATCACTTTTATTCAACATAGTACTGGAAGTCCTAGCCACAGCAATTGGTCAAGAAAAGGAAACAAAGTGCATCCAAATTGGTAGGGAAGAAGTAGAACTTCTGCTCTTTGCAAATGACATGATACTCTGTATAGAAAACCCTAAAGACTCCACCAAAAACTTAGAACTGATAAATGAATTCAGTAAGGTCACAGGATACAAAATCAATATGCAGAAATCCATTGCAATTTCTATACACTAATACTGAAGTAGTAAAAAGAGAAATTAAGAAAACAAATCTTTAAAATTTCACCCCAAATAATATCTAGGAATAAACTTAACCAATGATGTAAAAGACCTGTACCCTAAAAAGTATAAAATACCAATAAAAGGAATTGAAGATGACACAAATGGAAAGAAATTCCATGCACATGGATCGAAAAAAAAATTGTTAAACGTCCATACAACCCAAAGCAATCTACAGATTTAATGCAATCCCTATGAAAATACTGACGACATTTTCCACATAACGAGAACAAATAATCCTAAAATTTGTAGGGAACTATAAAAAAACCCCACGTAGTCAAAGCAATCTTGAAAAAGAACAAAATCAGAGGTATCATAATCCCAGATTTCAAGATATACTACAAAGTTGTAGAAAGCAAAACAGTATGGAATCAGCACAGAAACAGATCTATGATCCTCAAGGATCAATAGAACAGAATGGGAATCCCAGAAACAAATCCATGATCAACTGATCTTCAGCAAAGGAGGCAAAAATATGCAATGAGAAAAAGGGTCCCTTCAACAAATGGTGCTGGGAAAACTAGACAGCTACATGCAAAAGAATAAAACTGGACAACCTTCTTACAACATACTGAAAAATAAACTCAAAATGGATTAAAGACCTAAATGTGAGACCTAAAGCCATAAAAATCCAAGAAGAGAGCATAGGTAGTAACTTCTTTGACATTGGCCATAGCAACATTTTTCTAGATAAGTCTCCTAAGGAAAGGGAAACAAAAGCTAAAATAAACTATTGGGACTACATCAAATTTAAAAGCTTCTGCTCAGAAAAGGAAACAATCAACAAAACTATAAGACAACCTACTGAATGGGAGGAGATATTTGGAAGTGACATATCTGATAAAGGGTTAGTGTCCAAAATATATAAAGAACTTATACAATTCAACATCCTAAAAACAAATAATCCAATAAAAAGATGGGCAGAAGACATGAACAGACATTTCTCCAAAGAAGACATTCAGATGAACAACAGACACATGAAAAGATGTTCCACATCACTCATCATCCGGGAAATGCAAATCAAAACCACAAGTGCTCCTTAGATTTTTTTTTGACCTGGGATTGAGAAATTGAGGAATGGAAATTAATCCTTTCACTTTGTTACATGTAGGTCTTCAATAATTGAGTCAAGGTGGAGTTTTAAGTCTTTTTTGGGGGGAGAGGGAGGTGGTATGCAGGTTGATAACTTATAAATAATGGGCTCTGATAGGACAAGTACTCATCTGAGTTCCTTGCATTTGACTTAATTTAACTTGTGAAATTTAAATGGAGCTCATGGGCTTATCTTGAAAGCTTTTGCTAAAAGATTTGCTAAAAGCTTTTTGCTAAAAAGTCCCCTGTTCCAAATGGGACATAAGAGCAGTATTTATATAAAAAGATCACATCAGGTAGATGAGAGACATTTGATTCCTTATTTACTTAATAAATTCTAAAATGATGGCTTGGAAAAGTAGGCTTATAGTCTAACCATGGTGCTATTATTAGGCTTGATTGTTGTACACAGTTCTAGGCCTAGTGTATCAATAAAACAAATATTTATTGTTTGATTTCTAAAAATATATATATACACTATACAATACATATAGTTTATATACACACACAATGGAATATTACTCAGCCATAAAGAATGAAATCTTGCATTTGTAACAACATGGATATATTGAGTATTATGCTAAATGAAATAAGTCAGTCAAAGACAAATACTATATTATTTTACTCATGTGGAATTTAAGAAACAAAACAAACACAAAAAAGAAACAAAAATCAAACTCTTAAACATAGCAAACTGATGGGAAGGCTGGTGGGGGGAAGGCTGAAATATGTGAAGGGGTTTACAAGTACAGTTATAGTGATGAGCACTGAATAATATGTAGACTTGCTGAACCGCAATATTATACACCTTAAACTAATATAACGCTGCATGTTAATTACACTGGAAGTAAAAAACATATGTGAATTTAATTTACTGAAGTTTACTAATATTTTTAGAATTTTTTGTTTTTTAGTTCACGAGAGAGACTGGACTACATTTTTTTTTTCTTACACCATACTTGTCTGGTTTTGTTATCAACGTTGTGCTGGCCTTGAAGAACGAATTGGGACTACATCCCACATTTTCTCTTTCTGGAATATTTTTAAGAATGTAATCTTCTATTCCTTGAATATGTGCTAGAACTGGCTATAAAATCATCTAGGTCTTACATTTTCTTTGTGGAAAGATTGTTAATAACCAATTCAACTTCTTTATGGTTAAGGATCTATTCAGGCTTTCTCTCTCCTCCTCTCTTCCTTCCTTGTTGCTCTTTTTATAGTAATCTCTACATCCAATGGGGGTCTTAAACTCATGGCCCTGAGATTAAGAGTTGCACACTCTTCCAGCTGAGCCAGCCAGGTGCCTCATGAGGCTTTCTAGTTCTTGTTGAACTAGTTTACTTAAGCTTTTAAATGTACTGGTATAAAGCTGTTCAAAGTAGTCTCAACTTTTAAATTCCTCTTCAATATGTAGTTGATTTTCCTTTTTTATACTTTATATTACTTGTGTCTCTTTTTTTCTTGATCAATCTTGCCAGAAGTTTTTCTATTTTATTAGTTTTTATGGATAACTAGTTTTTGCTTTGTTAATACTCTCCAATTTTTGTTTTCTAATTATCTTTATTATAATCTCCCTTCTCTCTGTAGATCAATCTGGCTGGTGTTACTCTATGATTGTTAGGTTATAGATACTTGACTAGCCTTATACCTTATTCTTTTCAAATATAAGCACTTAAGGCTACATATTTTTCTTACAATTTTGCTTTAACTGCATCCCCCAAGCTTTGATATGTAGTATTTTCATTATTCTATTTTAAGTTTAAAAATCTGTTATTTATTCTATGACTATTGATTTCTACCTTATCGGAATTACATTCAGGGCAAATTGATTGCATAATACTCCTATTTAAAGCTATTAACATCCCTTTAAGCATTGTTTTTGGATATGCTATACTTTAATTATTGTCAGTTCAAAATAATTTATAATTTTCCATTTGATTTTATAGACATGTTACTGATTTTAAACATACTATGCAGGCTAGGAAAGAATGTATGTATTTTGCAGTTGTTGGGTATAGTGATGTATAAATATCAGTTTGTTATGTGCTAGACCATAAAACAATCTTAGTAAATTAAAAGAGTCTGAAATCAGACAAACTATGTTCTCTGACCATAGTGGAATAAAATTACATATCCTTTCTGACCATTTATGCCTAGTAACTGGAGGGTTTTTCACATTTCATTTAATGTAAATATTGATATATTTGCTTTATGTCCATTGTTTTCTGTTTGTCCCTCTGTTTTGTTCTCCTGTTCCTTTCCTTCCTTCTTTTGAAATATTTCAAATGCATACACATATATATTTCACCCCAATTAGAACAAAGTTTTTATTTAAATTCCAGTTAGTTGACATACAATGTAATATTAGTTTCATGTGTACAATCTGGTGACTCAACACTTCCATATAATACCCAGTGCTCATCACAACAAGTGCCCTCCTTAATCTCTACCACCTATTTAACCCATCTCTCTATCCACTTCCTCTCTGGTAACATCAGTTTGTTCTCTATAGTTAAGAGTCTGTTTCTTGGCTACATATTGTTTTCTAAGATACTTTGCTAGTAGTGGCTCTAAGGGATTATAACATACAACCTTAACTTCACAGTCTACTGAGAGCTGATCTTATCACTTTGTGTAAGATGTGGAACTGTTGTACCCTTATAGGCTCATTTTCTGTCCTCCCCATTCTTTATAGTATAGTTATCATATGTAGTACGCCCACATATGTTGTAACTCTATGAGACAATGCTAAAATTTTTGCTTTAAGCCATCACATATACTTTTTAATTTTGTTAAAGAAATAAAGAGGCAGAAGTGTTCATTTCCAGTGCTCTTCATTCTGTCTTAAAGGTGAAAATTTTCACAGGTATCATTTTCCTTCAACCTGAAGAACTTCTTTGACACGTTTGGTAGTACAAACTTGTTGTCAACAGATTCTCTTAGGCATCTATTTTTTAAATATGCAGATGTATTTATTTCACCTTTATTCTTGAAGAGGTTTTTCTGGATTGATGTGTTTTCTAAAGATGTTCAGAGGTTTCCAGACTTTGTTGATATATCAGACTCTATTTGAATCATGATTTGCCTTATGCAATGTGGCTATTTTCAAAAATTTCTTTTTATATTTGATGTTTAGCAGTCTGACTATAACTGACCTAGGCATGACTGTCTTTGTATTTATTCTTTTGGGGGTTTGTTGAGCTTCTTTACTCTTCATATTTATGTCTTTCACAAATCTAGAAAAATTTGTCATTATTTTTAAAAATATTTTAATACCTCATTCTCTATTTTCCTTCAAGATATCCAATAATATGTATATTACAGGTTGATATTGTCCAACAAGTACCTGAGGTTCTGTGCCTTTTCCTTTTCTTCTTTGTTAACCACACCCCCTCCCCCCGCTTCCCCATTCTCCAGATTGGGTAATTCCTATTGATATAATTTCAAGTTCAACAATGATTCCTTTCGCTACCTCCACTCTTTTTAAAAATTCAAGTATAGGGGACAGCACCAATGGTGGTGATGTGGTGGCATGGCGGCTTGTGGTGCTGGCGCTACTGAGCACCAAAAGGTGCTCTGGAGCAGGGAGCAGGATATCACATAGATGATATCACATCACTGATATGGTCAGCCACAGCTGGGTAAAGGGGAGCAAGATGCTGAAGGAAGACCCACTGCCTGACCTGAAGATGAAACACGAGACGGACTTGGATGACCACTCTGGTGAGTACTTGTGTATCTTCCTCCCAAAGCATGTAGGCAAGACCAGTATTGAAGTGAAGGGACTCCCCAACATCAA
The DNA here is from genome assembly GCA_017311185.1 of Proteles cristata cristata. Lineage (NCBI taxonomy): Eukaryota > Metazoa > Chordata > Mammalia > Carnivora > Hyaenidae > Proteles > Proteles cristata. The sequence continues at coordinate 525,266 of JAESUZ010000007.1, read as the reverse complement.
GGCTGTGAAGAAGTCAGAGATACCACTGAGGGGTGTGCTGGGGCTGCATGTTGGACTCCTTCTCCCTGGTCAGCAACTGGGTGTGGTACAAGATGGAAAGCTCCAGGCCATTAGCAACAGCTCCCAGAGCAAGTTCTTCATGGTGTTCTTGGAGACTGGGATTGCGGGGAGCTGCACATCTGGAACCTGAACCTGGAGGAAGATGCTGACAAGTATGCCTGCAATGGCACTAACTTGGAGGGCATCAGCAGCCAGGCCGTCACCATGCTGCATGTGTGAAACTGCTTTGCTGTGCTCTGGCCCGTGGACAGTGGGGCCGAGGTGCTGGTGCTGGTCACTGCCATCTTCATCTGTGAGAAGTGGAGGAAGCCGGATGAGATCCTGGATAACGAGGACACAGGCTCTGCTTCTTTGAAGGGCAGCAGACACATCAGCGACAAAAATAAGAACATTCACCGGAGAAATGGCAACTGAGGCTTCTAACCTCTGTCCAAACACAGCTCAGAGTCTGGTGTTTGCAGATTCCATGCTCTTTCCTCTTAAAGTAGACCCGCCCCATGAAAGCCAGCCATGCTGTGGGTCAGATCACACGTTTTTCCCCTTTTGTAAACTAAACTATGTTTTTCTACATGTATAATTTCATTCCTTAGCGGTTTTGTTTTTCCTTTTTAAACACTTTGTGAATGTCTTGGGGGAGCCATGAACTTCCTGTGAGACTCCTGCTGGCTTCTGCCCCTTCCCCCCCTCCCGTCTCTCCTGTCCCCAGCTGCCCCCCAACCTGTCCCCTCAGTGTCCTTTGGGCATTTGGTTTCCTAGCCCTTTGTGGGGGTTGTGAAGGGCAGACTGCCCTTTGGGGCTCTACCTCCTGAGTCTGCTGGGCCTTGCTGGAAATCTTTGTTGAAGGTCACAGGTCATGCACGGTACAAGTATCCTGGCTATCTGAAGGCAGTGCTGGCAGGTTGCCTCAGGTCTGTGTCGTGTGTGGAGACAGGCTGGACCGTTGGCTGCTGGAGGGCCCTGCAGGCCCCTCACTGTTCCTGCTGTCCGCACGCCCAGTTGCCGAGGAGTAGTCTCGTGACCATGGCTATGGGAGCTGCTGTGATAGCAACTGCAGAACCCCTCCCCAACTGCTCCCCCAGCATCTTGACTGGCCCTCCATTCCACCTGCTCACCAATAAAGAAAGGCTGACTGGTAAAAACAAAAATTATAATTGACACACAATATTATATTAATTTCAATTTTACAAAATGGTGATTCAATATTTTCATACATTATGAAATGGTCACAATAGGTCTAGTTACCATTCATCACCATAAAAGGTATTGCAATTTTATTGACTACATTCCCTATGCTGTACACTGCATGTCGATGGCTATTTATAACTTGAAGTCTGTCTCTCAACTCCCTTCACTTATTTTGCCTGTCCTTCCACTCCCCCCCTTCTGGTAATCACCAGTTTGTTTTCTTATCTATGCATCTGTTTCTCTTATCTTTTTCCAAACTACATATAAGTGAAATCACACAGTATTTGCCTTTCTCAGTTTGACTTATTTCACATAGTGTAATACCCCGTAAGTCCATCCATGTTGCCACAAATGGCAAAATTTTCTTTCTTATGGATAAATAATACTCCTGTGTGTGTTTATATGTGTGTGTGTGTGTGAGTATCTCATATCTTCATCATTTATTCATCTACAGATAGACATTTAGGGTGCTTCCATATTTTGGCTATTGTAATAATCTTGCGATAAATATGGGGGCACATATATCTTTTCAAATTAGTGTTTTCATTTGCTTCACATAAATACACAGAAGTGGAACTCCTGAATCATATGATAATTCCGTTTTTACTTTTTGAGGAATCTACATATCATTGTCCATACTGGATACAGCAATTGGCATTCCTACCAACAGTGCCTGAGAATTCCCATTTCCACATCCACACCAACAGTTATTTTATCTTTTTCTTTTTAAGAGAGAGAGGGAGAGAGTGAGACTGGGGGAGGGGCAGAGGGAGAGAGAGAATGTCAAGCAGGTTCCATGCTCAGTGTGGAGCCCAATGCAGGGCTTGATCCCACTACCCTAGGATCATGACCTGAGCTAAAATCAAGAGTTAGATGCTTAACTGACTGAGCCATCCAGATGCCCCATTTTTTTTTTTTTTTTTTTTGGTCTTTTTGATAATAGCCATTCTCTTGTTACCTCCTTAGGGCTCCTTAAGTCCCCTTAAAATTTTAAAAATTTAAACTTATTTTGTAAATAAGTTTACAATTCTCCCAGCTTTCCCTAATGTTAACATGGTACACAACTATGACATAATTATCAAGCCCAAAAAATTAACACTGGTATAAAACAATGAGCTAATTTACAGACCATATTAGCATTTTGACAGTTTTCTCACTAATGTCCTTTTTTTTTGGGCCCCCGGATCCAATTCAGGATCCCACAGTAACTTTAGTTGCCACATCTCTCTAGTTCCTCTAATATGTGAGTTTTTCAGTCTTTGCATTTTGGTCAGTTATTTTGTAGACCATCCTCAATTTGGATGTCAGATCTTTTCTTGTGATTAAGTGACAGTTGTGCATTTTTGACAAGAATACCACAAAAGTGATGCTGTGAACTTCTAAGTACATAATATCAAAGGGAAAATGGTGTTGATATGCTAGCTTTGATCACATGGTTAAGGTAATATCCACCAAGTTCTTTATGATAAAGTTTCTACTTTCCCTTTTTGTAATTAAAACTCATCTTCTGGGGAGTTATTCTAAGGCTCTGAATCTGAAGCTCATAATACTTTTTTTTTTATTTAAAAAATTTTTTTAATGTTTTATTTATTTCTAGGAGAGAGAGAGAGAGAGAGAGAGAGACAGCGTGAGCAGGGGAGGGTCAGAGAGAGGAGTCACAGACTCTGAAACAGGCTCCAGGCTCTGAGCTGGCAGTCAGCACAGAGCCCGACGCGGGGCTCAAACCCACGAACCGCGAGATCATGACCTAAGTGAAAGGCGGACGCTTAACCAACTAAGCCACCCAGGCGCCCCTGAAGCTCATAATACTTTTGCTCACTAATTTTTATCCTCTCTTGAAATAATTACAAATATTTGTAATACTGTAATAATTACTCTTGCAATAATTACAAGTACTGTGGTATTTGTCTAATGGTGATTTTTTTTCTTTTTATCATCATCATCCCCTCTCATTTATTATTTAGTGAATTTTAAAAATATCTGTTATTGTATTTTTTTAGTTTGATTTTGAAAAAATGTTTTAATGTTTATTTATATTTGAGAGAGAGAGAGAGCGAGTGCAAGCGAGCAGGGGAGGGGCAGAGAGAGAGAGGGAGACACAGAATCTGAAGCAGGCTCCAGGCTCTGAGCTGTTAGCACAGAGCCCAATGATGGGCTCGAACTTACGAGCCATGAGATTATGACCTGAGCTGAAGTTGAGTGCTTAACCAACTGAGCCACCCAAGTGCCCCTAGTTTTTTTTATTTTTTATATTTTTTAAGCAGGCATTTGACTTTGTTAGACTCAAACTGTAAAACTCTACTCAGGGACAATAGCCAAAACCTCACTTTAGTTCTTTTGTCTTTAGCTGAGCCTATCCCACACACGTATGGTACAAGGGTCATTCAGACATTATTTAATTAGGGAACCCCACTTTCTGGCTCTCTCCTTTCTGACCCTCATTCTCATATGCTACCAGTTGTTTTTGTCCTGAAATTTGTCCTCTAGCTCTTTAGGCTTGAAAGACTGTGGATTTTCTATGGTAATTCTAGTCACTGCCTGTGGTACCATTTTATGCCCTGCCCTGAGACTAAAAAGCCATAAACCATGAAACTTACACCATGCCATTCTCTTCTTCCAAGTGTCTATTCCAATCAGAAAGTGTCCACCTTTGAATAGCCTCTAGTATCTTTAGGTATTTGTTTTCTATACTTTACCCAGAGTTTATACTGGCCATCTACAGGAGGATCAGTCTGAGCGGAGCTTATTCGGTCAAACCTAAAGCAGAAGTGGATCATGCTGATTCTTTCACATTTGTTAAGACTTGCTCTATGGCCTACTGCAATCATTTCTTGTAAATTTTCCATGTGTTCTTACAAAGAATGTATATTCCTAATATTGCACATAAGGTCCTAGGTGTGTTAAACCAAGTTTGCTAATTGTTTTAATCAAACTTTTTACACATTTAATAACTGTTTGCTTGACCTACCATTTGAAAGCAGTGTGATGAAATCTCTGCTATGATGCTGGATGTGTCCATTTCTCCCTCAGTCAGTTAATGATTTTAGGTTATAGTAATAATGATGGTGATGATACTGCTTCATATGATTGCAGTGGAAGGGCAATTAAATTTATAATCTGTGCCATTACTGTTTTTTTTTTTTTTTTTTACTAGATCAACTCTGAATGCAGCTTTGAGGGTAGTTTCTACAACAGTCAAAGCATCACGTAACTATTCTCGCCAGACTTAAATTAGCAGTGTGTCAAGTAATAGACTGAAAAGAATCTAGGGTGGGATTTAGGAGACCTGAATTTGAATCACAGTTCTTACTGGTAACAGGCTGTGAAACTTCTGACAAGTACGCTACTCCACACACCCTTTCCTCTTCTGAGTTCCACTGCCCTCATTTCTAAAACAAGAGGACTTAACTAGAACAGATACTATGAAGGCCTCCTCTCTGGTTCTGATATTCTCTGTGTCAATAAGACATTCTCTATATCAGTACATGTCCTATAAGACACAGACTTCACATTACTGATGAAGAAAAGGGCAGGTCGTCCTTTACAGCTTCAGTAAGTGCCACAGAGTGAAAGAAGACAACAGGTTGTAACTGGTATCAGGAAGAGTACTATTACCTGTGAAGATTCGAAGGATTTCTAATCTCATATAATTAACTACGGAGTCCATGTTCTGGCTCCTTAGTACAAAGAAAACAATGTGGTTAATGGCCAGTTCCAGGCCTTGGCTGCTATAATGAAAATCGAACAGGCACCTGCATGGCTTTGCACATGACTCAGTAAAATACAATCCCCTTGTTGTAGGGTTGCATTTATATCTTCTTTGTTTATATACAGAACTTTCCTGTCACCTTCTGAAGTGCTCGCCACAGCCTCTTTGATCCAACTATATCATATCAATTATTTAAGATCTGTACATCATTTATCAATTAACAGTCTCCTTGGCTCCAGAAAATATATACACACACAATTTGTATGCGTATTCTTTATATATTCAATAAAGAACAGGTCACTATGAATTAAAAATAAAGATGCTAATAAAATATTTAACGTTTTTTAAAATGCAATGAAACATCAAGAAATTATAGGTCTTTTAATTTGCTTTTTCAGTGTATCCTACCCAGGTGACAATATTAAACATGTATGAAATTAAAGTCACAAAAATGTTGCTTTGTCTCATTTGTCAGTTCAATAAAGTGAGGACACATCAATTCAGGTTACAGGAAGGGAAATCCTGGACAGGAGCTCAGGAGATAGGATCCAGGTCATGTTCTAACACTAAGGAGCTGTATGATCTCTTTGCCACATTTCAATTCGCTCATCTGTAATACAGACTATTTATAATTTCCAACAGTAATGTCTGTTAATCTATTTTCCCAGCACTCAGTAATACTTTCACTGGTCTTTTTTGACGATAAAAAACATGTAACGTAAATTTACCTTCTAACAATCTTAAAGTATACATTACAATCTAATTAACTGTATGCACAAACTTACAATTTGTTGTAAAACAGATCTCCAGAACTTTTTCATCTCTCATGACTGAAACTCAATACTCATTTAACAGCAACTTCCCATTTCCCTTCACCTCAGCTCCTGGCAACCACCATTCTACTTTCTGTTTTACAAGTTTGACTACTTCAGATATCTCAAATAAGTGAAATCATGCAGTATTTGTCCCTTGTGACTGGCTTATTTTGCTTACCATATTGCCCTCAGGTTCATCCATGTTGTAGCATAAGACAGGATCTTCTTCTTTTTTATGGATGAATAATATTCTGTGTGTGTGTGTGTGTGTACACACACACAGTTTCTTTATCCATTCATTTGTCAATGGATATTTAAGTTCTTTCCACCTCTTGGCTATAATGAATAATGCTACAGTAAACATGAGAGTGCAAATGCAGGCATACCTCATTTTATTGTGCTCTGCAGATAGCGTATTGTTTTACAAATTGAAGGTCTGTGGCAACTCTGCATCGAGCAAGTCTATCAGCACCATTTTTCCAACAGCATTTGCTCACTTCATGTTTCTGTGCCACATTTGGAAATTCTTGAAATACTTCAAACTTTTTCATTTTTGTGTTTGTTATAGTGATCTGTGATTAGTGATCTTTGATGTTACCATTGTAATTGTTTGGGGGCACCATGAATTGCACTCATATAAGATGGTGAACATGATAAATGTGGTCTGTGTTCTGAATGCCCCATCCATCAGCTGGCCCCTCAACTCTCTCCCTTTCCTTGGGCCTCCCTATTCTTTGGTACACAATACTGAAATTAGGCCAATTAATACCCCTACAATGGCTTCTAAGTATTCAAGTGACAAGAAAAGTGGCATGTCTCCCACTTTAAATCAAAAGCTACAAAAGATTAAACTCAGTGAGGAAGGCATGTCAAAGCCAAGATACACCAAAAGGTAAGCCTCTTGTACCAGTTAGCCAAGATGTGAATGCAAAGAAAAAGTTCTTAAAGGAATTTTTTTTTTTCTTGATGGAAATTAAAAAGGCTACTCCAATGAACACACTCATGATAACAAAGTGAAATAGAGAAAGTTTTAGTTGTCTGGATAGAACAAACTAGCCACAACATTCCCTTAAGCTAAAACCTAATTCAGAACAAGGCCATAACTCCCTTCAATTCTATATGAAAGCTGAGAGGTGAGGAAAGTGTAGAAGAAAAGTCTGAATCTAGCAGAGGTTGGTTCATGAGGTTTAAGAAAAGAAACCTTCTCCATAATATCAAAGGGCAAGGTGAAGAGCAAGTGTTGATATAGAAGCTGCAGTAAGTTACCCAGAAAATCTAGCTAGAAAAATTATGAAGGTGGCTACACTAAACAGGAGATTTTCTCAGTGTAAACTGAAACTGCCTTATATTGGAAGAAGATACCATCTAGTACATTCGTGGCTACAGAGTAGTCCATGCCTGCTTCAAAGCTTCAAAGCACAGGCTGACTCCCTTGTTAGGGGCTAATGCAGCTGGTAACTTTATGTTGAAGCCAATGCTTATTTACCACTCTGGAAATCCTATGGCCCTTAAGAATTATGCAAAATCTACTGTGGATCTGCTCTCTAAACAAAGTCTGGATGATAGCACATCTGTTTATGACCTGGTTTACTGAATATTTTAAGTGTACTGTAAACACCTACCACTTAGAAAAAAAGATTTCTTTCCAAATATTACTGCTTATTACCAAAGTACTTGGTCACCCAAGAGTTCTGATGAAGCTGTACAATGAGATGCATGTTTGTTTTCAGGCCTGCTAACACAACATCCATTCTGTAGTCCATTGATCAAGGAGTCATTATCAATTTCAACTCTTCTTACTTAAGAAATACATCTGTAAGGCTGTAGCTGCCACAAATGCATCTTGACAAAGTAAATTGAAAGTCTTCTGGAAAAGATTCACCATTCTTTTAATTAAATTTTGTTTTATTTATTTTTGAGAGAGAAACAGAGTGGGAGGGGGAGGGGCGCGCGCACTCACACACACACACACACACACACACACACACACACACACACACACACACACACACACAATCTGAAGCAGGCTTCAGGGTCTGAACTGTCAGCACAGAGCCTGATGCGGGGATCGAACCCATGAACCATGAGATCGTGACCTGAGCCGAAGGTGGATGCTTAACAGACTGAGTCACTCAGGCGCCCCTATAGTAAAATGCTCTGATTCCTTCGTCATTTTCTTCTGTATATCGTCTATAGGTATTTTCTTTATGGTTACCATGGGCTTACATATAATATCCTATAGTTATGATAATCCATTTTAAGCTAATAATAACTTCAATTGCAAACAAATATGCTATCCTTTTACTTCTACCTCCAATATTTTATTTTATTGATGTCACAAAATGCATATTTTCATATTAGGTATCCATTAACAGAGGTTTATTGTTATAGTTATTTCTATACTTTTATACAAAATTTCTGTATGATAATTAATTCTATACTGAGTTAAAATGATTTGTAGCTTCTTTATTACAGTACTATAACATTCTGTATCACTCTATATAGGTACCTTTACTGGCAAGCTTTACATAGTTGACCCTTGAACATGGGGGTCAGGGGTGCCAACCCCGACTGCAGTAGAAAATTGACACATAACTTTTGATTCCCCAAAAACTTAACTACTAAAAGCCTTCTGTTGACTAGAAGCTTCACTGATTAACATAATATTTGATTAACATATTTAATGTTATGATTTAGGTAAACATACATATTTAATGTATGTTATAGGTACTATATACTATGTAAGCTAGAGAGAAGAAAATATTAATAAATTCATAAGGAAAAGGAAATACATTTACAGTATCATACATATATTTATTTTAAAAATCCATATGTAGGTCAAACTCATGTTGTTCAAGGATCAACTGTACTTTCATATACTTTTATATTGCCATTTAGCATCTTTTGGTTCCTACTTGAAGGACTCACTTTAGGATTTCTTTCTAAAATTTTTTAAAAGATTTTATTTTTAAGTAATTCTCTACATCCAATGTGGGGCTCAAACTCACAACCCAAGATCAAGAGCTGCATGCTTTACTGACTGAGCCAGTCAGGTGTCTCTCACTTTAGAATTTCTGTTAAGTCAGGTATAGTGGTGCTGAACTCCCTTAGGTTTTGATTATCCGGGAAAAATTTTAATTTCTTAATTTCTGAAAGATAGTTTGACTGGGTATAGTTTTTTTGGTTGGAATCTTTTTCTTTTAGCACTTTGAATATATCATTCCATCCCTCTGGCCTGCAGGGTTTCTGGTAAGAAATCACTGACTTTATGAGGGTTTCTTTGTACATGACAAGTTACTTTCTTCTTGCTGCTTTCAAAATTCTTTGTCTCTGACTTTTGACAAATTGATTATAAAGTTTCTCTGTGTGGATTTCTTTGGGTTCATTATAGTTGGATTCTGTGGGATTTCTTGAATCTGGATGTCCATTTCCTTCTCTAGACTGAGAAATTTTTAGCTATTATTTCTTTAAAAAAGCTTTCTGCCTCACTCTCTCTCCTCCTTTTATGGGTACCATAATGTGTACATTGGCCTGTCTGATGCTATGCATATGTTCCCTAGGCTTTCTTCACTATTTTTCATAATTTTTCGTTTTTGTCTCTGTGACTGCATAATTTCAGATGACCTGTCTTTGAGTTGACTCATTCTTTCTTCTGTTTCATCAAGTTGCTTGTGAACTCCCCTACCCAATTTTTCAGTTCAATTATTGTTTTCTTCAGCTTTAAAACTTGTTTTTTAAAAAATATTTTCTCTTTGTTATTTTCATTTTGTTCATGCATCATTTTCTTGAGCTCATTGAACATCTTTATGATAATTATTTTGAATTTTTTTTCAGTTAATTCATATACCTGTTTCTTTAAGATTGGTTTCTGGAGATTTATCTTGTTCTTTTGTATGGACCATGTTTCCCTGTTTGTGTGTCTTATACCTTTGTGTTAGAACCTGTACATTTGAAAAAAAAAAGGCATCTCTTCTAGACTTTACATCTTGGCTTTGTAAACAGGAAGACACTGATCACCTTGGCTAAAGAATCTGGGGGCGTCTGAAACCTTTATGTGGGTGATGTGACTTCTTGAGGCCTACGTGTACAATTTTTCAAGTAGAGTTTTGCTGGTTTCTTTTCAGGACATCATAATCTCTTGCTCCCTCTGGTGTCTGTCTGCAATGCTGTAAGTTCTCTGGTTCTACAGTGGCATGCTGCAGCCTTGCTCTCTCATGTTCTCAGGGGCTTCCAGGCATCCAAGTATCCTAGCTCCCTGTCAGTGCCCTGAGTCAGGTGAGACAGGTACAAGACCCTTGGACAGCTCTCCAAAAAGCCAGAATGCCAGACTTACACTCTACTCCTCTCTCCCTCCTAGAGGGGACCCATGAGCTAGGGTATTGTCTGCCGGTGCTGAGCTTTGCTGGCTTAGGGAGGGGGTAAAACACAAGTAAAGTGAAACCGTTATTCTTACTCATCTCAATGTGGCTGTTCTTGGCTTTGAGACTGCCTAGGGATATTTCGACATCTTAACTATCTTCTGGAATTCTCACAATGCCATTTTGGTCCATATACTGTTACGCTTGTGTCTCTTTAGGGGAAGGAAGGCTGGGACTTCCTGTTCTGCCATCTTGCTCTTCTCACTGGTCTTTCTATTGCTTTCCAGTGTGCATGTCTGGTCTCTTCAAGGAGAGGTTTTGAAGCTAGAGACACACTGTTCTGTGCACTGGAAAAATTCAGGCACAGAGAAAATGCTTAACCATGCTTCTAGAATGACAGTAGTGATTTGCTTTAACATATTTAAAAGCTCTCATGCTTCTTGGAAGATAGTACATTTATGCTAGTCTTCATTCTAAATCATGCTTATCTAAATGTATTGTTTTCACAGGGCTCCAAATAAACTCCCCAAGAGCTTATCCCAAAACTCTTATTTAGAATCTCTATTGCAAGGTATACTTTACCGTGCCACTTATGCTAAATCCTAACCTAAAAGGGAATTTCCATCCTTCCTCAAGGCATAGTGAAATCCAATTTCTTCCCAAAACCTCTAATTTTCCAAGTTAGAATTCACTCATTCACTCATCAGATATTTGAGGAGTACCTCTTATGCGTCAGGTACTCTTCTAGGTTGCTTAGGCTACTCTGTAGCTCTCATTACATTACAGAACTTCTCATAGCTTTTCTTTAGCATTTATGTCAAGTTCTTCTTTGACTGTGGGCTTCTAGAGTGAAGGAACTGTGTCCAACTTTCCTCCGTACCCTGGCATCTGTACAGTGCTTTGCACATAATTCAAATAAAATATTAGAGTGCTAAAACAAATTTTGAGCAGTTAGACCAAAATTTTTTTTTCTTCTAAACCACCTTAGTTTGCTCAAGAACCAAAAGGCTGAAGTGCCTCACTATTAGGTGTCTTATATATCTCACTAGACTTCACTTAATTAGCTTCTTTTATACTTCTTCTGGAAAATGTGTTAATGACTATTTTCTCTCCATTACTTAATGGGTACTGCAAGTTAGTGTCCATATTTTAGTTACATGGATATCAAAATCAGTTATCAAGAAAAATGGAAAAGTATTCAAGTGATTTCAAGAAATGTAAAATCACCATCCCTAACCATCTCCATCCCGTCTCCCCAAATTAGAAAACACAATGTCCTCTGCCAACTGTCACAAACTCAGTCACGGCTGTATTGGAATTAAAAGCTAGAGAATAAGGAGCTTACAGGGTCTGTAAAAATCAGGAAGTGCCATATGTAAGGAAAGGAGGAATAAAATGTATTTGGCAAACAAATGTCCCAGGACTATGGTCCTGAACTGAGCAAAATAAACACTGAACATGGTAAAATCCACTGGTTAGGAGATTAAAAGCTTTTCTGAGTATCAAGAAACCATGAGGTCATAAGCAAGGGTATATTATTCAAGGAAGAAGATCAAGCTACTTACAAGCTCCTGGCACATGGTAGGCACTTAGCAAATGAGGAGCTAAGGTCTAGCTCAAATGTCCCTCCTTTGTGACGTCCCTGGCGACAAAACACCTTCTTCTGTGCTCCCACTGCGGTCTGTATATGCTGTCATCACACTGTTTACTATATGCAATCTATCTATCTGTTCCTACTTCTAACCTGGGATTTCCTGGATGGTGCAGATTATATTCTGTGCTTTGGAAATAGTAGGCACTTGATTAAGTGAGAGACTAATAAACTACCTCATATGATATTTCTCAATAAGAAGAGAAAGGACTGAACGGTAAGGACTTAAGAGCTAAGATGGAAGATCCTGTCTATAAGTCTTCTTTTTCATCCCTTTACATTTCAAAGGCCATCTCTGATGTTCTTTGTTCTGATCAAATACATTAATGTCTTTTCTTCAATTACCAACATAGAAGTTCCACAGAATAAATTGTTCCAGATGATACAGCATGGAACAGTGGGGAAGCATGTTTTAAGTAGGCTCCATGCTCAGTGTGAACCTCAGTGAGGGGCCCAAACTCATGATCCTGAGATGAATACCCAAGCTGAGATCAAGAGTCGGACACTCAATTGACTGAGCCACCCAGGTGCCCCCTTTTATAATTTGTTTTTACTTATTTTAAAGTCATTTTAAACTAACAGAAATGTTTCAAAAATAGTATAGTTCCCTTCACCTTGTATCCCCTATTGTTAACATCTTACAAAATCATACTATAATTATTGAAAGCAGGAAATTAACATTGAGTCAATCAAATTAACTATTCTACAGACTTTATTTGAATTTCCCAGTTTTTCCACTAAAGTCTTTTTTCTGGTCTAGGATCCCACATTTCAGTTACTTGTCAGATCTCCTTAGCCTCCTCCAATCTGTGATAGTTCTCTCTTCCCTTGTCTTTCATGACATTGACACTTTTGAAAAGTAGCAGTTAGGTATTGTGTGGAATGTCTCTCAGTTGGGTTTGAGGGACTTAGATTTGACTCTTGGCTCCATGACTTTCTATCTATGTTGTCTTGGGCAAGCCAACCTCTCTGGGACTCAAGTTTCCATACTGGTAAAATGGGATAATAATACTAACTTTATGTTTAAAAAAATTAAATGAGGCAATATATATTAAAATGTCTAGTATATGAGGCCATGCAACAAATGCTAAGTCTTCTCTCCTTGTCTCTGCCTTTCAACTATTTGAGTAGGATTTTGTGCTAAAATGTCTTACCCATATTTTAATGCCTCCTTTTATAGATAATGCCAAATATACTTTACCCTTCAAGTGATGACCCTTAGTCATCACTATAAATAGCACTGCTGCACTGTGTAAATAGTTTTAGGTCTGTGCCTTCGTTCTCTCTCACTGTTGTCCCCTCTCATTGTCAGTATGCCTGCCTATAAAGACCTCATCATTCCCTTTCTGATTCTTAGCTTGAGATGTGGGGATTCATTTGTTCTCTCACATATTAATCAATGATATACTAAATCTACTAAGGGTCATCACTGTGTTAGGATCCTGGGGAGGGTCGAAGTTGCCTCTTATCCTTGTTGATTCTATGGCTAATGGGGAAATGGACAAGTAAATAGTTAACTACAGTACAATGTGATCAGTTCTACGAAAGATGTAATGCCTAGGAGCATAAAAAATATTCCTAACCTGGACTTTGGGAAAGTCAGGTTGGGGAGGAGTTCATAAGGAAGGTGCCATCATGTTTCAGTTAAGGTCTGCAGAATGTACAGAAATTAACCAGATGGAGGAGGGGAGAGAGCGAAAGTCATGTAGTTTAGGAAGAAGTATTAGAACTATGTGCTGAGCAAAAAGTAAATCAGTTCTAAAAAGTAAATCTCCTGTGTTGTAAACTTGCAGCTTGAGAGAGATTTTGTGCCAATACCTCAGGGACTCAGAAACTTCACCAGGAAACTTCTGGCCCCAGGGCTGTATTCTGAAGGCTGCAGTTGACAGACCTAAACCTTTGGATATTATACTGAACTTACTACCTCTTTCTACATCTGTGAACAACAATTGGCTGCTTGTTCCCATTTCAAAAGCATAACAGGTTTGCTCTTTTTTGACAGAGGAGTTTCTTGCTTCAAAAAATATGTATCAAGGGCCATCAAAAAGTCCTTTTTAAACTGACCCTCTTTACTGAGTTGGCAAGAGAGGTTTTGAGGCTTTCCCAAGCTTTCTTCCCTTCTACAGCACTCATCCCTGTGGGCTCAGAGGTTTGGCTTTGAGTCCAACTGATTCTAAAGCCTCAGTCCAACCACGTAAATTTGTGAACTTGGCAAGTGTTACAAGTATATTATCCATTAAATATTGGAATTTAGGAGAATCCAATATGAGATTTTCAAATTAAGAGGGCAGTCTCTACTTTCTCCATCATCTTCACTTTTTTTCATCTGGAGGGTAAATAAGCTGAATTCTTTTCGTTTTCTCCACAGGGAATATTTCCCATACCTTAACTGCTTCTAACTGAAAGCACTAATATTACATACCGTCAACTGGTGTATCAGGAGGTCCATTAAGAAGGTAATCTTGTTACTAAACAGAACATCGGAGCAATTTTCTGAGCAGTCACTGCAGGTGAGGTTGTAAACATTGATTGCGTTGCAGAGAGACCTAATAGAAGGAGAGAAACACCATTTATAAAGCTTCAGCAGCTCTTCTCTAAACAATTTAGAATACATAAAATGAATGGTACAAAGACAACAGGCACAGGATGGAAATCACTCTGGAAAAAAAAAACACTAGCCAAATATCAGGTACAAGGCCCATCAGCTAGATATAAAAGCTTATAATTTTTTATCCAAAGGCTGTGTTTGTTAATGTCTAATAATTACCTCTTACTGATTTCTTAGTTGTACAGCAGATAATGGAAACGTATTTACTAGTTTATCTGACAATGTCTTAATAATCTAAAATTAGATATCTATCACCCAGGAATTTTGGGACTTAGACATTTTTGAATAAAGCCCAGAAAAAAAAAAGGGTCTGTCAAAGCTCCTGTTCCCAGACCTCCTTGTCTTAGGCAGATGAAGGAAGAAGGGAGAAACAGAAGGAGAAACTACAGCTTTCCCTCTGAGACAGGAGCGGCGGGGTTCTGGGGAATGAGCACCATGCCTGCTTGGGGCCTGCGTGGGCCCAGAGTGCCTCAGCAGAGGAGAACCGAGAGCACAGCAGTCTAAGGTCAAACTGATCTTAGGATCAGTTAACATTAGAGGAAATGTATTCTTAGGGAATAAAACAGATTCATATGCCACTGAGCACTTCTGGGTGCTCTGAAGATTGTGTTCAAAACCTGCACTGCCCGAGTGATCAATGTGGATTCTGGCCTGACTGACTAAACCTCCTGCTTAAATCCTACATATAAATGTTTTGATTTAGTCCCTTACAACCAACCGTGTAGGACAATAAATCCTACAGGACCAGAAGCATCAATATCACCTGGGAACTTCTTAGAAATGCAAATTCTCAGGCCCCACCCCAGACCTACTAAACAGAAACTCTGGGGATAGATTCTAGCCATGCATACTTTAACCAATTCTGCTGGTAATTCAGATGTACCTGCACGTCCACACTGCTCTAGAATAGGGGCTGTATAGTTTGAGCACTGGAATCACCTGTACATCTTTAAAAATAAATACTTGCCGAGCTCCTCCCCTGGAGATGCTAGTTGGGTGAGTTCTAGACATGTGCATGTTTCCAAGGCTCTATGGGACAATTCTGATGCGCATCTAAAGTTGAGAACCACAGGTCAAAGAACCACCCTGTGAGTTCTTTCAGGCACTGCTAGGTGAACAAAACAGCAAAGGTCTCTAATATGGGAAAGAAATTATGAAGAGAGCCCCTGTTGCACTTGTAATTATCCATTATCTGATATAGTTGGACTTTGCTTTTTATAATTATAGTTTCCTCAAAATATGTGTACATCTTAGCATCCATTTTCTCACCTATAAAACCAGGATAATACCTAGACTCCACATGAGTGTCATGAAGGATAAATGAGATAATAGATGTAAAGTACTTAGGAAAGTGCTTGGCACAAGGTTAAAAATAAGTGATAGACTTTATTAGGGTTATTAATCTTATTCTTGTTTTGAATAAGGCACAAATGAAATGTTAATAAATTGAATCAAATCAAAGCATGCTATAAAAGGTATTATTTCCTGAGGCGCCTGGGTGGCTCAGTCGGTTAAGCGTCTGACTTCAGCTTAGGTCATGATCACAGGGTCTGTGGGTTTGAGCCCCATGTTGGGCTCTATGCTGACAGCTAGCTCAGAGCCTGGAGGCTGCTTCAGATTCTCTATCTCCCTCTCCCTCTGAAATAAATAAAAAACATTAAAAAAAAATAAAGAAAATAAAAGCTATTATTTCCAGAATCATGGAGCACACTGTTTCCCAAATGTCATCATGGTATACTGGCATGAACCATGAAAGGATTCCAGGCTGAAGGGCACCAGGAGGAGGCTCATTTCTTTCTAACCTCATTAAATCCCTGAGGTTGTACAGAAAATGTTGGTCCATATGAAACCCATTTGTTTGCAGGCTCTATTTAGGAAGTCCTTCACAAATGCAAATTAGCATTCCTTCACAAATGCAAATTAGCATTTCATTTATCAGATTAAATATCTGGATTTTGCAAAATACTGCTTTTCTTTTTAATTAAAAAATAACTTGTAGTTAGAATTATAAAAATAACTTTTATTTGGGATTGTGATGCCTCCTGCTTTGGTTTTCTTCTTCAATACTCCTTTGGCGATTCAAGGTCTTTTATGGTTCCATACAAATTTTAGGATTGTTTGTTCTAGCTTTGAGAAGAATGCTGGTGCAATTTTGATTGGGATTGCATCGAATATGTAGATTGGGTAGTACTGACATTGTAACAATATTTTTTCTTCCAATCCGTGAGCATGGAGTGTTTTTCCTTTTCTTGTGTCTTTTTCAATTTCCTTTGTAAGTTTTCTATAGTTTTCAGCAAGCAGATCTTGTACCTTTGATTAGGTTTATTCCCAGGTATTTTATGGTTCTTGGTGCAACTGTAAATGAGATCAGTTCCTTTATTTCTCCTTCTGTTGCTTCATTATTGGTGTATAAAAATGCAACCGATTTCTGTACATTGACTTTGTACCTGCAACTTTGCTGAATTTAGGTATCACTTCTAGCAGTCTGGATGGAGTCTTTTGGGTTTTCCATGTAGAGTATCATGGCATCTGCAAAAAGTGAAAGTCTGACTTCTTTGCCAATTCTGATGCCTCTTATTTCATTTTGTTGTCTGATTGCTGAGGCTAGGACTCCCAACACTATGCTAAACAGTGGTGAGAGTGGACATCCCTGTTCCTGATCTCAGGGGGAAAGCTCTCAGGTTTTCCCCATTGAGGATATTAGGTGTGGGCTTTTCATAAATGGCTTTTATGATGTTTAAATAAGTTCCTTCTATCCCGACTTTCTTGAGGGTTTTTATTAAGAAAGGATGATGTATTTTGTCAAATGCTTTCTCTGCGTCTGTTGATGCAGGATTATAGGTTCTTATCCTTTCTTTTATTAATGTGATGTATCACATTGATTGATCTGTGAATATTGAAACAGACTTGTAGTTTAGGAATGAATTCCACTTGATCATGGTGAATAATTCTTGTTATATGCTGTTGAATTCAATTTGCTAGTATCTTACTGAGAATTTCTGTATCCAGTTTCATCAGGGATATTGGCCTGTAATTCTCCCTTTTAGTGGGGTCTCTGTCTGGTTTGGAAATCAAGGTAATGCTGACTTCATAGAATGAGTCCAGAAGTTTTCCTTCCATTTCTATTTTTTGGAACAGCTTGAGAAGAGTAGGTATTAACTCTGCTTTAAATGTCTGGTAGAATTCCCCATGGAACCCATCTGGTCTAAGACTCTTATTTGTTGGAAGATTTTTGATAACATACAATTTCTTCACTAGTTATGGGTCTGTTCAAGTTTCCTATTTCTTCCCATTTGAATTTTAGTAATGTGTGGATGTTTAGGAATTTGTCCATTTCTTTCAGGTTGTCCAATGTGTTGGCATATATTTTTTCATAGTATTCTCTGATAACTGCTTATATTTTTGAGGGACTGGTTATGATCAATCAATTTTCATTCGTGATTTTACTTATTGGGTCCTCTCTCTTTTTGAGAAGCCTGCCTAGGGGTTTATCAACTTTGTTTATTTTTTCAAATAACCAACTTTTCGTTTCACTGATCTGTTTGACTGGTTTTCTTTGGATTCTATATTGTTTATTTCTGCTCTAATCTTTATTATTTCTGTTCTTCTGCTGGGTTTGGGGTTTCTTTGTTGTTCTGCCTCTAGGTCCTTTAGGTGTGCTGTTAGATTCTGTATTTGGGATTTTTCTTGTTTCTTGACATAGACCTAGATTGCAATGTATATTCCTCTTAGTACTATCTTTGCTGCATCCCAAAGGGTTTGGATTATTGTGTTTTCATTTTCATTTGTTTCCATATATTTTTAAATTTCTTCTTCAGTTGCCTGGTTGATCCATTCGTTCTTTAGTAAGAAGTTCTTTAACCTTCATGCATTTCAAGGTTTTCCAAACTTCTTCCTGTGGTTGATTTCAAGTTTCATAGCATTGTGATCTGAAAGTGTGCATGGTATGATCTCAGTTCTTTTATATTTTATTGAGGGCTGTTTTGTGACCCAGACTTTAGCCTCTACTACAAAGCTGTAATCATCAAAATAGTGTGGTACTGGCACAAAAATAAACACATAGACCAATGGAATAGAATAGAGAACCCAGAATTGCACCCACAAATGTATGGCCAACTAATCTTTGACAAAGCAGGAAAGAGTATCCAATGGAAAAAAGATAGTCTCTTTAGCAAATGGTGCTGAGAGAACTAGAAAGCAACATGTAGAAGAATGAAACTAGACCACTTTCTTACACCATACACAAATATAAACTCAAAATGGATGAAAGACCTAAATGTGAAGAGAAGAAAGCAGGTAACAACCTCTTTGACCTCAGCTGCAGCAATTTCTTGCTTGACACATCTACAAAGGCAAGGGAACTAAAAGCAAAAATGAACTATTGGGACCTCATCAAGATTAAAAGCTTCTGCACTGCAAAGGAAACAATTAACAAAACTAAAAGGCAATGGACAGAATGGGAAAAGATATTTGCAAATGACATACTGGATAAAGGGTTAGTATCCAAAATCTATAAAGAACTTATCAAACTCAACACCCAAAAAACCAAATAATCCAGTGAAGAAATGGGCAGAAGACATGAATAGACACTTTTACAAAGAAGACATCCAGATGGCCAATAGAAACATGAAAAGATGCTCAATGTCACTCATCAGGGAAATATAAATCAGAGCCACACTGAGATACCACCTCACACCGGTCAGAGTGGCTAAAATGAACAACTTAGGGAACTATATATGCTGGTGAGGATGTGGAGAAATGGGAACCCTTTTGCACTTTTGGTGGGAATGCAAACTGGTACAGCTGCTCTGGAAATCAGTGTGGAGGTTCCTTAAAAAATTAAAAATAGAACTACCCTATGACCCAGCAATAGCACTACTAGGAATTTACCCAAGGGATACAGAAGTGTATCCTGTACATAGGGGCACATGTACCCCAATGTTTATTAGTAGCACTTTCAACAAGAGGCAAATAACAGATAGTCTAAATGGCCAGCAACTGACAAATGGATAAAGATGATGTGGCTTTTATATACAATGGAATACTACTTGGCAATGAGAAAGAATGAAATCATGCCATTTGTACAACATGGGTGTAACTGGAAGGTATTATGATGAGTGAAATAAGTCAGTCAGAGAAGGACAGATATATGTTTTCACTCATATGTAGATCTTGAGAAACTTAACAGAAGGCCATGGGGAACCAAAGGGGTAAAATAATTACAAACAGAGAGAGAGGGAGGCAAACCACAAGAGACTCTTAAATATAGAGAACAAACTGAGGGTGGACAGGGTGGGGGGTAGAGGAGAGGGGAAAATGGATGATGGGCATTGAGGAGGACACTTATTGGGATGAGCACTGGGTGTTGTATGTAAGCCAATTTGACAATAAATTATATTAAAAAATTAAATCATACAAGCATTTTGCAAAAAATAATTTTTATTTGTTTTATTAAGATAGGCTCCACGCCCAGTGTGGGGCTTAAACTCACAGCCCTGATATCAAGACTCACATGTTCTACTAACTGAGCCAGTCAGGCACTCCCTATAAAAATAATTTTTAAAATAATTATAATAAATTTGAGAGAGACAAGGATGAAGCAATAGTAAAACGCTCTCAAGCAATAATTTGGTATTTGTATCTGTGGTCTTTTTTTCTATTCTTTTTTTTTTTAAGTTTATTTATTTATTTTTGAAAGGGGAGCCAGCATGAGTGGGGGAGGGGCAGAGAGAGAAAAGGGGGGAGAGAGAGAATCCCAAGCAGGCTCTGCACTGTCAGCACAGAGTCTGATGTGGGGCTCAAATCTACAAACTGTGAGATCATGACCTGAACTGAAATCAAGAGCTGAATGCTCAACAGACTGAGCAACTGAGGCGGCCCCCTTTTTCCAATTCCTATAAATGTATATCTATTTAACAAATACATAATGATTATTCTCAATGACATTTAATATTCTCCTGGAATAACGGTCTTCAGTTTTTTAAAAAAGCAGCAGAATGCTTCCTTACTCAGAAGATTAAAAGCTTAAACAATCTTTTTAAAAAATTTTTTTATAGTTTATTTATTTTTGAGACAGAGAGAGACAGAGCATGAGTCGGGGAGGGGTAGAGAGAGAGGGAGACACAGAATCTGAAACAGGCTTAGGCTCTGAGCTGTCAGCACAGAGCCCCATGTGGGGCTCGAATCCACGAACCATGAGATCTGACCTGAGCTAAAGTCGGATGCTTGACCGCCTGAGCCACCCAGGTGCCTCAAAAATGTACACAATCTTATTCAGATGCTTAAACCACAGAACTGATAAAACCAGTTGTTCTGACTGAAGCAGAAGTGGGGAACCCAGGGACCTACTATGTTCCCTCCTTTCAGAGCCCTGAGCGGTTCTTCAGAGACCTTAGGGTGTGTTTCCATGGGGTACAGTAAACACTACTGAGCTTTGATAAATTAAAATTTACCATGGTAACTTTCTGACTAGGAATGACAACCACAGGGGCGCCTGGGTGGCTTAGTCGGTTAAGCGTCCGACTTTCGCTTAGGTCATGATCTCGCGGTTCGTGGGTTCGAGCCCCGCGTCGGGCTCTGTGCTGACTGCCAGCTCAGAGCCTGGAGCCTGTTTCAGTCTGTGACTCCCTCTCTCTCTGACCCTCCCCTGCTCACGCTGTCTCTCTCTCTCTCCTAGAAATAAATAAAACATTAAAAAAAATTAAAAAAAAGAAAAAAGGAATGACAACCACAGTACAACATGCACTAAAAGGATAGTGGTAAAAATCACTGCCCTCTTACTTACATCCCTCAGCCACTCCGGTTCCCACCTTAGAAATCACCATGGTTACTAGTTTACATATCCTTCTAGAGATAATCTATAGATACCGAAGAGTTTTTTTCTCCCTACACAGCCATTACCACACAAGCTTTGGAGGCTTAACTGAGTCGAGGTTATCTTGCTGTAGCTCTTGGCTCTTGTTGCGATTCAGCAAGACTTGGAAATGTGAGGCTTTCCTGCAGCAGCATTGCAGGTTGCATCGTCTAGCCTCTGGGTATCAAGAACCAGTGGGATTAAGGTACGTTATTTGATTTCCTAATCTCTGATCTGTACCCATTTTGCGGTTTCCCTGGGGTGAGAGGCTGTTGTGCGTGACATTGTTCTTTCCTTCCCAACGTGTGCATTGGCTTCAGAGGGAGCAGTGCCCCCAGTGGATATGTTTGGTATTTTGGAGTCTGGAAAAAAAAGCCCATGCTTTTTCTAATTTATCTACTTTCATTTTGCTCATGTTATTTACACAGTATTATTTTCTGTATTGAAACTAAACAATTTTATGTAGTCTAATATGGTTTTGCGGTCAATCCAGAGGTCTACAATAGTTTCCAACAATTCTGTAAGCATCTGTCTTATTTTAAATTCATTTTCTGATTAAAATACTTACACTGAGAAATACTGCATGATTTTAAAAGGATGAAAAGTGGTATACTATGGATATAACATTTATTTCAACTACTCCCTACCATTTTTGTGTTTAATTTTTGATGTTATAAACAATACTGTTTTAACAGGCAGAACTTTTACTTACAAGCCACAAGAAGAAAGCTCTGGTTGACTTAAACAGAAAGAAATTAACCGATAGGCTATTGGGTATATGACAGGATTTAGGAAACACAGGCATAGAAGTTACACTGCCAGGACAAATACCCAAATCATACACCACCAAACTGATCTGATGAAAAAACCACGTGGCACAGCCTGAACTTACACAGTGACTTTGGACGCTAGATGTAGCTGTTTCCAACTGTCAAAAGAACAGAATTTGGGATTTCCCTGCTTCTTCATCAGCTTCAGAGTGGACATCTGGAATGGGTATACTGGGTTGTAAAGCTTAGGTCTCATGCCTATAACCTAGACACAATGAAAACTGGGAAGCAATTCACAGGTTCTATAGGGGTAGGGCCACTTTATATGCGTGGGGACTTAGCAAACATACGATGTGCCGAGTGGCACAACTCATGCTCATAACAGCTGTATTGAAAATATCATTGTGGTTCTTTGCAATAGATTTCCAATAATGATAATTTGGCTAAAAAGATACAAACATTTTTAAAGATTTTTGGTAGACACTGCCAAATTCAAATTGCCCTCCAGAAAAAAATCTGAGTTTTAAAAAACCAATTTATTTAGAAAGAGTTTCTCCATGTTTTTACTAAAAACTGGATTACATTTAGAATGACATGTAGAACCCTATAGGGGAGCCTGGGTGGCTTAGTCGGTTAAGCGTCTGACTTTCGCTTGGGTCATGATCTCGCGGTTCGTGGGTTCGAGCCCCGCGTCGGGCTCTGTGCTGACTGCCAGCTCAGAGCCTGGAGCCTGTTTCAGTCTGTGACTCCCTCTCTCTCTGACCCTCCCCTGCTCACGCTGTCTCTCTCTCTGTCTCCTTGAAATAAATAAAACATTAAAAAAAAAAAAAGAATGACATGTAGAACCCTATAGCTTTATAATTGTATCCTATTTTTCCCTTTTGTTTTGATATATAATTTTTATAACCTTAATTAAAAAATTTTTTTAATGTTGATTCATTTTTGAGAGAGAGAGATAGGGGATGGAGGGGCAGAGAGAGAGAGAGAATCCGAAGGAGGCTCCAGCCTCTGAGCTGTCAGCACAGAGCCCGATGCAGGGCTTGAACCCATGAACCTGAGCCAAAGTTGGATGCCCAATCGACTGAGCCACCCAGGTGTCCCTATAACCTTAAGTTTTAATTTCTATTTTTCTGTTTCATTCAATCAAATTCCTACAACTTGTCTCAGATCACTTATGGAATATCATAAGGCATCAATAAACATACCCATAACAACACAAAATATAAGACTTTGTCCTAATGCTCTCTGTGCTTTTAAGAAAAAGCATTTACTGGTAAAGTGTGGAATGTGCATCTATATAATCTTATGCTCACAAAACTCCCCTAAGAAACTGCCACAAAGAAACTACTTTCTGATGAGAAAAAAAGGTGGGGGCGGGGGGGTAGGGGGAAGACCAAAAATCTCAGGGTCAGGAAAAACTTGTCCACTCAGTAAAACTTGTTTGAAAGACAACCTCTATTTGAAAAGCACCTGTCTTAGAAAGATCACTTCTTTGAACCCAGCCTGGGTGGTCTGCCTGGAGGCTTTCCCTGTCATTTAAAACTCAAATGACCAGAAGTACTTTCTAACATCAAACAGAAGGCCCCAGATTTTAAAAGTATGTTCTGAGAAGACATTAAAATCTTACTGTCCATTCTGTCAAAAGTACACTGTGGCTGGCTTAGGTAAAGGCTTTGTGCCCCCAAAGATCATGACTACATGAGTGAATCTTGTGTCAATAAGTCTTCTCACTGCAAATGTTGCCTCTGAAAAGCAGAGGACAGACAAGGCATCACAAAACTGGATATTTTGGCAATAAGTACAGAAACCTATTTACATATGAAAAGGACAGTAATAAAACACTAGTACAATTCAGACATTAAGATTAGTACCTATACTTTATGAAATAAATAGAAAAGCCCCAGGTGGTTGTAGCCTAAGAGGGTGTGATAATATAACTTAGGAAGTACGTAGTTTACTTTATATCCTTTTGCAGTTAGCAGCAGTTAAGACTTTTCACAAAATACTGTTCACCACAATCCACTGTCTTACACCTGTGTGAAGACGGTAGACATTTAAAAACAACTGCCATGGGCATTTTAAAACAACAGCCCCAGTATACATAACTTCCCGAATTCCTTTGGTTGGTACTAGCATTTAATAAACGATACATAGTTATATTCTCCTATAGTTCCATGCTCCTGCAGAACAAAAATTCTGTGCCAAATAGGCACAGAAAGTACCAGAGTTGCATCACAGAGCTGCAAAGAAAAACTCAGAAGTTTTGTCAACCTTCATGTAAGAAAAGGGTTGGCCTGATATGGATAAGTGTGGAGAACACAGAGGATGGTTAGCAAATGATGAAGAATTTGTTTTAGCAAAGATTATTGAGACTGAATCGGAACACACAGAACTGGAGTAATTAATACCAGTTCCTTAGAGAAGGGAGAAAAGAATGTGAAAACTAGAGCCTCAGAATATATTTTACAAAATATATTTGTTTTGCATTAAGCATTTAACAAATAGTATACAGTTTATAAAAACTGTCATTCTCAAACTGTGTTTTGTATTTATAAAGCTCCAATTTCTTTATTTCTAAATAATTTCTTCAGATAAAAAGGATTTTCTGAGGGGCGCCTGGGTAACTTAGACGGTTAAGTGTCTGACTCTTGGTTTCAGCTCAGGTCACAACCTCCCAGTTTGTGGGACTGAGCCCTGCATTGGGCTCTGCGCTTGCAGTGCTATCTCTTCTCTCTCTCTGCCCCTCTTCCTGCTAGCATCTGCATGTGCTCTCTCTCTCAAAATAAATGAATAAACATAAAAAAAAAAAAGAGTTATCTAAAACTACGGAGATCCAGTTGCAGTTAGAGTGAGTGGCCGCCCCCAGGATGAAGCCTGCGACCTAGGCCTGGCCCTACAGCTGTGGCCATCTGAGCTGCCGGTGTCAATTCTTGAGGCTGAAAACTGAGACTTCCGCTGAACCACTGATCACGCTATTCTGTTATAGGGCTACTCTAAATTACTTCTGGGGAAGATCCTGGCCCGATTCATCCTCTTTGGAGGATGTGTGCAGGACTGAGTTGGCTGAGCACAGATATGTCTGATGAAGGGACAACCGCTTTCCTTGCTTCAAGCAGAATATACAAGAATATACAGCTGTGGAATCTATTAACACTCTAATTAACCACATTTTCCACTATTCTATTTTTTAAACACTCATTAGAATGAGTAGAGGTAGGAACCATGCCATCTACTTAAAGATAAAATATCTTATGAATGCATAATGATATTTCAGATTCAAATTCAGGACTAAGGGATTTTTTTCCCCTTAAAAACTCTTCTATACAATAGCTCTCTATTCTTTCTTTGACACTGAGAATCCTGGCCCTCAAAGGCACCAAAGATGACAGAATTAGAATACTGATAATTACTCACTTGCTTTATACTACAACACACAACAGTTTCAGAAAAACAAAATTAATAGTACCACCACTAATATTAAAGACAGTTAAAACATATTTTGGCATATGGCATACTCACCTCCAATGAGGTTGTATTAGCGATACTATCAGATTATTGGCTACACTATATTCATTTCCTAACATACTCTCCTTCCTAATGTTTTTTCCTTTCAGTGGTATTTAGTGTCACCACCCATTCTGCCTGATCCTGTGATGGGCATGGGGAAAACAGGGTAAAAGCCAGTCTCTACCCTGTAGGGAGCTTCCAGCCTCCTAGGGAAGCCATGAAAAGCACAGAAGTTTCATGCCGAGGGGCAGTCCTGTAGATTGACACAAGCTGGAGGTCAAGTCAGGGAAGCCTTCCTGAAGGTGATGGCCTTGGGTCTGGCCAGACTCCCTGGGAGCCCTGAAAGGTCATGTGTACCGGTTTGCCTGCAGGATGGAGGCTGACAGAAAGCCCTATGTGAAGTAGTACTGGGTAATCAGCAAGAACCATGGAGCAGTGCCCACCAACTTCTTCAAGGTGATGATCCTGGAGGCAGCAGGGAGGCAAACTGAACTCTACTTCCGACTATGATGCCCAATGTACCCATGGATTATTCTGTTCTGACATTTTTGTGACCACAGAAAAGGTGAACTTGTGTTAAAATTTGGGAAGGCTTTTTTTTTTTTTTTTTTTGCAGCAGATAATGGGACATTTGGATCAGCATGAGCTGTGGGTGAAGGGAAATTTTTTTCCAATGGCACTGTGAAGACCAGTCTAAACTCACACAGCCTTTCTTGTTCCTGATTCATTTGTCTCATGTCAGAACACTTGGGGTGAGCGGGGCAAGTGGGGGAGACATTCAGGAACAATAAATCTCAGGTCAAGATGGGGGTTCTTCAAGGAATGCTAATAATACTGCCTGACCAAATGACCTTCACTGTGGGGATATAAATTATATGTTCCCTATACTTCCAGTTGCATTAAAACTTAATGTAATAATCACAAAGGATAATTGCATTGCATATCACATTCTACAACATAACTTTCTAAAAATGTTTGTTTATTTTTGAGAGACAGAAAGAGACAGAGCATGAGTGAGGGAGGGGCAGAGAGAGAGGGAGACACAATCTGAAGCAGGCTCCAGGCTCTGAGATGTCAGCACAGAGCCCGGGCTCAAATCCACGAACCGTGAGATCTGACCTAAGCTGAAATTGGATGCTTAACCAGCTGAGCCACCCAGGCACTCCTCTACAACCTAACATTTTAATAACACAAAAATTAATTTTTTAAAAAATATTTTTATTTATTTCTAGGAGAGAGAGAGAGAGAGAGAGAGACAGAGACAGCGTGAGCAGGGGAGGTCAGAGAGAGAGGGAGATACAGACTCTGAAATAGGCTCCAGGCTTCGAGCTGGCAGTCAGCACAGAGCCTGACACGGGGCTCAAACCCACGAAACGTGAGATCATGACCTAAGCGAAAGTCGGACGCTTAACTGACTGAGCCACCCAGGTGCCCCACAAAAATTAATTTTTAAAGTAAACTATTTTCCTAATAATCATGGTGCGCAGAGAAAGGAGTAAGAAATCTTGAACTAGATGTATGATCTCAGGTTTTTTTTTTTTTTAATTGGTCAATTTGGTACAATTAGAATTGGCAATTTAATTATTCCACAGAGATCATTCTAATCTTAGATAGAAAAATCATCCATGTCTTAAGCACCAAACTAATGGAAAAATCATCCATGTCTTAAGCACCAACCTAATGAAACTTTCTTCATTTCCGAATATTAACCTCCCACTGAGAAGGTGTTATGTTTCAAAGATTAGGATAATACATTTAAAAATGCAGGGTGACCACCAAATTAAAACATTAAAAAGTCTAGTGCTAGACTCTGACTGGTCTAGTAACAAGACAGTTACCATTAGTGAATCTTTAGATACGTTTGTATGTAGGATCTGGTTATGTAATTTCAAATTCACAATTAAACATGCAGACCCTGGAGAAGACCCCAGGTGGTTTGCAGTGTTAAACAGCAGATTAAAGTCGACAAAACTAATTTCTTTACTTTAATCTTATTAGTAGTACAACAGCTGTCAACTGTAACCATCTCTGTGCAGCCTTTTGAGACAAAAACAAAATACCTTAATATGTCAAATGGAGAAGACTATTTACCAATCACTATGGCTGATTGGCTTGCAAAATAATTTTTTGCTTTTATTGTCTCAGGGAAAGTTATGCAATTTTAGTAAGCCTAGATCTAAAAACAGATATTTAGAATTATATTCAAACAATCCTGCTTAGAAAAGAGGAATTATTACAAACAGTGGGCTGTATTTCAGATTTCACCCACACTGGCAAGTACCATTTTATTAACATTTACTGAGGGCTATGACACAGTGGCACATGAGGTGGCACATGGTTTCTAACTCCATAACATGTAGAACAGGTAATAATGGGAGTAAATACTATGATAAATTTACTCCTGTGTGCCACCTGATTTAAGTTCTGAAAAGGGTATTTAAGGTAATAATGAAATGTTCTATTTCTTTTTTCAACTTCATTGCTAGAGATTCCCTGGACATTTTGTCTTATTAACAGTTATAAGTGGTTTCTGTTTATCTTTCCCATTTTTGGCTCTTGTACTTCTGAAGATGCCAAGTGCCTTGCAGGGAGTTCGAGCACTCCTTCGCAAAGGTTCTCTCGCATATCTTCTACCCACCATGATAAACAAAGCGCCAGGTCCATGGCAATAAAAGTGCGTTAAATGACTGAATTACTCTTTGTATTTGGTAATAACAGTATGGGCAATAGGGCTTAAATTAAGATAGTGGCAACAATAATAGACGAGTGAATAAAACTGATAGGACTCCTTCTACCCTCTTTTACTTTTCCCTGAACGGTCATTTGCCCAATTCATTCATACATAATATCTCTTTTATTGTTCTAACGTGTACAGTTCCCTACGCACACCCTATTATTTCAGGCCTCCATGATCCTGCACATTCTGTGCTCCCTGCTAACTGGGGAGGATTTGTTGATTTGGCAAACTCTGAATCTTTTCTTTTAAAACCCAGTTTGGATGTTATAACCTTCAGGCGAGACTCTGTGTCCTCCTCTGGCAGTTAACTGCTCCACCCTCTGTGCTATTTCTGTACTTGGTGCACACTTCTATAGTTTTACTTAGCCCACTGTACTAAATTACATCTTTCCCTGATTAGCTCACCCCTTAACAAGTGAGCTTCCTGAGGATATGGACAATGTTCTATTTATTTCCACAACTCGATTGCCCAGCACGTAGTTCACAATCAGGACTGTATTAATCCTGTAGGTAAAAGGTAGAAATGTGTAATGACAGATTTGGTTGTCAAAACAATGGGAAGATAGGTATCCAATGGTTGTTTAATGTTATTTAATGGGTCAAAGGATGTCACACACCTTGCAGTGTGCAGGACAATCCTGCATTCTGCCCTAAATGCCATTGGCGTCCCATGCTAGAGAATGACAATTCACAAAGCCCCTTTATACATATTGTACATTTCATCTTTACAACAACCCTGTGAAACAGGAATCCTTCCCCTATTTTCCAGCTGTAAAATACTATAGCCAATACGGTCTTATGAGACAGGTCTCACATCAAATACTGGCAAAGCTGGCATTTGAACCCTAATGCTCCGACACAGAATCCCAGTTAAGTTTAATCCATTAGTGCATTATATTCCCTTTTCTCTAATTCTAAATACAGATATTTCTGGCTTGAGCTCCAGAGGTAGCCAACTGGAAAAGTGAGTATGTTTACAGAAGTAAATTTTAGTCTAACATACATTATGTGCTAGACTGTGGTATGTACTTGTAAAATATGATATAATCTTCATCCTCTGTAGGTAGTTTTCAAGAATTCAAGTCCCAGAAGGTGATGAGAAAAGAGAGTTACAAAGTTAGGAAAGTGCTACATTATTCATGGTTCTGAAAGTGCTGAAGTATGTTTTCAATATGACTGCTGTGTTACACTGTCTAGAACACCAAATGACTTGGCTACATGCTCTCCATCCATTATTTAATGCATTGAAACTTTGCCCATAGAAATTCATTGTTGATGTTATGAAGGAAATTAATAAGAAAATTAGATTCACTTAATAGAAATTAACTTTATAACCATCTTTGTTAGAATTCATCAATTTGAAAAGGTGAGAGATTTCTATTTACCTTAACTCAATGTCAATGTGGAGAACTATTTATATGCACTTGGATTTTCAATAAGGCAATTAACCTGATCTTTGAGTCAATAGCTAGGCTTGATGAAAATAATTCCCAGGAGAAGGTAATAGTGAAAAGAAAATGGCAAGCCAGTGAGAGCCTCAGGTAAGATGTGAGTAATGTCCTCGGAATGATTTAACAATGATAGTCCAGTTAAAGATTTTCTTAAGTAGATAGGTAACCAAAAGTATTTGACAAATTATTACTTGAGAGGTTTCTACATAGAAAGCAAATGCCTTAATGTGGACTGGACTATGAATAAAGTTTCAGAACTGCTAATTGTATTAGAAAACATGAATCAAACATCTACCAATGCAATTTTGGTAAAACAACAACCCCCTCTAGAATGAAGTTTTGCATTTCTTAATGGGGTTGGGGGGGGCGGAGAGAGAGAGAGAGAGAGAGAGAGAGAGAGAGAGAGAGAGAGAAAGGAATAAGAGACGATGTAATGCTCTGAAGCTTGCATCAGGTATTTAAGTAAGCCACAGTCTGGGATAAATGTTTAATAATATGGAGATATTGCTTGGTTTCCCTGAGAATAACAAGACTGCAGTCCCCAAAAGGGTTTTCTTCCTTCTGTTAAGTACTATAAAATGACTTAACTAACAGAGGACAATTTGTCTTTTACAAATGCTGTCTCTTTCTCTTAGTGACTGAAACTGTGCTGTTAAAGGCATATTATTCAGTTCTTAAAAATATAATCAAGCTTTATCTTGTAGCGCATGATTACTGTTCCAAGCTGTGTCATGCTGCCAGGATTTGAGGAGGAGGGACAATTGATCTTGCAGTCTAAACGTCATAGCCTCAGAGTCAAAATAGGCAACTGGTTTCCAATTTCTGAAAATAACTTGTGAAATGATTGAGTTTCTCACGATCAAACTTATTTTTATCAAAAAGTTGGACTATGGCCCATTATGATCAAGTGTGAGAGAGCAGGGTCTAAAGAAATACACTTTTCAGTTGTTTGTAAACATTGTTTGACAATGCTACTGGGATTCAAACTACTTCCCAATTATAAAGTTAATCCTAGGTAACCAATCTGGGACCCGAGGGCCACCAAGAAAATTAACACTTGAGAGCTATAAAAAATATGAATAGTACTGTATTTGTTCTTTAATGTTTATTTTTGAGAGAGAGGCAGAGAGACAGAGTGGGAGTAGGGGAAGGGCAGAGAGAGAGCGAGGGAGACATAGAATCCAAAGCAGGCTCCAGACTCTGAGCTGTTGGCACAGGGCCTGACATGGGGCTCGAACCCACGAACTATGAGATCATGATCTGAGCCAAAGTCTGATGTTTAACTGACTGAACCACCCAGGTGCCCCTATTCTTAAAGAATAATATATAATACATTTTCTGATTTTTAATTCTGAAGATAAGCTCTGCATACTTAAGTGTGTTTGCCTTAGCAACCAGAGACAGCAAGTTTAATCTACATTTTTTTCTATACAGGTTCTCCAAACTGGGGTTAGCAGAGAGAAGGAAAGTTCAGCCAGTCCCAGCTTGCAGAAACATTTAATGTTCACAAAGAACTATACCCTAGAGAACTTGTAGAGCGTGCTTTCTCTCTATTTCTACTTTAACCTGTGGGCATACATTCATTCTTTCTTGATAGGAAAGAATTCATAAAAACAAAAGAGGTCACAAGGAAGGCTCTATAACACAGTCAAGTATTTTCAACCCAATCTAGAATTTAAGAAATCATTAGTATTTTTATTTAAAAGTATCAGGCTCTTTCAGTTTGAAGAGACAGAAATTTACCGAAATATTTCAAGTAAAAAGGCATTTATTGAAGGCTATTGGGAACTTCCCATGAATCCAGGAGAAAATGAACTACGAGACCTCAGGAGGGCAGGAACAATGGCAGCTCTGTAGACTGGACCCGCTCTCATTTCCATCTCCCTTCTCTCTCCTCAAACAGTCCTGTTCTCCTCCTTTTTTCCCAAATGGCCTTTGTTAGCCCTGCTAAACCTGGAGTGAACAGAGCCCTGTAATAGCCATCCCAGAAGTTACTCAACATGATTTTTTCTAATTCAAATACACTAGAAAAAAATTAGCTAGAGTTGTACAACTTTCCAACTGCAAATTCCTGAGAGGGATAGCTGACTGGCTCAGTTTAACTTTTCAGGGTGAATTTTAAGTCTGATGTTGTTGGCTAGTCTATAGATTGGCTGCTCCAGTCAAATATTCATCCTTGGTTGAATCATGTATGGCCACTGAGAGAGCATCACATGGCATAAACAGAGCTGCTAAGTAGAGACATGGGTGCAATGCTTAGGACAGGTAGTATTCTTAACGCTCAGAAAAACACTGAAAACAGATACGAAGCGAGTATCACAAACCAAGAAGAGAGATGAAAGTATAATAGGGGAGGAACTCATGGCAAACAAAAGCTGAATTAACAGAGTATGGCTTGTGTTTCAAATTGAAGAGAAAGGCAAAGATTTAACAAATTTAACAAAAAAAAAACCCCAAACAAAACAAAAAGGCAAAGGAAATGAGCCCCCAAAAGAACAGACAAGTGAGTCAAGAGACCAGAAAAAGAAGTAAGCTTTGGAGCACATGAGGCCAAGCATCTCAGGAAACTAAGTTTGCAGACACTGGATATGTAGCAAAACACTCCTTTTCTGAATGAGTGCATGTCCCACCAAGGTAATACAGCAGGCTACTGCTAATGACACTCAGAGTTTAATCCACCTCATTTTCTATGATTCTAAGTTCTATATGGACAGGGTCTATTTGGAATGGTTTCTGGCTGTGGCAGTCCCATTCCTGTGTCCACACATGCATACAACTGATCCCAAGAAGTGACTCCCTGGAAAACAGTTTTTCCCCCTGGTTATTAGGATTGAAAGTCCTAGAAGTCCTAGATCACTTACTTGCTTCTGGAACACAAAGGGATATCTCTTTTCCACTATCAGATGAACTCCCCCAGTCTCTACTCTGTATCATGAGACCAAAAAAAGGGAACAGAAGCCTTTAGAGACAAAACCTCACTAATGATGGGAAAGCAATTCTGAACAGTCTTGTTGCCATTTGGGATGAATAAACATGCTTTCAAAAGGGATACCATGGCTCTCTCAGGATGCAGTCATGTTCCACACACGATGGCAGCCAGCCCTCATTCTGGTAGCGGGCCACAGATGAGGCTGCTAGTGGCTGTGAGGAGTAAACAGGGAGGCACGCAAAGCCCCTAGCACTGTGGCCAGCACCAAGCGTGCACCCAGGAATGTTAAGTAAGGTCTGTCTCCTTACCAACGCATAGGATCAAGTACAGGCAATACTGCCAACTGAATACACTGCACAAAATCACAAGTTTTATTTTATTTTACTTTGGAGAATAAATTTGTGATATCTTGTAAATGATCTTCCTAGGAAGCAAAGCTCCACCTCACATCATTCTAAACTTATTTACTTTTATTATTATATTCAGTGACTACTGTTTTACCTGAGAAAGACCGATTTATTATACATAGATGTATATACCATAAGGGAGCAAAATAGCAATGTAATTTTTTTTTTGATATGACTAAACAGGAACACAGCAGTGAGAAGTATCTATTTTTCAACATAGTTTCAAATGGGGACCATCTTATATATACCAATGTGTTGTGCTTCTAAAACTGTGGTAAGAATGACCAAGAGTATAGTTCTAGCATTACAATTTGGCTTTTTCAGTAAGTAGCAGTTACAGATATTTGACTTAATCACAAATACACAGAAATTTAAAGACAGTATTTTTTAAAAATTCCTAAAGAGTGGTCAAAATCAAAAGGACTCTATTCAGCTGAGATGTGATCATACTTCCAATCCACAAAGTCAAGTATTTGATGCAGTAAGGTTTTTTTTATTTTTTTTTTAAGAAGTTTGTTTCCCTATTTTGAGTGAGAGAGAGCAAGCAGGGGAGGGGCAGGGAGAGTCCCAAACAGGCTTCTCACTGTCAGTACAGAGTCCAACATGGGGCTCGATCTCATGAACCATGAAATCATGATCTGAGCGGAAATGAAGATTCGGATGCTTAACTGACTGAACCACCCAAGCACCCTGATGCAGTGAGTTCTTTTACTGCTTGATTTTCATCTATGGGAAAAACAATTTATACATGAATTCAAATGATATTTATTAAGATGCCATTATGATTTACAATAATAATATTGTTTTTATAATAATAAAGTAATGTATTTACTATGGTTTCTGGTCCCAAGCAACTACAGTCTATTTGAGGAGATGACAATACAATAAATGGAATACAAGACAGTTCATTAATAAAGTGCTAAATTGAACTATTCTCTAACCCAGTGGGTATTTTTTTCAGTGATTTAGATGAAGATGCATATATTCTACAGATCAACCTTAGGTATGACACAAAGTAAAAGAAAAGACCCGAAGTTAGAGGTCAAATCAGGATCCAAAAAATATCTTGACAGGCAAAACTAAAATTTACCAGGATGAAATTTGTGCTTAAGATGAAAAAAACAAATGCCCAAGTACAATTAACGGATTATAGTTTTTTAGGAGCCAAAGTGGCACAAAGCGGCGCTTGGGTGGCTCAGTCGGTTGAGTGTCCGACTACGGCTCAGGTCATGATCTCACAGCTTGTGGGTTCGAGCGCTGCATCGGGCTCTGTGCTGACAACTAGCTCAGAGCCTGGAGCCTGTTTCAGATTCTGTATCTCCCTCTCTTTCTGGCCCTCCCCTGCTCATGCTGTCTCTTTCTCTCAGAAATAAAATAAAAACATTAAAAAAAACAAAACCAAAGTGGCAGAGTTGGGGATTTAAAGCTGGTTAGTTAAATAGGATAATGTCAAGTCAACATCGTAACAACTACAACAAAACCCACGGATATTAACTAAGTGCTTTTTTGCACAGGGTATGTAATACACACACACATTTTTAATTCTTACAACAGCCAACAAGTCCTACTCAACAAGGTAGTGTTACTATTTAACTGAGGCTCTTTTATAACAAGCAATTTGGACCAATGTCATATAACTAGTAAGTGAAAAGCAGAGAATTTAAACTCAGATCTGACTCCAGAACCTGTATATTTTTTACTATACTATACCATTTGCATTGTAGAACTACAGTACTTCCATATAAAAAATTGGGTCTAGAGGGACAATTAAGGAAGATAAGCAAAGCTGACAGAGAAGAAATAGGGGGCCTGGTGAGTGGCTTGGAGAGTTAACCATTTGTCCCCTTCATTGTCTAGGAGTGTCAAGAACTAGGAATATCAAGGTAGTGAAAGGCAACCTCGGAAAGACTTAGCCCAGTGATCATGCCCAAAAGGGCTGTGGGCTTCTTTGCAAATTATGAACATCTATTACTGCCTGAAAAGGGTCTGGAGATGTAGAATGCCAGTAAGTGCCCACTCTCCCTTCTATTATCATTGCTGCTCTGTAAATATGTTATAAAAACAAAAAACAAAGCTTTGACTACAGCTTCTAATCACAGCAATTCTATCTTCTTATTTACATCACTTGACGCATTCTCTATAACCAAAGAAAATGACAAACTGCCGTCTATTTTCAAATATTAAAAGCTATATTAAACAACTCTTACTAGCCTAAACCAAAGAAAAGGCTAGAATATTCATTCATTCTTTTGTACTTGTTTTCTGCAATTAAAATTAGTAGGTAAATTAATATGAGTAATCCCCAAAGTAGATAACATGAAATGAAAATTGCCTTGTTTCAGGGTGATTTTTCTTGGCACTGAAAACAAGTTTACTGGGGTACATGTATTAAGAAGGTTGGTTTTGGAATACCACATCCTAATGAAGTCCTCTCAAGGATGCAAGGATTCAAGAAGTTCTGTGGCTTTCCATGGTTCTAACAAAAGCAAAACAACTGACCAAAGATTCAGAAAGTTTTCAAAAATTTAAATTTTCAGAATCAGGTATAATTCTCAATTTCACATTAAAAAATCTGTTAGAATCAAATATTCATTCCCAGGAAGTTACCTAGCAACAATTATAGGGCAAGTGCAGAATGGAAAGGGAGAAAGACAGGGTGGTGAGAAAAGAGAAGCAGGGAGTTGGTTTCTCCACTCTCAGAGCTCAGGGCTACAGGGCCAGTGAAATGCTAGGTTTTCAGTTACAGGTGATCCACATGGTAAATGTTCCTAGCCAGTGGCTTATACTTCTCAAATCCTCTGCTGTTTATTACTGAGAAAAATTGATGCAGGACAGTAAAAAGATGCAGCCAAACAAAAAGCAAATTCAGCCTCTCTAGGTAAGAGCCATGAAATGCCATAGGAAGCAGAAAATGGAATGAGTTAAGGTGATAGAAGGTTCAAGGAGTTGATGAATAGGGACTCATCAGGGATGGAAGGGGAGGGCTGGGTGGACTATGGAAGGCCTAAGGCCAGGGCAACGGTTAGCACAGAATAGTAGGTGGAAGGAATATGAGAAAGAACGCTTTCTCAGTGAAGCCACTGACTCAGGCCCACTAGAGTGTTGGAGTCTATACTAAATCTCACACAGCTGTGGGATTCTCTTGCCACTTTCTAAGAAGCAGCATTAACATTCTCAAAAGCCTTATCCTCTAGCCCTGAGAGGTGAGGCTAGTTTAGAAAGTCATCGTGATCTTGAGCTGTGCTCAGGAGAAGAGAATCTTAGAGTCACTATTTGATGCCCACCGCCCTGAGTGTTGGCCTCACTTAGCAAGCAGTGCCTGGCTGAACACACAAATCTATTGGTCTCAGGTGAGATGAAGACACAAACTCTCAATCCTGGCACTGTGGTCAGCTGGTGACCATCAGAGGAGTACTAGGCTGGACTCCCAGGATTCCAGGGCTCCTTTCCAATGTTGGTGTGCTAACTCTTGCTCAGGTCTTTTTAGGGAGTATGGAAACCTCTTCTGTTCCCTAAATGATAGTCACAAGTAAGCACCAAAGCATGCTTTTTGCCACAATGACAAACACAGCTTTTGCAAAACAGGCATTTAAGTTACCTGAGAGCTTATGTGTCATGCATGTTGAAACCTATCATGAAACAAACAAAAAAAGCAAAATAAGACAAAACAAAAAACTATAGGTGTATTTAGTTTTACTCTTTTTAATGTTTATTTTGTGACAGGCAGAGAGAGTGAGTGAGTGAGCCATGAGGGGGAGAGGGGCCGAGAGAGAGGGAGAGAGAGAATCCCAAGCAGGCTTTGAGTGCAGAGCCTGACACTGAGCCCAATCTTATGAAGTGTAAGATCATGACCTTAGCAGAAATCAAGGGTTAGGGATGTCTGGGTGGCTTAGTCGGTTAAGCATCTGACTTTGGCTCGTGAGTTTGAGCCCCCCACTGGGCTCTGTGCTGACACTCCAGAGCCTGAAGCCCCTTTGGATTCTGTGTCTGTCTCTCTTTCTGACCCTTCCCCTCCTCCCACTGCCTCTCTCTCCTTCAAAAATAAATAAATATAAAAAAAAAAAAAGCAAGAATCAGACAGTTAACTGACTGAGCCACCCAGGCACCCCTACAGGTGCACTTAAGATGAACAATATGAATGGTTAACAGTTATCAAAGGACTGTCCCAAAGAATCAAATGCCATTTCCTTTCTTTGAAAAAAATTTTTTTTAAATGTTTATTTTTGAGAGTCAGAGACAGAGTGTGAGTAGGGGAGCGGCAGAGAGGGAGGAGACAGAATGCAAAGCAGGCCCCAGGCTCCCGGCTGTCAGCACAGAGCCTGACACAAGGCTTGAACTCATGAACTGCGAGATCAAGACCTGAGCTGAAGTGGGACACTTAAGCTCCTGCCATTTCCTTTCTTATCTCAAATTTATTTCCTCTCTCCCTGTCAATTAATAGACACTAAGTGATAACAACACACTGTCACTAAAGTCCATTTTGATAAGAAATATCAACTATCCTGGGCTAGAAAGCCTCTATGTGTGCTATATCTGACTGATGTAGAACTTTCTGCTCCACAGAAAGATATCCTGACTCAAAGGATACCTATACCTTCTTTTATTAATCTCTACTTTGTCAGGAGAGCAAAGGAACCCATACCAACTTCACTATCAGACTGTTCTTAGAAATGTATCATTTCGAAGACATAACACTGCAGGCAAAACTACTAGTTAAAAATTGTCACCTAACATTTATATAACACTTTGAGGTTGACAAAGACTCTCACATACCTAATTTCATCCGATCCCCACAGTAGCACTATGAGGTGAATATGACTACCCCTGCGTAACCAAATGAGGAAACAGATGCCACAAGAATAAGGCACTTGCCCCAATTCTCCCAGCTGGTCACTGCCACAGGTCAAACCAGAATCCAGCTTTGTCCGACTCCAAAGCCATTGCTCATTTGTATTTTACCAAAATGGCTCTCAGGAAAAAAGATGATGTATTCTTGGAATTTCTTTTCTGTAGTATCCAGTGATCAAATAAAGCACTCACTTTTGTTGGGCCAACTAAATATGTAAGTTTTCTCAGTGATATAAATAAACTTTTATCAAAACTTCTCATTTAAACTCTGTAGATAAGACTCACCAACAAAATATCCAGAAATTGTACATGCTACCACTCTGGAATATAATACCTCTGAAATAAAGCTGTCTGCTACTATATCCCAGGCGGCCAGGGATCACAGAGTGACTTCAGAGAAGAGGAGAGCAGATCTTGGGTCCAAAGCTTGTGCAGAGTCCATACGACAATGAGCAATTTGCAGTTGGAAGACTGAACTGCAATTCAGCTGCCAGCTACTTGGCCAGGACTCCAGACTATGGCAGTCTTGGCTTCAGACTGCTCTTACTGTATGTTAGGGATTTCTTCACATCTCACAGCTCAGGCCTTTGTTACTGTACTTACCTCTTTTGTACCACCTTTCTGCTACTACTATTCAGTTCTGTTCAATTTATGTAAGCAGTTACGGCTGCCCAGGAGTTCACCCATTCTTCTTGTTTTAGGATTAGACAAGGTCATAGACCAAAGAGATTTCCTTTTTAAGGCTTTTTAGGCTCGATTTGAGTTTTGTAAGTGAAGTCGGAGCACCTCTGTTTTTCTCCCTAATGGTGGGGGGGTGTAAGCTTTGCTACTCAAGCCTGAATACACATACAATTTTTTTGTGGTCCCCCATATGGAAACCATAGAGCAGAAATGACTCACAAATGAAACGTGAAAGACAGATTAAAAAACTATACTTACTTAGGAGGAATTCGTGAGGCTGTGTTCACATTTGTGGTTGGGACTACTACTTGAAGAATGTGTTCAAGGGCTGTTAATCCACCAGCAACTTGAAATGCAATCTGATCTGCTACATTCTAGACAGAAATACAAACAGAAATTAGCTCAATTTCTCAGGCATAGAATGATCACCAAACAAAATATTTAGTTGCAGTGTCAAATACTCTGTTGGTTCAATTATTCTGCAAATACTTATTGAATGTTTATGCAGCGCTAGGAACAGTAGGTCAAAACTGGTGAACACAAAACACAGTCGCTTTCCCCCACGAAGCTTAAAATTTAGTGGATGAGAGCAACACCAATCAAATAACCATAAATAAAATAATTTCAATTATGATAAGTACCTTGAAGAAAAAGGAAAGGTCTATAAGAATAATGGGGAACCAACTATATACTGGGGAAAGGGTTGGCACAGGTTTTTCTGGGAAAGTTGAGGTTTTGAAACAGGCAAAGGGAAGGGATGGAACACTCCATGCAGAGTGCAAAACCATTTTATACAGAATATTTTAGCAATACTTTTTAAAAAAAATGTTTAATTAATGTTTTTATTTATTATTGAGACTGAGAGAAACAGAGCATGAGTGGGGGAGAGGGGCAGAGAGAGAGGGAGACACAGAATCCGAAACAGGCTCCAGCCTCTGAGCTCTGAGCTGTAAGCCCAGAGCCCCATGCATGGCATGAACCCATGAACCACAAGATCTTGACCTGAGCCAAAGTCGGACGCTTAACCGACAGCCACCCAGGTGCCCCTAGCGATACTTTTTAAAAGCAGATTATTTTGTAATGCTAATTGCCACCTAGCAAGACAAACTGACTGCCACAAAGATTTCTTCTCCTATTACTGATTATTACAAAATAACCTAAAACCTAACCATCTCCATATATTTTTTTCACCATTTTGGCTACATTAGGGAGAATCTTAAGTCAGCATTTTAGAACTCAACCGATGATTATTTCTCTACAATTTCTGAATTGTTTACAAATCTGGGGAAAGGAACATCTCTGAGTTCTTGGCATTTCTCTGGCATGAGGACAGGCAAGCGCAATTCTATGGTATACTGTATTCATTTCAGTGCACACAATCACTGCAACCCCGCTAGTATACCGTCACCTTTATATTTCTTCTAAGAGCATGCTACAGTTCATCAAGCCTTGAAATATCTTTGAGATACTGTAGTATTTTGGGAGGGATGGTCAGATGCATCGGGGAGAGATAGGAATTATCTAATCTGTCAAACATGTTTGCTTGATTCTTCTGATGCGCTAAGCACATGCTCTGCTTGATGTAGACTAGTGACTACTGACTGGACTTGGTGGTATAGTACCTTAGTCGTTCAATTACTCACTATGTGCACAATAAAATATACTTTGACACTATAATATGTTTATTGTGAATCCTAGACAAGAACTCACAGTTTTAGGATAGAAAATTAAGAATTTTTGTTATTAATGGAAAGAAATGTTTCTCTGCAATAAAACTAACAATCAGAAAGTGGAAAAACCCAGGAGGATTCAGTAATTGGAAAACATAATGCTGTTACCATTCTTTCTTAGGCTAGGATGTCAATATAATTAGAAAATAATAATATATTTTGTATTAGCACACAAGACAAAGAAAACTGTACTAATCATAACTGTATAGCTGGGTGGGTTATGACAAATTGAACACATCCTATAACAACTTCAAAATAAAAAGAAATAATATAAATAAAAATTTGAAAATAACAAACACAACTCCCTGTACATAGCCTTAACAACTTCAAAATAAAAAATAATAAAAAAATAAAATTTTATAACATGCCGTTAATATTCCTGGTGCTCATCCCATTCACTCTCTTCTTCTTCCCCAAATGCAAAAGCTATCCTGATTTTTAAAATTATAGATTACCTTTGTCTTCTTTTCAATTCTATAAAAACAGAGTCATATTTTACATATTCTATAGAATCTAGCTTTTCTTGCTCAATTTTTCCCCTTAAATTCATCCATATTGTTGCCTATACCCATGTTTCATTCATTTCCCTTGTTGGAATATATATTCCTTTGTCTGATTATATACATCAACTTATTTCTTTTTAATTGGAAAAATCTACTTTATTCCAGTGTCTTTTTTCCTCCCTTCTACATTAATTTCACTTTTAATATTACAGGGTGAGATAACCACTATCTTATTATCTTACTGAATTTATTTATTTATTTATTTATTTTAAATGTTTTTATTTCTTTCTAGGAGAGAGAGAGAGACAGCGTGAGCAGGGGAGGGTCAGAGAGAGAGGGAGTCACCGACTGAAACAGGCTCCAGGCTCTGAGCTGGCAGTCAGCACAGAGCCCGACGCGGGGCTTGAACCCACGAACTGTGAGATCATGACCTAAGCGAAAGTCGGATGCTTAACCGACTAAGCCACACAGGCGCCCCATTACTCAATTTATTTAAATGTTTCACTGCTGATTGACATTTGGGTTGTCTCCACTTTCAAATTTTTTTATTAAAAATTTTTTTTTAATGCTTATTTGAGAGAGAGCGAGTGAGAGCGAGCGTATGAGCATTGGGGGGGGGGGTGGTGAGAGAGAGAGATTAAGAGAGAGAGATTGAGATACAGAATCTGAAATAGGCTCCAGGCTCTGAGCTGTCAGCAAAGAGCCCTACACAGGGCTCGAACTTGGGAATGGTGAGATCATGACCTAGGCCTAAGTCAGATGCTCAACTGAGCCTCTCATGGTCTGAGGCACCCAGCTGCCAAAGGCTGTTTCCACTTTCAATCTGTGGACAATGCTGCTTTAGACATTTTTGTACATGTATCTATGGAAATGTGACATGCAGTTGTGTTGGTTATATGAGTGGTATTCCTGGGTCACAGTGTATACATAAATTCAATTTTATTAGCTATAGCCAAACAGCTTTCTAAAGTATTTGGAACAATTGTGTACACAGTGTGGTACAGGGATAATTTCAACTACTCTACATTCACAAAAAAATTGATTTTATCAGTTTTTTAAAAAACTTTAGTCATTCTTATGAGTGTATAATGGCATTTCATTGAAGTTTTTATTGGCCTTCCCTGAATAATTAGTGGGATTGAACAACTTATGTTTACTGAGTATATTTTTAAATTGAGGTATACTTTACAACTGGTTAAAAGGCTCAGATCTTAAGCATGCCATTCAAATACATTTGAGAAATCCTTATCAAGACCAGAACGCTTCCATCACCTTAGAAAGCTTCATCATACCACTTTTATAGTCAATCCCCCCTGCTTGAAGCCACCACAGATTTGATTTATAGTCCCATAGATTACACACCAAAAGCAAAAGCAAAAATAAGTGGGACTACATCACACTAAAAAGCTTCTATGTAGCAAAGGAAACCATTGACAAAATGAAAAGGCTATCTACTGAATGGGAGAAAATACTTGCAAATCATATTTCTGGTAAAATACATAAAGAACTCATAAACTCAAGAGCAAAAAACACGAACAATTCAATTAAAAAATGGGCAGAAGGTCTGAATATACATTTTTTTTCCCAAAGAAGACACATAGATAACCAACAGGTACTATGAAAAGATGTTTAACATCATTAATCATCAGGGAAATGCAAATCAAAATCTCAGTGAGATACTACCTCACACCTGTTAGAATGGTATTAGAAAGAAAGAAAGAAAGAAAGAGAAAGAAAGAGGGAGATAGAGAGAGAAAAGAAAGAAAAAGAGAGAAAAACGGAAAGAAAGAGAAAGAGAAGAAAAAGAAAAAAACCAGTGTTGGTGAAGATGTGGAGATAGGGAAACCCTTGTGTACTACTGGTGGGAATATAAATTGGTGCAGCCACTATTCCATAGTGTATATAGGTTTCCTCAAAAAATTAAAAATACAAGTACCATATGATCCAGAAATTCTACTTCTGAGTATTTATCTGAAGCAAATAAAATACTAATTTGAAAAGATATATGTACTCCTATGTTCACACGGCATTATTTACAATAACCAAGGTATAGAAGCAAAATAAGTGTTCAATGATAAATACAATGTATATAGAAGATGTGGTATATAAACAAAATGGAATATTACTGTGCCATGAAAAGAATGGAATTTTCCCATTTGTGAAAACTTGGATAAACCTTGAAGGCATTATCCCAAGTGAAATAAGTCAGGCAGAGGAAAACATGTGGAATTAAAAAAAAAGCTTACTGACACAGAGAACAGATTAGTGGTTGCCAGAGGCACAGGAGAGAGGTTGGGAGAAATGGGATGGATGAAGGGGCTCATAGGGTAAAAAGAAACAAAATGTAGGTTAGTTTTGTCTCTTATAGAATTTCCTATAAATGAGATCATATGATATACATGAATATTTTCTGGATTTAATTTGGTAGTGAAAGGTTATCCCATCAGCAATGTTTCTACTGTATCTGGTACCAGAAGCATCTAAAGCATAAGGAATACAGCAGAGGAACTCTTAGTCAGGATAGGGACATAAACACACACACACCTCCTTTCTTCTTATACTTAAAAGAAGTAGGAATTATAGATAAAATATGTAATAATATTAAATAATATTTAAAAAATTTTAATGCAGAACCACATTAAAAAATAAATGGAACATCTCTGTGAAACAGGGATGGAAAAGCTCAAAGTAATGCATAGGGCAAGGGTCCAACTTTCAGTAGATTCTTAAAAGAACAATCGTCCTTCTAGATTTTTCCCTCTTCCTCAGCTTTTCCACGGATTCAGGCTCCAAGTTCTGATTATTCCATTTCTGTTGTAGCTCTGAACTCTTGCCTACATCTACCACGTCAGTTCAGGGTTTCATGGTTTCTTGCTTGAGGTACTGCAGCAATTAGTACCTAACTGGAATCTCTAGATCCAGGCTCACCCCACACCAGCCTATTCTCTAGAGCTGTGATTTCTAAATACTCTTAAGATAAAAGTCAGGTTCCTTTCCCTTCCCTTTCCCTTTCCCTCTCCTTCCCCTTCCTTTCTTCTTCCCTTTCCTTTCCTATCCCTCTCCTCCCCTCCCCTCTCCTCTTCTCTCCCTCCTTTTTCCTCTCCTCTCCTCCCCTCTCCTATCCTCTCCTCTTCCCCTCCCCTATTCCTCTCCTCTCCTCTCCTATACCTCTCTCTTCTCCTCTCTTCTCTCCTATCCCTCTCCTCTCCTCTTCTCTCTTCTCCCTCTCCTCCTCTCTCCTATTCCTCTCCTCTCCTTTCTCCTTTCCTCTCCTCTCCCGCTCCTTTCCTTCCTTTGATTTCTCTTCCACTGTAGACCAATACTTTTGTGAAATGCAATATAAATGAAATATTGAATAAATGAGAAAAAAAGATGGACAAAACTGGAGGCCACATTTTAAAATATTAGATACAACAGACATAAAATTACTCTGCCGCTTTGCTAAAACTTACTCTGGATTTGTGTATTTATCTCATCCTGTTCTAGTGACAGTGGCCTGGAACTGGACTCTGGACTCCCTTTTGAGTAGTCCTGCTCTGCATGCCTATATACACAATGAGGATGATATTCTGAAGAGCAA
Organism: Proteles cristata cristata; assembly: GCA_017311185.1. Classification (NCBI taxonomy): domain Eukaryota; kingdom Metazoa; phylum Chordata; class Mammalia; order Carnivora; family Hyaenidae; genus Proteles; species Proteles cristata. Next base: position 480,884 of record JAESUZ010000007.1, on the reverse strand, counting down.
ATGTAATCATGTCACTCTTCGCTTAAAACGCTTAAGTGACTTCATCCTCACTGTCTGCGAGAGGCTCAAATTCCTTAGCACAGGTCTTCAAAATATGATACCCCATTAAAAGCCTTCTTCCCTGTCATGCTCCTGCCTCTCCCTCAACCAAATTCCCCATATGGCCTACGTTCTTGAATGCCTCTGTGCTTCTGCAAATACTGTTCCTCCTCCCCAGAGGGGGTGGTTCTCCAGCAGTTTATCTTTGTATCCCCACTAAACTCGGAGCTTCCTAAGTTCAGGAGCCATGTCTGTTTTATCACATTTCCAACACTTAGCAGAGGGGATGGCACTCAGTATGTGCTCAACCAGTGGTTGTGAATGATGGTTCTGAGGAAGAAGGCTGAAAAGGACACTTGTACATGATTTTTGATGATGAAAACACAGATAGTCAATAACTTCTCAGGATAAAATTTCACAGGATAAATTAATCCACTCCTATTACTTGTGTGTGCCTTGTAGAAGAGCTTGTCAATGAAGGGAAGCTTCATGACCAAGGAATACAATTCAGTTTTTTCGAGACTGAAGGACATATTCACCTTGAGCCTTCTTAATAACCATCAAGGAAGATACATCCACTTCTGTGTAAAGCCTTTATATATTGATATCTCTTAATTCAAAAACAAAGTATATTTTACCTCTGGCCAAGCAGATGCACCAAATGATGCAATCTGTCCACAGGGAAATGAAGCAGCACCACAGCTGTTCTCGTAGACCTCTCCACAATGGGAGAGACCTGGATCAACATTGCAGAAGTGGAGGCAAAAAGGACTGAGTAAAAGCAGACCATTTTAATGTATACATCTATGCTTTAGAAACAAAACAAAACTCAAAGTCTTTTATGCAATGCCAACAACATGGGATGTGACCTCTTGAAAAACTTAAGATATAAGCTCTAGTTAGACATTAAACAGGAAAAAAGAAGCCAAATTCAGGAAGATAAAGGCCATTTAAAGCCAAAATTTTCCTGATGTATTATTGAAAACTGAAGTTTTAATTTGTCACTTGCAGCTTTTCAAGGATATAAACCAAAAGGCAAAACCAACTGGGAGATAAGAAAAACTCACAAACCTCCCTCTGGATTCATGGAGGTTTCAGGTTACTTCTACAATGGAAACTCAGAATGCAGAAATGGATCCTCTTCCACAGAAGATGGCCAGATGGCAACACTGTTTAGTATCTTCCTAAATTCTTCATTTCCCATATCAACTTCTATTCCTCCTACCATTTCTGTCCTACCTCAGGACCCCATTTGGCCTGTAAGCTCTGTAAGTGTTACAGCTGACTCACCTTCGCAGCCCCATGTCTGGCACAGAACAGGAATGGTGAACACCTGATGGATGAGTGACTGAACAAAAGGATGAACAAATGAAAAGATTCCTCTCAGAGAGCAAAAATGTCCCAGGAGAGATCAGAGCTTAACACAATACTGAGGCCCATGAGAAAGAACGAACACCTCCGTTTGGTCCCATTCCCTAACACAGTGTGAACAAACAGCTCTCCCCATCTCTGTGCAGAGAAGTGGATGAAACAGTCCTATCATATCCCATGACATTTTCACCTGAGGAGGACAGAAAAGGGAAAATCAATGATGAGCTGCTCAAATGTTAAAATAAAGGGGAAAACCCACCTTCTTAAGCACATCCCCTTAAAAGCTCTATATGCAAATAAAAAATGGAAGTCACATTCACACAACAATCCACAGACTCTAGGGATGCAGAGCCTCCCATTTCACCTTCCTCTCTGTGCCCAACACACGAACTGCATGTGCTAATCACTCCCTATATGCAGTACTCTTTATGCTCCTGGACATCTTAATGCCATGATGGGAATGGATGCTCCTCAAATACATAGTCTTATACTTACTTGTTCCTATCCCTGTCAGTGTCTAGAAAAAAGCAACATCCTAAAAATGCTTAACCACAATTATTCTCTCCATCCAAGCTGCCAGGTTCTCACCCTATAATGTTCAAATGCTCTCTCGTTCCTTTAAGACTCATAACAAATAGTTTTCATGAAGCCTTTCTGATACCTTCAACTAAGTCAAAGTTCTCTGTATTCAACTGTATTTCTCTTGGGGCCCTTATCATTTCCTATATTATCCCAGTTATTTGTGTTCATGTACTAGGTTATAAAGACTAGTCTATGCATTCTCAATCAGGGTCAAGCACAGGATACACGCACAGTAGGCACCAAGCAAAGTTTGTTTAGTGATTAAAAATATCTCATTTAGAAAGAGGAACATTTTCTTTTCCCTTTTACCCCTTTCCCAAATACTATGCATTCAGGCATGTGAAGGTGGAACACCCGAAAGGAGCTCTATCATTCTGATTTGAGTGAGGAAAAAATACCTCTGAAAGATGAAATATGTGTCTTTACTTCCGTACCTGACATAACACCTTAATAGCTCTGCCTTCCTCTGCTCTCTCCCACTCTGAGACTGACAACTGACTAATAGGATTAGTGGCTCCATTCTAATAACCCAGCTTAACTGAAGGCCAGCAAAAAAATGACAGCTTCAATCTGAATTACATGGCCCGGGAATCCATTCAATTATTAACTAGAGTAACTGTTATTGCCTCTCCCAATCAAAGGAGAGGCAGCTGTTAATCTTTGGTGGCCTACAAAGGCTGGTGGCCTTTGTACTTGACTTCTCTATAGACGGTAATTATGTTCTTTGTGATCAGGGAGGAAGGCCTTCCTAGCCTTTTAGACAGAGGTGGCAGATGGGGAAAACTGTTTGCCTGTTCATTAGCGGGATAGGCCAGATTTGTTCTGAGCATCTGGTGGTACCTTAAGTCCTGTTTAGATATAATACAAGTAGGTTTTGGCAAGTCCATAAATTTAGAACTCGGCAGACCACTTTATAGAGATGAGAAGATCCCAGAGTAAATTTTTTTATGGTTATTTTTCCCTTATGGAAAACTTTCCTAACACTTAAAGGACATAATCCTCATTCCTCTACTATCTTCACCTGTTCATGTTAGTTTAAAAGAAGCGAGCATGATGAGCTGATAATCCATGTTCTAGGGTTTTTTCCTTCTAATGTTGGCTTCCTCATATTCCCATAATCTACATAAATGTCTAGGCTCCGCTTTTTGGCTGTACACTCACATTTGAAAGGACTCAGGGTCTGGGGTTGAGAATATCACAAGGAAATTAGAAACTTATGGAAATGTCATACCCAAAAGAGTAAAATTATAACTTACAGTTTGAAGGCCTAGGTAATAAGGTAAGTGAGGCTGGGGGAGACTGGAAAGCTTTCTCAAGATGAGAGAAACAATTCCTTTGTAATGCTAATCAGAACTCGGATCCTTTGGAAGGCTCTCCCTAAGGGAGCTGCACCGTGCCATTTTTGACCTGTCTGGACTAAGTGAGATGAGGGCAGGGTGAGTGAGAGGGGGTGGTGCAGAACACAATCCGCCCCCCCTCCTTCCCATTAAGCTGTTATGAGATAGATGACCAAAGATCAGTGTATAAAGTTTATCACTGCAATACAACAAAACTCACAATAAAGTTAATTTTGATCTCCCACATCCTCAGTGCTGCCAAGATGCCAAGTGGCAGGCACCGGGCAGGTGTGGCACTCGGAGAGCTGGTGAGAGAGACTTCAATATAGCTAAATGCAGTGTGATGAGGGGATGCCACAGTGAGGGTGTGAACGGAGAGCTGTACACCCACAAAGGAAATAGTTACTGTGGCTAGTTCTTCAGGACACAATGGGTGTCTGTATGAACAGTTTTCTGAGTTCTCATGCTACCAACTAAAGACAAAAAACCCCTGAAGTCAAGGATCTACACATCAGGTTCCTTAAACAACTGCTTTATTTCTCCCACCTCTCCCAACTTCCAGGCTCCTGCTGGGTGACAGCAGAACTTGAAGAGTCTTACCACAGTAGTTTCTTCCTCTCCGTTCTTGCACCTTAAGTGTCCTGGAAATTTTAAAGCTTAGAGGCAAAATAACGGGACCATGAAACCAACGAGAATCTCTTTTGGGCAAGAAAATGATGGGATAAAAGTGAGTAACATGGACAAACTCCTTTGGGTCTAGCAGCAACCAGGGGGCAGGACCTTAGAGCGCCACCTGGATGGCATCGAAAAGGAGAGTATCCCACCACTCTCTTTTCTTTCCATCATGACATTTATCGTTCTTCACACTTCTCTATTACTTAATTATAAACTAGATCATATTCATTTTCTACTTAATCGAAAAGCAGACTGTGAGCTCTTGGGACAGCTGGAATTATGCTTACATAGAATCTATCAAAAAAAACTAGGAATTCAGATAACTCAGCCACAAAAAAGAATGAGATCTTGCCTTTTGTAAAAAGAATGGACTTAGAGGGTATAATGCTAATAAGTCAAACAGAGACCAATACCATATGATTTTCACTCATATGCAGAATTTAAGAATCAAAAGAAATAAAAAAAGTGACAACCCCCCCCCCCCGTACTCTTAAATACAGAGAGCAAATTGGTGGTTGTCAGAGGGGAGGTAGGTGGGGAAATGGATGAAATAGATAAAGGGGATTAAGACTTTGTTTATTTGTTTTGAGGGACTGTGTGCACAAGCAGGGGAGGGGCAGAGGGAGAGGGAGAGAGAAAATCTTAAGCAGGCTCCACTCCCAGAGGGGAGCCCTGACATATAGCTGGGTCTCCTGAGATCACGACCTGAAATGAAATCAAGGGGCCAATGCTTAACCAACTGAGCCACGCAGGGGCCCTAAGAAATCACTTATCTTGATGAGTGCTGAGAAATTTATAGAGTTGTGAATCATTATATTGTACACCTTAAATGAATATAACACTGTATGCTAATTATATGTCAATATAAAAAAAACATTTAAAAAAGAATTGGTATTCAATAACTAGATGCTCAATCAAAAAATAAAGGCACAGTCCAGTTTCTGGGATTCTAACATCAGAAATTGTCTTAAGAGGAGACAGAAAATCCATCAATCCACAATGAGAAAGAAGTGTAGAAGCACTCATATGCCTGAGAAAGTCAAGGTAAGGGTACAAGGAAGTCAGAAACTGTGGAAGAGGCACTAGTCCTTGCCTGTGCTGACAAGGTAAGGCAAGCCAAGGCAGGCCCTACTCTGCAGGAGGCCAGTCCTGAGAGGAGTGGTCCAAGATGTGATGCTTATGTACTGCCTTATTCATGTTGGCCTCAGTTTTTTGCCCCATACTTAAGCAGTGACCCAGACTCTTTTATGTCTTTAAGGAGAGACACAGAAGAAAAGAGAGAGGGGGCAATTTTAAAAAGTGCAAACAAACTTAAGGAAAGAATAGGAACCCAAACTTTACTTTTCTCAAAAAAAAAAAAAAAAGATAGGGCTGAAAGTGACATTTCAAGAGCTTACCATATGGCAGGCCCTGGACTGTTATGTAAGATTTCGCAACAACCCCATGAGGTAGGAATTGTAATCTATTATACTGATTAAAAAAAAAAAGGGCTTCGAGGAATCATTTAAGTTTTTACTGCTAGTAATTGGCAGAGCTGGGGATTGAGTCTAGGTTTATCTGTCTTCTGAATATAAGATGGATCTACAGAAAGAATGCTGTGGGAAAATCTAGAATGTAGCTTTAAAAATGTGCTTGGTTGTTGGCATACTTACCACTAAATATTCCAATTTTGTAAAATCTTGGGACTTTTTCAAAAAGAAAATTAAATTTTGAAAATTTTCAAGAAAATGTTATTTTGAAATTATTTTAGATTTACTGGAAAGTTTCAAGGACAATAAAGTTCCTATGTGCCTTAATCTAGCTTTCCCTCAGTTAAAATCTTACACAAACACTCCATATTAATCAAGAGTATATTACATTAGAATTATATTATTAACTAAACTACAGACGTTATTTGAATTTCCCCTTGTTTCTCCACTTATGTTTTCTTTTCTGTTCTAGAAAAACATCTAGAATACTAGAATGCATTTAGCTCAACACTATTTTGAAGACAAGGTGAAGTTACTTTCAGCATTAGAGGAGGTATTCTAAGCTCTCTTATATTAGCATTCACTAGCAGCTTAAAAAAAAATTCTTGAAATAATCCAGACTCAGGGAACATAAAGGAATGCCAAGTTTGACCATCACAAGTAAATAAAAAAGGAAATGAGAGCTAACTAGATTCTAAGGGACTGAAATATGAGTAGTTCTTTTAACTGGTGGTGCAGTTCTTGAGACTGTCAGGAAACGGGAAGAAATGTGCACACAGCAGGAGGGAAGCAGGCCTTGACTGAGGAGGGAGGCAATGTGGGACCAGGTTAGAAAAGGCTCCAGGTGGCCCAAGATGAGCTCCCTCTGCAGCTCCAGTCCCAACTGGCCTTCAATACTTTCTCAGCCAGGGCAGTCTTTCAAAATCCTTTCCTTTCTGAATGTCCCTGAAATCTCTGTAGGCTTTGTTTCTAACTTCAGCACAGATACTGTTTCAAAGTCTTTTGAGTATGCCTTCTCCATTGTGCTCATGACAGGATATTTGTTGCAAGATTTATTTTTACTTTGTTTTATATATTTTTAATATTTATTTTATTTATATTTTATTATATTTATTTATATTATATATTTATATATTTTGTTTATATTATATTTATTACATTATCTTTTAATTTAGCTTTAATTTTTTTTCCCCCAGAAGTAACTAAGTTAAAACGCCTTGTGATTGGGCACTAGGAAAGTCAAGTACCACTGATTTCAGAAATGATCCTACTAGGGTCTGCTTTATTCAGTCCAGAGGAAATAAAAGGAGGGAAATGGCCAGTGATGGGCAATGTTTTTACAGATGGATTATCTGGAGCCAGCACTCTGGTTTAGGCCTTGTTCTTAGCATCTAAAAGGTATATAGGGAAAATAGAGATGACAAAAACAGTGTGAAATCTGTTACTTATAAGACTGACACAAAATGTGGCAAGGAAGAAGGCAAAAATAAGGAGTCCTTCAGATTGTGGACTTCAAGATGATCATGTTAACTTATTCTTTGGTCATGGACGAAAACTGCTTAATAACACAGAGCTTCTGTTCTCTATTATAATGTTGCAAACAACACCTTCTTATGTGGAGAACCATGTGAAGGCTTTTTTAAGAATATCTGGTCTTTCTTCCTAATTTTCCTAAAGCAAACATGATCAAATGTTTACTGAAGAGTTAATGCTGCCCCACTGAATTCTAACATTAGCACTGCTCTGCGTGACTGCTTTTAGCTTGAGAATAAGATAAGACCTTTACTAAAGGTGACCTAAAATGTTTAAAAGTCTGCTTATTCAAGGCAAACAAAACCCAGAGGAGTCATGAAGTCTGGAGAACACCAGACCATTACAGAATTTTTTGCTTTATGAAAAGGCAAATATAAATCCCTTTTCCTTTACTAGGAATACTCAAATTCATTTGAAGAGAAGTTTGATGATCAATTTATATTTACACGAAGATTTTGGTCTGAAGTCTGAAGTCAGTTTTGGTTTTAAGTCAGCATGCAAGTCCATATCCTCCCAATATGATAAGTAAGGTTATCATATGGAAAAGAAATGTAAAGATCCTAAAAAGAATCTGTCTCTCTGAAGAAATTCACATGTGAACATAAAATGATAAATGATGCTAGACCTCTTTAGCAGGGAGGGGGAGAGGTAAGTATCTGAGAAAGATATGCAGAATAGATGTAATGTATGGGGAAAATCAGATAGGAAGACCATTTACTAACTTTATGATAGAAAAGACTGCACAATAATTCTTGCTGTAGCAGCTGTAGCCAGAAGAATTACTGTCCCCTAGACTGAACTCTTTGTGGGCACAAACCATGTCTTATTCACTGTTTAGGAACTGTTCGCATGGCTTCTGGAATAATTCTGCCAAGGTCTGAATCCCAATCTTTTCACACTTATTAGCTACAAAATGTCCAGCAATGTTCTTATCCTCTTGATGCCTCAGCATTTTTCTTCATAAGTTAGACCACATAATTCCACTCCAAATGATTGCTGAGAGGATTAAATCAGCTGATTCTCTTAAACATTAGTCATCACCATCATCTTTATACTGCCCTCCCTTCTCTTGCTAAGTACCTACCATGCTGTCATCAAATAAATACTAGTTCCTACTCTAAGCCTTCTTAAGGGGACATATTCTGGGCTCTTTGTGACATCTAAAAATTGCACTAAAGCATTATTTCTCTCAAAAATATCTCTGTTTCAGAGTCTACCTTCTTGCCCTGTCAGCCGCAACTTCAACGTTATTTCCTCAAACAGGCTTCCCTGACCTCTAGGCTGTATTCAATCTTCCTACTACATCCATCAACAACTCTGTATTTCCTTAATAATTTCCTCAAACACTCATTGCTCTTAATTGTAATTAATTGTTTAATTGTCTAGAAGGGTAGGGTCTATATCTGTCTTAATTACTGCTATTTCCTATGTGCTTTAGCACATTGAAAAGAATCACCAACACTTGTGGAGCACATGTGTACATGCACCAGACACTCCAAGTGCCTTGCAAGTGGCATCTCACAGAATATTCACAACAGTAGTATGAGGTTGATACAGTTACCATTTCCATTTGCTTGGGGAAACTAAAGCTCAGAGAAGAGGCATAACTTGTTTAAGATTATTTAACCAGTAAGAGCTGATCTAGGAATCAAATCCAGATAGTCAGACTTTAGAATCTGAGCTTCACACTACATTCCCCCTCTGCACAGCATGCACTGAAAAAAAAAAATTGCTCCACTGAACTACAATGTCTGCAAGGTGAGTGTAATGAATGATACAGAGTTAGTGTTGAGAAGTTTCCCTAGACAGGATGACAGCACTACAGACACAATTAACTATAAACTTCCAGATTAGAGTTGGCTCTATATCATTCTTGAGAGAGGCTACTGAAGCTTTGAAAAAGGGCCATTATTCAAGTAGTTTAGAATAAATGGTAAGAGACAGAAAGGAATTACAAAATATAAGAATTTTAGATTTAGAAGGAAATTGAAAATGATCTAATTTACTTATGAAGGTTAGACATATTAGATGAGTCCAATATGTGCCACAGAATATAGTAAGGGAGCCATTTTGGGTAGTTTGGCAAGTGTTTTTTATTCCGTAATCTTACTAGATTTTTATAGTATATTTTACAGCTCATTGGCTTGGGTTCATATATGAACAAGTCTGATATATCAATTCAACAAACAAACAATCAGTACCTAGAATACATAAAGAATTATAGTTGGTAACTTAGATGACCAAATCTAAAAATAACTTATATCTGTGCTTTGGATTCTGTAAAGAAGTAAACAATATAAATTATAAGCTTTTTTGAGATAAGAATCTATTTTCTATGCTGATACATAGGGGCACATGTACCCCAATGTTCATAGCAGCACTCTCCACAATAGCTAAAACATGGAAAGAGCCTAAGAGTCCATCAACAGATGAATGGATCAAGAAGATGTGGTTTATCTATACCATGGAATACTACATGGCAATGAGAAACAATGAAATCTGGCCATGTCTAGCAACGTGGATGGACCTTGAGGGTGTAATGCTGAGTGAAATAAGTCAGGTAGAAAAGGACAAATATATGTGTGCACATATAGGAGGATTGGGAGGAACTTAACGGAGGACCATGGGGGAGAAGAAGGGGAGAAATGGTGGGGGAGAGGGAGGGAGGCAAACCATGAGAGACTCTTGAATGCTGAGAACAAACTGAGGACTCATGGGTGTGGGGGGAGGGGAGAGATGGGCATGGAAGAGGGCACTTGTGGGGATGAGCACCGGGTGTTATATGGAAACCAACTTGACAATAAACTACCTGTAAAAAAAAAAAAAAAAGAATCTATTTTCTAATCTCCTCTGGTCCTTGACATAAGTATAAGAGACTTGGGATATGTTAATGAAACGATGAGTCACTGCTAGAACTGCAACACTTCAAGATAATATCAATGTTTCCTCTGAATAGACTGTGATGTATTCCCAGGACTAACTCTTTCCTGGTGTCACCAAATCTGCCGGATTGGACATTTCTGTAAAATAAGCTATTTGGCCCAGACAAGCATCTGTTGTGAATACTGAGGCATTTGCATGACTTTAGGCAAGAGATAGACTGAAGACAAACCAAAAAGCAAAACAAAACAAAACAACCACTGAATTTATTTGAACAAACATTTATTGTCTGCCAGCTATGTACCTGGTGCTTGCTAAGCGGTAGAAATATAAAAGCAGAAAGGATCAGGATCTTCCCTCAAAGACCTCACATTCTACTGAGAAAGATTTGAAAGCAGATTAGTGCACGTAGTGTGATAAGTCCTATGAATGACATAGGTACAGAGTATGCTTTGAGCTTGTATAGTAGGTACCTAACCTGGTTGGATGAAGATCAGGGGAATGACAAGAAATACTTTCTGGAGGAGGGGACACCAGAGTGGAGTCTCAAAAGACACAAAGCCATCCTGGTGAAAGTATTTATGTGGTAACGGTGGTTATGTGTGTGTTGGAGTGGGGGTGGTGAGGTGTGAGGGTTGTAGGAAGCAAAAGCGTTGGGTGGGAGACAGGTGTTTGAGGGAATGAGATACATGGGGATAAGAGGGTGCAGAGCCTGTTCAAGGGACTATAACCTATTTATAATGGTTAGAGTGTAACGTGTGTGTGTGTGTGTGTGTGTGTGTGTGTGTGTGTGTGTGTGTGAAAATGTTGAGACATGATGCCAGAGGGGTAAGAAGAGAACATATCTTACAGAGGATCTTGTATGTAAAAATGTAGAGTCCGGAACTTACTCTAAAGCAAAATGAAAGGTTTAAAGGAGACATGAAAGAGAGACATGAAAAGGTTTAAAGGAGAGGGTGACATACCTAAATTTTTACTTTTGGAAGCTATAAGGAAGATACAGGAAAAGGGTTAAGACAAAAAAACAAAGAACTCAAATAAGAGATTATATTCCAATTTAGAAATGAGTAGGGACCCAACACCATCAGTGACAGCTCAAACAGAGAAATAGGCTGGCTGGTTAGAAGCTATATTTACAAGTAAAAGCAACAGGTTTGGCTACCAATTGGATGTGAGGAGAAAGATAAGAAAGAAGAGCCAATTTACCAATCATCTTTTACACGGAAAGCATAAAGGATACTATCTGGTCTAGTACAGAATCGTAATCTCCTCCACAAAAAGCTTAGAATCTAACTGGGTAAAGTAGGCATGAAAAAAAGTCTAATGATTTTCCAAGATAATGTCTAGTGCTAAATGAGTATGTGGCAGTCACAGTATCCAGGGCTCATGCAAAGCAGGACAGGAAGAGCTCCTGAGACTCCTTTCTCATAATGCCAAGTGAAAAACACTTTTAAAAACCATTTTAACTTTTTTTTCCCCAAATGTTTTATTTATTTCTAGGAGAGAGGGAGACAGCGTGAGCAGGGGAGGGTCAGAGAGAGAGGGAGTCACAGACCGAAACAGGCTCCAGGCTCTGAGCTGGCAGTCAGCACAAAGCCTGACACAGGGCTCGAACCCACGAACCGCGAGATCATGACCTATGCGAAAGTCGGACGCTTAACCGACTAAGCCATCCAGGCGCCCCCCATTTTAACTTTTTAATATGTCGACTTCAACAGTAGCTCACACTGGGTATTTGTATAGAGAACTGAAAATTTTACTGAGTTGTCATTAACTAGCCATTACTGTTTAATAATATTAATTCCAGCAAAAGATAAAGAAGTAAAATATGGAGGAGGGGGAAGAAATGGAACACATGGTGCTTTTCCTAGGAAAGGCAATTTTCTTCCAACAGATGTCATATATTGGGTTGCCATATACTCTGAACAAAAACGCCTGATTTTCCTTCCCCTTAATTTGGAACTAATAAGTATGCCATGTTCTTCTAAAGGTTTTGAAGATACTGGTTTGGCATCTCTTCTCTGAACACAGCATCAGGGTCTACATCACAGGCCACTAAAACCTGTACCGAAGCTCAGAGAGTGGAGCTGTTTGAACAGAGAACGGTTCAAAGAGGAGGCTAGACTAGGAATGATTTTCTGTGTGTTCTTGTGCTTATGTTTTCCAAGTCCTACCTTGCACCTATTTAAGCTTTGGAAGCTATTAGCTACCTACCCACAGACATGATTTTGTCTTCTAGGATGTGCATCTCATTAAGTAAGCTTATTTCTGACAAGTCACCTTTTCTTTCCTCTGCCAGGAAATATAGTTCTCATATTTCAGATGGCCTGTGCACGGCACTGCCTAGCAGTCAAAAGACTGCAGCAGATATGCATTCATGTAACTTTTAAAAAAAAGTTTATTTATTTTTCAGAAGAGAGCACAAATAGAGGAGAGAGATGGGGACAGAGGATCTGTGCTAATAGCAGAGAGCCCAATATGGGGCTTGAACCCATGAACTGTGAGATCATGACCTGAGCTGAAGTCTGATGCTCAACTGACTGAGCCACCTAGGTGCCTCATCTCATTTCTTTTTTTTAAAGAACAATACAACTTGATAGGAATAACTATGGCTCTTTCAAAGTAAACTGGCAGGTCAAAACTGTTAAAAATTTTTATATAAACTTAACACTTTATATACAAGGTCTGAATATATTTACATGTAGATGTAAGTCTAAATCTAATAAATTTACCTACATATTAAACACTGCACTTTAAAAATTAATTTTTATAATCCTAATATCTAACATCACACATGGGACCAAGAAGATGCTATTTTTGTACTGATAAATTGCCTCCCAGACTACAAAAGGAATAAATCAGAAGACTGCAAGTCTCTAAAGATATGAAATACCAAAATGCACAAACCACACAGGAGAACCATATACAGAGTACTGTGCTCAGTAACCCCTATACCAGAATTTAAAGTACCATATATACATACAGTGCATAACTATTCAAAAATATTATTTTTCAAGGTAGAGGCAGAGATCCAAAACTGCCAGTGGTCAGTGTGGACTCAGGTTTCAGGCAGTACCATTCCCATATTTACTCCTCTGTTCTGAGTGGTGCAGACTCATCAGTCTCTGGGTACCATTACCTCTTTTTGCTCTTCTAGCCTGTCCAATAATTTTTGTAATGAAATCCTTATTTTAAATTCCTCTATTTTTACAATACTGAGAGCTACTATTTTCCTAACTGGATACCATCTGAGACATTAATTAACCAGAACTTTAGTACTGTCTCACTGGGTACTATTATTTAACATTTTCATTCATTTATTCAACAAACATTTATCGAGTGGCCATTATGCTCTTATGTTAGATGTTGAGGACAGATAAAACAGACATGTCCATACCTTTATTGCGTTTATAGTGTGGCATTCCAGTCTGGTATAATTAGTTTCATCCATGAATATGTAAGGATTCTAAGCTCAGTGAAAGCAAGATCATGAAGTACCATGGTGAATGCTTTAATCAGAAATTAACTCTAAAATTGAGTTTATTGCTTTAAGTTAACCAAACTATAAAAAGTAATTTTTATTAGTTAATAAACCACAATGATAAGAGGAGCCCATCCTTCATAGATGTACCCTAGTAATCCATTTGTGTCCCTGATGTTACAGTTAGGGATTACAAGAACACATAAAGTGTATGTAAAGGATACACAAAGGATACACAAGGAAGACCTCAGGAAAGCTGCATAGACTCATCAGATTTACCTAAGTCCTCGTTTGAGTTAGATAAGAAATTTATTAAATTTGTTTCTATGGCACTTGATACAAAGATAGCAGACAAGTCCAGAAAGTCTTCTATCAAATGGACTCAGCAGTCTAATGTGTCCCTTGACACCAGGCTACCAATTTGTTTATCACTGATCTTGACTATAAGGCTGTTAATGTATTATTCATAAGCACATTATGCATTTTACTGCTTGTCTACAGAGATTTTAATTCAGAAAATGCTCTGTGCCAGCAAGAATTCAGTGTAAATGACACAGATAAAAAAATCATTTCATGTATTTCTGACAAGTGATTCACATAAAACTTCTATTAATCAAAATAGACTTAATGTATAGTGTAGTTTGTCATTCACATGGGCTCTTCTATTCTGAAAAATCCACAATGCTTTGTGATTAACTTTAATCTTCTAATAATTATCTAAATCTATGAAAAAGAACACATTTAGGTCAAGAAGTATTCACTGAATATATATAGTCCAAACTATGAGAGAAAGAGAGTGCTTCACCCTGTATGACTTCTTCTAATTTAAATTTAGTGGAGAGATACCTCGTTAGTCACTGTACAATCACTGACCACTAATGATAAGTCAGTTAAAAGATTGTTGATTTTAATTCTGTCAAAGCAATGGTTGGTCTTCAAAGTAATCAATAATTTTTAAGTTTCATTCTTGGAAGGAAAAAGAATAAAATGACACCAGGCAAATTACTAAATTTGGAGCTCATTTAAACATACAACTTATAGTAAGATGTGAAAACCTGGACTGTACAGAGAAACAGATATCTGGAACACACACATATAACAGAGTGGACTTTTTATTTTTATACTATGACAAGGTAGGAAATAAGTATTTCAATCATAAGCGTAAATGTTAACAAAATGCTAGGAGGGATGGAAGGGTAAGGGAGTGATGACTAAGGGGTGTGGAATTTCTTTATGGGGTAACGAAAATGTTCTAAAATTGATTATGGTAATGGTCACACAACTCTGAATATACTAAAAAACAGTGAATTGCATACTTTAAATTGGAAATTCCATGTTGCGTGAATTGTATCTTAATAAAGTGGTTAACAATGTATAAAACACAACTTATTGAAATACTGGTTTCCTAAACAGTTACAGCAATTTCAAAATAGACTGAATAATTTAACTATCATTAGTTATTAACTCTAATAAACGTGGCACACTGCATTAAGTAAACGTGATACATAAAATTCAAGTTAGGAAAATACTATTGTATAAAAATATTTTCTACCTTATGAAGATTCAGACTCAGTTTACAAGACTGGTTATAAAGTCTTAAATATTAGATCAGAAATATATATTTATGCAAAATGAGGAAAACTTGGAATCAGACAAAAGTCTCTGATTTTAGGTTCTGGTATAGACTGATGTTTCTCTCTCATACAAACATTTTAGCACATTTCCAATATTGAGGCCCTAGAAGTATTCAGTTACTGGTTTCCAGGGTAGGCGCTGATTGCCCTTTATGGGAATTTCATTGAACCAACTCATAATCAACAAAGAGCCTCAGAAATGATGTGCTTCCGAATAGGAGGATTAGGAGGAACTTAACAGAGGACCATGGGGGAGAAGAAGGGGAGAAATGGTGGGGGAGAGGGAGAGAGGCAAACCATGAGAGAGTCTTGAATGATGAGAACAAACTGAGGACTGATGGGTGTGGAGGGAAGGGAGGAGATGGGCATGGAGGAGGGCACTTGTGGGAATGAGCACCGGGTGTTATATGGAAACCAACTTGACAATAAACTATTTGTAAAAAAAAAAAAAGAAATGATATGCTTCAAAAATGTGATAATATAAACAACCTTAAGGATCCAAATTCCAAAGGCAATTAAACTACATACAGGGACTCATTCAATAAACACTGGGGGGTATCCATCCAATTCCAGTACTAAGGTGGGTCTGTGTTAAGAAGACAGACAACTCAGCATAATTCTATGGTAGATGCTTTAACAGAAGTACGATCAGAGGGCTCTAAGAGCACTGAATGGGAGAAAGTGTTTTTTTTTTTTTTAAAGAAAATACGTGTTTTATATATGAAAAATAACAACGACATCATGTTATCAGGTATGCTGGAGAAGATGATATATTTTCCACTTCAGTGTCTTAAGTCAGTTAAAAAAAAAGGTACATAAATCAACTATCAAAATTCCCTACTGTTGTGTGTGATCAGGGTGAATTCACTTAACCTCTCCCACCTCAGTTACTTCACATATGCCATTAATTCCTAACTCTTAGGACTGAAATGACAGTCAGGACTTAAATAAGTCTTTTATATTAAACTATGGTTTGAAGTTCTTTCAAAACATCAACACAAAATGGCTGTACACAAATCTTTTTTTTTTGTATCACGTTTTTATTTAAATTCTAGTTAGATAACATAGTGTAACATTAGATTCATGTGTACAATATAGTGATTCAGTACAACACTTTCATATAATACCCAGTGCTCATCACAAGTGCACTCTTGAAACCCCATTTAGCACATTCCCTGCCCACCTTCCTCCAGCAACCCTGTTTGTTTCCTATTGTTAAGAGTCTCTAATAGTTTGCCTCCATCTCTCACTCTTTTTCCTTCCTCTATGTTCATCTGTTTTGTTTCTTAACTTAATGGTCCAATTATTCAAATGGAAACTTTACCAGAAAACCTGTAAAATTTTCATAGTTTTGAAAGACAGCATGCAAAGACATACTATAAGATGATTTGTTGTTTATAGTAAAAACAAACAAAACTCAGATATACGTAATGGCCACTCATGCAACATTTGTATACTGTGTGTACCGACTGTGCTGGAGTGCCCTGTGAAGGATAGAGGGCCGTGGCATGAGACCTCAAGACTAGTGTCTGCAAGTGGAGATAAAAGTCTGAACAAGTAGCTTATTAGCTAAGGCAAAACTTGGTACTTGTCCTAAGAGAGATACGATGTATTTAGAGTTCAGAGAAGAAAGAGATCATTACTCCCTGGGAAGATATTTTCGTTTTGATTATTAGGCTTTTTTTTTTTTATAATGGCAGTGATGGATTATTTATTTATTTATTTAGAGAGAAAACACAATCAGGGAGGGACAGAGAGAGAATCCCAAGCAGGCTCTGCTCTACCAGCACAGAGCCTGACACAGGGCTTGAACTCACTAACCCTGAGACCATGACCTGAGTGGAAATCAAGAGCTGGATGCTTAACTGACTCGAGCCACCTAGGCAACCCTTAATTATTAGGCTTATGGGTGGTTCCATTAGAAGCAAGACCAGCACATATATAAGTGAATGCTTTAAAAATATATTCACTTATTATTTACACCTTACTGCATAAGTATTTCTTGCCTCTGCATTACCTTTAAAAATTTTTTAATATTTATTTATTTTTAAGAGACAGAGCATGATGTGGGGCTAGAACCCATGAACCTGAGCTGAAGTCTGATGCTTAACTGACTGAGCCACCCAGGTGTCCCCCCTCTGCATTGTTTCTGTTATTCAGAAACAGTAAATAAGGACAGTCTCATATTCTACTTAGAAATGTTAATTCTGTAACTTTGGAGATATTTACTGTTAACAGTTTCTATTTTTTTTTATCATTCACATAGAGACTTGCCAATACTAGAGAATTTATTTATGAAATGAAACAAGAATTGGAGCCTAATTTTGAAAGATCACAGGAATAAATAAAAATTCCTCTTAGCTATAGGTTTATATGGAGGGAAGATCTAAGAAACCTGGACCATTTAAAGAAGCCAAAATAGGCCCTTTAAATCGTGAAAAAAATACTCTGGTTTCTCTTCAGATTGTATAAATCTTTTGCTCTTAAATTGTAAAAAATTACACACTGTTATTATTGTGTTTAAGTTTGAAAAATTAAATTTGAAATTAATTTGAAAAATTAAACACTAATATTATTCATATTAGTATTGACTAAGCCTATATATGACTATAAGGTAGTTTTATTTTTTGGTAGTGTTGTATTTTCTGCATGTACTTAAAAAATATTTATATAGTCATCCTTATCAAGGTGCCTATTTTAATTAATCACTATTAGAATTTTACCCTGTTGATGGATTTTCAAGGCTAGATCAAATAATTTTATCTTTATCTTATTATATCATTGGCCTCATCTATGATTTATCTGATTTTGAATACTTATTCTAGAATACAAACTTATAACATTATTCCTATGTAGTAATTTTGATTCATAGGAACAGTAACTTACTTAGAATTTTCACCTCAACTCTTATTTTACCATTTCTAGTAAAAGGCCCTAAGGATACCTTCACTTCCAATTATGTACCTTTCTCCTGTCTTATTATCAGAACTAAAGGTTTAGGTTTTTTCCTTTTTTTTAATAAATGAAAAAAAAAGTTTTTTTTTTTAACATTGTCAATGTAACCATTGGATACATTTATACACTTTCTAGGCTCATCAATTTTACATGTCCCATTCTTTCAGTATGAACTCATTTTCCTCTGACTGAAGCAGAGCTTCAATTGATTTACTGAGGGCCCACAGTAGTTCTATTTCTGAAGGTCCAAAACTTTGTTTTTGAAGGTCCAAAAATATCTTCATTTTGCCTTCATTCTTCAATCATGCTTCGTTGGCATGAAATTCTTCACTGAGATTACACATTGTGAAGATACTACTCTATTGTCTCTTGCACCTCATTGCTGACAAGAAATTTTTTATCAGTTGAACTACTTTTTAGGTAGTCTGTCTCTACTCTGGTAGTTTTAAATATTTTCTTCCTTTTTTTTTTTTTCCCTAAAGTAAGCTTCAAGCCCAACATAGGGCTTGAAATCACAACCCTGAGGTCAAGACCTGAGGTGACATCAGGAGATGCTCAACTGATTGGGCTGCCCAGGTGACCCCTCTCTTCTTTCTTGATCAGCATGTGTAAATTCACACCTTTCTTTGATTCTTGAAAATTCTGATATGGTAAGTGTAAAATACTAAGTACACTTTTCTCTCCTGGAACTCCAAATGCTATAGAACCCTTCAGTCTGCATTCTTTAATGACTCTTTATCATTATTTCACCCCTTTTATTTGTTTTTTCCTGCTGTGTTTTGGGTATAGTCCTTAGAGCTCTCTCTTAAACTATTGATTAATTCTCTGTCTACCTCCAGTCTAGATTTTATCCTGTTCACTTTATTTTTAATTTCAAATACTGTATTCTTACTTCATAGCTTTCTTTAGTCCTTTTTCATATATCTATTATCTCCTTTCTGCCTATTTTTTTGTATGTTCCTGTTGATTTTAAGTGGATGCTTTTATTATCTCCTTGAACATAGTAAATGTGTTTCTTTTACTATGAAATCTTTTTCAAGTAGTTCTGTAAAATAATATCTTTTATAAATTCTTACTACCTTTTAAAAGGTTGTTTCATGGCTATCTTTCCTAAAATTTGATGTATTCATGTCTGTAATTTTGGCCTGCAGGCACACTTTGGGAGACAGGTTTTATTCTGTCCATTCTTTTGTGCTCCCTTGTCGGGCAGCTTCATAGTTGCACCCAGCACTACAGGTCTCATAAATGGTGATTCAGAGGTTAGAGTTCTGCCAGTAATACTGAAGATACCACAGATTCAGTCACTGAGCAGGCAGGTGGCGAGGTTTAATTCTTGGGTGTGAGGCAGTGTGTTCTCTTCCTTCTTGGGCCTGAAGCTTCCTATAAGTTGATGCACTAGGCAGTGATCAACAGCAGTTTTTATTCAACCTACTATCATGAGTAGAAAAGTCCCTACACTGAAATATAAATCAAAACCACACTGAGATACCACCTCATGCAGGTCAGAGTGGCTAAAATGAACAAATTAGTAGACTCTAGATGCGGGTGAGGATGTGGAGAAACGGGCATCCTCCTACACTGTTGGTGGGAATGTAAACTGGTGCAGCCCCTCTGGAAAAGAGTGTGGAGGTTCCTCAAAAAATTAACAATAGAACTACCCTATGACCCAGCAATAGCACTGTTAGGAATTTACCCAAGGATACAGGAGTGCTGATGCATAGGGGCACATGTACCCCAGTGTTCATAGCAGCACTCTCAACAATAGCCAAATCATGGAAAGAGCCTAAATATCCATCAATTGATGAATGGATCTAGAAGATGTGGTTTATCTATACAATGGAATACTGCATGGCAATGAGAAAGAATGAAATCTGGCCATGTGTAGCAACGTGGATAGAACTTGAGGGTGTTAATGCTGAGTGAAATAAGTCAGGCAGAGAAGGACAGATACCATATGTTTTCAGGAGAAACTTAATAGAGGACCATGGGGGAGGAGAAGGGGAGAAAACAGTTGGTGAGAGGGAGGGAGGCAAACCATGAGAGACTCTTGAATACTGAGAACAAACTGAGGGCCCGTGGGAGTGGGGGAGAGGGGATGGGGGGTGATGGGAATGGAGGAGGGCACTTGTTGGGATGAGCACTGGGTGTAATATGGAAACCAACTTGACAATAAACTATTAAAAAAAAGAAAGAAAAGAAAAAGAAAAGTCCTTACCCCAAACTCTGACCTTAGATTGTGAACACGGCCTTCTATGGGGCACCTACTCTCTTGCAGTCTGAAGGAACCCAATCCTGTCACCATACTGCCTCTGGACCAGGAGTGCCACAGTACTCTGGTGTCCGCCCTTTTTTGCTTTGTGTTTCTATTCATTCAATTTCTGGTCTACAGAAATCCCAATTTTGCTTCTGACCTGGCTATCTCTGCTTAGTTTTCTTTTTAAATATTTTTTCCTTTTGTCATATATTTGAAACCGAAGAGATGTGTTATGTATTTGAAGCAGAGGAGATATGCCAACATGCCTAAAGTTTCCCTAACTATCTGAAAACGTTCATCTCTCCTCTTCATTCTTCTGATTTTCTCCATCACTCTCGCTAACATTTATCTTTGTCTTTGAGGGCTTGTCTTCTTTAGCCTAAATCAGTAAGCTTTTCCTTGAGGGACTGGATAGTAAATGTTTTAAGTTTTGCTGGCCAAGAGGCAAAACTCATGGCTATTAGGTAAAATGTAATCACTAATAAACATAAAGACCATTCTTAGTTTGTGGGCCATTAAAAAACTGGCAGTGGGCCAGCTCTGGTCCATGGTTTGCCAATCTGTGGAGTAAATAATACCATTCCTCACACTTCTGCTCTATCCTTCCCTTACTCTTTAGATTATCACTCATTTCTACTGTTTTCTTAGATATCTTCATATCTAAGCTGAAGATCCCAAATATCTATCTCTAGCCCAGGTGCCTCTTCTAACCCTATGTGTTTTGTTTGTTTGTTTGTTTTTTGTTTTCTGTTTTGCTGATCATTTTAGTTCCCTTTATTCTGGTATTCTCAATACATTCTCTTTTTTCCTTTTTAGTTTCAGCTGCAGTACATTTATCATACAGTGTGTATTAGTTTCAAGTATACAATATAGTGATTCAACAGTTCAATTACAGTACTCAGCACATAGCATGATAAATGTACTTTTTAATTCCCTTCACCTATTTCACCCAACCCTCCACCCACCTCTGGTAACCATCAGTTTGTTCTCTGTAGTTAAGAGTCTGTTACTTGGTTTGACTCTCTCTGTATCTTTTTTCCCTTTGTTCTTTGTTTTGTTTCTTAAATTCCACATGAGTGAAATCATATGGTATTTGTCTTTCTCTGACTGACCTATTTCACTAGTATTGTTGCAAATGGCAAGCTTTTGGTTTTTTTATGCACAGTAATATTCCATTATGTATACGGATGCATACACACTACATCTTTATCTATTCATCTATCACAGGACACTTGTGGTAATTGTGAATAATGCTGCAACCAACATAGGAGTGCATATATCTTTTTGATTTACTATTTTTGTATTTAACAGCCAGAAGTGCAATTACTGGAACATATTGTAGTTCTAATTTTATTTTTTTGTGCACTCTCCACAGTGTTTTCCACAGTGGCTGCACCAGTTTGCATTCTCCCCAGAAGTGCACGAGGGTTCCTTTTTCTCCACATCCTTGCCAACACTTGTTGTTTCTTGTTTTTGATTTTAGCCATCATGACAGGTTTGAGGTGATCTTTTGTGGTTCTGACTTTCTTTTCCATAAAGATTAGTGATGTTGAGGATCTTTTCATGTGTCTGTTTAAGGCCCATGTTTTTATAGGTAACTCTGCCAGATATTTACCACCATTTGGATATCATACAAGCACATCATGTCCAAAATGGAATTTGCTACTTTTCTCTCTTACAGTCCTGACCTTGAAAGCCACCATCATCTGTTCTGTTTTTAGCTTTTTATTTTCCCTTATTTCAAACAGACAATATTGATTCTCTTAAATACTTTTCAAATGCATCTATTTCTCATTCCTACCACCATCTCACTTAATTATCCATAATAAATGAGCAAAGGGACAAAATAAGAGAGAAGCAAATCATGAAAGAGACTCTTAACTACAGAAACAAAGTGATGGTTACCAGAGGGGAGGAGGGTGAGGGGAGGGGTTAAACAGGTGATGGGGATTAAGGAGGGAGCTTGTGATGAGCACCAGGTACTGTATGGAAGTGTTGGTTCACTATATTGTACACCTAAAACTAATATTACACTGTATGTTAACTGAAATTTAAGTAAAAACTTAAAACACAGCCTCCTAAAATGCTTTCCTGCAACAAGTGTGGCTTCTTCTAATCTACTCCCTACATTGCAGCTTGCAGAATCTTTTCAAAAGAAAAGAGCAAACCTAATCACTTCACTCCTTGTTTGAAATCCTTCAGTGGCTCCTCAATGACGCTTCATTATCTGGTCCCTGATTCTTGTGCAGTCTCACTGTTCACCATTCCCCATTGGTGCAATGTTCCGGTCTTGATGAATGAGTACCACACATTCTTCTGTGCCTCTCTAGGTCTTTGCAAGTGCTGTTCTCCCTGCCTGAAACACTGTTAAAAACTTCCTACTCATCTGTGAAATCCTGGCTTCCCTGTAACTTAAAAGTCTTCTTTGATTTTCATTACTGGATTATGTACTCTCACAGCACCTTGTATTTTAGCTTTTATCCACTGACTGATTCAACGAGTATTTATTAAGCACAGACAAAACCCCCTACTTTCATGAAAGTCATATTCCAGTTAAGGTAGAGAGTCAATAACAATATAAATCAATATGTTACATGGTGATTAAGGACTACAGAGAAAAATAGAGAGGGGAGCTGGGGGCAGTGGAGGGAGAAGGAGCTGCGATTTTAAATAAGGTGGTAAGAGAAGACCTCTTGAGAAGACAACACTTGAGTATAGGACTAAGCCATGCAGCTTTTCAGCAGAGAAAAGAGTGAGTTTAAGAGCCTAAGGCAGATGAGTGCTGAAGTATGTGAGGGGTAGCAAGGTCCATGAGGCAAAAGCAGAGTGAGTAAGGGGAAAAGCAGTCTGAGATAAAAGTCAGAGATGTAAGGTGGGGTAAATTTATTGCTTTCTAGTCCACCCTGTGTATTTTAGCTCTTGCTCCAAATATTCTGGGGTGCCTCTGAAAGGGACTGAGTGTGGAAATGATGTGACTTAGGGATTGCTTTGGATGCTGTGTAGATAGCAGGCTGAAAGTAATGAGGATGAAACCAAGGAGACCTGTTATTATACAGCTTATTCTATTGTATTTTAATTGCCTCCTTACTTTTCTGTAGTAAAAAGTACCGCGTCAGCAGGATCTGATACACAGTTTAAGTATTTACATTTGTTGGAAAAATGATCTACTTCTTAAGGGATCTGTTAACATAGTTTTCGGGAACACAAGAACATGCTCTCATAAGAACAAATTACATAATAAACACTGTATGTCTTTCAGTGGAAAGATGAAATATCTTTCATAGTAAAGGGCAGGATATACACAATAAAGTCTGCATCTACCAGACATATTATCTACATTCTATAACTTAGCTTTATGTTTCAATAATCGTGTGACTCGGTTTTCAATGACCAAGTGAATCCTACTCTTAGGCATCGGCATTACTTTTTGGTCATTGTACTCTTTTGAAAGAGAAATGGACATTCTCACCTTGTAACTCATATCCTGAATATTTTTAACCCATTTAGATAATCTAAATATGGTCTGAGTATGAGAAAAATGTAAAGGCATCATGTCCTGGGTTCCACTGTCCAGAAAGATCTGTTCTAAAGACAGCATGGCAAATTTGTCAACCCCTTCATAGTCATACTTACTAATGAAGATCTTGTTCTTCTTATGTTTTTTTTCCCCCAAATACCTGAAGGTGGTGAGAGTGTGTACCTGCACATGGTTTCTGAGTTTGCAGTAGGGGAACTAGAGAGCATCTGTTTCTTGTGAATATGCTATGTATCTGGAAATCATCACAATCATATGTTAATCATGTACCATGGTTCACAGAACAACTTTACAATGCTGAGAAGAAAAAAAAGAAAAGGAAAGAAGGAAGGGAGGGACAGAGGGAGATGTGTAACAATGAAAGAAAACATATTTCTTGTAAATGAATAATTTTTAACTTACATGTGTATATATATTTCACCAAGCCACAAAGAATATATAGCTGACCCTTGAACAACATGGGTTTGAACTGCATGTATCCAATTATGCGTGGATTTTTTATAAGTATAGTACAGTACTATAAATGTACTTCTCTTTCTTACGCTTTTAATAATGTCTTTTCTCTAGCTTACTTTATTGTATGAATATAATATACAATACATACACAAAATATGTATTAATTGACTGTTTATTTTATCAGTAAGGCTTCCAGCCAATAGTGGGCTATTAGTAGTTAAGTTTTTGGGGACTCAAAAGGTATACACAGGTTTTCAACTGCACAGGAGGTCAGCACTCCTAACTGCCATACTGTTTCAAGGATCAACTGTAATTAAAAATTGGTTTTGGATCAAAGAGATAAAAGCAATTACTTAACTGAATATAACAAAAATTGAAGGCTGAAGTTTGTAAATTTCAGATCAAAATTAAGTTGATTATAAATACATTAGCCTTCAAAACACTGGTATTTCTTATGAATATTTTAGGAAAAGCTGAGGACATATAATAGATCCTAAATTAAAACCTGCTATTTTAATCTCTTTAAGTTGGTAGAGGAAATCAAAAGATCAAACCACTTGGGATAAGATGACTGTTTTCCTTTACGGGGCTGGAAAAACACTCCCGATAAAAAGGTATCTTTCTATATGGAAAACAGGACTCTTATAGATAGTTGTAGCTTATGAGAATGTGTGAAGGACAGTCCCAATACTTGTTGAAGGAGTTAAAGACAGTCACATTCAGATGCATACTCAAGTAAGACGTGGCAAGATAAATGTTGACCTGCTTTAGTTAGTACATCATAGTGATTAATAGCATGGGCTCTGACAGGAAGCTGTTTTCAACTCCTGGTTCTCCACTTATTTGCTATAGAAACCTGGACTACAGCCTCAGTTTCTTCATGTGTAAAAACTGGGATAATAAAAACAACAGAGTTGCTGTGAGGATTAACTGTGTTAATACAGGTTAAAAACTCAGAATGATATTTGCCACAAAATAAGTTTTAATTATGATTTTTAGCCTGTACCTACTTAATTACATTGCTTAGAGATGTCTTGTACTTCTAAGTATCATCTAGCTCTGTGTAAAGGTAGCCTTCAGGATCCCACAGAGGTGGTCTATCTACCAATCTTTGGTAAAGTCAATGAATTAGATGCCTAGGTTGTGTTTATGGTCTTTTACTCAGCAAATTTCCTTTTCTCTTTGGTATCAGGGCATGGTAGAGAAACACATATCATCAAAATCATCCCCTAACAACCAAACACATCATCTCTGTGATGCAGTAGATAAAACAGAAGTTCTCTCCCACCTGCCACTCCCCACCAGGTATCCTTCACTTTCTTGTCCTTATTCCAACTCCCATGGGCTTATTGGCTCTGGTCTAACTTAAAATTTTTTTTTTCTAATGTTTATTTTTGAGAGACAGAGAGAGAGAAAGAGCACGAGCAGGAAGGGAAAGAGAGAGAGGGAGACATATAATCTGAAGCAGGGTCTAGGCTCTGAGCTGTCAGCACAGAACTCAACGTGGGGCTCGAACTCATGAACTGTGAGATCATGACCTGAGCCGAAGTTGGACGCCACTCAGGCACCCATTTGACCTAACTTTTTAAGAGGATCTGCTCATATGCAGTGCAAATGACTCTCTGGAAATCATGATAGAGTCTGCAAATATAAGCATTATTATTATTAACATTCTAGAGTTGGAGGAATAGTGCATCTATTCTGAGATTCCATCAACTTCTGATGCTGCTTGCTGAAAGCTTTCTAATTCATATTCTACTCTTCTATAATTCTGCCTTGAGGCAATCACTGGGGGGAAAAATTTAAATTCTCTTTAAATGATGCAACCATTGTCTTGAAATCTTACAACACTTGTCCTCTTTAGTCATAATAACCTACAACTCCCCCTCTGCCATGACGATACAACTCTTCCAGCAGGGAAAGTTTCTGCAGTATGGTTCCAGAGACACACACTGATTAAGTTCAATCAATCTCCCAAATAGTTCTACTCAGAAAAGAGTTTTGCCACTTTGACTTATCTGCAAGACTCCTTGAGTGGAGAGCTAAAAGAACTCTCAAAACTATTGCTTCATACATAAGGAAATTGAAGCTAATAGGTTTTGTCAGTCCCAAGGGCACACATCCAGGTAATGGCACATCTGGGACAAGAAACTGAGGCTTATCCTTTCTGTGAGACTGCCCTCCCTGTCATAGAGATGACCACACTGACAATACATGACTAATATTCAAATTCCATTAAGATTATTTTTCCCATCACTTATTTTCTTCTTTGCTTACTATATTTTTTCCTTTCTTAAGTCTACAGGCTAATATTGACTTTTCACTCATCAATTTATCTATCATTTTTTGCCTGATTATTTTTTATTGGGATATAATTGACAAATAGAATTATATTGCTTTCAGGTGTATAACAAAATAATTTGATATTTGTATATATTGCAAAATTATTACCACAAAAAGCTTAGTTAACATCCATCACCATACATAGCTATAAATTGTTTTTTCTTGTGACAAGAAATTTTAAGATCTATTTCCTCAGTAACTTTCAAACATAATACAGTATTATTAGTTATAGTCTAATACATTTTTTTCAGTAAGTATCCTGAGGACCTATATTACTCACAGCACTCTAAAACATCAAGGATTGAGTTAAACATAGGCTTTCTTAAGGAAATGCAACTTGAGTCTTGTAAAAAACAGTACACATGGATAATGGAAATAGGGGCCTATTACAGAAACATCACGAGGAAATGCAGAAAAGAAGGAATAGGCACAATATAGAGGATGCTGTTCTGATCAACAAGTAATGATGCCTTTGGAAAGGTGAGGAATGAGAAAAAAGTAAGGGAGGCCATGAATGCTAGGATCAGAAGATGTCCTAAGTGAAATAATTTAGCATTTATTTAGCATCTACTATATGCCAAACACTCTTCTTTACATTAATGATATATGGTTAAATAAAACAGCCCCTACCTTTTAGGAGACTATACTTAGTATGACAAATTATATTATGCAGCTATAACAAAGCTGGGCAAAGATGTTAAATATAAATAGCAGACTGGGGTAAGGTTCTGAAGGTGGAGTTTACTGAGATTAGTTTTGAAGAATAAGTACGGGTTGGCTTCCGTGGATGAGTGTTCCATAAGAGGAAGTGGCATGTAGGCAGTCAGGAAGGAAGTGTACTTTTAAAAATTCAATATGTCAATATTTATATACATGTATATGATCTATGGACACAGCGTAAGGAATACTTAGTTATACAGCCCCTCACCCTTGCTCAGTAAGTGGCTGAATAAATGCCTGAAACTGAGAAACAGGCTTTAACTGGCTGTAACAATGGAAATGAGCATAGTGGAAGCAAGGAGCCATCCCTCCTTTCTAAGAGCTCCTCTTCTGTCTACCTGTGAGCACATTTTTCTGACCTCACTTGGAGATGACAAGAATATCACCCACAGGAAACACATTCTACATGTGAGTTTCCTCACTGCACTTTTGGAAGAGGGTCATTAACCAAAATAGCAGTATCATTTCCGATGCAGGAATGGCTTCTTCTCATTCTTCAGCCATCATCACTGTAAAACACTTTTCAAAAAGACTAATTCAGAGCAATATATGGCAACCAGTATAAAAATT
This sequence comes from Proteles cristata cristata, assembly GCA_017311185.1. Lineage (NCBI taxonomy): Eukaryota > Metazoa > Chordata > Mammalia > Carnivora > Hyaenidae > Proteles > Proteles cristata. Next base: position 453,050 of record JAESUZ010000007.1, on the reverse strand, counting down.
CTGTGCTATTCATCTTCTCATGCTGCAATTGGTCACTATAGTGAGCAGGCCTGACAGTTTGCAGATTAAAATGTAAACACTAAGATCGACTCAGTTATGTTGAAGCCAACCATTTCTGACAGTCTCTACAACATGATAAACACCGTCTGTCCACAGTTCCCCAGTATTTGAAAGTTACGACAAACATTTTGCTGAAATGTAAACAACTGACATCATGACTGGTGAAGCAGTGGGCTGCAAATTTATCTAAAATCGAGAAAACAAAGATCTTGTTTGACACTAGATAAACCATTAGTGGTCACCAAGGGAGCAGCTTTGGGAGGTCATAAGTGTTGTCATCAGTCTTCAAAAAATATGCACCAAAGATATTGTCACAAGTTAGTTGAGGCAAGAGTAAGTAATATGAGAGACAAAAGAATCCGAAACTAGTAGAAAAAGGGTAACCTTTCTTTTTACCCTTAAGGGCAGTTTTTAATTAGAACAGAATTTTAAAATCCTATGAACCTTAATTTCTGGTTTTTAAATTATTTTAGGTAGAAGAGTATAATATAAAATTTATACTTCCAATTTTCTGTAAGATATAATGAATCTCATTCTTTCCTTTCTTCAACTGTGTAAAAGAGAATTGTTATTACTTCTTTGCAGAGCTTTCCTGAAGTTAAGCAAGTCCAGTGAACAGAAGTTACACAAGTCCAGTTCAGTTCTCATGAAGACTTCAAGTTAGCTTTTAAGATGGTTCTGCAAGCCAAAGTCTAGTACTTCACAATTATAAATGATAAGATTAAATTAAACGGCATTTATATTTACAAATTACAGGTACCTCTGCTTTTTGAAAGTTCCCATTATACCACCTCACATTTACAAAAGACTTCCATTAGTACAGGTTTCATCCACTATCTGAAAGGAGAGTGTTCTTTCTCCTATGAACCCTTTTGTAAGCTGAAATAGTGTAAAGCAAAGAAGCAATTAGCATTTCATAAAAGTGAAAATCCTCTTTGGACCTCCTTCAGTTAGCTAAAAAACAGGTACCAACGTAAGTCAAGGGATACTCTTTATGCCACTTTGGCGTAGGAAAGGCTGCATGAAAATGTTCTAATTTTGGACAGTATGGGAAATCTGGATAAGTCAGAATATTGCTGACTGAAATTTTATATCAGTCTATAAATGTTTCTAATTCCCACATCTGTATTGCTGGGCTATACACACTTAGATGATTTTTAACATGAAGAACAAATATGTTAAAATTTTTTGACTTCTAAATATGCTTAGAAAGTGTTTTTAAAAAATAGAGGTCACTTCAAGACACAGCATCGAATCTACTAAATGAGTCTAAAATCAAAGACTTGGCTTCTTATTGTCCACAATTATATCAATTAAATTATTTTATACATTTTATATAAGGTAATTAGACTGCACTATATGGCAAATTAAAATCTTAACTTTTCTAATGGATTTATGGTTAATCTTCCATCATTCTGCCAATAACCTGAATATATAAAAGGTACTACAAAGAACTCTTAAAAAAAAAAAAAGACTAGAGAAGGGAGACAGTCTTACTATGCAAATGAAAACAGAGGAATCTGTATATTTTATTTTGATCATATCAGCTAAAACAACTGACACAGCTTTATTCCTACTTTATTGTTATATATATATTTTAAATGTTTTATCTATTTTTGAGAGAGAGAGAGCACGAGCAGGGAAGGGGCAGAGAGAGAGGGGGACAGAGGATCTGAAGCAGGCTCTGTGCTGACAGCAGTGAACATGATGAGCGGCTTGAACTAACGACTGTGAGATCATGACTGGAGCCAAAGTCAGACACTCAACCAACTGAGCCACTGACACATGCCTAAATTATTATATTTTAAATCAAAAGCACTAGGTCTTTTTGTAAAACATGTAATCATAAAATCAAAGACAAAAGCATGAATTTTTTTTACCCAGTCTGGTTCTTCCCACTGGTTGGATCAGTCTTATTTTTCATAAAATATTAGTTACATGTTAAGCATTCTATAGTTTCTTATGAACCTGTTTCTGAACAAACCCAATGCCAGAGAAAGAGGTCACTCAACAATACTCTCTAGTCACAGTCTAGTTCTAACTTATTTCTAGACCCAATCTGTGTGGCAGTTTCCATCTGTTTCTGTTCCTCATAGGTACAGTCATGCTGCTTTTTCTTGTTTCTGCCCTTCCTCTGCTTTTCATATCAGTCAAGATGCTCAGCCCCATTTTTATAGCAAAGACCCAAACTACCCCAGAATAGCCTCAGGTAAGTACTTTATAGTCTTGGTCTGGTCCACCCTGGGACCATATTATTCTAACTTTTCCCACCAAGTCTGTCTTGGCCCCAAAGTATTAGAACTGCATAGCATGGATTCTTTGGCTTAAATCCTCAGTATACAGGATTTTGTCTAGCTACCCACTTATGGAAAGAAGTCTACACTCTTCACAAATTATCTATTTATTAATATAGTTTCATAATCTTTATAGGCAATAAGGTCTTCCTAATGCATAGTCTATGGTGTTGTACATTTTGACTTACTTTTCATTCAACCCTCAAAGAAATTGGAATTGTATACCTTATACCTTTTATGAAAACCTTTTATATTTATAGGCAAAGTTCATAACATAAGTTTACTCTTTACCATTTTCCTTGTTAACGAATAATTTCAATCACTCATTAATTTTGTGGTTTCTTCAGTAGGTCTGTGTTGAGTATCTATTAATATGTCAGACACTAAAACTAGGTTCTAGGGACACAGAGACAAGGATCCTCAAGGACTCTACAATCCTTTAAGGAGACAAACGAGCTGATGAAGCATTCTGGTTTATGATGATTCCCAACCCTGGCTGCATCTCAAAATTACTTTTTGTAGTAACTTGAGGTTACTTTTTGGAGGTTTTTATGTAGGAAGTCTGTGGTGGGCTCAAAGCATCTTTTTCTTTTTAATTTTTATGATAAAAAAAAAATTCAAACACAACAACAAAAAGAAATCATCCAGTCATCTGTATTTAAGAAAATTCCTAAGTAATTCTAAGGCACAGAGTTGAGAGCCACTATGATATACTACTGAGAAGTACTATGGGAGGGGTAAACATGAATGCACAGGATTATAAAAGAAAAGCTGCTTATCCTGTGTGATGACAGGGTATATGTGAGCATATGGATACAGAGGGGCAGCTTGAGACGGAAGACTTCCAGAAGATATGACATATAAGCTGGTTTTTAATGATGAGATTTCCAATCTTTTATATTGCCAAAGAGATTTCTAATCAGAAAAATGGAGACCTACCACGGCACTTCAAGCTCACTGTTGTCCCTGTTGCAGCCCCTTTTCCCCGCAGCCCTCCTTTTTGTGGCTCAGCCAGGATTCCCAGTGGAGAAGAAACTACAGCTCTCTCCATCTCTGTTCAGTGGGACAGCACTTTACCTGCTTTAGGAGTTTACTCCAATCAGGTGATCTCAAAAGACAAGGAACGAAGAAGATATTCTCATAAAAACCTGGATGCAGTAATGCATTTTGTAATTTTACTTCTAGAAATGTGTCCTACAGGAACACCCATACAGGTATTCAGCAAGATATGCAGATCATAATTTTGTTCAACCGACTTTGCCATCTACTAATATTTTTGCTCAAGAAAAATTTAAGTGCATAAGATAAATTCAAGGATAGCTTTTCTTCTTTTGGAATTGCAGTGCCAAAAATATCATCTTAGAGGTGGAGTATGTGAGAATTCAAGGTAACCTATCATGAGAGTTATCAAACAAAACATTTTCAGAAACTGTGGCCCAAAAACTTGGAGTGTGTGTCTGTCTCCCCCATTTATATTTGGATACTTCCCATAACAAAATGTAAAATCTGATGTAAAGAGAAATATATGTCTTGTGTTACTGCAAACATACTCAAATAGATACACTATAGAAATGAATTTAACATTTATGATTCTAGACTGAATGGTTTAACATGCTAATGCCCTGACCATGTTATACTCTTCTGCTAAGAGGGTAGGAAATTCCATTTTAATTTATGTTGTTAAGGCCTTTTCAGACCTGGAGCATGAGCACAGTCATTCACACATTCTACAAATAAGGGAATGGGAGAGTCAGCTAAATAACTGCTAAGGCTACTTAACTTCTAACATTCTATAACATCCAATAATTTCTAAAAATAGGAAAGTACCTTATAGGCTCAAACTACACTTATTAAATTTTGTCACCTATTCTGAAAGTATGTATCATGAAAGGAAAATACATTTCGTATACTATGGAGACACTTTTATATTTTTCCAGAATGTTTTAACTTCTTTTGTCAATGGGACATTGAAAAACTGAATATCTCATTTATGTAGGAAACTTAGTATTCAAGTAAAAATGTCTTAAATATATTTTTCAGTTTCAGCTCTACCACTTACTATGTGGTCAAGTTAGTTAATCTCTCTGTGTTTCAATGTCTTTATTTTTAAAATGGGAAAAACATTAAACATTACAGACTCACTGTAATGAGCTAGTAAGACAACATTAAAAGGTGTCACAAGAATAAAAGTTCTCTAAATCCTAGAGTTTTGTTGTTCTCACTGACAAACATTTTCCAACCTTAAAATGCCTTATGGATTAATTATGCCTAGTTTTGGCAAGGTTGAGTGGAAATGGACTCTTGAAAACCATTGATAGGAATATGAATTAGTATAGTATGAAACACTTTTAGTGGATCTCCATATGGCCAAAATGATGAATTAATTAGTAGACATTCTCCATTTCCTCAGTAAAATTTGTAGACTGATACCTATATCCCAGTGAACATTCTTGCCTCCAAGTGTTATCACAAGTTCTGTTTGTCCTAAAACAAGTTTATGTCAAATGACCATTTACCATATTATGTAATTTAACTAAATGTCAAGTATACCAGTGATGTGTTAGAACAAGTTTCTATAAAAACTAATTTAATGCTTTGGAAAGATTTAATGATAGCAGTTACTATACAAAACTGCCAGAAAATTAGGTATAACTGACACAAGTGAAATGACTGGGGAGAAAAATGTAAAAATCTAGAGGACTGATCATGAACTCAGCTTGTTATAAACTTAAAAAAAGCCCTGAAAGTGGAATTTGTAGATATCATATTACAGATATTACTTGTGTAAGAATAACTAAGGGAATTCAAAAGAAGACAATTATTCACAAAGAAAAGCCTTGCCCCTATAACAGACGATTGGAAAATGAATATAAATTTGAATGTTTTGTATAAAAACAAGTATCAAAAGTATTCAGGTATCATTTATAATGATGTCCTTGATTTGGCTTTTGGGCTTAACTACTAATTCTAATTACACTAAGATAACTGCTTTTTAACATGTCTGAAGGATAATCTAGGTGATTTTTTTTAATATCAAAATTTCAGGGGCACCTGGGTGGCTCAGTCAGTTGAGCGTCTGACTTCAGCTCAGGTTATGATCTCACTGTTCATGAGTTCAAGCCCTGCGTCGGGTTTGCGCTGACAGCTCGGAGCCTGGAGCCTGCTTCAGATTCTGTGTCTACCTCTCTCTCTGCCCCTCCCCTGTTCATGGTCTGTTTCCCTCCTCAAAAATAAATAAAAATTAAAAAAAAAAATAAAAAAAGATCAAAATTTCAATATCACATCTAGTAAATCTATTCTGGAAAATAAGCCCAAGTCCATGATGACATATGTACAAGGAGGTCCACTGAACCACTTGTGAAAAAGCAAAATCTCCAAAACAATCCAAACATATGTCTACCAATAGGAAAATGGTTAGATAAGTTACTGGTGCACCTATTTCATGGACTACTACGGAGTCTTTCAAAAGAATTGCCAAGATAGAGTAAAAGAGGACTTTCCTTTTCACTGTATTCCCTTTCAGATGATAGTTTAAAAAAAAAAGAGTTTAATTTTTCAAGGCATTTCTTTTAAATGAAAAACAACCCAGTTCATTAAGGAGAGTTAACTAGATCTACAAGTGCTGACACAGAATGATAATTCACAATATGCTATTAACTGAAAAGAACAATAAATACAGCATGATATTTTTTGATAAGAAAAAATGTATGTATATATGCACTGGAAAATACACAGACAAATATATGGAAGGATATTTCCCAAACTGTTAATAGTTGTTACATCTAAGGAGAAAGAGTAGGAAAATGAGGGTGATTTCACTTATCCTATTTTTATTCAATATGTCTACATTGCTTTATTTTTTATAATAAAAATATATTACAGTAATAAAGGTTAGTTTTCTTTAAGAAAGGCTTTGTAAGCCCTATGATCTCCTAAATAGAGGATTAGCCAAATAAATTACAGTATTCTCATATTTTAGAATATTGTGTGGTCCTTAAAAATCATACCTATAATAATGAGAAAATGTTTAGTGTTACACATTTTTCTACATTATTTAAAAAACAAAGCTAAAATGTTTTATTTTAAGTTACATGTGTTTAAATACATATGTTTTATTTGAAAAACTGTTGGTTGCCATTCTTAAGAGTTTTGAAAGTCTTAAGTGGGAAGGAGCTGTTGTAATCAACTTTATATTTTCTGATGACAATTCTGTATCTATCCTAGGCCATTAGCAGAGGAAAATCAATTCAACCAACTCATACATACTGGAGATTTGTATAGATTTGCCCCTTCTCTCCTTCCCCCTACATGATGGTATATTTTTGTTCTCTTTAGGGAAATTCAATTAACAATATTAGTCTCCTCCTCTGTCAGTGATGAACACCACTGAGATTCTCGTCACCACCTAAAGACATGTAAGATGGGCTTACGGATTCCCTGACTTGCTAGTTAACAGGAGAATTACTGCCCACTCCTATAAATGACTCTATGTGCTTCTTGTCATAAACACAGTGACAGCTACTGAAATCAATCTTTCATGACCTTATTGATTAGGACACTTAGAAATAATGAGACTTCACCGGTGGCAGAGTAATGCTTAGAAAAAGAAAAAAATACTCCAATGAGGGCTTGCCTATTAACACTGCCAAATTTATCTTCCCATTGCCCTTTTCCTATTATAGACGTTCACTTAGAAATATACATGACAAAAGTTAATAATCAATTTTGTGGTTCATGTGCTTTTTCTTAATACTTGCTAATAACATATTTTAAATGAACCAAATAGACATAAAAACAATTTTTGATCACTGTTCCAATGCTATAAGATCAGAGCATAATTTCTAAATAAGGTAACACCTGGGCTTCTCTGAGAGTGATTACAAGATGAAAGCCATTTAGGAAAAACCTGACTATTTTATGAGGAAGGAGCTTTAAATACTGTTTCACTCATCTGAATATTTTCTGCTAACACAAACTACATATATGATGTGCTTCAGGCAAAACATAAATAATTAGAGCTGGACAGAACCATAGAAATCTTCTAATGCAAACTAATTCTCAAATTATAAAAAAGTACAGCCTAGGGAAGGGAAGTGACTCGACTAGGGTGATACCCGAACAAAGCTAATTTTAGAATCCAGAACTTATCTGATGAGATGTTTCATAATTTTCCATAAAGAAGAGAAGGTAGAGTATATCTAGCTAAGAAAAAAGAATTTCTTATCTTTTATATTCTATATGAGTTTTAGAGTATCTAGGATGGGGTTAATAAACACAACCGTTTTTTATATAAAATATGAGATTAAATGGACAAGAACTGCATCCCTTGTACAGTACAGATGCTCAATAAAAACAGGCATATCTCTCTGAGGAATGTTTCTATGGATAATACTTTCCTGGAATTCCTCTTGGTTTTTAATACTCAAACTTCATAGAACACATTTATTTCTTTTTTTATTTTTCTTAAATAGTTTATTGTCAAGTTGGTTTCCATATAACACCCAGTGCTCATCCCAACAAGTGCCCTCCTCCATGCCCATCACTCCCCTTCCCCTCACCCCCACCCCCATCAGCCCTCAGTTTGTTCTCGGTATTCAGGAGTCTCTCATGGTTTACCTCCCTCCCTCTCCCCAATTATTTTCTCCCCTTCTCCTCCCCCATGGTCCTCCGTTAAGTTTCTCCTGTTCCACTTATAAGTGAAAACATACGGTATCTGTCCTTCTCTGCCTGACGTATTTTGCTCAGCATAACACCCTCGAGCTCCATCCATGTTGCTACAAATGGCCATATTTCACTCTTTCTCATTGCCATGCAGTATTCCATTGTATAAATATACCACATCTTCTGATCCATTCATCAATTAATGGATACTTAGGTTCTTTCCATGCTTTGGCTACTGTTGAGAGTGCTGCTATGCACACTGGGGTACATGTGCCCCTGTGCAACAGCACTCCTGTATCCCTTGGGTAAATTCCTAGCAGTGCTACTGCTGGGTTATAGGGGAGTTCTATTGTTAATTTTTTGAGGAACCTCCACACTCTTTTCCAGAGGGGCTGCACCAGTTTACATTCCCACCAACAGTGTAGGAGGGTGCCCGTTTTTCCACATCCTCACCAGCATCTTGAGTCTCCTGGTTTGTTCATTTTAGCCACTCTGACCGGCTTCAGGTGGTATCTCAGTGTGGTTTTGATCTGCATTTCCCTGATGAGGAGGGACGCTGAGCATCGTTTCATGTATCTGTTGGCCATCTGGATGTCCTCTTCGGAGGACATGTGTCTGTTCATGTCTTCAGCCCATTTCTTGACTGGATTATTTGTTTTTTGGGTGTGGAGTTTGGTGAGTTCCTTATAGATTTTGCATACTAGCTCTTTATTTGATATGTCATTTGCAACTATCTTTTCCCATTCTGTCAGTTGCCTATTTAGTTTTGGCGATTGTTTCCTTTGCCGTGAAGGAGCTTTTTATCTTGATGAGGTCCCAATAGTTCATTTTTGTGCTTGACTGCCTTGCCTTTGGGGATGTCACACTTATTTCTCAATACAATGTTTTTCAGCTGCTATATATACAGAAAAATTTATATATACCTCAAATCAGTACATTTTAAATACAGTAATATACAAGCTGAATTACAATCCACATAGAATGTGCAAAATGTCAGGATTACATATAGACACTGTGAAAAATGCACTGTCAAAAAAGGGGATGTGTAATACGCTACTGTGTGCAAAGCAAAATATTAACTGTGTTGTTAATTTTAAACATTTAACATCCTAACATGAGTGTCTATTATTTATATTTGCAACTTATTATATTTTCATACAGTTCAGGAAATTGGTTGGGGTTTAAGATTGACATAACTGCATTTTTAAAAATATAAAGTAATGTGAAGTAGGCTTCCTGTTAACATCTTCACACATAATGGATTCATTTTAGGAATGGATTACTAACAGTGAGAGGAAGATTTCCAGTACGGACCCTTTGCTTGCAACTACTGGACACAACATTGTACTGTACATTAGACAGAAGGAACTATATGCTACCTGTAACACCTGATGATGTTGAAATCTGGAAATTGCATGTATCTATTGCTACCCTTACTGTAATGGATTCTTTTCTGTGACTTACTTTCTTACCTCCCTAAACTGTGATACAAAATATGCAGATAAAAACTTAGATAAAAACTAAGACCTCAATCTCATAACCTTGGATAAAGACACCCAAAACCACAATCAATGAAAGACAAAACACATAAATTAAACTTCATCAACTTTAAAATTTTTATGTTTCAAAGGACACCATCAAGAAAATGAAAAGACACGGTAAAGGAAACAATCAACAAAACTAATAGGCAACTGACAGAATGGGAAAAGATAGTTGCAAATGACATATCAGATAAAGGGCCAGTATGCAAAATCTATAAGGAACTCACCAAACTCCACACCCAAAAAACAAATAATCCAGTCAAGAAATGGGCTGAAGACATGAACAGACACATGTCCTCCGAAGAGGACATCCAGATGGCCAACAGATACATGAAACGATGCTCAGCGTCCCTCCTCATCAGGGAAATGCAGATCAAAACCACACTGAGATACCACCTGAAGCCGGTCAGAGTGGCTAAAATGAACAAACCAGGAGACTCAAGATGCTGGTGAGGATGTGGAAAAACGGGCACCCTCCTACACTGTTGGTGGGAATGTAAACTGGTGCAGCCCCTCTGGAAAAGAGTGTGGAGGTTCCTCAAAAAATTAACAATAGAACTCCCCTATAACCCAGCAGTAGCACTGCTAGGAATTTACCCAAGGGATACAGGAGTGCTGTTGCACAGGGGCACATGTACCCCAGTGTGCATAGCAGCACTCTCAACAGTAGCCAAAGCATGGAAAGAACCTAAGTATCCATTAATTGATGAATGGATCAGAAGATGTGGTATATTTATACAATGGAATACTGCATGGCAATGAGAAAGAGTGAAATATGGCCATTTGTAGCAACATGGATGGAGCTCGAGGGTGTTATGCTGAGCAAAATACGTCAGGCAGAGAAGGACAGATACCGTATGTTTTCACTTATAAGTGGAACAGGAGAAACTTAACGGAGGACCATGGGGGAGGAGAAGGGGAGAAAATAATTGGGGAGAGGGAGGGAGGTAAACCATGAGAGACTCCTGAATACCGAGAACAAACTGAGGGCTGATGGGGGTGGGGGTGAGGGGAAGGGGAGTGATGGGCATGAAGGAGGGCACTTGTTGGGATGAGCACTGGGTGTTATATGGAAACCAACTTGACAATAAACTATATAAAAAAATGAAAAGAGAATACATAAATGGGAGAAATATATCTGTAAATCATATTACTGATAAAGAACTGATATCCATAATGTATAAAAGATACAACTCAACAATAAATAACCTAGTTTAAAAACTAGCAAGGGCTGGCTAGGGGTTTATCAATTTGGCTTATTCTTTCAAAAAACCAGCTTTTAGTTTCATTGATCTGTTCTACTGATTTTTAAAAAAAATGTGTATTTTGGGGGGAGGGGCATAGAGAGGAAGACAGAAGATCCCAAATGGGCTCTGTGCTGACAGCAGTGAACCCTATGTGGGGCTGGAACTCATGAACCATGAGATCATGACCTGAGCCTATGTCAGATGCTTAACTGACTGAGACACCCAGGTGCCCCCATTCTACAGTTTTGTTTTTTGTTATTGTTGTTGTTTCTATATCATTTATTGCTGCTCTAATCTTTATTATTTTCCTTTTTCTCCTAGCTTTAGGCTTTATTTGCTGCTTGTTTCTAGCTCCTTTAGGCACAGGGTTATATTGTGTATTTGGGACCTTTCTTGCTTCTTGAGCTAGGCTTGAATTGCAATGTACTTTCCTCTTTGGACTGTCTTTGCTGCCTCCCAAAGGGTTTGGACTGTTGTGTTTTCAATTTCATTTGCTTCCATGTATTTTAAAGAATTTCCTTGTTAACCCATTCATTCTGTAGTAGGATGTTCTTTAACTCCATGTATTTAAGGGCTTTCCAAATTTTTTCTTCTGATTTACTTCATGTTTCATAGCATTTTGATCTGAAAATACGCATGGTATGATCTTGATCTTTCTGTATATGTTGAGGGCTGATTTGTGACCCAACTTGTGATCTATTCTGGAGAATGTCCAATGTGCACTAGAGAAGAATGTATATTCTGCTACTATAGGATGAAATGTTCTGAATATATATGTTAAGTCCATCCAGCCCAGTGTGTCATTCAAAGCCACTATTTCCTTGTTGATATTCTGCTTAGATGATATGTCCATTACTGTTAAGTGGGGGTATTAAAGTCTCTTACGATTATGGCATTATGATCATTGAGTTTATGTTTATTATTAATTGATTTATATATTTGGGTGCTCTCAAGTTGAGAGCATAAATATTTATAATTGTTAGATCTTCTTGCTAGATAGACCCCTTAATTATGATACATTGCCCTTCTTCTCTTGTTATAGTCTTTGTTTTAAAATCTAGTTTGTCTGATTAAGTATGGCTACTCTGGCTTTCTTTAGACCTCCATTAGTATGATAGATGGTTATCTATCCCCTCACTTTCCATCTGCAGGTGTTTTTAGGTCTAAAATGAGTCTCTTGTAGGGAGCATATAGATGAATCTTGTTTTTTTTTGTTTTTACACCCATTCTTTTTTCTTTTTTTTAAATGTTTTATTTTTTATTTATTTCTAGGAGAGAGAGAGAGACAGCGTGAGCAGGGGAGGGTCAGAGAGAGAGGGAGTCACAGACTGAAACAGGCTCCAGGCTCTGAGCTGGCAGTCAGCACAGAGCCCGACGTGGGGCTCGAACCCACGAACCGCGAGACCATGACCTAAGTGAAAGTCGGACCCTTAATCGACTAAGCCACACAGGCGCCCCTTTTTTACACCCATTCTGATACCCTATGTCATTTGAGCATTTAGGACATTTACATTATTAGTGAAAGATAAGACTTTAGTGCCATTGTGTTACCTGTAGAGTTGGTGTTTCTGGAGATGTTCTCTGGCCATTTCTAGTCTTTGTTGCTTTGGTCTCCTCCCCCCCATCTCAAAGAGGCCCCCTTAAAATTTCTTGCAGGGCTGGTTTAGTGGTCAGGAACTCTTTTATTTTTTGTTTGTCTGGGAAAATCTTTATCTCTCCTTCTATTCTGAATGAATGATAAGCACTGATGAATAAAGATTTTTTGTTGCATATTTTTCCCATTCACGTTGAATATTTTTGGCTACTCTTTCTGGCCTGCCAAGTTACAGTGGACAGGTCTGCTACTAGCATTATGTGTCTACCCATGTAGGTTAAGGACCATTTGTCCCTAGCTGCTTTCAGAATTCTCTCTTCATGTTTTGCAAGTTTCACTATGATATTTCCATGGTATTGAACTGTTTTTGTTGAATTTGAATGCAGTTCTCTGTGCCTCTTGGACTTGAATTCCTGTTTTCTCCCCTAGATTAGGGAAGTTCTCATCTATAATATGTTCAAACAAACCTTCTGCCCCTTTTTCCCAGACTTCTCCTTCTGAAATGATACAAGTATTGTTTCATTTCATGGAATATTTATTTCTCAAAGTCTCCCCTCATGATCTATTAATTTCCTTTCCTTCTTTTTTTCAGCTTCATTATTTTCCATAATTTTATCTTCTATTTCACCTATAACCCAGCAATTACACTACTGGGTATTTATCCAAAGGATTCGAAAATGCTGATTTGAAGTGGCACATACATCCCAATGTTTACAGTAGTACTATCAATATTAGCCAAATTATGAAAAGAGTCCAAATGTCCAAATGGGTAAAGATGTAGTATGTGTCACACACACACATTGGAATGCTACTCAGCAATAAAAATGAACGAATTCTTGCTATCTGCAACAATGTGGATGGAACTAGAGTGTAATATGCTAAGTGAAATAAGTCAGAGAAAGACAGATATCATATGATTTTATTCATACATGGAATCTGAGAAACACAACAGATGAACATAGGGGAAGGAAAAGAAACAGAAGATAACAGCAGAGAGGGAGGCAAACCAGTAAGAGACTCTTAAATACAGAGAACAAATTGAGGGTTGCTTGAGGGGAGATGGGTGGGTGGATGGGCTAAATGGGTGATGGGCATTAAGGAGGGCAGTTGGATGAGCACTGGGTGTTCTATGTGAGTGATGAATCACTGAGTTCTGCTCCTGAAACCAATACAACACTGTATATCAACTAACTTGAATTTAAATAATTTAAATAAATACATTTTTAAAAATGAGCAAAGAATTTGAGTAGACATTTCTTTACAAAGATATACAAATAACCACATCAAGATGCTCAATATTATTAGTTTTCAGGGATATGCAAATCAAAATCTCAGTGAGATACCACTGCATACTCACTAGGATGTCTATATCTACACAGACAGAAATTAAAAAGAATGAGAAAAAACTTGAATCTTCACATGTTGCTAGCAGGAATACAAAATGGTGCATTGACTTTGGAGAGTTTGGCAGTTTCTTGAAAGGTTAAATAAAGAAATTACTATACAACTAAGCAATTTCATTCTTTTTTTTTTTAATGTTTTATTTATTTCTAGGAGAGAGAGAGAGAGACAGCGTGAGCAGGGGAGGGTCAGAGAGAGAGGGAGTCACAGACTGAAACAGGCTCCAGGCTCTGAGCTGGCAGTCAGCACAGAGCCTGATGCGGGGCTCGAACCCATGAACCGCGAGATCATGACCTAAGCAGAAGTTGGACGCTTAACCGACTAAGCCACCCAGGCGCCCCTAAGCAATTTCATTCTTAGGTACATACCCTAAAGAAATGAAAATATATGGGCACACAAAACCTAATGAATGTTTATGCATTAGTTCTAATACCCCCCAAAAAAAAACCCAAATGAGACTTCTGAGGAAGATGATGGGGAAGGAGGATTTTAGGCTTGCCTCAATCCCACAGACACATGTAGATAACATCCACAGTAGTGTAAATAATCCATAAAACAATGAGAAGACTGGTAGGAGAAACTCTCCACAGCTAAATGTAGAGAAGAGGCCACATTCAAAAGGGTAGGAAGGATGGAGGGTGGTAAAATACCAACCTGACTAATGGGACTGTTGCAGGACAGGTGACACCACAGACTTGGGGAGGGAAGAGGTACCCCAGGCATGGGGGTATCCAGTGGCAAGAAGAATCCCTATTAACATCTGGCTTTGAAAACTGGAGGGGAGGAACTCACTGAGACCCTTAAGAAAGAGATTAAAAAGCATAACAAAAGAACCAATAAGAAATAAAGAATTCAGTAACTGAAATTAAAAATACACTAGATGGAATAAATAGTAGACCAGAGGAAGGAGAAGAACAGATCAGCAACATGGAGGAAAGAGTAACAGAAAGCAACTAAGCTGAACAGGAGAGAGAAAAAATAGCAATAAAAAATAAAAATAAACTAAGGGAACTCAGGAACACCATCAAGCATAATAACATTCACATTATAGGGATCACAGGAGAAGAAAGAGAATAGGAGGTACAAAATTTATCTGAATAATAGCTGAAAACATCTCAATTCTGAGAAAGAAAACAGTAATTAAGACCCAGGATGCACAGAGAGGCCTCAACAAAATCAACCTAAGGAGGTCCATACTAAGACACATAACAATTAAAATGACAAAAAGTAGTGACAAAGAGAGAATTTTAAAAGCAGTAAGAGGAAAAAACAACAACAATCACCCAGTTACATATAAGGGAAACCCTATAATGCTACCAGCTGGTTCAGCAAAAACTATGCAGGCCAGAAAGGAATGGCATGATGTATTCAAAGTGCTGAAAGAAAAAAAAAAAAAAACTCTTGCAACCAAGAATACTCTACCCAGCAAGGTTATCATTTAGAATAGAAAGAGAGATGAATAGTTTCCCAGACAAACAACATTAAAGGAATTCATCACCACTAAACCAGACTTACAAGAAATGCTAAAGGGGACTCTGCGTAGAAAGGAAAGGATATAAGCAGAAGTAAGAACAATAGGAAGCACAAAAGTAGTAAAATTAAGTATATCTATAAAAATGAGTCAAGGAATTCACAAAATAAAAGGATTTAAAGTATGACACCATATACCTAATATGTGAGAAGGAATAAAAGTTTAGTGCTTTTAAAATGGGTTCAAACTGGGGTGCCTGGGTGGCTCAGTCAGTTGAATGTCTGATTTCGGCTCAGGTCACGATCTCATGGTTCGTGGGTTTGAGCCCCATGTTGCGCTCTGTGCTGACAGCTAGCTCAGAGCCTGGAGCCTGCTTCGGATTCTGTGTCTTCCTCTCTTTCTGACCCTCCCCTGCTCATGCTGCCTCTCTCCCTCTTTCTCAGAAATAAATAAAACATTAAAAAAAAGGGTTCAAACTTATGAACCACCAACTTAATACAGATTGCTATATGCCTTATGCATATATTAAATAAACCTAATGGTAACCACAAATCAAAAACTAGTAAAAGATATGCAAAAAATAAAGAGGAAAATATCCAAGTAAAATCAGTAAATAAAGCCAGTCAAATGCGAGAGAAGAATGCAAGAGAAGAACAAAGAACTACAATGCCAACAAATTAGACAACCCGGAAGAAATGGATAAATTCCTAGAGACATAAACTATAAAAGCTGAATCAGGAAGAAATAAAAAACTTGAACAGACTGATTACCAATGATGAAATTGAATCAATAATTTAAAAACTCCCCACAAAAACAAAAGTCCAAACCAGATGGCTTCATAGGTGAATTCTATCAAACATTTAAAGAGTTAATATCTATACTTCTAAAATAATTCAAATAGAGGAGGAAGGAAAGTTTACAAATTCATTCTATGAGACCACTATTACCTTGACAACAAAACCAAGGTAAAGACATTACTAAAGGTGTTGTATGGAAACCAACATGACAATAAACTATTAAAAACAGAAAGTAATAAAAAAAAGACACTACTAAAAAAGAGAACTAAAGGCCCAAATCACTAATGAACATAGATGTAGAAATCATCAACAAAATATTACCAACTGAATCTAATAATGCATTAAAAAATCATTCACTGTGATCAACTGGGATTTATTCCTGGGATTCAAAAGTGGTTCAACATTCACAAATCAATCAAGGTGATACATCACATATCAACAAGAGAAAGGATAAAAACCGTATGATCGTTTCAACAGATGCAGAAAAAGCATAAGAAACAATATTCATTCATTATAAAACCCCACACACATAGTAGGTCTGAAAGGAACATACCTCTATATAATAATGGCCATCTATTAAAAACACACAGCTAACATCATACTCAACGGTGAAAAACTAAAAGTTGTTCCCCTAAGAAGACAAGAATGTCCACTCTCACCACTTTTATTCAACGTAGTATTGGAAATCCTAGCCAAAATCAGACAAGAAAAAGAAAAGGCATCCAAATTGGCAAGAAAGAAGTAGAACTTTCACTATTTGCAGATGACATGATACTCTATATAGAAAACCCTAAAATTTCCAACAGAAAGCTGCTAGAACTGATAAATGAATTCAGGAAGGTCATAGGATATAAAATTGATAAAGAGAAATCAATTGCATTTCTATACACTAATAATGAAGTAGCAGAAAGAAAACCCAAGAATATACTCCCATTTATAACTACACCAAAAATAATAAAATGCCTGGAAATAAATTTAATCAAGGAGGTGAAAGACCTGTACTCTTTAATTTAATTTCCCATTTACTCTACTTATCCCATTCCCAGGCCCTGACAACCCCCATTCTAGTCTCTGGTCCTCTAAGTTTGATTTTTTTAGATTTCACTTACTGGTGAGATCACACAGTATTATTGGTCTTTCTCTAATTTATTTCACAATTGCATAGTACTCTCGAGATTCATCCATGTTGTCACAAATGGCAGGATTTCCCCTTTTATGGTTAAATAATATTCCACATTTTCTTTATTCATTCATCTGTTGATGAGGTAGTTCCATGTCTGGTCTATTGTGAACAATGCTGCAATGAACCTGGGAATGCAGCTATTTCTTCAAGATAGTCATTTCATTTCTTTCAGTTACATTCCAGAGGTAGAATTACTAGAACATACGGTAGTTTTATTTAAAAATTTTGAGAAACCTCCATACTGTTTTTCACAACAGTAATACCAATTTATATTACCAACAACAGTACACAAAGGTTCTCATCCTTGCCAATACCTATTGTCTTTTTGGCAATAGCCATTCTAACTGGTGTTTAAGGTGATCTCTAACTGTGGGTTTGATTTGCATTTTCCTAATGATCAATGATGCTGAGCACTTCTACATAAACCTGCTGGCCACTGGTATGTATTCTTTGAAAAAATGTCTATTCATGCCCTTTGCACATTTTTAAATCCAATATGCGATGTAGAAGTTCCTTATATATTTTGGCTATTAACCCCTTATCAGATAATATGGTTCACAAATATTTTCTCCTATTCTGTGGATTGCCTTTTCATTTTGCCGGTTGTATATTTTGCTGTTCAGAAGCTCTTAACTTTAATATAGTCCCAGTTGTGGCACCTGGGTGGCTCAGTCGGTTAAGTGTATGACTTCAGCTCAGGTCACAATCTCAAGGTTTGTGGATTTGAGCCCTGCATTAGACTCTGTGCTGACAGCTCAGACACTGGACTCTGCTTCGGATTCTGTGTCTCCCTCTTTCTGCCCCTCTCCCACTCATGTTCCCTCTCAAAAAAATAATAAACACTAAAATATGTATATACATATGTGTGTGTGTGTGTGTGTGTATACATACATACATATTCTTCTATACCCATTTTGTTGGGAGCTTCTAATGATGAAAGCATTTGAATTTTGCTGAAATCTTTTTATCTTTCAGTCTATTAATGTTGTACATCACCTTTTCTGATTTGTGTATGTTGCACTATTGTTGCATCTCAGGAATAAATCTCACTTGATCATGATGTATGATCCTTTTAATGTGCTTTTAAATTTGGTTTCCTACTGTTCTGATGAGGATTTTGTATCTATGTTCATCAGGAATACTGTCCTATAGTTTCTTTTATTGTTGTATCGTTATCTAGCTTTGATATCAGGGTAATACTGGCATCATAAAACGAGAATGTCAGTGTTTCTCCTCACCAGTTTTTTGGAAGTCTAGAATAGAGAAGGATTAGTATTAATACTTTTTTAAATGTTTGGTAGAACTTACCAGTGGACCCATCTGGCCCAGGGCTTTTCTTTGTTGGGAGGTCTTTGATTACTGATTCAATAACCTCACTTGTTTTCTTTCTGTTCATACTTTCTATTTCTTCATGATTTAGTCTTGGTAAGTATTTCTTGGAATTAATCCATTTCTTCTAAGTGTCCAATCTGATGGTATATAACTGTTCATGGTAGTCTCTTATGACCTTTTATATTTTGATGTTATCAGTTGTTAACATCTCTTATTTCTGATTTAATTTGAACTTCTTTTCTTAATTAGTGTACTTAAAGCTTTGTCGATTTTATCTTTTCAAACAACTAGAGTTCTGTCATTGATCTTTTCTATTGTTTCTATTTCACATATTTGTGGTCTGACCTTTGTTATTTACTTTCTTCTATTAACTTTGGGATTTGTTTCTTTCTTTTTTTTTTTGTAGGCATTTGAGGTTTAAAGTTAGGTTGTTTGAGTTTTTTAAATGTAGGCGTTTATCTTCATAAACGTCCTCTTATAGCTGCTTTTGTGGTATCCGTTAAGTCTTGATAGATTGTGTTTCCATTTTCTTTGTTCCAAGATATTCTTAAATTTCCCTTTTGAGTTCTTGTTTGATCCATTGGTTGTTTAGGAGGATAATGTTTAATTTCTACATATTTGTGTATTTTGCACTTTTCTTTGTTATTGATTTCTCGTTTAGTTTATTTTTCTATTTAGTTCTATAGTTCTATATAGTTTATTACATGGGATATAGGTGAGGTGCACAGAGTACCGGGGTAACTGCAGGCCAGCTGGGATTTGCACATGACGTATCCCCAGGCTCTCATTGGTGAGCTTCCTAATGTAATTGGCAATGTAGTTAGTAGGATCCACTTTTCCTTGATGTCTTCCAAGAGCCCTGGCTGCTGTTCATTCAGCAGCCACATTCTGCAACCTACACATGGAGCACACCTTAAGGAGGGGCTAAAAAGAAATGGGTCTCTTTGGCAGCATCCTGCACAGCTGGCAAAGCCAGACTGTCACTAACAGGCTCTCACTTTAAAACAAGGAAGAAATCACATGCCAAGAAGGTCTCTTGTGACCCTGAGCTGTGCCTCCTTGTGGGAGGAGGGATGACCCTAGTAAAGTTAAAAGATTCATCTTGTCCTCTTCTGTGTATATGATTTCACAATTTTTTGCTTTCATAGTGTGCTGGAACTTCTCTGTTGGACTCCTGATGTGGGCAATTGTCTAAAGTGGTATTCTTTGGAGGGAAAGGTGATAAAAAAATGACTATTATACCATGTTGATTATATCAACCAACTCTAATTATTTCTTATTTAAAATTGGTTAGGTTATTCTGCCTAAAGTTTTAAAAAGGAATTTAGGATCATCTTTTAATATTTCATGAAAAAGTTTACTGAAGTTTTAATTGAACTTTATTTATGGTTTAATTTGTGGTGACTTGATATCTTCAGTCATCCCAATTGTGAGCATTATATAGCCCCATATGTATGTATGTATGTATGTAGGTAGGTATGTTTGTTTATTTTTTAATTGTTTCAAGTTTTTATTTAAATTCTAACTAGTTAACTTTTAAATAGTGTACTATTTGTTTCAGGAGAATTTAGTGATTCATCACTTACACATAACACCCAGTGCTCACTACAACATGTTCCCTACTTAGTACTCATTACCCATTTAGTCCATCCCCTACCCACCTCTCCTCCAGCAACCCTCAGTTTGTTCTCTATAGTTAAAAGTATCTTGTGATTTGTCTCCTTTTCTTTTTCTCTTCCTTCCTGTATGTTCATCTTTTTTGTTTCTTAAATTCCACGTGGGTGAAATTATATGGTATTTGTTTTTCTCTGACTTATTTCACTTAGCATAATACACTCTAGCTCCATCCATGTCATTGCAAATGGCAAGATATATATTTTTTGATGGCTGAGTAATATTCCATTGTGTGTGTGTTTGTGTGTGCACACACACATATATATACATATACATCACACATCTTCTTTATCCATTAATCAGTCAATGGACATTTGGGCTCTCTTCCTAATTTGGCTATTGTTGAGAATGATGCTATAAACATCAGGTAATTGCGTCCCTTTGAATGAGTATTTTTATATCCTTTGGGCAAATACCTAGTAGTGCAATTGCTGAGTCATACAGTAGTTATATTTTTAACTTTTTAAAACTCTGCTTTCCAGAGTGGCTGCACCAGTTTGCATTCTCACTAATAGTGTAAGAAGGTTCCCCTTTCTTCACATCCTCACCAACATCTGTTGTTTCCTGTGTTGTTGATTTTAGTAATTCTGACAGGTGTGAGGTGGTATCTCATGAAAGTTTTGATTTGTATTTCCCTGATGATGAATGATGTTGAGCATCTTCTCAAGTGTCTGTTAGCCATCTGGATGTGTTCTTTGGAAAATTGTCTATTCGTGTTTTCGGTCCATTTCTTAACTGGATTATTTATATTTTGGGTGTTGAGCTATACAAGTTCTTTACAGATTTTGGATACTAACCCTTTATCCAATATGTCATTTGCAATACCTTCTCCCATTCTGTAGGTTGCCTTTCAGTTTTGTTGATTGTCTCCTTCACTATGCAGAAGCTTTTCATCTTGATGAAATCCTAGTAGTTCATTTTTGCTTTATTTCCCTTGCCTCTGGAGATGTGTCTAGTAAGAAGTTGTTCTGGATGAGGTTAAAGAGGTTTCCACTAGGATTTTGTTGGTTACCTGTTTCACAGTTAGGTCTTCCATCCAATTTGAATTTATGTTTGTATATGGTATAAGAAAGGGGTCCAGCTTCCTTCTGCATGGTGCTGTCCATTTTTCCCAACACCATTTGTTAAACAGGCTGTTTTTCTTTCCATTGGATATCATTTCCTTTTCTGTCAAAGGTTATTTGACCGTATAGTTGTGGGTCCATTTCTGGGTTTTCTATTCTGTTCCAATGATCTATGTATTCTTTGAATAGGGTTTTATAACTTTATCCAGAAAAGTCTTTTTTTTGTTGTTAAGGCTATTCCTAGGCATAGTTTTTGTTGTTATTCACAATGACATTAGAATTTCTTTCTTTCTTACATTTCTAATTAGTTGGTCACTGGTGTTTAGGAACATTATTTTGACAAATGGACCCTGTAACCAAGAATCTTACTGGATTTTCTTTAATTTTTCCATGTAGACAAGCATATTATCAGTAAATACTCAACTCTGTTTCTTTCCTGCTTATCTTTTATTCAGGCATGAGGTCTAGGTATGTTAATAACATACCTCACAGATAACCAATCAAGAAGGAGCACTAACTTTAAATAATCCATA
Source organism: Proteles cristata cristata (assembly GCA_017311185.1). Taxonomy (NCBI): domain Eukaryota; kingdom Metazoa; phylum Chordata; class Mammalia; order Carnivora; family Hyaenidae; genus Proteles; species Proteles cristata. Next base: position 431,198 of record JAESUZ010000007.1, on the reverse strand, counting down.
TGGCTATACATATCAGCCAGTTATCAGTGATAATTTTTGGTACTATATTGAGTTAGTCAGACCCTCCAGGACAGCACATCGATGTTTCAGTATTAAATACAATGTTTGCTGCAGGCTTTTGGTAAACACTCTTTATTAGGCTCTTGTTCTTAAACTAAATCATTAAAATTGTTAAAATCTCAGAATAAGTGTTGAATTTTAACTGATATCTTTTGTTTCTATTGATCATATTGTTTTTCCTCCTTTAATTTTTAAAAATAATGATTTATATTAATTTATTTAAAAATATTTTTAAATGTTTATTTATTTTTGAGAGAGGGGAGCACGAATGGGAGAGAGAGAGATGGAGACACAGAATTGGAAGCAGATTCCAATGTGGGTTCAAACTCACAACTCATGACCTTAGATCATGACCTGAGGTGAAGTCAGATGCTTCACTAAGCCAAACAGGTGCCGTTGTATTATTTTATTTTTAGATGTTACAGTATCCTTCATCCCTGTAATAGTACTTGATTATAATGTGACTAAATTTTAATTCTCACAATTGATAGAATTAGATATGCCATCCTATCAATATTTTTCAAAGAAGAAAACTGAAGTTTCCAACCAACGTTAATAATCTAGCTAAGTTTACAGAGCTACTATAAGGCTGGTCAGGAATTTGAATTTAGGGCCAGAACTACAAACTCTGTGGTCTTAATGACTGCATTATATTGTTATCAACATCAGCTGACTGCCTACTGACTGTAAGAGTTTAACATATATTATTACATTTAACAACCATATAATCCTTCGGGGTATGTCAGTAACATACATTTTACTAATAAGAAAACTAAAGCCCAGGGAGATTAACTTTTCCAGGGTCACACAATAAAGAGGTAGGAGGTTCTAGATCCAGGCTTTTAACATTGTTCTCAGCTGCTTCCTTAAATACCTTCCCATTGATGCTCCAGTTTTGACCCATATCACATGCAGCTTTCAGCAATCCCATTTCATCACAGTTCCTGGTAATGGAATACAGAACAAGCTGGATGATTTAATTTATTCGAAGAGATAGTTTCTCCAACAATCCATTCAGGAATCTAATGTTAGAAAAACTGAATTTCCCAATATGGGGGGGTGTATATACTTAGTAACAGCAAGACATAAGTTAAGGTTTCTTTAGTATTTTATTTGAAAAATAAATATTTTTTTTGCATCTTTTTCATGATATCATCTATGTTTATTTTAACCAGAAAATAATATTTTATATTATATGCCATGGAGGAGAAAAAGAGTTTTCTATTTGCCTTTCTATCTTGCCTTAGAACACAAGATATGTGCCACGGAGTCTACTAATGAAAAGAACTGAGCTGGACTGAAGACAGCTAGCATCAAGGTCTTTAGATGGGCAATTTCTCATTTTTTACTGTCACTGTTTCCGAGAACCTAGATTTATATAAATGCAATTTAAAACAGAAAGTGTTTACTTACTACATCAGGCAATCAATCACTAAGGTGAGCCCAAGAACAGAATACTGCCAGAGAAGTAGCATGATGGAATATGCCATGACTGTTAGGATGCTATGGGCAGAAACTTCAAAAAGCACATCATCTTACTGAGAGGTGAAATCACTCATGGCATAACCTGGGTTGAACAGGTTCTCTTTTTTAAGTTTTAATTTTAATTCCCATTAGCTAATATACAGTGTTAGGTTAGTTTCAGGTGTACAATACAGTGATTCAACAATTCCATACACCACCCAGTGTTTATCACAGGTGCATTCCTTAATCTCAATCACTTATTTAACCAAACTTCCCACACCTCATCCCTCTGGTAACTATCAGTTTGTTTTCTATTAAGAGTCTGTTTCTTGGTATGTCTCTCTTTTTTACCCTTTGCTCATTTGTTTTGTTTCTCAAATTCCACATGAGAGAAATCATATGGTATTTACTTACTTCATTGAGCATTATAGTCTTTAGCTCTAGTCATGTTGTTGCAAATGGAAAGACTGCATTCTTTTTATGGCTGGATTATATTCCATAAATATTAATTTTATGGCCATATTATAATGGAATATTATTATAGATATATATCACCTATATATATGGAGATATATATCACATCTCTTTTATCTAGGGCCACCACGTCTCCCTAGACCTCAATATCTTTTTAACTAAATCCTCCATATGTGATACTTTTCTAAGTAAAAGGTGACAGACACCTGCTTTCCAAGATTTGCAACATTGCTTGATATGAAACATGTTGATCCTCAGTTACAGAAGTGGGTAACTGGAACGGCCATTCATTCCCCCAAATCCTTAAGTTACAGCCATTGTTTTAATATCCTTTTATCCTCTTATATATTTTACTTTGAAAATGTGGTTTAAAATGACACTGAAGAACTATTTCATTCACAAATGGCAAGTAGAGCAATGAAGATAAGCCCTCCTAGTGAAAACAATAAAAAAAAGTTAACATTTTAAAAAATCCTTAAAAGAATTAAAATTACCAGAGAGAGAACTGCAAGTCAAAATCCAGGAGGAGGTGAAAACCAAGAAAAAGCAGCACAGCCCTCAAAGAGACTTTTTCTAATCTGTAAGAAACATTCACAGATTGTAGTAAACCATTCCAAGCAAGACTCTCAAAAATTTCATCCTCACGATAAGCATGACATTAAAACTGGCCAATCATCCAACTTGCAGCCTATGTTCAGGATGCCCATGTGGCCTTGGGACCCCTAGAATTTGGAGAATTTGAATTAAGATGGCTCCTGAAACCCTGGTGTCTTATCACCTAACAAAAGTAAATGAAAGTATCTCCAGAGGAAGGTACCATTAGAGTAGGTCTCAAATTATTCTTGAAAACTCTTCAAATACAAAAACCACAAAACAAATGCAAACAACTTTAAAAGATTAAAATTGTATGATTCATCTTCTCTGACCACAAAGGAATGAAATTAGCAACAGAAGGAAATCTGGAAAATTCACAAATATGTGGAAATTATACATTCTTGCACAACCTGTGGGCCAAATAAGAAATCACAAGGGCACCTCACACCTGTCAGACAGCTAAAATAAAAAAGATAAGAAACAACAAGTGCCGGTGAGAATGTGGAAAAGAAAGAATCCTCATGCACTGTTTGTTGGAATGAAAACTGAGGTAGCTATTGTGGAAAACTGTATGGAGGTTCTTCTAAAAATTAAAAATTACTCTATGATTTAATAATTGCACACTAGTGAATATTTACCCAAAGAGTATGAAAACACTAATTCAAAAAGATATATGCATTTTTGTGTTTATTGCAACATTATTTATAATAGCCAAATTACGGAAGTAACCCAAGATGTGGTAAATACACAAAATGAAATATTACTCAGCCATAAAAAAGAATGAAATCTTTCCATCTACAACAACATGGATGGATGTAGAGGATGCTAAGTGAAATAAGTCAGAGACAGAAAATAACACACTCATATGTGGAATTTAAGAAACAAAAGAACACAGAAAAACAGAGACAGACCAAAACACAGACTTAAGTATAGCAAACAAACTGATAGTTAAAAGAGGGAAGTGGGTGGGTGAAATAGGTGAAGTGGATTAAGTGCTTATCATAATGAGCACTGAATACTGTACAGAATTGTTGAGTCACTATATTGTACACATGAAACTAATATAACAATGTATGTTAATTATACTGCAATTAAAATTAAAGAAATAAAAATTGCCAAATAAAAAGAAATCACAAGAGAAATTAGAAAATACTTTGAAATAAATGAAGATGAAAACACAATGTACAAACCATGGGATTCCATGAAAGCAGTGCTCAGAGTGAAATCTATTTGTCTTCAAAAAAACACCAAAGATCTCAAATCAATAATTTTACACTTTAAGGGATTAGGAAAAAAAGAGCAAACCAAACCCAATGCTAACCCAAAGCTAAAGGAAATAAAGATTAGAGTGGACATAAAGGAAATAAAAATAGAAAAATAGAGAAAAATCAACGAAGCCAAAAGTTGGTGTCTGAAAAGATCAACAAAATTTTCAAACCTTTAGCTACACTGAGGAAAAAAGAGATGAGTCAAATGACTAAAATCAGAAAAATAAGTGAGGATGTTACTAATGTCCTTAAAACAATAAAAAGGATTGTTAAGAGTTTACTATGATCAACATATACTATGATATATGCCAGATAATTAGATAGCCTAGATGAAATGGAAAAATTCCTAGAAACATGCAAAATATTAAAACTGACTTAAGAAGACATAGAAAGGGGCGCCTGGGTGGCTTAGTTGGTTAAGGGTCCGGCTTTCGCCTAGGTCATGATCTCGCGGTTTGTGGGTTCGAGCTCAGAGCCTGGAGCCTATTTCAGAGCCTGTATCTCCCTCTCTCTCTGACCCTCCTCTGCTCACGCTGTCTCTCTCTCTCTCTTAGAAATAAATAAAAATATTAAAAAAAAAAAGACATAGAAAATCAGAATAGATCTGTAACAAAGAAAAAGATGGAGTCAGTAATCATAAACCTCCTGACAAAGAAAAATCCAGGACCAAATGGCTTCACTGGTGAATTCAAACATTTAAAGAAGAATTAACACAAATCTTTCTGAAACTTTAAAAAAAAAATGAAGTCGAGGGAATATTACCTAATTCATTCCATTAGGGCAGTATCATCCAGATATCTAAGCTAGACAAAGACGTCACAAGAAAACTGCAGGATAGTATCTCCTAAATATGGATGCAAAAGTTTTCAATAACTACAAGCAGCATACAATGAAAAATTAAGGGGTTAAAAAGGAAACAAGACATCATAAGAAAGAACATGTAAAAACAATAGACAAATATACACTCAAAGACATGAAATACTGGGATTATGAGATAGACTATTCATTATATTTTCTGTGTATAAATAAAAGGTAAGTTTGAAAATACCTGTAAAGAACAAGAAATTGCAAGAAAAGGCATAGCAAATTTGAAAAGTAGGCATTCTACACAGGGGAAATAAAATACTGTGAGTAAAATTAAGAAATTAATGGATTGTTTTAAGACCCCATCAGAGACAACTGGAGAGAGAATAAAGTACAAGAACAGAGAAACTAGAAAAAACTACTATATTTACAAAACTTTAATATATGAGAGAGGAGTATCCAAAGAACAGTAGAGAAAACTGGTCTTTTCAATAAATGGTGCTCAAAAAATTAAGCATCCAGATGGGGAAAACAATGAAATTAAATCTCTGTTGTGGGAAACAATGAAATTAAATCTTCGCTTCACAATAAACAGAAAAATTAATTTCAAGTGCACAACAAACTAAAGACAAAACTATAAAACTTCAAGAAGAGGATATAGGAAAAGATCTTGACCCTGGATTTGGAAAATAGTTTATGAAGAAGAGTAGAAACTATTAATCATAAAATATTGATAAATTTGTCCACATTAAAATTAAGAACTTCTGTTCACCAAAAGAGCCAAAAGAGAGTAAAAAGACAGCTGAATAATAGGAATAGATATCTTTAACACATTTGAGCAAACTGGTATTCAGAATATACAAAGAATTCCTACAATCAATAGAAATCTTTTGGGCAAAAGATCTGAACATTCAAGTCACAAGAAATTCAAATGGCCAGTAAATATGAAAAGGTGCCTAAATCTACCTGACAACAGAGATTCACATGAAAATTACAGTGAATACACCACTACATACTAACAAGATTAGCAAACATTAAAAAGTCTGGCAATACCAAGTGTTAGAAAAGAAGGGAGCAATGGAACTTTTATATTCTCCAGGTGGTAGTGTGAATAGATACTATTTCTTTGGAAAATAGGTTAGTATTACCACGAAAAGTTAAAGATAAGTATATACCTTATGACCCAGGAATTCCACTCCTTAAAGAAATTTGTGCACCTGAGTATCAGGATAAATGTTCAGAAGCACATTTTTTCATAAAAAGAACCCAAGTGCCCATCAATAGCAGAATGGAGAAGTATCACTGTAGGAAAGTGATGACACAGTTTAGAAAATGGCACAATACTTCCCTGATGAGGAGGGATGCTGAGCATCGTTTCATGTGTCTGTTGGCCATCTGGATGTCCTCTTTGGAGAAGTGTCTGTTCATATCTTCTGCCCATTTCTTCACTGGGTTGTTTGTTTTTTGGGTGTGGAGTTTGGTGAGTTCCTTAGAGATTTTGGATATTAACCCTTTATCTGATATGTCATTTGCAACTATCTTTTCCCATTCCGTTGGTTGCCTATTAGTTTTGTGGGCTGGAAAACAGTGTGGATGTTCCTCAGGAAACTAACAATAGAACTCCCCTATGACCCAGCAATAGCACTGCTAGGAATTTACCCAAGGGATACAGAAATGCTGATGCATAGGAGCACATGTACCCCAATGTTCATAGCAGCACTCTCCACAATAGCTAAAACCTGGAAAGAGCCTAAGTGTCCATCAACAGATGAATGGATCAAGAAGATGTGGTTTATCTATACCATGGAATACTACAAGGCAATGAGAAACAATGAAATCTGGCCATGTGTAGCAACATGGATGGACCTTGAGGGTGTGATGCTGAGTGAAATAAGTCAGGCAGAGAAGGACAAATATCATATGTTTGCACGTATAGGAGGATTAGGAGGAACCTGACGGAGGAACAAGGGGGAGAAGAAGGGGGAAATGGTGGGGGAAAGGGAGAGAGGCAAACCATGAGAGACTCTTGAATGCTGACAAAAACTGAGGACTGATGGATGTGGGGGGGCGGAGGAGGGATGGGCATGGAGGAGAGCACTTGTGGGGATGAGTACTGGGTGTTATGTGGAAACTAATTTGACAATAAACTATTTGTAAAAAAAAAAAAAAAGAAAGAAAGAAAAAAAAGAAAATGGCACAATACAGAAAATGACACAGTATAGAAAAAAAAGAAACAAAACCCTCTAAACAACATAAATTCTTAAATACATAATCTTGGGGCGCCTGGGTGGCTTAGTCGGTTGGTCGTCCGACTTTCGCTTGGGTCATGATCTCGCGGTTCGTGGGTTCGAGCCCCGCGTCGGGCTCTGTGCTGACTGCCAGCTCAGAGCCTGGAGCCTGTTTCAGAGTCTGTGACTCCCTCTGTCTCTGACTCTCCCCTGCTCACTCTCTCTCTCTCTCTCTCTCTCCTAGAAATAAATAAAAGTATTAAAAAAAATTAAAAAAAAATACATAATCTTGATAGAGGCAAGACACCAAATTAGAGAGTAGCAATCCATTCTATCAAGTTCAAAACCAGACATGTTTAACCTAACATTTATTATTTAAGGATATTCTTATGGGATAAAACTATAAAGAAAAGTAAAAAAAAAAAGCCAAAGTAACAGTTTATTCTAATATTAAGAAAAAGGTATGAATGGCAGAACAAATATGGGTGGTCAGAGTGTTCTGGGATGCTAGTAATGTTCTATTTCTCAAATAGTCACTGGGGTTTTTGCTGTTATAGTTATTCATTACTGTGAGTGATTTGGAAGTGTCAATTTGTATAACCATAATAGAAAATATCACAAGTGTGGAAAATGTTCCTATAAATTAGCACTATCACTATTCAAGTTTTTATAACACATTTATTTGCTTTTATTTTTTAAAATGTTTTATTTATTTCTGAGAGAGAGAGAGAGATAGCGTGAGCAGGGGAGGGTCAAAGAGAGAGGGAGACACAGGATCTGAAACAGGCTCCAGGCTCTGAGCTGGCAGTCAGAACAGAGCCTGACATGGGGCTCGAACCCACGAACCGTGAGATCATGACCTGAGCTGAAGTCAGACACTTAACCAACTGAGCCACCCAGGCACCCCTATTTGCTTTTAAGGAGTATTTTTCACAAAGAAGCCACAATAAATGACTTAAGATGAGAGGACTAAAATTATGGTTTTAAAAAGGCAAACCTCACGATCTGAAAAACAATATAAACTATTTTGAAATCATTATTATCTAATATTTTTGTTTTACTGAGATATAGTTAACATACAAATTTAGGTGTTCAGTCTCATGAATTTTGGAAACTGCATACACCTATGTGACCACCACTTAGAACAAAATACATAAACATTTCTTCCCTTATATTCCTTGTTTCTTTTCTAAAAATACAAACCATATATAGGTTAAACCTGTCAGATTCTTGAACTATCAATTCCATTTTCTTTTCACTCATAATACATGCTAGTTAAAGACAGTACAAGAAGCATTTTCATTTAACCTTGGGTTACAGGATATATTTGTCACTTTCTGACAAAATATGGGTGTCATATAAGGTGTATACAGTTATTTAACAGTTGCCATGAAGAAATAATTACATAAATTGAGAACACAGTAACTGAGGGGATCAAAATCAGAGATTTCTGTGATAGAATGTTTTGCAGTTCCTCTCAACTGAAGAATTCCAGCTAAGAATAAAAGAAGCAAAACCAAATGAAACCATGAAATATGGAAGATAGGCAGGGTCTTAGCAGGATCTGAACACATTTTTTTTTCTTAAATACAACTGATTGAAAAAGCTTTCAGAGATGACTGGTTTATCTACTTTGAGTGTGGGCATGTGTTAAATAGCCACAAGCCTCAGTTTGCAAAAAGCAGGCAGGAAAAAAAAAAGTAGAGTCAGGAAGAGCTTGTACCATTCTAACTTCCACAGTTATCTTTTGGTGAATTTTCCAGGATAAATTTCAAAAACAGCAAAACAAGGCAGGGTTTACGATACGTATCAAAAAGTCAGTTGTGATTTTATATCTCTCAATTCAGTTCAAATTATGATTACTGACAGCTACGTGGTTTGCTTATTCAGCTTCAAGAGATTCATAGCTGAATCTCTATTTACATTTGGCAGAATTCAGAAAGAGTCAGGAAAGGCAACTGGAAAAACTCCATGACCAATCCATCTGCTTAAACTGTTTACTTACAGTAACAGTATACAAATGTCTCATGTTACTGATAAACCACAGAAAGCTTCTGGGATGCTGTTACTATCCAAACTCAAATGTAATATTCATCATCGCAGAGTAACAAGAAAAGTCAATGAAAATACAAATCCTGCTCACTTGGACCAAATTTAATACAATGGCCAGAATGAGGAAAATGCCTTTCCATATACAAAAATGTTTCAGAAACTCTTATTTGAAATAATTAAACATTTCTGTAACAAACAGTTCTTTGGAGCAACTTATTTTAACTTCAATTTTAAATAAAATTTTATTGTGAAACATAACAAACAGAAAAATGAGAAAGCATAGAAGTACAATTTGAAGAATAATAGTATCTCAAACACTGTAACACTTCGCCATCTGGTGAAGAAAAGCAGACTAGAAAAGAAGACTTCAAGAAGCCACTTACATGAATCTTCCTTACTACACCTCTGTCTCAACTCTGAATAATCATTATCCTGATTTTTATAAGAAATATTTTCTGTATCTTCTTTATAGTTTTACCATCTATTAATACATTCCAAAACAATACAGGTACTTTTGTCTATTCTTAGACTTTCTATAACTGGAGCTGTAATAGTGTATGTATGTATGTATATATGTATGTGTATGTGTATATATACACATGTGTGTAAATCTATATTTATATTTATTTGACTTGTTTTGCCCACTAAAGATTGTTAGATACATCCATGTTGTAACCTATAGCTGTAGTTCATTTTTATTGTTGATTAATATTTCATTATACAAACATACCATAATTTATACAGGCAGCCATTGATGGATACTTGGGCTTTTCCCATATTTGGGAATTATAAAAATGCCATTGAACATTTGTATACATGTCTCTTGGTACATATATGCATAGCTTTCTGTAGGGTATAAACATAGAAGTAAAATATGATGTGTATACCTGCAACTTTAGTCAATAATAGCCAACTGCTTTCTAAAGGGGTAGTACTAACTTATATTATCACAGTGTATGCACATTCCATTGCTCTAGATCATTGGCAACATTTGGCATTTTCAATCTTTAGCTTTTGTCATTCTGAAAGGTGAATCACAGTATTACACTGAGTTTTCCATTTGGAACTTTCTGATTATTAAAGATGTTGATTATCTTTGTATTTACTTATTAGCTATTAAGAGTTCTTTTGGAATACTTGTCATACCACTTCTTCATGAGCTATACATATAAAGATCTTCCATTATATTGTCTTTTTACAGTTTTTCTGGTGTCTTTTGATGAATAAAATTTCTTTTTAAAATTATTTTTTAAATTTAAATTCAAGTCATTTAACATACACTGTCGTGTTGGTTTCAGGAGTAGACTCAGTGATTCATCATTTCCATATAACACCCAGTGCTCATCCAAACAAGTGCCTTCCTTAATGCCCAAAACCCATTTACCTCATGACCCCACCCACCTCCCCTCTAGTAACCTTCATTTTGTTCTCTGTATTTAAGAGTCTCTTATGGTTTGCCTCCTTCTTTATCTGATATATCATCTGCAAAAGTCTTCTCTCATTCCATTGGTTACCTTTTGGTTTTGTTGATTGTTCCATTGCTGCGAAGAAGCCTTTTACCTTGATGAGGTCCCAACAGTTCATGTTTGCTTTTGTTTCCCTTGCCTACAGAGACATGTCTAGTAAAAAATTGCTACAGCCAAGTTCGAAGAGGTTGATGCCTGTTTTCTCCTCTGAGGATTTTGATGGTTTACTATCTGATATTTAGGTCCTTCATCCATTCTGAATTTATTTTTGTGTATGGTGTAAGAGAAAATGGTCCAGCTTAGCACCATTTGCTGAAAAGACTGTATTTCGAGTCCATTTCTGGGTTCTCTCTTCAATTCCATTGATCTGTGTATCTGGTTTTCTGTCAGTACCATACAGTCTTGATGATTACAGCTTTGTAATACAGCTTGAAGTCCAGAATTGTGAGGCCTCCGCTTTGGTTTTCTTTTTCAACATTACTTTGGCTATTTGGGGTCTTTTCAGGTTCCATACAAAGTTTGGAATTTGTTTGTTCCAGCTCTGTGAAGAATGGTGGTATTAGTTTGATAGGGATTGCACTGAATGTGTAGACTCCTTTGATAACAATGTTTGTTCTTCCAATCCCTAAGCATGGAATGTTTCTCCATTTCTTTGTGTCGTCTTCAATTTATTTCATGAGCTTTCTATACTTTTTCAGTGTGCAGATATTTTACCTCTTTGTTTAGGTTTGTTTCTAGGTGTCCTATGGTTTTTGGTGCAACTGTAAATGGGGTTGATTCCTTGATTTCCCTTTCTGCTGCTTCATTATTTGTGTATTGAAATGCAACTGATTTGTATACATTGATTTTTATATCCTGCAACTTTGCTGGATTCATGTATCAGCTCTAGCAGTTTTCTGGTAGCGTTTTTGGGTTTTCCATGTAGAGTATTATGTCAACTGCAAAGAGTGAAAGTTTAACTTCTTCCATGCCAATTTGGATGCCTTTTCTTTCTTTTTGTTGTGTGATTGCTAAGAGTAGGACTTCCAACACTATGTTCAACCACAGTGGTGACAGTGGACATCCCTGTTGTGTTCCTGACCCTAGGGGGAAGCTCTCAGTTTTTCCCTACTGAGGATGATATTAGCTGTGGGCCTTTCATATATGGCCTTTATGACTTTGAGGTATACTCCTTCTATCCCTACTTTGTTGAGGGTTTTATCAAGAAAGGATGCTGTATTTTGTCAAATGCTTCTTCTGCCACTATTGAGAGGATCATAACTTACTGTATAAAACTGCAGTGTTAAGATAGTTGTTAAGATAAGTTGGACTGAAGGTGGTGAAGAAGTATGATGTTAAAATGAATGAATATTGTTTTTTTTTTTTAAATAAAATTGACCTCGCCTCACATCATAATCAAAAAGTTACTTTCAGATGGACTTAAATGTAAAAAGTAAAACAGACTTTTAGGAGAATAACATAGAATATCTCCTTGACTTTGGGGTTAACATTCTGAATTATAAAATGGACCATACATTCCTCTAATGCTTTGCAGTGCCTCTTTTTTCTTTACATACATAAACAAGTGCCTCACATCACGCATAAACATGCTATTTTTGAATTTAACCATCTTTGTTCCAACAATATACTATCTTAAATACTGCAGCTTTACAGTAAGTTTTGATATCCGGCAAGCAAATCCTCCCATATTATTCTTTGTCAACAGTGTCTTGGCGGTTCTAAAATCCTACGTTGTATTTCATAATCTGCATTTCAATTTCCAGAAAATTAAGCTTCAGTTTCATAATAGGAAAAAAATTTAATTGCAAATGCACTGAATTTACAAATCAATTTGTGATGAAAGGATATATTGCTATAGTAAGGTTTCCAATCCATGAACATGATCAATTTACTCCTACATACTTAATATTTTGATAATAATATAAACAAAGTTGATATTTATATACTGTTCCTTTTTTTATTTTTTTTAATTTTTTTTACAAATAGTTTATTGTCAAATTAGTTTCCACATAACACCCAGTGCTCATCCCCACAAGTGTCCTCCTCCATGCCCATCCCTCCTCCCCCCCCCATCCATCAGTCCTCAGTTTTTGTCAGCATTCAAGAGTCTCTCATGGTTTGCCTCTCTCCCTTTCCCCCACCATTTCCGCCCTTCTTCTCCCCCTTGGTCCTCTGTTAAGTTCCTCCTAATCCTCTATACGTGCACACATATGATATTTGTCCTTCTCTGCCTGACTTATTTTGCTCAGCATAACACCCTCAAGGTCCATCCATGTTGCTACACATGGCCAGATTTCATTCTTTCTCATTGCCATGCATATATACTGTTCCTGTATTCTAGTTGACTTATTAAACTTATTTATTAGTTTATGATATTAGCTATACTTTCTTTTAAGATACAAGCTGTGTGATTAAGAAAATTGCTTTCTATTCCTCATCTACTATCATGAATTGATTTGATGCTGAACTTAACAAATGCTTCTTCTGGATCTTTTGAGATGATCACATACTTTTTTTTTTTCTTATCTTTTCTTCTATTAACGACAACCTCTGAATGATTTTCCAAAGGTTAACCAGACTTGAATATGTTGAATAAATCCAATTTTGCTGTGATATACCATTCTTTTCATGCAAGATTTTGTCAAAATTTTGTTTAGGAATTTTGAATCTAAGTTCATGAATGAGATTGGCTTGTAGTCTGATTTTCCCCAGGTTCACAATGAAGTCTCTAGGTGTGGGTTTCTTTTTATTTGTACTGGTTGGGATGAATTTGGCTTCTTGAATCTCTGGGTTGATTTTTAAGTTTTAGAAAGTTCTAAATGATAATCACTTCAGGTACTGTTTCTGTCCTATTCTCTCCTTTCCTTTTGGATTATTATACATAAATTAAACACTATATTCAATATGCCCCTTATAATCTTTTCTGTATTTTTCATATATTCTTTCTGTGTTTTAGTCCAGATTATTATGACTTAGAATATACTAATTTTGTCTTCAGTGGATTTAATCTGCTGTTATGGGATACATAATTTTTTTAAATTTTGATTACTAAAATGGTCAGTAATCAGGGCACCTAGGTGGCTTAGGTGGTTTAGCATCCAATTCTTGATCTTGGCTCAAGTTATGATCTCACAATTTGTGAGACTGAACTCCGTGTTGGGCCCTGTGTTGGCAGCACAGAGCCTGCTTCGGATTCTTTCTCTCCCTTTCTCTCTCTGCCCCTTTCCTACTCATGTGCGTGCTCTCTCTCTCAAAACAAATAAATAACATTAAAATGTTCAGTTCTTAAATTTCTATTTTCTTTCAAATGTGGTATATATACTCTTGAACACAGTAAGTATAGCCCTGTTGGTCTGTTTCCACTGATTTTTACCCATGCTGTTTTGCCCCTTTATATGCTTAATTGCATTTCTCTGTCAGACACTGCCTCTGAATTTATTTAATGAAATAATTTGAGACTTAGGTAGATACTATCTTCCTCCAGAGTACATTTACTTCTGTGAGGTACCTGGAGGTCTTAGCAACTCAATGTCACTTTACTTTTTTTCAGCCACCCAGATAATTTGAAGTTGAGCTGTGGTCTGTGCGATTATTGGCATACTTCCAATCTACCCTCTCACCTAGTGCAGCCCTTTAAGATTTTAACCCAAACCTGGAGGTTTTGCCACAGTCCCTACCACTGATAGTCCTAGGCTCCAACATTTTAGCCCACGAGTTCTGCAACAATGCTTCTCATTCACTTTGTTTGGATCACCAATTGTATCCAGCCCCAAAATGCCTTGTTCCTAGATACTGGCCCAGTAATTCTTCACTACTTTGTTAGCAATTCCATTCCAGTTTATATTTTGTCTGGCTTTATTAATTGGCATCAGTAGGAAAACTGTTCTGGGGGCACCTGGGTGGCTCAGTTGGTTAAGCGTCTGACTTCGACTCAGGTCATGATCTCACGGTTTGTGGGTTCAAGCCCCGCACTGGGCTCTGTGCTGACAGCTAGCTCAGAGCCTGGAGCCTCTCTTCGGATTCTGTATCTCCCTCTCTCTCTGACCCTCCCCTGCTTGTATTGTCTCTCTCTCTCTCTCTCTCAAAAATAAATAAAAACATTAAAAAATTTTTAAAAAATTGTTCTGAATGAACTCTGTCCATAACTGAAGATATTTTCAAGCCTGTCTTTTATTTCCTTAAAAGATAAACATAGTTTTATAATCTGTAACTGGTATTTACAAAGTCTTTCAATTCTAGTTTCAGCTTGCTATTATTCAAAAATGATTCATTTACTTTTGTGTCCCTTTTGTTGGACTGTGGCTACTTGTTCTTGTAAAGTCATTTGAGAGAAACTATCTGAGTACTAGGATAAAGGTGTCTTCTTCAAATGAGGATTTGCATTTGTTTCCTTCTGCCAAGTTCCTAGGGACGTCACTAATCAATCTGAGACTACTATAAGCTCACTTCACTATTTGAAATAGCACAGGTATGTGAATTTGAGCTACAAGTCGATGCCAGGGCTGGAACATGGTTATAACTTCTGCATTATGCCAAGGTACTTCCTTTGTAGTCTCATAGGATGGAGTGGGAGGGTTCATGATTACATCATGGAATAGGTTATGGTGGTCTATCTTTGACAATGGAAAATCTAGTAGATGTCACCCCTTAGGCAGCCCTAAGGATTTTACTTTTGTCCCGTAACCCATGAGGCCTGCAAGTCATAACTCACATTTGCCAGGCTGGCAACTCCCTTTGGGGCATTCAGTTATAACTGAATACAACTTCCCAAATTCTTGGCTTTTCTCTGGCCTGGTAATTCTTCAGTTCCTTCTTAGCAATTTGATGCTTTTAAGAAAGTTACTTTTGATTCCCCCCCTTATTTTTAAATGTTTTTGTTAGTAGAATGGGTACAAGTACCCTAGACCACCAAATTTCTTACAGAATTGGGTAGAGTTTGTTAAAAATTGTAACATATGCAACACAGCTTACAAACTTTTTACTTCTACATGGAATCAGAGAACCCAAAAAGTCTGAAGGGACCTGAGACAAAGAGTAAGTACTACAATACTAATGTTTCCTCAGTTTCCTGATCTGTCTCATTACAGGAGTGTTTTTGTACATAACAAGTTTAACCTGTTAGCTTTAAAGTAGTTCTCAGAACTTCAGAAAAAGTATCTAAGAAAACCTGTATTAAAGCAATAACAGAAAGCATCAATGTGTTGAGATGTCAATTAGAAGGGTGAAGAGCTCAAGATTCATTTCTCACCATTCCTCAGTGAGTGCCTGCCCAAGTTCTACCAGTCCCACCCTTGTCACTTCTAGGCTGTCTTCAAATCCTTCACTGGGTAGTTGGCTTTGGCTCTAATGATTTTGTTACTCCAGGCAGTTTTCCAAACAAAAAGGAATGGTTATTTACAATTCCTAGACTGAAATCATAAATATCAGCTGAATTACACTGAAATGTCAGTAAAACTCTATGAAGAGAATTTCACATAAAGTGAGTCTGTCTTGGCTAGGTAAAAAGGATTTCAGTTATAAAAATAGCAAAGGATCTTACTGTAGGTAAGTTTAGACTCTCAGGTGGTCCTGCAGTGTATACTCTGAGGACAGCTTTACAGCAAGGTTTCTGACACAGACCATTTAGACTAGGAGCCAGACTACATTTTTCTCCCCCCAAATTATAAGGAATCAGTGGTGTTCCAGTAAATTGCTCCTTTGTGAACAGAATAACTTTACTTAGATTTTCATACTGAATACCTTTCTTATACAGATCATTTTACTTTTTCCTCAAAAATTCTGTAATTACTTCAATCTAAAACAATATTCATGAGATAAGGTACACACGGTGGTATCTTCAAGTAAACTTTAGTTCAAAGTATAATTACCCTTTATAAAAATAAATTAATATGTGCTAATTTTAAAACAGATTTTTCCAAAGCCTCCAAGCACTCCATCTAGCACATGTCTGACGATTAGCAGTCTTGAACTCTGACACTCTGAAAGGGATGTGTTATACTGAAGAACTGACTCTGTGACTCTCTGCTGCTCTAGTTCCTACGGAGGACTGTACTGTCTGATGCCAAAAGCAGCTGAACACTATCTTGTAAAGTTAGTCATTCACGTGCCGAAGAACCCAGTAATTCCACCCTGGCGGCATATGCCCTAGACAAGAGCAATGACTCTCAAAGTATGATCTTTGGACCAGCAGCATCAATGTTACCTATGAAATACACTTTCTTGGGACCTGCTGAATCAGCAACCTAAGGTGGGGTGTGTTTTAAAAAGCCCTAGGTGATTCTGATGTAGACTAAAGTCTAAGGCTTCTCACTTTGGAGAAATTCTTGTTCATTTGCTCTGCGCAGCACTGTTTCTAATCTCTTGCTTTCTTTCTCTCAAACTACGTCCACCCCCATACACATTCAACCCTGAATGAATTCAATCCTGAAAAACAATGTCCGTGTAGGAAAAGAGATTTAAACACTATTATGATTAACATAGTGAAGTACTGACTATTCAACAGAGAAAATCAATGAAAAACAGCTACATTTATAAATCTAAATAAAACTCAGAATCATAATTTTGATTGAAAAAACTCATAGAAGTCTACAGTGTATTTATAAAAGTCAAATATGAGCAGATCTGAACGTTACTTAAAAAAACATTCACGTGAGAAAGAAATAAAACTTAAAAAACAAAGAACTATTCTTTTATTAAAAAAAAGAAAGAAAAGATATTGCCTTACTACTGTACAGTATTTCCTTCAGGGGAAGCAGAGACGGAAATGGGGTATGGAAGGATAGCACTGGGAACAGTCTAGTTTTTAAGATGCATGATAAGCTCACAGGTATTCATTATATTTAGGTTATTTTTGTCACTACATTCTTTTGTGTATCTCAAATGTTATAAATTTTAGACCCAGAAAACAAAAAACAAAAAAAAAATGTAGATAACAAAGACAGCCATTACATCAAATAAAAAATTAGAAACCACCAAAGTGATAAAAATTGTATAAACTATGATATGTTCATTTAGTTACAAAGAATTTTTAAAGACATGGGAAAATATTTATGATAAACCTAGTCAGATAAAATAATGTAAGAAATGTCCAGTAAAAAGATGAGAAGAAAATACAATAAAATGTCAACAGTGGGCATTCTAGGGAGTTTCTTTTTTGTACATTTAAAGTTTTCTATATTGAGTAAAGATGATTTAAAGATGTTAAGAATGTTTTAACTGTCACAAAAACATTTATGACTCTAAGGCATTCAAGAAAACTGCCAAATCTTATGTTGGAAACAATAAGGAAACTGATGCTTTGTGGAAATCTGGTTGCAATTTATGAGCTTTATAAGTCAAAGTTTTACATTGTCTGCCATACAATTGTATATCTTTATTAGTGTGATTCCTTTTAAATTTATTTTATTTTGTTTGTGTATGGAAAAACATGACTTGTTTTTGCTATTAAGGATTTCAATTAAAATGACTAAAAACAATATCAGATTAATTAAGAACAAAAGGAAACAACAATTCACTGGTGGTTGACCAGCTTTTGGAAATGCAGAAGAAATGCGTAAGTGAGAGTCAGCCTTATAGTCCTATGTCTTGTCACAGTGAGAAAGAACCACAAAGATTAAGGCCAACGGCCAGAGATTAGTCACATACCTTTTTTTCCAATATTCTAGCGATCTCGCCTAGGGTCCGGTCTAAAGCAGAAACCTTACTGGGGCCACTGTCTTGTACTTGTAGTTGTTTTAGAAGATCTTTGGCTAATCGCTGAAGTCTTCAAACCAAAATGAAAGGGAAGAATGACATTAATGAATTGGACTATAATACTTCATTTTCCTAAACCTTTTCAAACAAAAGTTACTTTCATTATTGTATTAGAAACTGCTTCACAGAGCACCTTTGGGGCTGAACAAACAAAACCACTCCTAGCCCTCATGGCACAAAACAGAACTAGAGGATAGTACTGTCCATCTAGATTAGCTAGAATACTGCTACCATCAATTTCTGTGTGATATTTAAACTAGAATGGAACTACAGGTGGGGAGAAGGTAAGACAATGAAGGCAGAGAAAATGAGTATAAGAAACTCAGCAGGTTTTCATACTTGATTTAAATCTTCAAGGTAGGCTTGAATATTATTTTGAAGCACTGTAAACTCTCAAAATGTCAAATTCCCCACATTCCAATTTACAAGTTAATTTAGGGATTGCGTGTTACTGCTGATGTAATTTACTTAGACAACAAAGCAACATTTGCTTTTCCCCAAGAAATACCACATATTACCTAGACTGTAGGATTCTCACAAGTGAACTTCGTGTAGTATATCTCTGTAGCCCTTATTTCTTCTGTTTCATGTACCTCACTCTGTGCAATTTTCTTCTCCTTTCCACTAACAGTAAGTAGCCCACCAACAGATATTCGCCAGAAATTCTTCCAGATCTCTCCATTTCTCCTCTATACATCATCTCCCTGTTGTCTCACTTCCATTTTTATCTGTGATAAATTCTGTAGGCCACGATTATAGTCACTTTCTGGCAAACATGCTACATTCCCTCTCTGTTGTTCTGTTTGTTACTCCAACTAGCCAAATCCCAGCAGTGGTGATAATGATAATTACTAATATTTAACTCTTACTGAGGGTTAGCACCATTCTCAGTATCTTGATGTATTAATTTATATAGCTGGATAATTAACATCTAGCAAGCTTTTCTATCTCTGATCTTCATATGACTATAGGTTCAGGATCTTACTAAATCTGTCGTCTGCTCACTCTACACAAAGGTTTGCTTCATACATTACCCATTCTCTTCAAAACTCCATCCTTTCCTTTGTACCTCTTGCTTTCAAAAGAAGATCTTACATTTCTGAGTGAAAACAGAACTATTGGAACAAGAAAATCTTCACTTTCAGCCACAAAATCTACAAGCCTATTTATATTTTACCCATACTCTTCTTTGCTTCTCCTATTACAATCAAGGAAGTCTGATTCTGCCCATGTAGGGCTAATCCTGTCACACAGACTATGTACATGAAGTCTTTCTGGATCAAAATTATTCTCTTCTTCCTTCTGTGTCTTTGCAAATGCTCTTCATTCTTTCTGAAATGCTTCCCTCATCTCCACATTATCTGGAAAATTTCTACATATCCTCGGGTTTTCAGCTCAAACATTACTTTCTCTGATTTGACTATTCCTTCAAATCACTCATCACAAGTCTTTCCCACGCAGAACTTTACAAGAGAACTTTATGCAATGATGGGAATGTCCCATATCTGTACTGTCCAATATGGTGGCTGCTAGCTAAATGTGGCTATTATGCACCTGAAGTATATAGTTAGTGAGACTGAGGAACTAATTTTAAGTTGCATTTAATCTTAATAATTAAATAGCCACAAAAAGCTAGAAGCTATTATATTGAATGGTGCAGAAACAGTATTAACTTCATGAAAGAGGGCTCCTATCTAACTGTTCATTGACTTATCCATAGCACCGAATATGCTATCTCTACATAAGTGCACTCATGTTCTAGCCAGGGGGTACAGCGCCTCTACTGTGAATGGGCTAAGATATTTAATGATGAATGGACTAAGAAGAAATTTCTTCTTTAATCTTAATAATATCCATAACTTACAAAATACACTAATGTACATGATCTTAAATAACTCTATGAAAACAATGTCAATTAGTCTTATTTCCATTTGAAAAAATGAAGAAACTAAGGCTCAGGCAAATTCTGTGACTTTTCCAAGGTTTCACGACTGGTAAAAGGTATTATTGGGACTAGGCCTGTGATCTCCAAATCTCATGCTTTTGTCCCCAAATCGTATTAGTCAATTCAAATAAGTAAATTTTCTTCCCAAATAAATAATACCACAGAATACAATTTCACCCAAGTAATATTTGTGTAAAAATTTTAAATTTCTCAAAGAATACAACAACAAATGCATCTCAAAAAGGCACTTTGGGGGCACCTGGTTGGCTCAGTTGGTGGAGTGTCTGACTTCAGCTCAGGTCATGATCTCACAGTCTGTGGGTTCGAGCCCCACGTCGGGCTTTGTGCGGACAGCTCAGACCCTGGAGCCTGCTTCAGATTCTGTGTCTCCCTCTCTCTCTCTGCTCCCTCAACCCCCTGCTCACTCTCTGTCTCTCAAACTAAAATAAAGACATAAATTTTTTTTTAAAAGGCTCTTAGGTTTAAACCTAAGCTATCCGTATAAAGTTTACTTTGATAAGTCAAAGAATGAATATAAATTCTAATATCAGAAATACCTATGCTTGAATTCTGGCTCCAGTACATACCGCATATATAAACTCTGGGACGATTACTTAATTACTTGGAATCTCAATTTCTTCATCTTAGAAGTGGAGATTTTATATGTATGTATGTACGTGTGTGTGTGTGTGTGTGTGTGTGTGTGTGTGTGTATGTGTGTATTTTTCCCTTTTCTCTCCTTTCAGAGCTTTTTTTTTTCTTTTTAGTTTATGTTTTATTTATTTCTAGGAGAGAGAGAGAGACAGCGTGAGCAGGAGGGTCAGAGAGAGGGAGACACAGACTGAAACAGGCTCCAGGCTCTGAGCTGGCAGTCAGCACAGAGCCCGACGCGGGGCCCGAACCCATGAACTGCGAGATCATGACCTAAGTGAAAGTCGGACGCTTAACCAACTAAGCCACCCAGGCGCCCCTCAGAGCTTTTGAAGATCAGAGACAATGTAATGTTCTTAACATCATTCAGGAGTAAGGGAGACATTCAATCAGTGATCAACTATTATTAGTATTCATTGACAGAAGGTCTCAATTTAACACAATGAAAAGGGAATATAAAAAAACACAAACAGAATAAGAACAACATACTTCTTTTCCCTTTTAATCGAATATGGGCTGGAGTCCCATCCGATTAAAGTTACTGACCTTATCACATTGAAGAATATTGGCAATGAACTTTATTGTGTGATAGATAAGTAGCCACTTCAGCTTTTGGCTGAATAAAGCCTGCACACCATGTAACTAAATATCCAGCCATAGCCATGGATGCATATGAAACTAGCAGTATTCTTACCAAGAATGCTCACATTCCACTGAAAATCAGGGGTACTTAGGGAGGCACAAGGATTATTTTAATTCACAGAATACAAGAGGCTTGTATTTCACCCTGAGGTGAATCAAATCTGGGATTCATATGAACCTACCATTCAAGGAAGAATGCCAAATCAAGGGGATGCTTTGGTAACATGAGATAAACCTCTGTTTTATTCCCTGCCTCCACAGAAGTACCACAAATAATACAGGCACTCTCAAGAAAAAAGCATCAGATTTTGATTCATACTATGAATAATTATACACTGTCAGGACTCAGGCCCTGAAAGTTTTATTTTCCATACAGGGGAAGAAGAGAAGTTGTTGAGAGGATGCAGTTTCTAACACAGAAATGGCTTTTTGAGTTACTTCTGGCAGAAATTTTTCTAGCATGAAAAGAAAAAGTAGAGGCGCTGTAACCCCTGGCTAGAACATGAAAATTATCTGTCTGATAAATGGCTGTGTGAAGAATTGTGTAAGGTCAAGTACTTTCTTCTCAAAATTTAAACAAATTCTCACAAGAACTCTACGTTCAAATATGTCACTGGTAAATGTGAAATGTAAATGTATTTCTGTAAGAAGTCCTAACTTTTGTCACAGTGAAGTTTTGGGGAGGGTTCATTAGACCAATGAGACGATTTGTAAAAATGTAAGAAAGGAGAGATTGGGTCCACTTTAGGAAGAAATATTGCTCTTTAGTGTGATGGACAGGAAGACATAAACAGATTATCATTTTTTCCTTTTACTTCCTCTATTTGAAAGGTGCATGGTCTAAATTTAGGGCTATTGGTTCCCCTTCTATTTTTAAATCATATGTTGAAGCTTATATTTCTAAATATAAGATCTTAAGAAATTCCTATATCAGATGAAAAAAGTCAGTGTGCATATGTTACCTCCTACATTGGACATCTTTCATTTTTACCTACCAGCATCCCTTCTTGTAGAAAAAAGGACCTAGCTTCCCGTTTTGGGGAACTACCTTGCCTTCATATTACATGGGTATACTTGATGTGCTTAATATTATTGGGGTGTTGCTGTTCTCAGGGCCTAACTCCCAGTGGAAAGAGCTAGAAAATGTGTATATATATAATATATATGCTAATATATTATATATAATTATAATTATATTATATATGCTATATATACATATTACGTATTATATGTATTATTATATATTACATGTATTATATATATACTGACACATTTACATCTATATTTTTATTTCCATATATTAGAAAATACAAATTAATACTTATACCTATAATTTCAATTCACTACATGGTCTTAACATTCTCCCTAGATATATTTTTAACTCTTCTCCAGCAGTGAGCAATCTGCTTTTCATCATCCTTAATATATTTATTTATTTGACCACCCCCCCTACATGTAACATATCACCCATCTTTGTTTCTATATGGATGCTATTATGTCCCTGCTTGGGCTCTGACTCCCCAGTCTGGGTTTTTGTGCTCTCTCACCCTTGCTTGGGTTTCAACAGCCTTTGTCAGGCTTCTCTCTTCACTTGGGCTCTGACAGACTGTGCCAGGATGCTCTTCCATAGGGCTGCCCTCCTCATTCTTCTCTGACTCACCACACCAGGCCGTGATGCCCCACCTCACACGGAAGCTCCCTTCACTCTACTGGGGCTCTGAGCTTCCACATGTGGCCACTCCTCTTGCCCCTGCATAACTATCCACCTCAGCCTACTCAGGCTCTGACATCCATCCCCCACTGTGCCACTGTTGTCTCCAGCCATCTCATCACTGCAGATGGCTGCTTGGTATTCTCTCATCTCATGACCTCAGGACTAAATTTTTCTGGAAAAAGGAGGGGTAGACGGAGGAGAAGAGAAAGAGTCATTTTCATTTACTGTCTAGAATATTTTAATAAGGAGACACTTCATCTACTGTTTGGTTACCAATTTCAATCGGTTACAATAATTATCCTTTTGGAAGCTCAAATTATCCTCTTTGGTAGAAAACTCTTACGTTGGCTACTGAGTCCTTTGACAAAATGCTAGCAGTCTTCGACAGCTATAACACTTTCTGGATGTTCTAAGCTCTGGATTCACCTTGCCTTTCAATAAGACTACACTAATCTGCACCCCCATCAGCAGTGTTTTTGAGTATCCCCTCACCACATGTCTACTGGCAGCATATTTGAGAGAAGCAAAATGATGATGGTTTTATTTACTTAGCTATTGTGTAGTTACATGTATACCCAATCATGGAGTTAAATCTTCATATGTCAAGTGGCCCTGACAACAAACCTGAACAAGATCTCCTCAGAGCAGGAAGCAGCACAGCACTGCCAGAACTTGTTGTTAGAACAAGATTTCGCCACTGAGGTTTGGGACAAGATAATTTGCTTCAGTCTTGCTCACTGAAGAGTGTTTAACAGCATCCCTGTGTCTCTATACACTTGATGGGAGTAGCACCATTTCTCCAAGCTGTGATAACCAAAATGTGATCACATATCCCCATGCACAGTCAAATGTCCCTTGGGCAAAATCATCCCTGGCTGGAAACCACTGTGTTAGAAGTTCTAGGCATCAGATACCAAAGCCCAGGACCACAGGAATACAAAAGTTCAGATAAACTTTTGGATAGGCAGACACCAGTGAGATAGAGAAATAAAATGTAGGACAAAATACTCACTTTGCTTTATAAGGTGAGTCAGATCCAGAATTTTTTGTTTCCATTAAACTCTCATATTCCTTGGCCCTGAAGAGAAAAAAGTTTTATAACTGTTAGTTACTTTGCTGCTAATTTTTATGCTGAATGAAAACCCTGATCATGTTTTTCCTCTCCTAGTATTAGGAACATTAGTTTAACACTTTGATTTCTAAGAGTATTTCTTTAAAATACAATAAATGTTATCAAAAAAGACTAAAATATAAATATTTCCTCATAGGATAAAGAGGAGATTCTTAAAAACATTTCTAAGTTTATAGACATGGTACAGAATGGTGCTTATTTTTCAGAAATGTTAAACTCATTATAGTTAAATTTAAAACCATAGTTAAGTTTCCACTAGATAGTTGAAATGGCTACATATCTAAATACTTTAAGAAGTATATAATGTAAAATTAAAAACAAGAATAGTTATTTAACTTTAGAAATAATTTAAAAGGCAGTGAAAATTACTTGACTAGACAAATATTTATTTTGTTTTGTTATTTACATTTATTAAATACTGAAAGGCTGGAAAAATCTGAGATAATACTTTTCTGCCACTGTCTAACTAGGCTCTAGCTTGCCTGAACAAATAGGGATAGCCATCAACAGTTAATCAATCTAAGAAAGGTGTCACTGTAACAATCCATTAATATTCACTTAACTTGTCAATTTCTCTTTTTGTAAGAAAAAAGGAAAATACTAACTAAAATTTGACTCCTCATTAATATTCACTTGTCAATTTCTCTTTTTGAAAGAAAAAAGGAAAATACTAATTGAAATTTTAACTCCTCACCCAAAGATTCCTAGTCTCAAAGAATTAGTCTAGTGACTTATGAATGAATTAGTCATGTTGTTGATCAATCCAGATCACAATGAAAAAATTAGCAATATTTCATTAAAAAAATCATGAAAGATGCAAATTACAACAGCCCTAATAAGGAAAAAGCAAATTAGCATAGATTATACATGGGAACAAAAGAATAACTAAATTAGAGTTAAACATTAAATTACGTGTTGTAGCAACCTACGCATACTCATTGCTATCAGCCACAATATTAAGGAATACTAAAATGGGAAAAACCACTTTACAGTGGCAAGTAATTGTGAGCTTTTATGAAAGGGAGAAAAAGTATCAATTACAGAAGGTTGAATATGTTCCAAGAATTCTGCAAGGAGCTAAACATCCATTGTCTTGTATACGCTGTCCTAAAAACTCAATATGGTATAATCCTCATTTTACAAAGAATAAACTGAGGCTTAAGAAGATGCCAGTTATATTAAAATAAACATTTATCTTGGGCTTAAGGTGGGAAGGATCAAATCCATTCTCACATTCATGTACACATAACTAAAAAACTATCCAAAAAAATCTTAAAAAATTTTTTTAAATGTTCATTTATTTTTGAGAGACAGGGTGGGGGGCACGGGGAGAGAGAGAGTGCACACAAGCAGAGGAGGGGCAGAAAGAGAGAGGGAGATACAGAATCTGAAGCAGGCTCCCGGCTCTGAGCCCACAAGTGGTAAGATCATGACCTGAACCAAAGTGAGATGCTTAAACCAACTGAGCCAGCCAGGCGCCCCCAACCCCCAAAATCTTAATTTTACCTGAAATGGTAGCTAACCACTTTTTCCTAGTTTGAATCTTGTCTCGATTCACTTTTTAGCAATCAGATAAATAATTATTTCCGGAGTTCCTACTCTCTAAACTAAGATATATATATATATATATATATATATATATATATAGCAGAGATGAAGTGTATACATAGTGGGAATATTCACGGAATTTATTCTCTATAAGTAAAAGGAAGATATAAGAGTATGAAAAGATGACCAAGTCAACAAAGCAGAGTAAGTGACAGATGACTATTGACACCAATGCTTATTTCCACCTAACATGCTAAAGGTAAGTGTCCTGAAGGAAATGGAATGTGTACTTACTTGAAAAACAGGCAGCATCCGAATACACACAAAAAAGAGGAAATGCTATTAACAATAGAGAAAAGTATACTTGGGAATAAACCTAACCAAAGATGTAAAAGATCTGTATGCTGAAAACTACAGAAAGCTTATGAAGGAAACTGAAGAAGACAGAAAGAAATGGAAAAACATTCCATGCTCATGGATCAGAAGAATAAATATTGTTAAAATGTCAATATTACCCAAAGCAATCTACACATTCAATGCAATCCCAATCAAAACTGCTCCAGCCTTCTCCTCAAAGCTAGAAGAAAGAATCCTAACATTTTTATGGAACCACAAAAGACCCTGAATAGCCAAAGGAATGTTGAAGAAAAAAAAAAAGCAGAAGGCATCATAATCCCAGACTTTAGCCTCTATTACAAAGCTGTAATCATCAAGACAGTATGGTACTGGCACAAAAAACAGACACACAGACCAATGGAGTAGAATAGAGAACCCAGAATTGGACCCACAAATGTATGGTCAATTCATCTTTGACAAAGCAGGAAAGAGTATCCAAGGGAAAAAAGTCTCTTCAGCAAATGGTTCTGGGAGAACTGGACAGCAACAAGCAGGAGAATGAAACTAGACCACTTTCTTACACTATACACAAAAATATACTCAAAATGGATGAAGGACCTAAATGTGAGACAGGAAAACCATCAAAACCCTAGATGAGAAAGCAGGCAACAACCTCTCTGACTTCAGTTACAGCAATTTCTTAATCAACACATCTCCAAAGGCAAGGGAATTAAAAGCAAAAATGAACTACTGGGACCTCATTAAGATTAAAAGCTTCTGCACTGCAAAGGAAACAATCAACAAAACTAAAAGGCAACCCACGGAATGGGAAAAGGTATTTGCAAATGACATACTAGATAAAGGGCTAGTACCCAAAATCTATAAACTTACCAAACTCCACACCCAAAAACCAAATAATCCAGTGAAGAAATGGGCAGAAGACATGAATAGACACTTTTCCAAAGAGGACATCCAGATGGCCAACAGAAACATGAAAAGATGCTCAACATCACTCATCATCAGAGAAATACAAATCAAAGCCACACTGAGATACCACCTCACGCCGGTCAGAGTGGCTAAAATGAACAACTCAGGAAACTACAGATGCTGGTGAGGATATGGAGAAACGGGAACCCTCTTGCACTATTGGTAGAAATGCAAACTAATGCACCAGTACTGGAAAAACAGTATGGAGGTTCCTCAAAAAATTAAAAATAGAACTACCCTATTTCCCAGCAATAGCACTACTAGGAATTTACCAAGGGATACAGGGGTGATAATGCATAGGGGCATGTATATCCCAATGTTTATAGCAGTGCTTTAACAATAGCTAAATTATGGAAAGAGCCTAAATGTCCATTAACTGAGGAAAGGATAAAGAAGATGTGGTTTATACATACAATGGAATACTACTTGACAATGAGAAAGAATGAAATCATGCCATTTGCAGCAACACGCATGGAACTGGAAGGAATTATGCTGAGTGAAATAAGTCCGTTAGAAAAGGACAGATATCATATGTGGATCTTGAGAAACTTAACAGAAAACCATGGGGAAAGGGAAGGAGAAAAAAGGGAGGCAAACCACAAGAGACTCTTAAATACAGAGAACAAACAGGATGGATGGGGCAGGGGGTGGGGAGAAGGGAGGAGAAATGGGTGATGAGCACTGAGAAGGGCACTTGTTGGGATGAGCACTGGGTGTAAGCCAACTTAACAGTAAATTATGTTCATAGTAGAAAAAACAATAGAAATGAGCAAACAATGCTGAACACATGGGGAAACACTAGTAATGTGTAGGGAAGTGTACAGATCCATTCTACTAGAGCAAAAGATTAAAATGTGGGAATAGTGAGAGATAAGGTAGAAAACAAATCCTTTCAGACACTCTATTACAATTAAATTCTGATGACTTATTTTGTAGAAATGACCTACTTTATTAAAATTTTAAATTTTGGGGCATCTGGGTGGCTTAGTCAGTTAAGTGTCCCACTCTTGATTTCAGCTCAGGTCATGATCTCACAGTTCTGAGAAAAAGCCCATGTGGGGCTCCATGCTGGGCATGCAGTCAGCTTGGGATTCTCTCTCTCCCTGTGCTCCTTCCCTCCTCAAGTACATGTTTTCTCTCT
Source organism: Proteles cristata cristata (assembly GCA_017311185.1). Lineage (NCBI taxonomy): Eukaryota > Metazoa > Chordata > Mammalia > Carnivora > Hyaenidae > Proteles > Proteles cristata. The sequence continues at coordinate 402,940 of JAESUZ010000007.1, read as the reverse complement.
CTCAAAAATAAAAGATTTTAAATTTTATTAATGTAGTGTTAAATACTGCATTCCCTTACTTTTAATCCCCATGTCATCTTGGTTATACTCTTTATACTCTTTCTTATTTATCATGTAGTTTTTTTACTCCATTTATTTTTTGTTAGACTTTTCACAGGCTAACAAAAAGCATTTTTCTCTCCTATTTTCCATGGGGGTTGATGTGAATATAGGTCTAGCTCCTTGACTGTTTAGGCCATTTTTACTTTAAATAATAAAATCATTTAAGGCTAATATTTCATTTGCGATAGTTTGGGCCATGTCCCATAAGTTTTCTGCTCTCAATGTCACAAATTTCAAATAATCTCTAATTTCCATTTTGATTTACTCTTAAAAAAGACTCTTACTTCAAATAATGTTGTCTCCACCCCCCCAAGCCCTTGATTCCAAAGTGGGTTTTTTCTCATCTTTACTTATTCTTTCGTTTTTTGGGTTACTCTATGTTTGAGATATAATTTACATATAATAAAACAAGTTAAAGTGTATAATTAATGAGTTTTCACAACTGTGTCTACCACTAAGCCTGAAGACACAATCATGATATGAAACATTTCCACCGCCCCACAAAACATTTTCGTGTCTCTTTCGAGTCACTCTCTTCCTTTGCTACTAGCAACTGTTCATCTGCTTTTTACCAATATATCTTTCTGAATATCAAATTACTACAACTGTGCATACATGGATTAATTCATTTAACACAAATCTCTTGAGATTCTTTTATAGTGCTGAATGTATTATTAATTCCCTTTTACTGTCTGTAGGGTACCACTGAGTGGACATCACAATTTGCTTATATATGATCTCATTGGGTATTTCAATTCTTTCTAGGTTGGGGCTATTATGAATAAAGCTACTGTGAACATTTGTGGACTAGTTGTTACATATGGAAATGTCTTAATTTTTCTTGGATAAATACCTAAGAATGGGATTACTGGGTCATATGATAAGCATATGCTTTAATTTTTACCAAAATATTTACAGGAGGGATCATTCCAATGTGTATGTCTACCAACAAAGTATGAGGGTTCCATTTGCTTCAGTAGATACTGTCTTGTATAATTTCCTTTTGTTACTGATTTCTAACTTGTTCCTTGTGGTCAAAAATGCCATTATGATTTCAATATTTAAAAATTTATGAAAGCTTGTTTTGTGGTTGAATATATGGTCTATGCTGAAGAATATTCCATATCATTTGAGTAAAGTATGCATTCTGCTGGTTTTGGTGGAATGTTCTCTATACCTCTATTGGGTCGATTTGGCTTGTAATGTGTTAAGAGCCCTTATTATTTCCTTGTTGACCTTCAGTCTACTTGTCATGTTCATTATATACTGTGGGATACTGAAGCCTCCAATTACTACTATTGAATTATCTATGTCTCCCCTCATTCTGTCAGTTTTTCCTTCATATATTGTGGGTCTGCTAGGTGCATACATGTTTTAATAGATTCACTCTTTCATAATTATACAATGTCTTTCTTTTCTATTGTATAATTTTTGTTTAAAGTCTATGTTATGTGATATTAACATAGTTACCTCAGCTATATTATTTTGTAGAGGTAATCTTTGCATAAAATATCTTTCCATCCTTTCACATTAAACCACTTGGGTCCTTATATTCAAAGTGAGTCACTTATGAAAAACATAGTTGGATCATTTCTAAAAATCCATTGTGCGAACCTGTGTCTTTCACTGGAATATTTACTGTACTTAAATTTAATGTAATAACTGATGAGGACTGATTTGGTCTTGCCATTATGCTATTTCCCTATATATATTTTGTGCCTCTCAATTTTGTCCTATTACTGCTTTGTTTTGTCTTAGATATTTTCCACAGTGCCATTTTCACTCTCTTTTCATTTCTTCTAGCATGATTGTATACACACACACACACACACACACACACACACACACACACACACACACACACTTAACTTCTTAGTTGTCCTGAATTATAATGCACATCTTAGTTCATAAAAATCTAGTTAGAATTAATACCAACTTAGTTCATAAAAATCTAGTTAGAATTAATACCAACTTACGTTCGGCAGTATATAAACATATTGTTCCTATATAGCTCTGTACTTCCTTCGTGCTATTATTACAAATTATATCCTTATATATTATGTGTTCATCAATGTAAGTTTTATAATTATAGTTTTGTGCAAATATTTTTAAATCACACAGAAAATATATTTATTTTTAATTTTTACTTATTATGGAACATATTAATTTCTCTTTCAGTTTTAAAGTTTTGCCAAACATACAATTTTTGGTTGATAATTTGTTTTTTATTTTTTCTACCAGGAAACTGAATGTCATCCTACTACCTTTTAGCCTCTATAGGTTCTGATTAGAAATAAGCTATTAATTATAGAGAATGTGTTATATATGAAGAGTTGCTTCTATTTTGCTGCTTTAAAAGATTCTTTGTCTTTGCCTTACAACAGTTTGATTATAATGTGTCATAGTGTGGATCCCTGAGTTTTCTCTACTTAGAGTTTGTTGAGCATCTTCAATGTGCAGATTCAGATCTTACGTTAAACTTGGAAATTTCCCCCCATTATTTCCTCAAGTATTCTTTCTCTCTACTCTCTATTTTTTTTTCTCTCCACTCTCCTTCTGGGACTCCCCTTCAGTATGTGTTGGTCCCAGAGGTCTTTGAAATTCTATTCATGTTTTTCATTTCTTTCTCCCATAGAGATAATCTCAAATGATCTATCTTCAGGTTCACTGATTCTTACTTTTACTTGCCCAAATTAGCTGTTGAATTCTTCAAGTGATTTTTTTATTTCAGTCACTGTATTTTTCAACTACAAAATTTCTATTCAACCTTTTTATAATTTTAATTATATATTAAATAAAATATAAATATCATTATTACTATTCCCCAGTTGGTTAGATATCATTCTCATGGGATCTTTGGTTCTCTGAGTATATTTTAACATTTTAATTTAAAGCCTTTGTGTATTAAGGCCAATGTCTGGGTTTCTCCTGGGACACTTTTTATTAATTTTTTTCCTGTGTATAGACCAACTTCCTTTTTGTCTGCACACTTTGTAACTTTTTGTCAAAAACTAGACATTTAAAATATTATAATGTGGCAATGCTAAAATCAAATTCTCCTCCTCTGACAAGGTGTGATTTTGCTGCTTGATGTAGTTTTATTTATTTGTTTAGTAACTTTTTTGAACTAATCTTATAAAATTTGTATTCTTTGTCACTATGGCCACTAAAGTCTCTGTTCAGTTAGTTTAGTGATCAATTAGTGATGCAAGTCATTTCCTTAAATACCAGGAATGAACCCCCCCCCCAAAAAAAAGTCCTAATCTAGTATTTGCAGATAAGCTACGGTTGAGGCAAAATGACAAAATTCTGGCAGTTTATAGCTCTATACACAGAAAGAAGCCTGAAGGTCAGCCAGAGATAAGATCTCAGGAAATTCTAGGGTCTTTTCTGAACATGTATCCAGCCTTGGGCATGCATACACCCTCTAGATTTTTCACGATCTGTGTGAGCTCCTCATAGCCCTTATTACAAAGCATCTCAATCCTCAACTCCGTTCCTGAGGCACCTCACCCCCAAGGTGCTTGATTACTCTATTGTGTGTCTTGAGTGTTTTCCCTTGCCCCAGACGGCACTGCCTAATACATTTGCCTTTAAATTGTTTTTGACAACTTCCCCCAGGTAGCTTCCTCAGCTCTGGGAGGATTCTGAGTTAAGTTTAAAGAAAGGCAACCTGTAGAACCAGTCCTTCAGAAAATCATCCAACAGGTCAAAATAAACAACTACACATCTCCAATGTAAAGTCTGATCTGCTCCCCTAGTACTAGGTACCTATATCAGGATGTAGGTGGTTGTCTACAAAGCTGCTGCTGAGCTGGGGAGTGGAAGGTAGAATCAGAGTAAGTTAAAATGCCTCTAAACTCTCTTAAAAAATTCAGCTGCTTGTTTTGCATTGTGCTTTTCCCTGGGAGTCCTAAGTTTTTGTTTAATTTCCAGCATTACAGAACGTGAATCTGACAGTTTTTGCCAGTTAATTCATTGTTTTTATAGGGGTATACATTTTTGCAGTTCCCTACGAAACCATTTTCATACACATAATTCAAGAATTTTAAATTCAAGAGTCTTTGTGATTTTTATGAGTACATTTATTTAGCATTATTGCCATTTTATTTTTTAAACCAATTTTATTGAGATATAATTCAAATTTCATCTAAATGTACAATTCAATTTTTTAAATTATATTCACACTCATCATCACAATCTAACTTTAGAAAATTTTTATACTCCCTGAATAAAACACAGTAACTTTTAGCAATCAATCCCCATTTCACCCCTCCTGCTTCCATCCCTAAGCACCACTTATCATTGTGTCTATAAATTTTCCTATCCTGGGGGAACCTGGGTGGCTCAGTTGGTGAAGTGTCCAACTTTGGCTTAGGTCATGACCTCATATGTGTTCAAGCCCCAAGTTGGGCTCTCCGCTGACAGCTCAGAGCCTCAAGCCTGCTTCTGTCTCCTTCATCTCCCTCTCTCTCTCTGCCCGTTCTCATTTTTTCTCTCTCTCAAAAACATTAAAAAAATTAAAAGAAATAAAAAATAAATTTTCTTATGCTGGATATTTTATATAAGTGCTGGTATTTCATATGATACGTGACCTTGTTTGACTGGCTTCTTTAACTTAGCATGTTTTTCAAAGTTCACCCACTTTGTACATGTATCACTACTTCATTTCTTTTTATTTCTCAATATTATTTCAGTGTATGAGTATACATATTTTACTTAACCATTCAACAGATGATGAATATTGGGTTATTTCCACGTTTTGGCTGTTTTCAATAATGCTATAAGAAACATATGTGTACAAGTTATATTTTACTATATATTTTTAGTTCTGTATATACATCTGTGAGTGGAATTACTATATCACATAGTTTAACTTTCAGTTATTTAATTTCATTTAATTAATACTTTGGAAGATATTTTCCAAAGTACACATACAATTTTACATCCCCACCACTAAGCTATGAAGATTCTAACTTATCCAAATATTCGTTATTGTTAATTTTATTATTAAATACTAAATAATTAAATTTAATAATTTGATTAATTAAATTTAAATAAATAATTAAATATAGACATCCTAGTTGGTAGAAAGTGGAGTCTCATTAAGAATTTGATTTGCGGGGCATCTGGGTGGCTCAGCTGGTTAAGTGACAGAATTTGGCTCAGGTCATGACCTCATGGTTTGTGGGTTCGAGCTCTGTGTCAGGCTCTGTGCTGAGAGCTAGCTCAGAGCCTGGAGCCTGCTTCAGGTTCTGTGTCTCCCTCTCTCTCTGACCCTCCCCTGCTCACGCTGTCTCTCTCTCTCTCTCAGAAATGAATAAAACATTAAAAAAATGAATTTGATTTGCATTTCCTTGAGGACTACTGATATAGGGCCTTTCTGTGGTCATATTGGCCATTTCTATATCTTGTTCGAGAAATGTCTACTCAGATAGATCCTTTGCCCATTTATTACTGGGCCATATGCCTTTTATTAGTGAGTAATATGTTACAGCAACATGTTTTGCAAATATATCTTCTCAGACTACATGCTGTCTTGACACTTCCTTGATGGTATCTTTTCAAGCACATTTTTTTTTGTTTTTTGTTTTTTTTAATACAACTGAAGTTTATGTGTGGCTCATATCCCAGTTCAGTGTGGGAGTTTTTTTTTTTTTTTTTTTTTACAAATGGTTTAAAGTCAAATTAATTTCCACATAACACTCAGTGCTCATCCCCATAAGTGTCCTCCTCCATGCCCATCCTCCCCTCCCCCCCACATCCATCAGTCCTCAGTTTTTGTCAGCATTCAAGAGTCTCTCATGGTTTGCCTCTCTCCCTTTCCCCCACCATTTCCCCCCTTCTTCTACCCCTTGTTCCTCCATCAAGTTCCTCCTAATCCTCCTATACGTGCAAACATATGATATTTGTCCTTCTCTGCCTGACTTATTTCGCTCAGCATCACACCCTCAAGGTCCATCCATGTTGCTACACATGGCCAGATTTCATTGTTTCTCATTGCCATGTAGTATTCCATGGTATAGATAAACCACATCTTCTTGATCCATTCATCTGTTGATGGACACTTAGGCTCTTTCCATGTTTTAGCTATTGTGGAGAGTGCTACTATGAACATTGGGGTCCATGTGCTCCTATGCCTCAGCATTTCTGTATCCCTTGGGTAAATTCCTAGCAGTGCTATTGCTGGGTCCTAGGGGAGTTCTATTGTTAGTTTCCTGAGGAACCTCCACACTGTTTTCCAGAGGAGAAGCACAGTTTGAATTTGATGACCTCCAATTTATCTTTTCTGCTTTGTTGCTAGCAGTTTTATTTTAAAATTTCTGTTCAGAAGATCAGCTCTTTCCTCTTTTTCTGTATTTTCATTTATTGATCAAATCTTCTGTTTCCTTTATCCAAATCAGTTTTTCTCAACCAAGAGTACACAGTCACAACAACTATAAATAATAACAGCTCTGTTTCTCTCTTTGATTTCCCATAGCCTAAACTTACTAAATTGAATAAAATCACCACAATATTAAACAAAAATGGGCGGTGGCAGATGTGTCCTTGTCTACTCTTAAATGAGAATGTATTCAATAGTTCGTCACTAAGTATATCTTCTCTAAGGTTTTGGTTAATACTTTATCAGATCCTGAAGTTTCTCTCAACAATGCTACTCTGCTAAACAGTTTTTCTCTTGAATGGATGTATTGCTTTTACTAAATCCATTGAGAAAATCAAGATTTTTCCCCTTATTCAATTAATGTGGTGACATATACGGATTCATTTTTCAATGTTCAATAAACTTAACATTCAAATAAATCTAAACTGGAATTTTCTTCAAGGCTATGAGCTATGTTAATGACAAATTATAGGTCACCACTGACTTGAAAATTAGGAACATTTACATACCAGCTATTTACTTTAAAAATATTCCCAGTATCATCCTAAATTTTTAAAAATGTTCCTTAATTTATTTTTGAGAAAGGGAGAGAAGGAAGGGGAAGGGTAGGATGGAGTGAGAGAGGATGTGCATGCAGGGGAGGGGCAGAGGGAGAAGGGTGGGGAGAGAAATCTAAGCGGGCTCTGCCCTGACAGGGCAGAACCCATGAATCCATGAGACCATGACCTGAACCAAAATCAAGAGTCGAACACTTAACCAACTGAGCCACCCAGGCCCCATAAATTTGTATGTACTATTTAATATATGATGAATACTTTACATAAATTAACTTGATTTAATCCTCATAATAAAGTTATGAGTTAATTAACCATTTTACAGATGGGGAAATAGGAACTGAGAAAAAGTTTACTCAAAATAATATTACATAGATGGATTCAAACTCAAGGTATTTAGAGCCAAAGTCTAATAGAAAACATCTGTCCTGTTTTGGAAAACAAGAAAAAAGAGTAAAGAGGAAGAAAGAGGGCTCTTTTGCCAGAAAAAGATATTTTATATGCTAGGGTAAAGGGACTGATAATATACTTGACTTCTACTTTTAACAGAATTGCATCAAACCTGCATCTAAATTTTCTAATGACACAATCCTCTTTTAATTTCTTGCTCAACTAAATGTTCTGTCAACATAACACTGAGCCTAGGCTACTTGGTCCCCAGCATGAAGTAGAAAGGAAAACTTTGGGGGACAAAGAAATTATTGACAAAGCAACCTAGACATTTGATGCAATCCCTATCAAAATAACACTAGCATTCTTCAAAGAGCTTGAACAAACAATCCTAAAATTTGTATGGAACCACAAAAGACACAAATAGCCAAAGCAATCTTGAAAAAGAAAAGCAAAGCTACAGGCATCACAGTTCTGAATTAAGTTATATTACAAAGCTGTGTGATCAAGGCAACATGGTACTGACAGAAAAACAGACACATAGATCAAAGGAACAGTATAGAATATCCAGATGAACCTGTAATTATATGGTTAACTAATATTTAACAAAGCAGAAAATAGTATCTAATGGAAAAAAGACAGTCTCTTCAACAAATGGTGTTGATAAAACTGGACAGCAACATGCAAAAGAATAAAACTAGACCACTTTTTCACACCATACACAAACACAAACTCAAAGGATTAAAGACCTAAATGTGGGACAAGAAACCATCAAAATCCTATAGAACACAGATAGTAACCTCTCTGATATCAGCCATAGCAACTTCTTACTAGATATGTCTCCTGAGGCAAAGAAAACAAAAGCCAAAATAAACTATTGGGGCTTCTTCAAGATAAAAAGCTTCTGCATAGCAAATGAAACAATCAATAAAACTAAAAGGCAACCTATGGAATGAAAGAGGATATTTGAGATGACATATCTGATAAAGGGTTAGTATCCAAAATCTGTAAAGAACTTGTAAAACTTAATACCCTAAAATGAATAATCCAGTTAAGAAATGGGCAGAAGACAGACATTTTTCCAAACAAGACATACAGATTGCTAAGATACATGAAAAGATGTTCCAAAGCTGTCTTTCACCTGTATGATGTGCAAGTAATAAATAAACGTTGAAGGGTAAAAAAAAAAAAAAAAAGATGCTCAACATCACACATTAGCAGAGAAATGCAAATCAAAACTACAATGAGATATCATCTCACACCAGTCATAATGACTAAAATTCACAACACATGAAAACAACACGTGTTGGCAAGGATGCAGAGAAAGGGGAACCTCCCTTAACACTGTTGGTGGGAATGCAAACTCGTGTGGCCAGCCAGGAAAACAGTATGGAGATGCCTCAAAAAGCTAAAAATAGAATAACCTTATGGTCCAGCAGTTACACTACTAAGTATTTATCTAAAGGATACAAAAATCATGATTCAAAGGGACACATGCATCCCGTTTATAGCAGCATTACCTATAGCCAAATTACAGAAAGAGCCCAAATGTTGTCGACTGATGAATGGATAAAGAAGATACACACACACACACACACAATGGACTATTACTAAGCCATAAAAAGGAATGAAATCTTGCCATTTGCAATGACATGGATGTAGCTAGAGAGTATTATGCTATGCAAAACAGGTCAGTCAAAGAAAGATAAATATCATGTGATTTCACTCATATGTGAAACAAATCTACTGAACAAAGATACATAAACCAGAAAACAGACTCTTAACTATAGAGAAGAAACTGAGGGTTCCTGGAAGGGAGGTGGGAGGGGGATGGATTAAATGGGTGATAAGTATTAAGGAGGGCACTTGTTGTAATGAACACTGTGTTGTATGTAAGTGATGAGTCACTAACCTCTACACCTGAAACCAGTATTACACTGTATGTTTACTAACTGGAACTTAAAGAAAAATTTGGAAAAAAAAGTCTTTGAGATATAGCAATTACTGCTTTAAGAAGGAAGTCTATAGCAATATAGGCCTATCTGAAGAAGAAAGAAAAATCACAAATGAACAACCTAACCTTACACCTAATGGAGCCAGCAAGAAACAAACAAACAAAACACAAAATCAGCACAAGAAAATGACAAAGATAGAGCAGAAATAAGTGAAATAGAAACTAAAATAATAATAGAACAGATCAATGAAATCAATGCTGGTTTTCTGAAGATCAACAAAATTGATAAGCTGCTAGCCAAATTCATCAAAACCATCAAAAAAAAAAAAGAGTGTGAGAGAGAGGACTCAAATAAACAAAATCAGTAACACAAGAAGAGAAATAACCATGCACACCACAGAAATACAATTATAAGAGAATAGTGTGAAAAATTGTATGTCAATGAATTGGACAAGCTAGAAGAAATGGATAAATTCCTAGAAACATATAATCTCCCCAAATTGAAGCAGGAAGAAACAGCAATTTTGAACAGATCAATTACCAGCAACAGAAATGAATCAGTAATCAAAAATTCTCAGCAAACAGAAGTCCAAGACCAAATGGCTTCACAGGCAAATTCTACCAAATAGTTAAAGAAAAGTTAATACCTATTCTTCTCAAACTATTCCAAAATGTAGAAAAGGAAGGAAAAATTCTAAATTCATTCTGAGGCCAGAATTATCCTGATACCAAAACCAAACACAGACACCACTAAAGGGGTACCTGTGTGGCACAGTGGTTTAAGCCTCTAACTCTTGATCTCAACTCAGGTCATGATCTCACAGCTCTCACAGTTCAAGCCCCAAACTGAGTTCTGTGCTGATGGCATGGAGTCTGCTTGGGATTCTGTCTCTCCTCTGTGCCTCTCCCCCTACTTGTGCTTTCTCACTCTCTCTCTCTCAAAATAAATAAACTAAAAAAAAACAAAAAAACAAAAAAAGACACTACTAAAAAAGAGAACTACAAGCCAATATCCTTCAGGATGCAAAAACTTCAATAAAATACTACCAAACTGAATCTAATCCAACAATACATTAAAGAAATCATTCACCAGGATCAAGTGTGATTTGTTCCTGGGATGCAAGGGTGGGTCATTATTCCCAAATCAATCAGTGTGATACATCACATCAACAAGACAAAGGAGAAAAACCATATGATCATTTCAGCAGATGTAGAAAAAACATATGATGGAATATAACACCAAATCATGATAAAAGCCTCCAACAAAGTAGGTATTAGAGGGAACATACCTCAACATAATAAAAACTTTATTTGAAAAACCCAGAGCAAACATATTCAATGAGGAAAAAGTGAGAGCTTTTCCCCTATGGTCAGGAACAAGACAAGGATGTCCACTCTCCCTCACTTTTATTCAACACAATACTGGAAGTCTTAGCCACAACAATCAGATAAGAAAAAGAATAAGAAAGAGGCACCCAAATTGGTAAGGAAGAAGTAGAACTTTAGCCATTTGCAGATAATATGATACTAAATACAGAAAACCCTAAAGATTCCACCAAAAAACTACTAGAACTGATAAGTGAACTTATTGAGGTTCCAGGATACAAAAATCAATGTGCAGAAATTGGTTGAGTGTCTATACACTAATAGCAAAGCAGCAGACAGAGAAATTAAGAAAATAATCCATTTAAAATGACCAAAAATAATATCTAGTAATAAACTTAAGAAAAGGGGCAAAAGACCTGTACTCTGAAAACCATAAAAGGGGGCACCTGAGTGGCTCAGTCGGTTAAGCGTCCGACTTTCGCTTAGGTCATGATCTCGCGGTTCGTGGGTTTGAGCCCCGCGTCGGGCTCTGTGCTGACTGCCAGCTCAGAGCCTGGAGCCTGTTTCAGAGTCTGTGACTCCCTCTCTCTCTGACCCTCCCCTGCTCACACTGTCTCTCTCTCTCTCCTAGAAATAAATAAAAACATTAAAAATTAAAAAAAAAACCCATAAAACACTGATGAAAGAAACTGAAGACAACACAAATAAATGGATTCTATGCTCATGGATTGGAAGAACAAATACTGCTAAGATTTCCAGATGACCAACACACACATGAAAAGATGCTCAACATCACTCATCATAAGGGAATTGCAAATCAAAACTACAATGAGCTACTACCTCACACCTGTTAGAAAGGCTAAAATCAACAACACAAGAAACATCAGGTGTTGGCAAGGATGTGGAGAAAGAGGAACCCTCTCTTGTGCAGTAGTTGGGAATAAAAACTGGTGCAGCCACTGTGGAAGACAGTATGCAGTTTCCTCAAAAAGTTAAAAACAGAACTATATTAGGATCCATTAACTGCACTAGTGGGTATTTACCCCCCAAATACAAAAGCAATAATTTAGAGGGTTACATGCACCCCTATGTTTATGGCAGCATTATTTACACAATAGCCAAATGACAGAAGCACCCCCAGGGTCCATCTATAGACGAATGGATAAAGAAGATATAGCAGAAACGTGTGTGCATATGGAATATACATGGGATATTATTATATTATATATAATTATGTTTATATAGTATACACATTATATTATAATATATTATTCCACAAATATATGTGGAATATTATTCAGTCATAAAGAGAGTGAAATCTTGTCATTTGCAACATTGTGAATGGAGCTATAGAGTATAATGCTAAGTGAAATAAGCCAGAGAAAGATAAACCATATGATTTCACTCATGTGGAATTTAAGAAGCAAAACAAATGAACAAAAGGAAAAAAAGAGACAAATAAAAAACAGACTCTTAACTACAGAGAACAAACATGGTCACCAAAAGGGAGGTGGGTGTAGGAATGGGTGAAATTTCTGAAGGCAATTAAAGAATACACTTACCATAATGAGCACTGAATAATGTTTAGAATTGCTGAATCACTGTAGTGTATGTACACTTGAAATTAACATAACACTGTATGTTAACTTTACTGGAATTGAAATAAAAAAACTTAATAAAAAAGAATTAAATACTGCATGTCCCTTTCTTCACTTTTAATCTTGCCAATTTTAAAAATACCCAAAAACCAAAAGCACATTTTACACACTGTATTTTAGCCAATTTTACAATATTACATTAAAAAATAAGTAAATAAAAAAAGAACACCCAAATCCATTTAATTTCACAGAAAATAAAATGAAATCTGATTTAGTACTATTTTTTGTTCTTCAGATAGTTTCTTATATATTCATTTTTTAATTTATTCATTCAATAAATATTTACTGAGTACATATAATGTATCAAAAATTATTCTAAGCATTAAACATATAGTATATAAAAAGGTCAACAGGGTTAAAAAAGCTCAACAAGACAACAAGATAGTTCTCATGAGAGTTTACAGTGGGGGAAAATGGAAGGAAGGAAGGAAGGAAGGTAGGAAGGAAGGAAGGAAATTATATGAGAATAAGAAATGCTATAAAGAAGGCAGAACAATCAATATAGAGTGACTGGGTATGTGTGTGTTGAGGAATCATGGGATTTACAGAGGGCCTAGTGAAAGATCTCTAAATAATTACTGTAGGGGTGCCTGTGTGGCTCAGTCTGCTAAGCATCTGACTCTTGATTTTGGCCCAGGCCATAATCTTTATGGTTCATGGGTTTGAGCCCCACATAGAGTTCCACACTGATGGTGCAGCACCTGCTTGGATTCTTTCCCTCTGCTCCTTCAACACACACACACACACACACACACACACACACACACACACACACTCTCTCTCTCTCTCTCTCTTTCTGTCTGTCTCTCAAAATGAATGAATAAACTTAAAAAAAATTTTTTTTTGAGCCTCGGTGGCTCAGTCGGTGGGGCGGTCGACTTCGGCTCAGGTCACGATCTCGTGGTTCGTGGGTTCGAGCCTCGCGTCAGGCTCTGTGCTGACAACCCGCTCAGAGCCTGGAGCCTGTTTCAAATTCTGTGTCTCCCTCTTTCTGACCCTTTCCTGCTCTTGCTGTCTCTCTCCCTTTCTCTCTCAGAAATAAATAAAACATTAAAAAATTAAAAAAATTTTAATCACCCTAAGTAGAAACTTGAGTGAAGTAAAGAAGCCTGTCACAGACAAATCTGAGGAAAGCTCAGACTGGGTAGAGAGAACATTAACTGCCAATACATTAAGGTGTATTCAAGAAACAGACGGTCAACAATGAAAAAATGGAGGCAGAATCATTACTATATAAACATGCTACTCCATTAAAAATGCCTTCTTGAAAGTCTCCAATGATCTCAATTAGTACCAAACACAATGGCTTTTTCTCTCTATTCATTCTCCTTGAAATTTTTGTCCCTATATTTTACAGCTAAATATCACTGCCCTTTTCAAGGCTTCATCTTCATTAATTTCTATTTAATAATTGTTATTCTCACCATTACAATTTTAATATTCTAATAATGATTAGTTATAATAATGAATGCTAACTATGTATTTAGCTTTCAATCCAAATGTCAAACTTTTCTAGCTTTTCACTTGGAAGTTCAACCTTCATCTTTTGCTCTACAGCTTTAAAGCAAAACTCATTGTTACCATTACATATCCACTTCACTAGATTTCTCAATAGTACCTTGGAGCGAAATTTCAAAATCATTTTTTATTCTTTTTTTTCAAATACTATATCATCAAAAATTATGAGATTAAAACACTTCTTGATTGGGGCGCCTGGGTGGCTTAGTCGGTTAGTGTCCGACTTTCGCTTAGGTCATGATCTCGCAGTTCGTGGGTTCGAGCCCCGCGTCAGGCTCTGTGCTGACTGCTAGCTCAGAGCCTGGAGCCTGTTTCAGTCTGTGACTCCCTCTCTCTCTGACCCTCCCCTGCTCACGCTGTCTCTCTCTCTCTCCTAGAAATAAAAACAAAAACAAAACAAAACAAAACAAAACAAAACAAAAAACACAAAAAACCACTTCTTGATTATTTTCTTTACTCCTACTTTTTTCTGCAGTATACTATATTGTAAGGCTTATTACTTCATGACTAGATTAGTAGAATAACCTCCTATTCACTCAAGTTCTCAACCCTGTAACCCTGCAGCATAGCATAGGTTATAAATCTTCCTAAATCACCGGCTTCCTGATGTTACTCCCTTTGTTATCGATGGCAGTTCCTTTCCAAAAGATCCAGTCAGTCTGCTAGTGGCATTCAAGGCTCTCCATAATTTGACCCTGTTCTACCTATTCAAATTTATATTCTTTCACATCACCATCTGCATTTTATAAATTTATATTTGCAGAGTATACTTCTGAGACATTATGAGACTCAATTCTTGAGAACTGCTTTGAGACATTTTGACCAGTTAGGATACTGCTACCAGCAGGAGGGCAGTATCATGAATACCTGCATAGACTAATGCTGAAGGCAAAGAACAGGAGGAAAATACTATTTTCCAAAACTAAATTTCAATGAAAAAGAATAAGTAGACATTTAACAGATATACAAATGGGAGCCCTGTCTACCGGTTCCTCTGGGATATCCCTTTGATAGCTCAAATCTATTCACTATAGCGTCAACCACATCATCTTTATATGTGCCCCTATTTCTTTTCTTCCCCAACTTTATTGAGATATAATTGATATATAGCATAGTGTAAGTTTAAGGTATACAGTGTAATGACCTGATATCTATATCTATGTCTATTTCCATATCTACTGCAAAATGAATACAATAAGGTCAGTTAACAGCTCCAATACCCATATAATTACCCTTTTGTGTGTGTGATGAAACATTTAGTATATACTTAGTAACTTTCAAGTATATAGTATTGCTAATGACAGTCACCAACCTGTATATTAGATTCCCAGAACTTACTCATTTCATAACTGGAAGTTGGTACTCTGACCAACATCTCATTTCATCAACTCCCAAGACATTGGCAATCACTATTTCAACTCTCTGTCTTTTTCAGACTCCGTATGTAAGTGGAATCATAATGTATTTGTCTCTCTGACCTTTCACTTAGCGTAACACCCTCAAGGTCCATCCATGTCATCACAAAAGGCAGAATTTCCTTCTTTTGGGGGCACCCCCTACTTCAGCCAAGGACATCTGGATATAGCTAGAATCTCTAGGCTCACCATCAATTTCTTCCTGTCTCCTTCTCTCACATCAAGACATACACATAATCTACCTCAGGTTTCTTTCTTCTATCTATCTCCTCCACCATATGTCTGTGCCAAACTTTCTGGCATTTAATTTTGATTCTTAATGAACCATTGTCTAAGTATGTGTGAGGATGTTAAAAAAATTTTTTTTAATTATAACTGTGGCCTTTAGAAACCTAGACTTTGGGAGCCTAGGTTTTCTTCCATGTGTAAGATGAGGCAATAGAACTAGCTAAATTCTTAAGGTCTTTTCTAGCTCTAAGATTCCATTCTTCTGAATTCCTATAAACAGTAGGTATCAAATTGTTAAGTATATTAGGAAGTAAAAACTTGTTAAAATGTAGATTTCTCAACAAAAACAGAATGAATCCGAATCAATAAGCTGAAGTGTAGGTATGAATCTACCTTTCATAAAGGATCCCAATTGCTTCCAATGCAAGGGGTGTAAGGACCACAGTTTGAAAATCATTGTCCTGTTTCATGATTTGATCCATATTGCAAAGCAACGTTAACACTTATCATTTGTTGAGTTTTTCTTATTTAATTGGCTGATAATTTTCAGAGTATAATCTGATTTCCAGAGGGTCTCAGAGAGTCTTTCAGAGGTACACAGGTCAAACTTTTTCACTCTTCTTCTCTTAAAAGCATAGAGTGGGCTTTCATATTCCACATCATAAATACATGCGCATGTTATATATTCTTCTAAAAATATCACGTACCATACTTTACTTGATCATCTCCTTATTATTGGCTATCTAAACTATTATCCAGGTTTCTTAGGATTACAAACACAATGAACACTCAAGACTATTTTAATTTTGCGTATAATGAGTACTTCCAGTCTAAGACAATATCTGGAGCATAATAAAGAGCGTAATAAATATGAGCCACTTTTTGTTTATATGTATTTCTTTTTATCATCATTCTCATCATTATTACAATGACTACCCAGGCATAACTAAGTTTATTGTCCCTGGAATTCACTTAAATGCTTAATTGTACCTTTCTTCTGCTACTGTGGACACACTGTCTCATATAAGGGTTATTTATATGTAATTTACCTCTATTAATACCTTGTAAATGTCACAAGGGTAGAAATTATCTTCTATTCACTTATGTTTGCTGATAATGCAAATATCTGAATAATGGATTGAATGGATTCCTTAAGACCACAGAGGTAATAGCCAACACATATAAAGGGTACAAAATGGATATTAAAAATTAGATTTAACATTATGCTTCACCTGAAAGTTCTATCTCAGAATTCTGTAATTCTGAGCTTCTGCACAGCCAAGGAAACAACCCAGAAAATTAATAGGCAACCAACGGAATGGGAAAAGATAGTTGCAAATGACATATCAGATAAAGGGTTGATATCCAGAATCTACAAGGAACTCACCAAACTACACGCCCGAAAAACAAACAACCCAGTGAAGAAATGGGCAGAAGATATGAACAGACACTTCTCCAAAGAGGACATCCAGATGGCCAACAGACACATGAAACGATGCTCAGCATCCCTCCTCATCAGGGAAATACAAATCAAAACCACACTGAGATACCACCTCACGCCAGTCAGAGTGGCTAAAATGAGCCAATCAGAGAACTCTAGATGCTGGCGAGGATGTGGAGAAACGGGCACCCTCCTACACTGTTGGTGGGAATGTAAACTGGTACAGCCCCTCTGGAAAAAAGTGTGGAGGTTCCTAAGGAAACTAACAATAGAACTCCCCTATGACCCAGCAATAGCACTGCTAGGAATTTACCCAAGGGATACAGAAATGCTGATGCATAGGAGCACATGTACCCCAATGTTCATAGCAGCACTCCCCACAATAGCTAAAACATGGAAAGAGCCTAAGTGTCCATCAACAGATGAATGGATCAAGAAGATGTGGTTTATCTATACCATGGAATACTACATGGCAATGAGAAACAATGAAATCTGGCCATGTGTAGCAACATGGATGGACCTTGAGGGTGTTATGCTGAGCGAAATAAGTCAGGCAGAGAAGGACAAATATCATATGTGTGCACGTATAGGAGGATTAGGAGGAACTTAACAGAGGACCAAGGGGGAGAAGAAGGGCGGAAATGGTGGGGGAAAGGGAGAGAGGCAAACCATGAGAGACTCTTGAATGCTGACAAAAACTGAGGACTGGTGGATGTGGGGGAGGGGGAGTGGGCATGGAGGAGGACACTTGTGGGGATGAGCACTGGGTGTTATGTGGAAACTAATTTGACAATAAGCTATTTGTAAAAAAAAAAGAATTCTGTAATTCTGTAATTGTCAGCCCTTATATATTTCCCTTGCTTCTCTTCTGCTCAACTAAGGTATCCAAGGCCATGGCTAGGCTGACTGGTCAACTGTAAGCCAAGGATTAACCTATTTGTATCTCAAACATAAATTCAAGACAGAGTCTGTGTTTGTGCATGTATCTATATCTGAATTTATCTCTAAATATACATTATGGATAGATAGTTATTCACTTTCTTTTCTCATGCATTTATTTATATGCTTACATACCTATATTTATTAATATATATATGTGTATGTATATATATATTTATAGGTATACACAGACACACACTCTTCATTCTCTCATTTCTCTCCTTCCATCATTTCAGAACATCTCCTTGAAAGTCATTTATTCTCAGAGATAAGGATTCTGTTATCTTAGTGATTACCACTGGATACTGAAAGGTGATATGCAAGCTGCCAATACTGCAGACACAGGTCTGGCTATATACAGCAAAAACCTATGAATCTAATAGTTGCTCTAACTAGCAGCTCTCTCCCCTACTCATTCATTCATACCTTCATACAAACGTCACATATATCAAATCTATCCCACAAGTCTAGTTTCTTGCTTTATGTCATCACACTTCTGTTCTAAAACGCAGTCTAGTGATTAGAGCTTTATGGCCTATCTTGCTTTTCTTGGTCCTCTGCACCAAAGGACCTAGGTCCTTTCCACCTAAATTCCAGCAGCAAACAAAGTTCTGACTCCTCTTAGGGACTCCTCTTTCAGAATAAATCTGCCTGAATGTCAAAACTTTCAAAGAAGTACATGCACTCTCACAGTTCATCCAGTGTAGGTCATATAGAACTCTTAACACATACCCACAATTTAAACCATTTGCTAATTCTGGCTTTACCATTAGACAATGCCCCTCATCTAGCTGGTCGAAGGAAGATCAAATATCTCAGGCTTTACATCATCTAAAATCAGGTCCCTACAGCCTTACCTTCACTAACAATACCAGGAAACCTGGAATGGACCATCATGCCTCAAGGATGAATTCTGATTTATGAAACCAATACTCAGAATTCTTTTTATAAAGCCAAAGAAATCCCAGCGATATGAACACTAACTTCACAATTCAATCTCATCTAATTCTTTTTAACTAATGTTTGTTGAAAACCTAACAGGTGCCAGCAGCAGAGATAAATACTCATGAAGTTCATATTCCAGTCGGAAAAAAGCAATGTGTAAGTAAATAATACTTAAATACATACTACTTTAGAAGATGGTAAGTGCTAAAGCAAAAATAACTGGGGAAATGTTAACAATGCTGGTTGACAATTCTGTTTTCAGTCACTGTAGATTAACTAGTATCATTCTAGCCCTTCTGTTATGAACAACAATGAAAATTCCTAAAGTACATACGGAATTACTGTTTTTCATGTATCAACAACTAGTAGCCTAGGACAGTAATCCCTAAATAAAAGGAAACAAAATAACTAAGTCTCATGATCACTTCATCTTTCTGCCTGAAGGCACTTTCCAAACAGCCATATATGAGGGGAAAGAGGTAAGCAAAGCAGAGAATGTAAATCTGAGCCAAGGAGACAACTGGAATTTATTGGCAGAGAAAGAGAAGGATGTGTGCAAAGGAGGTCCACAGAAGAGGAAAGACCTACCACCAAGGAACTGTAAGCTGAACAATTTCCAGAGCTTGGAGAAAGCTGAGAGATGTCTGAGTTTCAAATGCTATATTACAAATATGTATTAAACACTTGAGTCATTCAGTGAAGACTTCACAAAGGTCAAACATTTAGGAGTCAGGTCAATTAAAGGTTACTCAGAATCCACCTCATAAAACTTAAAATCAAGACAAGTAACCGGGATGACAAAATAAAATCCCACATTCTATTAAGAAAATAACAATAAAATCCAGACACAATAAAGTAGCATTCATACTGTCCAATAAAAGTATAAAAATAAAAATAGTAGTAACAAATTTACTAGGCATAAGCAACAGGTAACATACTCATATTAGGGAGAAAAATCATAAAAAACCATCTTAGATGCAGAAACAACAAAGATGACAGACTTCAAATAATTTCACAAATATGTTAAAGGAGGTAAAGAAACCATAAACATAAAAAGGACAAATCAGAATTAAAACTATAATAAAGAACCAAATGGGACTCAGAGAGATATAAATGCAACACATGAAATGAAAAATATAGTGGATAATTTTAACAGCAGATGACATACAGCAGATGAAACATCACACAGGGCACCAGAACTATCTAAATTGGTGTAGAGAAAAAAAACTGACCTGTGGAACATCAAACAGTATTTTAAGAGCAGTTGGAATTCCAGAGAGATAAAGAAATAGTCTGGAACAGAAAAATTTTTTTTTGAAGAAACAGTGGCTAAAATTCTCATAAATTTGAGGGAAAATATGAACTTACAGATTCAAGAAGCTTAATGAATACGAAGCATGCAAAACACAAAGAAAACCACATCAAGGCACATTATTATGAAATTGCTTAAAAGCAACATATGAAAAAATATATTAAAAAGCAGCTAAGTGAATACAAGAAATATTATATATAGTAAAAATGGATTAGACTCTGTGCTGCCTGTCATTGAGAGAGAACCCAAGCATAAAACAGAAAAAAACTGTCAACTTCTGAAAGAATAAAAACATTATCACATAATTCAACATCAATGAAAACTGAAAGTCAAATAAACATTTTTAGGCAAACAAATGATAAGAAAAATCTATTGCCAGTAAACCTGCTATATAAAAACTGTTAAAAGGAAGTAATTCATGCTAAGAAAAAAGACAATAGATGGGACTTCAAAACTACATGTAAAAATGAAAAACACAGAAAATGGTTTTGTAAATTATTTAAAAGATAACAATCGCAAGAAAAATTAAAATTATAGTGGGATTTGTAAGGTACATCTAGAAGCAAAATATAAGATAATAATTACACAAAAGATAAGACAGAAGGTAGAAGTATACTCTTGTAAGTTTCTAACCTTATAAATGAAGTGGTTTAATATTGTGAAGTTATCCTGCGATAGTTCAAGGTTGTATATTTTCTTTTAAATTTTTTAATGTTTTTTTTTTAAATTTATTTCTGAGAGAGAGAGAGTGTGTGTGTGAGCAAGCAGCAGAGGGGGAGAGAGAGAGGGAGACACAGAATCTGAAGCAGGCTCCAGGCTCTGAGCTGGCAGTCAACACAGAGCCTGATGCAGGGCTCAAACCCACAAACCGTGAGATCATGACCTGAGTCGAAGTCGGACACTTAACCAACTGAACCACCCAGGCGCCCCTAAGGTTGTATATTTTAAATTAAGCAAACACTAAAAACAAAGTAGGAGAGTAGTAGGAGATAAAGTGGAATACAAAAGCAAAAAAACAAAAAACACCATCAACAACGACAAAAAAACAAACCCAAAAGGAGGCAGAAAAGGAAAGAAGAAAAAGGGAACAAACAACAGATGAACAGGGTGGCTCAGCCGGTTAAACATCAGACTTTGGCTCAGGTCGTGATCTCATGGTTCATGAGTTCAAGCCCTGTATAGGGGTCTGTGCTGACAGCTCAGAGTGGAGTCTGTTTCCGTTTCTGTGTCTCCCTCTCTCTCCCACTCCCCTGCTCACACTCTGCTTTTCTCTCTCTTACATTAAACATTAAAAAACTTTTAATAAAAAATAGATGAACAGATGACAGTGAAACATACACCTAAAACAACCACAGCAATAATTTCAGTAAATATAAACTGATTAAAAACTACAAATAATAGACATGTCAGAAAAGACAGAAAAGGAAGGCTCACATATGACAATTATAAGAAATGCACACAAATATAAATATATTTAATATTTAAATTTATATATTTTATAAATATATAAAATATATAAAATAAAATATAAAAATATATAAAAATATAAATATATAAATATAAATTTATATTTATATAAAGAGATAAAGTTATAAGTTTAAGACTAACTGAATGGGAAATGATTTATCATGAGAATACTAAGTGGGAATGGTAATATTAATGTTAGATAAAGTAGACTTCATCATAAGAAATATTAAGAAGAACACTTTATAATGGTAACAGGATCAATTTTTCAAGGAGATAAAATCATACTAAATTTGTATGTGTCTAGCAACAAAGCTTCAAAATTTGAAGCAAACTGGAAAATACTGAAGTATGAAATAGAAGTGTGAAATAACTGGAAATGTTAATATTCCTTATTAACTGATACAATATGAAATAGACAATATCAGAGACACAACAGAGAAGATTTTAACACAATGTCGCCCAACTAGACCTAACTGACATTATAGAAACTACACCTACCACAAGCAAAATACACATATTTTCAAGTAAACATGCAAAACTGACCAAGGCAGACCAGATGCTGGGCATAAAACAAGTCTCAATAAATTTAAAGGAACTGAAATTATGCACAGTATCTTTTCTCACCACAGGAAATTAAGCATCATCGACAAAAAGATGTGTCAAAATTTCACAATAATTTGGAAATTTAGCAGCACACTTCTATGTAACCAATGTGTCAATGAATCTGAATTGAAACTGGAAAATATTTTGAACTGAATGAAAAATGTAACATATAAAATACGTGGGACATAGCTTGGAGCGAAGTGTATAGCCATAATTGAAGTTATTAAAAAAGGAGGAAGGTTCAAGTAAGTAATCTTAATTTTTTACCTTAGCAATCTAGGAAGACAGACAAAATAAATACAAAGAAAACACTGGAGAAAATAATTTAAAACATAAATAAATGAAATACAAAAAAATAAAGAAAAATCAAATGGCAGCAAAAGTTCATAAATTAAAAGTTCATTAATTAAAAGTGATAAATTCCTGGCCAGAGTGATCAAAGAATACACTTGCAATTTTCAGGAATGAAAAAAGCAATGTCACTATAGAACCTTAGAAGTTTAGAAAGATAGAAAAAACTTTTAAGTGTATTTTTTATGGAAATTTCAGGTTCACTGAAAAATTGAGAAAGATGTTATATGGAAACCAGCTTGACAATAAACTATTTGTAAAAAAAAAAAGGAAAAAAAGAAAAATTGAGAAAGGTATAGAGATTCCCCATATTCTTGCTGCCCTACACATGCTTAGCCTCCCCCAAGGTCAACAACTCCCAACAGAGTGGTACATTTATTACAATTGATGAACCTACACTGACTCATTTTCATCACCCCCACATCCATAGTTTACCATTAGGATCCACTCTAAGTGTTCTACATTCTGTGGTTTTGGACAAATGTATAATGACATGTATCCACCATTAAAGATTCATAGAGTCCTCTCACTAACATAAAAATCTTCTTTGCTCTGCCTCTTCAGATCTCCCTTCCCCCAAACCCTGGCAAACACAGATCCTTTTGCTGTCTTTATAGGTTTGCCTTTTCTAGAATGTCATATACAGATGGGCCCTCAACTTATGCTGGTTTGAACTACTATTTTTTTGAGTTTACAAAAAAGAGTGCAAAAGTGATATACACTCAGTAGAAAACACACATTCAATTTTGAATTTGGATCTTTTCCAGGGCTGGTGATATGTGATCTAATACTCTCGTGATCCTGGGCAGTGGCAGTGAGAAACAACTCCCAGTCGGTCAGAAGCTCATGAGGGTAAACACC
Source organism: Proteles cristata cristata (assembly GCA_017311185.1). NCBI lineage: Eukaryota > Metazoa > Chordata > Mammalia > Carnivora > Hyaenidae > Proteles > Proteles cristata. The sequence goes on along the minus strand of JAESUZ010000007.1, from coordinate 379,491 downwards.
TAATATAGTTAGAACCATTCTGTGTCAATAGTACCACTTCTGTTTTTCACTTTTCACTATGGTATTCAATAAACTACATGAGATATTCAACACTTTATAATAAAATAGTCTTTGTGTTAGATTATTTTGACCAACTGTATGATAATGTACATGTTTTGACATTTAAGGTAGACTAGGCTAACCTATAATGTTTGGTAGGTTAAGAGTTTTAAATTATTTGCTGGCTAACAATTTTTCAATTTTCGATGGGTTTTTAAGGATGTAATCTCATCATAGGGAAGATCTGTAGCTGGAATCACACAGTATGTATGTAACCTTTTTACACTGGCTTCTTTCACTTAGTGTTATGCATTTAACATATTTCCAAGTCTTTGCATGACTTAATAGCTCATTTCTTTTAGTGCTGAATAATATTCCTTTGTCTGGATACACCCAAATTTATGTACCCATTCACCTGCTAAAAGACATCTTACTTAATTGCTTTGAAATGTGGCAATTTTGAATAACGCTGCTATAAACATCCATGTGCAGACTTTTGTGTCATCACAGTTTTCTTCTTTGGGTAAATACACAGGAATGTGATTATTGGTCAGTATGGTAGGGGTATGTTTGCTTTTGAAAGAAACTGCCAAACCGTCATCCACAAGTGCTATATACCATTTTACATTCCCACCTCCAAAGAATGAGAGTCCCGGTTTCTCCACATCCTTGCCAGTATTTGGTGTTGTCAGTGTTTTGGATATTGGGCATTCTCATAAGTAAGTAGAAAATCTTGTTTTAATTTGCATTTACCTAATGACATATAGTATGTAATATATTTTCATATGTTTATTTGAGATGTTCATTGCCTTGATGAGATGTCTGTTAAGGTCTTTGGCATATTTTTTACTTGGGAGTTTGCATTTTCTTATTGTTGAGTTTTAAGATATTTTTATATATTTTGGATAACAGCCATTCATTCTATATGTCTTTAGCAAATGTTTCCCTCTAGTCTATAGCTTATCTTTTCATTCTCTTGTTAGTGTTTTTCACAGAACAACTTTTTTTTCATTTTGAAGAAATTAAGATTATCAATTCTTTTTCAGAGATCATGCCTTTGGTGTTGTAATTAAAAAGTCACCACCAAACCTAAGGTCTTCCAGATTTCCACTGTATTATCTTCTAGTTTTACTGTTTTGAGTTTTACGTTTAGGTCTAAGGTCAATTTTCAGTTAATTTTTGCGGAAAGTGTAAAGTCAGTGTCTAGGTTCATTTTTAGCTGTGATGTCCAGTTGTACAACACCATTTATTGAAAAGGCTATCCTTCCTACACTGTAATGTCTTTGTTCCTTTGTCACAGATTAGTTGACTATATTTATAAGAGTCTATTTCTGCACTGTCTATTCTCTGCATTGATCTATTTGTCAGTTCTTTTGCTAATACCATACTGTCTTAATTACTATAGTTTTAAAATAAGTTCTGAAGTCAGGTAGTGTCAATCCTCCAACTTTGTTCTTCTCTTTCAATAGTATATTGGCTATTCTAAGTCTTTGGCCTCTCCATATAAACTTCAGAATTAGTTTGCCAATATCCACAAAACAACTTGATGGGATTTTGCCTGGGATTGCACTGAATCTGTAGAACTTGGGAAGAAGTGACATCTTGACAATATTCTCTGCATTCATACATATGGAATAACACTCTCCATTTCTTACTTTAAAAAATTTGAGTATAGTCGACATACAATGTTACATTAGTGTCAAGTGTATAACTACCATTTATTTCTTTTAAAAGAGTTTTGTAGTATTCCTGCATAGGACTTAAGCATTTTTTGTTAGATTTTTACCTAAGTATTTAGTTTGGAGGGGTTACTAATGTATGTGCCCCTGTGGTTTTTCTTTATCTCAAATTCTACATTCACTGCCAGTAAATAGAAAAATGATTGACCACTGTATATTAACCTTGTATCTTGAAACCTTACTATAATTAATTATTAGTTCCAGAAGTTCTTTTGTCAATTCTTCCAAATTTATTATGTAGATAATCATGTCATCTGCAAATAAGGACAGTTTTCTTTCTTTCTTCCCCATGATTCCAAGTATACCTTTTATTTCTTTCTAATTTTATTGCATTAGCTAGGACTTCCATTATGATGTGGAAAATGAGTGGTGAAAAGACATCCCTTCCTTGTTCCTGATCTTAGTGGGAAAGCTTCAGGTTTTTACTGTTAAGTATTATATTAATTGTAAATATACTTTAGATATTCTAAAAAGCTGAGGAAGTTCTATTCCTAGTTTGCTGAGAATTTTTGTTGTGAATACGTGCTAAGTTTTGTTAAATGCTTCTCCGCATCTACTGATAAGATCACATGATTCTTCTTGTTTAGTCTTTGAAGTTGATGGATTATATTAAGTGATTTTCGAATTTTGAACTAGGCTTGCATATCTGGGATATATCCCACTTGGTCATAATCTTTATATACACTGTTAGATTTAATTTGCTAATATTATTTTCAGGATTTTTGCAAGTATATCCACAAGAGAGATCTGTTTTCTTGTATTCTAATATCTTTGTCTGGTTTTAGGGTTTTTTTGTTTGTTTTTGTTCTATTTATTTGTGAGAGAGAGAGAAAGACACTGTGAGAAGGGGAAGGTCAGAGAGAGAGGGAGACACAGAATCTGAAGCAGGCTCCAGGCTCTGAGCTAGCTGTCAGCACAGAGCCTGATGCGGGGCTCGAACACATGAACTGTGAGATCATGACCTGAATCAAAGTTGGACGCTTAACCGACTGAGCAACCCAGGCACCCTTGCCTGGTTTTAGTATTAAAGTAATGGTGGCCATCACAGAATGAGCTGGTAAGTATTTCTTCTGCTTCTATCGCCTGAAAGACACTGGAGAGGATTGGTATAAATTCTTCTGCAAATGTCTGGTAGACTTCACCAGTGAATGCACCTGGGCCTGGTACTTCATTTTGTAAGTTATTGATTCAACTTCTTTAACAGATATAAACCTATTAAATTGCCTATTCTTTGTGTGAATTGTGGCAAATTGTGCCTTTTAATAAATTGATTTCATCTAGGTTATCAAATTTGTGGGCAAAGAGATATTCATAATATTTCTTTGTTATCCTTTTAATGTCCATGGAATCTTACTGATATCCCCTCTTCCATTTCTGATATTAATTTGTGTCTCCTGTTTTTCTTAGTCTAATTAGAAGCTTATCAATTTTATCTATCTTTTAAAGAATTAGTGTTATTGACATTGGTCTTGTTGATTTTCTCTATTGATTTCTTTTCAATTTCATTGATTTCTGCTATAATTTTTATTTGTTTTGTTCCGGTTACTTCAGATTTAATTTGTTCTTGTTTTACCAGTTTCTTAAGGTAGAATCTTAGATGACTTTAGATCTTTCTTCTTTTCTAATATCTAAATTTAATTCTAAGTACTGCTGTTACTGAATCACACAAATTTTGATAACTTGTGTTTTTGTTTTCATTTAGGTCAAAATAATTCTTAAATTTCTCTTGAGATTTCTTCTTTAACCAATGTGTTATTTAAAAATGTTTTTGTTAATCACCAAGCATTTGGGGAATTTTCAGCATTCTAATCATGATTTCTATTATAATTCCACTGTGGTTCAATAACAGTCACTGTATGATTATTTATTTAAATTTGTTAAGGTGTCTTTTGTGGCCCCAAATATGGTCTACCTTAGTGAATGCTCCATATGAGCTTTCATGCATAATTTCCGAAGAAAAACTGGATGTAATTCTTATCTTTGTTCCATTGTAAATATGGCATTTTCTTCCCTCAGCCTTCTTTCAAGATCTTTTTCTATTTTTCTGAGCCTGAATACATGCCAATGTGTCACATGGGTTTTTTTGAGAGGATCATTTATCATGATTGGTGTTCTCTGAGTTTCCTGAATCTGTGGTTTGTTGTCTGAAATTAATTTGGAGAAATTCTTAGTCATCGCTGCTTCAAATACTGCTTCTTTCTTTTGCCCTACCTTCCCCTTCCTGTATTCTCATTTACACATGTTACGTGTTTTGTAGTTGGCTCATAGTTTTCAGATATTATATTTTGAGGGCTCTTTTTTCAGTCTTTTCTGTTGTTTTCAGTTTTGGAAGTTTTTCTTTCTTACTAAAGTCTTTTTTAATTAACTGTCTCACATACCTAACACTCTTTTTAATTAAAAAAAATTAAGTTTAATTATTTTGAGAGAGAGAGGGAGAGTACAGCAGGGAAGGGGCAGAGGCAGAGGGAGAGGGAGAGGGAGAGAATCCCAAGCAGGCTATGCACTGTCAGTACACAGCCTGATGCAGGACTCGATCTCACAAACTGTGAGATCATGACCTGAGCTGAAATCAAGACACATCTGAAGATGCATAATCAACTGAGTCACCAACACACCCTGAATCTTTATTTTTTATTTACGTATAGTTGACATGCAATATTATATTAGTTTCAAGTATTTTACTTAGTGATTTTCCCATTCTGTACATTGTGAAATGCTCACTATAATGAGTATAGTTATCATTTGTCACCATAAAGTTATTACAATATTATTGACTTATTCCCTATACTGTACTTTTCATCCCTATTTATTTTAAGTTATTTTTTTTTTAATGTTTTATTTATTTCTAGGAGAGAGACAGAGAGAGAGACAGCGTGAGCAGGGGAGGGTCAGAGAGAGAGAGGGAGTCACATACTGAAACAGGCTCCAGGCTCTGAGCTGGCAGTCAGCACTAAGTCCGACGCGGGGCCTGAACCCACGAACCGTGAGATAATGACCTAAGCGAAAGTCAGACGCTTAACCAACTAAGCCACCCAGGCGCCCCTCATCCCTATTTATTTTATAACTAGTAGTTTGTACTCATTTGTCCCCTTCATCTATTTCACTCATCTCTCCCTCACGTCCCCTCTGGCAACCATCATTTTGTTCTCTGTATTTGTGAGTCTATTTCAGGGGTTTGGTGGGGGAGCTTCTTTTTCAATATCTCGAAGCTCAGAGATGCTTTCTTCACTCATGTCCAGTCTACTAATAAGCTCATTAAAGGTATTCTTCCTTTCTACTGCAGTGTTTTTAATCTCTAGTATTTCTTTTTGAGTCTTTATTAGAATTTCTATGTCTCTGCTTAAACTGTCCATCCTTTCTTGCATGCTGTCTACTTTATCCATCAGAGCACTTAGCATATTTATCATATTGTTTTAAATTCCCAGTATAATAATTCAAACATTTCTAGTATATCTGAGTCTAATTTTGATGCTTTCTCTGTCTCTTCAAATCATATTTTACCTTTTGTAAGCCCTGTAGTTATACTTTACAGCTAGACCTGATATAGACAGGGTATATGGAACTGTTATAAATAGGCCTTTAGTAATATGGTAATAAGGTATCAGAGGAGGAGAACATTCTCTATTCCTATAATAATGTCTGTCTTTTATTGTACCAGGGCCTGTTAACTTTAAACTTCACAAGTGTTTTTCAGGCTCTTTTATTCCCTGAGGTGGGACAGGGCTAAAGTGGGCTGGAGTTGGGTATTTCCCTTCTCTCTCCCTTCCTTCAGGTGGAAGATTAAAGGGAAGGCATTTTCCTTCCCTCAAGTCCATTAATCTTTGCCAAAACACCAGCATAGTGGGCTCTGATTAAATAGCTTTGCCTGAGGGCAGGCATCCTGAAAAACAGAATGCTCTCATGTATTGCAAAATAGTTCCTTATCCACTACCCATGCTAGAAGTAGCAGTGTGGCAGGATTTTTCTGTGACCTTCAATATAAGAATGTGGTCAAGCTCTCAGAGGTAAAACTTACAAAGTGTGGAGATATCCTGCAGTTTTGCCTCTCAGACTTGTCAATGCTGAGCCTCCAAAAGGTGCAGGTTTTCTTATCCCTGTTTTGGTTTCTACAGAAGTTTAGGCTTATAAGTATCTGGTCTAGTAACTTGTGAGTCTCAACTTGCCTGTCTGTCTCTCCACTTTTAGGGGCTGCAGTTTGCCCTGTTATCTTACTTGTCTCACAGATCTTAAGAAGACTAGCTAATTTTTCAGTTTGTTCAGATTTTGACTTTTTGTTAGGATGGAGTGAGTGTTAACTTCCAAGTTTCTTATGTATAGTACCAGAAACCATAAGTATAATAGAGTATTGTATGCAACTTTACATTAATAAGTTCAACAACTGAGATCAAATTGGTCAAACTATATGAAAGACACAGATTACCAAAACTGATGGAAGAAATATGACTTCACTGGTGAATACTATCATTTAAATAAGAGGGAAAAAACCCCAATCATCTAAAAATCTCTTCAAAAATAGAAAGGGGAATAGTTCTCAAACTCATTTAATGAGACCAACATTGTCTTGAAATCAAAACCAGATGAAGACATTGTAAGGTAACTACAGATCAAGATACTTCATAAGCATCAATGTAACAATCCCTTATAAAAAGTTAGTAAGTTAAATCCAACAATATATAGAAAAGATAATAAATACTAAGGAAAGGGTGTTTATTCCAGGAATATAATCTTGATTTAATATTTAAAAATTAATATATATCCTCAATAGAATATTAGCAAGTGAAATTCAACAATACATTAAAAGAGTTATACCCCATGATTAAGTGAGATTTATTCCAAAGATGCAACCATGGTTCAATTTTCCCAAATGAATCAACATAATACACTACATTAACAAAATGAAAATCAAAAATAATATCATTCTGATATATGCATAAAAAGCATTTGGTAAAACTCAACATCCATTTTTGATAAAAACTCTCAACATTATGGGTATAGGGAGCACATACCTAAATATAAGAAACATTATATATGACAAAGTCAAAAGTTGCAAGCTTTTCTTCTAAGATCAAGAACACAACAAGAGTCACAGACTGTGAGTATGGAGTTCTGGAGTTCTCTCTTGTCCAGCAAGAGAGTGGATACAGAATTGAATACAAGAGAGGCTAATGTCTGGGAGGAGACAAGAGCCCCAAACAGGGGTTCTGTCTCTGTATTTATTGAGCTCTCAAGGTTTTACATATGTGGTGAACGTGCAGAAAAAAAATTAATAATAAAATATAGTGACCATTGATGTGTGTAAGAAGCAAAGGGTTTGGAGGGTGAGTGGCATTAGAGGTTGAGATTAAAACACAATGATATATTGGCACCAGATGCCAGATGGGCAGTGTTTCTCTGTGGGCAATACAGCCAAGTAGCTGATATCTCCAAAGCTTAAGACTGCTAGAGCATGCTGTCTCAAGGCTAACAAGGCACCCTTTTCATTAGCTAACTCTGGGCACTTTGCCCCACAGAGTCTTCCGCTTTCGTCCTGTGGAGGCAGCTTTCTTCTCTAAGCTTTGTTATACCTAGTGACTAACTTTGGGTGCTTTTGCCCAAGTGGCGACTTTCCACCTCTATGCTTTGTCTTACTTAATGACTGGCCTTGGGTGCTTTCACCCATTGGTGGTTTTCTGCCCTAAGCCTTGTTAACCCATTGGTGCAAGTGTACAGAATTCTTAACCTTATTTTCCCACAGACAAGGATGTCTACTCTCACAAGTTTTATTCGGCATAGTATTGTAAGTACTAGCCAGAGAAGCTAGGCAAGGAAAAGAAATAAAAGGCATTTATATTGATAAGGAGGAAGTAAAATTGTCACTATTTGCAGATGACATGATATTATATAGTGCTAAAGACTCCACCAAAATACTGTAAGAATAAACGAATTCAGTAAAGTTGCAGACTACAAAATCAATATATAGAAATCTGATGTATTTCTATGTGCTAATAACTATCAGAAAAAGAAACCTAAAAAAATAATCCCAATTGCATAAAAAAAATATCCAGGAATAATTTAACTAAGAAGGTCAAAGACCTGCACACTAAAAACTGCAAGACATTGATGAAAGAAATTGAAGAAGACATTGAATACATGGATAGATATTCTGTGCTCATGGGGTGGAAAAATATTGTTAAAATGTCAATAATATGGAAGGCAATCTACTGATCCAGTGCAACCCATTTCAAAAGTCTAATGATATTTCTCATGGAACTAGAACAAACAGTTCTCAAATTTGTATAAAACCACAGAAGAACCATCTAGCCAAAGAAATTTTGAGAAAGAACAAAGCTAGAGCTATCATGCTCTGATTTCAAACTACATTACAAAGTAACAGTAATAAAAACAGTATGGTACTGGCATAAAAACAGGCATATAGATAAACAGAACAAGAGAGCCCAGAAAAGAAAAATGCACATATATGGTCAATAATATATAATAAAGAAGCTAAGACTATACAACAGGGAAAGTGAAGACTATACAATAGTGAAGATACTGTCTTCAATATATAGTGTTAAGAAAACCGTACAGTCACATGCAAAAGAATGAAACTGGAACACAATCTTACACAATATATAAAAATTAACCGCAAGTGGATTATAGAAAAGACACTATAAAAGTCCTGGAAGGAAACACAGGGGGTAAACTCCTTTACACTGGTCTTGGTGATGATTTTTTTGGATTTGTCACCAAAAGCAAAGGCAACAAAACCAAAAAATCAAGTGTGAATACATTGAACAAACAACCTTTTGCACAGTAAACAAACAAACAAAAAAACATTAACAAAATGGAAAGGCAACCTACTAGGGGGGAGAAAATATTTGCAAATCATATATCTGATAAAAGGGTATTCTCTGAAATACAAAGAACTCATACAACTCAATAACAACAACAAAAAACCTGTTAAAAAATGGGCAGAAGATCTGAACATTTTTCAATGATAACATATAGATGGTGAACAGACACATGAAATGATGTATAACATCACTAATCATCAGAGGAATGCAAATAAAAGCCACAATGATATCACCTCACACCTGTCAGAATGGCTATCAAAAAGACAAGAAATAACAACTGTTGGTGAGGATGTGGAACAAAGGGAATCTTGTGCTGGGAATGTACACTGGCATAGCCACTATGGAAAGTAGTATGGAGGTTCTGCAAAAAACTAAAAATAAAAGTAGTGCACAATCTTGTATTTACACTTCTGATAGTTACTCAAAGAAAATGAAAACACTAACTTGAAAAGATATGTGCACTCCCATGTTTACTGAAGCATTTAGTGTAGCCAAGATATAGAAACAACCTAAGTGTCCATCAACAAGTAAATGAAGAAAATGTGAGGTGTGTATAAGTGTAGACACACAATAGACTATTACTCAGCCATAAAACAAAAAAATTTTGCATTTGGAACAACAAGGATGGACTTTGAGGACATTAAGCTAAGTGAAATAAGTCAAACAAAGACAAATACCTTATGATCTCATTTTGGTAACCAAAAAAGAAAGAGCCAACCGCCTCCCCCCACGAACCAACGGCTCAAAGGAATAGACCGGTGATTGCCACAGGTTGGGGGTGAGGGTGGGAAAAATGGTTGAAGATAGTTAAAAAGTACAAACACCTGGGGGTTGTGGGTGGCTCAGTCAGCTAAACATTCAATTTGGGCTCAGGTCATGATCTCATAGTTCATGGGTTTCACCCCATGTCGGGCTCTGTGTTGACAGCTCAGACCTGGAGTCTGTTGTGTATTCTGTGTCTCCTCTCTCTGTTCCTCCCCTGCTTGTGCTCTCTTGCTCTCAAAAATAAATATTAAAAAAAAGTTTTTAAGTACAAACTTTTAGTTATAAAGTAAATGTGATGGGGATGTACTGTACTGTATATTTGAAAATTACTACAAGAGTAAATCTTAAAGAAAAAATAAGAAGAACATTCTGTAACTATGTATGGTTACAGATGTTAATGACTTACTGTAATGATCATTTCACAATATATAATAATATAGAATCATTATGTTGTATGTCAGTTATACCACAATACTCAATATAGAGTTGTGTAGTTTTGTAGGTGAATTGTGTAGATGAATATATCTTAATAAAGCTGTTATAAAAAATCAATATAATACACTTCACTGATTAAAAGCTCCATTTCAATAGATGCAGAAAAAGGCATCTAAAAAAATGGACTATCAATTTATGAAAAAAAACCTCTCAGGAAACTAAGAATACAAAAAGCTTCCTCAACCTGATAAAGGGAATTTACAAAAAACTATAGTGAACAGAATACCTTAATGGTGAAAATCTAAAGGCTTTCTCCCTAAGATCAGTACCAAAGCTTTTGTTCAAAATTCTGCTGAAGTGCAATGCAGTGGAACAGACAATGAAAAGAAACAAATAGTATATAACTGAAAAAAAACCTGTTTTTAGTCTCAGATATGTTTACGTATATAAAGAAATCTTATGAATGTACAAAACTATTAGAGCTCGTAAGTTTTGTTTTGTTTTGTTTTAAATCAAAGTGCTAAGAGAATACAATGGGAAAAGAAACCTTTCCAGCAATAGTGTTGAAACAACTGGTTATCTAGATGTAAACATAAATTTGAGCCCAGGATTCACCTCTGCCCATTAATTTATTTGAGCTGAATCATAGCCTAAATGCAAAAGTAAAACTTACAAAACTTCTAAAAAAAATAAAAGAGGCTTTTTTTTAGCCTTTGCTTAGACAGAGACCTCTTGGAACCCCAAACCCCAAAATAGACACCATGACAAGTAAAAACCTTTGCTTATCAAAGGCTATCTTCAAGAAAATGTATAGGCAGTTTCCAGACTGCATGAAAACATTTGCAATGTGTATATGTCTGACATATATGTCTAACAAATAACTCTGTAGTCAAAAACGTATAAAAAACTCCAAAGGAAGGTAACCACTCAACTTCTAAAATAGGCAAAAACCTTTGATGCACATTTCATAAAAAAAGACACTGAATAGTTAAAAACCACATAAAGAGTTGCTCAATATATATTATTAGTCACTAGGGAAATGCAAATTAGAACCACAATGAGATACCACTACACTCTCATTGAAAGTAGGCCAAAATTTTAGGAACTAACAATATCAAGTATGTACTGGCAAGACTGTGGAGCAACTGGAACTCCCCCAGATTACTGACAGGAGTGCAAAATAGTACAACCACCATGGAAAACAGTGTGGCATTCCACTTCTAGGTGTTTACCCAGCAGAAATAAAAATGCATATATACCAAAAGACCTGACAGGAGCTTAACTTATAAATGCTAACTGGAAACCCAAAGTCTATCATCAGATGAGTAAATTAAAATTATAGGATATGCACACAATGAATATGTACAACAACAAAAAGAAACAAACTACCTACACGCAACAACATTGATATATCTCAAGAACGATACACTTAGTAAAAGAAGCTAGCCACAAAGGAGCTTGGTTTCATATATATGCCTTTCCAGAACAGGAAAAAGAAATCCATAATGACAGAAAGCAGATCAGTGACTACCAAGCACCAGGGCTGGTGAGAAACTGACTGGAAAGATTTACAAAGACAATTCTTCCAGGGGTGTGGATTACATGAGTACCTAGATTTGTCAGACGTCAACAAACTCTACAATGGAGATCTCTAAATTTTACCTAAATAAATCATACCACAGTGAAGAAAGAAATCTATAGATATAGGTGGGTATGCATAAGGAGGATAATTTTGCTAAAATATTGACAACAGAGTTACAGGTATTTTTTCTTATAATTTTAAGATTTAGTTTAATAAATTACCATTACTTATGTTTAAAACAAAACAAAACAAAACAAAAAACAGGTCAAGCTCTCAAAGATAGCCTCACCAAAAAGGTGACATCTGAACAAAGACGGAAAGAAGTAAGGGAGATAAATGTATGGATATATGTGGGAAGAGGAAACCTGAGGTGTAAAAGCCCTGAGATTTTGAGAAGTGACATGACTGACTTACATTTTAATAGGCTCACTCTGGATGGAGTATTTAGAATAGAGAAGGAGGCAAGGGCAGAAATAAGGTAATCACAGAGCTACTACAGTAACTCAGGTGACAGATGATAAAGGCTTGGTTCTGGGGAAGCAGTGAAGTTAACAGAGAGGTAGTCAAATTTTGAATATATTTTAAATCAAAGCTAACACTTGTAGTAGGACTGGATGTGAGATGTGGGAGAAAGAGAAAGGTCAAGGAAGGGTTTTGGCCATACAGATGCTAGAATAAAGTATCTATTTACTGAGACAGAGAAGACTATAGGGCCAAATAGGGGTTCTGAAGACAGCAGGAGCTTGTGTTTGAGTAAACCTGAAGATATAAAATTGGTAGTGATCACCAGGTAGAGGACATTTAGAGCCACAGATAGTGGGAGCTTACCAAGGGACTATGGACATAGAGGAAAAAAAGAGCTTACAAAAATGGGCTGGATAGCATTTCGGTGTCAGGAGATCAGTAAGTTCTTAACATAAACTAGAAATGGTCAGTAATACCCTCAAGTATGCTGTCAAACTACTTTTAGAAACTTAGAGGGATCTCAAAAAATACAATCAAAAAAGCCTTTTCTATTCTTTGCTTGAATGAATACTCTGAAAGTTTTGTTGATTCTGTAAGATGAGATGGACACGTTCGATTCCAATCTGACATTGGAAACTACAGAGCAATAGCTATCATTCACCGTTATTCTAGAACTAAATTTCTATAATCCCATGGAATCAAGCTTCTCCAACTTTGAAAACATTTGCTAATAAAGGTAAAACAACACATTTAGATTACCTTCTCCCAAATATCAAAAATCATCTATTACTGAGGAACTACATTTGTGTCCTGAATAAGACTCCTCAGTCATCAGATGATGCTCTAAGCATGTGAGGTAATGATGTACTACATAGCTGCCTGATCCTCAGATGGCACTTTGGAGGCTGATGATAAACTACGGGTCTGACAACTCACTTTCCATTTCAAGATATTTCTTGAACTTTTTCTTGTTGTGACAGCAACCAAATTGATTAAACCTAGTCATGGGATTTGACACTACAGCCAGCAGACTTCTATTTGTTGATTGCTATTGATTTTCTTTGATACCTCATTTAAAAATCAATAGTTGGAAAGAAAAATAGGCTTAGTTTACACATACTTAAACATACTACTGTATGCTGGAGGAGGCACAGGTTTGGCAAGGCTTTGGCATCCAATTATAAGAAGAGCTCTTAACAGGTGAAAGCAAGGGCTTTAGATCGATATGCAGTTTTCTTTCTCAATCAAAGAAAGTGGCTATAAATTAGGCTCATCAGTGTTATTTTCAAGGCTTTCTCAAATCAAACAAATTTAAACTTTTTGGGAGGGCACAGGGTCTTCCTTAGATATACATTAGCAAGGATACACCACTGACAGTTTTTGTTTTCTTTTTAAGGATATTTATGGGTACCTGGAGTTCATCCGGGCTTTTATCTTTTTGGCTTTTTTTTTATTTTTCTGCCGTTCTTCTCCATCTTTCAACGGCTCTGGTAGAGCTACACTTTCAACCACAATGTCAATAATATACTTCTTTAACGAAAGATGCTCCTGCAAGATAAATAAATGATAATAATAATGATGATGATGGTTAAAAACTAACATAGCATTGCTACAGACTATAGTGAGTATAAAATAGTATACAGATAAAAGTAAAAGTAATCTTTATGAAATTCTGTTCTTCACAATTCCTTTGGAAAACACTGAAGAAATTGTATTACTTAAGATTTTCATTGACTTATCAAACCTTTTCTGTACATCAATTGTGATAAATGCTAAGGACACAAGAACATATCCCTATCCCTCACAACCACACAGTGTAGAAAGAGACGTAAAAAAAAAAAAAAAATCTGTAATATCAAGTACTAAGTGGCAATTAGAAAGGTGCGGTGTTATCATTGCCCAAAAGGGAAACAAAAGCAACGTTCACTGGGGTTTGAGGAAAGGTTTCAAGAAGGAAGTACCATGTCTGCTATCCCTTCAAGAAGGAAGTACCATGTCTGAATTTGAACACACAGATATTAGATATACGTGTGTTTCATTGGGCTGGGAGTTAGGAAAGGTGGCAGAAAGGAAAAAATTAAAAAGGCATTTCAGAAAACACAAACAGATGAAAGTAGAATGTGATTACTGGCAAAAGAGATGTGGTTTGGCTGGAGCACACAGAGTCTGGCCTCACGTCCCTCCTTATCAATGTTAGATTTTATAGCCCATCACTATAATCACTTCCTTGCATGTACACAGCATGTATATTCCCTTTCCCTCTTTTCTTTATTCATACTTGCATGGCAAAATCCCAGTTCTAAATCCAACTCCCTCACTACTCTGCCCATACCTGGCCAGATTAATGTGGCTATAATTATGAACTTGTTGGCTACTTTCATTTTAAATTTATGATGTTATATCTCATATGGTCTCTAGTATTGCCAAGCAATCAAGGAAACAAACTATTTTCTTTACACATTCTTCTCTAGAAATTATTTTAGACCTTCTCCTCAAATTTTTAACACCCTTAGCCCTGTAGATCACTTCCTCTTTCCTGACACTTTTTCTGCACTAGGCTTCCAGACATTACACTGCCCTCCTAACTAACCAGCTGCACCTTCTAAGTATTCTTTGTTGAATCCTTTTGCTCTGCATGAGTAAATGTTGGAGTGTCCCAGAGCTATATACTTCTCTATCCAAACCCATTAATCGAGTGCAGTGACTTGAAATATTATTTATACACAGGCAATTCCCAAATTTTTAGCTGTAGTCCTGACCTCTCCGCTGAACTCTACTCCTATAGCAAACTGTCTGCTAAAAATCTCCACTTAGATAAAGCATTTCCAATATAATAGTCCACAACAAAATGCTTATGCTCCCCAAATACTCTTCCCAGAATGTTTCCTGTTTCAAATGCATTTAGAAAAAAATAACCCAGGTCTCAAATCCAATGAAAGCAATAATATTAAAAAAGATAATCCTCTTACCATATCTTCTAAGGATACATGGTATAAAGCAATCATATGAAATCATTATCCATGTTATCAGCATTTTTGAATACTTAATACATAATCAGCAAACGGTTAATCTGAACACATTATTTCCTATAACCATCACAATCCCATAAAATAGGTGGTAATATGTTTACATTTTACAAGATACTTAACAATGGCTCAGAGAGGTTTGGAATTATGTCCACAGTCACAAAGCTCAAGATCAAGCTAACTGACTTCAGAAGACCTAGGTACATTCCTCCCCCTAACACTGCCAATGTAGACTGAGTCTGACATGTAAATATCTATTTCTGCATCAAGTAAAAGGAATATTCTAAATGACACCAACGTTATGAAAGGTTGAATTATACTATTTCAGTTATATATAAATATCATTTACATATCTAATAGAATCCACTAAGGATTCTTATACACAAAGGTAGACAATATATAGAAAAACTTGGACTCTATCCAGAACTATCAGAACTCGTATCTTTTTTTTTTTTTTTTAATTTCTAGGAGAGAGAGAGACAGCGTGAGCAGGGGAGGGCCAGAGAGAGAGGGAGACACAGACTCTGAAACAGGCTCCAGGCTCTGAGCTGGCAGTCAATACAGAGCCCGACGCGGGGCTCGAACCCACAAACCGCGGGATCATGACCTAAGCGAAAGTCGGACGCTTAACCGACTAAGCCACCCAGGCGCCCCAGAACTCGTATCTTTTTATTTTTATTTTATTTTATTTTATTTTTTAATGTTTTATTTATTTCTAGGAGAGAGAGAGACAGTGTGAGCAGGGGAGGGTCAGAGAGAGAGGGAGTCACAGACTGAAACAGGCTCCAGGCTCTGAGCTGGCAGTCAGCACAGAGCCCGACGCGGGGCTCGAACCCACGAACCGCGAGATCATGACCCAAGCGAAAGTCGGACGCTTAACCGACTAAGCCACCCAGGCGCCCCCTCATATCTTTTTAAAGAACAAATATATTTACATACAGAAACACATGTGAATAATGCACTCACATTAATGTTAACATTTTCAAAAATCTCAAAACTAAAAACAAATAAAATATATTTTTGTTTGGCTTAATAATAAGTTTTATCTTTAAAATAATTTTTTAAATTTATTTTGAGAGAGGGAAGGAAACAGAGCACACCAGTGGGGGAGGGACAGAAAGAGAAAATCCCAAGCAGGCTCCACACTGCCAGCACAGAGCCTGATGTGAGGCTCAAACCCATGAAGTGTGAGATCATGACTTGAGCTAAAGTCAAGAGCCAGACACTTAACCAACTGAGGCACCCAGGTACCCCAAATTAAGTTTTATCCTAATACAAAATCAATATGTGTTAATTATAGAAAATATAAAAATTAAGAAATAAAAAATCTCATATAATACTAACACCTAAAAATAATTACTTGAATACATGCTTCTATTTTATTTGTGTGTGTGTGTGTGTGTGTGTGTGTGTAAATGTGGGATATATCATTTATAATATACATTTTTAAAATTTAACATTTCAAATACACTGTATTAAATAATATTCTACAACATAATCTAGTAGCTGTTATTCCATTTCATGAATATACCTAATTTTACTAAATGTTTTATGTTAGATATCTGGATAATTTTTATTATCAATTATAAATACCAGTGCAACAAATATTCCTACAGTTAAAATTTTAAACACATAATCTATTTTTTCCTTATGATCAAATCATAGAACTAAGATTCTTACTAGAGCTGAACTGAAAATCCTAGAAATGAAATTCCTAAAATATTATACATACTTTAAAGGATTTTTATAAGTGTTCCCAAATTGAACAACCAAACTGGGAATTAATTTACATCCCCACAGTGATTTGCCAGTACCTAGTGTTTCTATTTTGTTTGTAAATCTAACAATTTGTTGGCTAAAATACTGGTGTTAGTATGTTGGACCATTTGTATTTTGTCCTCTGTGACTTAAAATGTGTCTTTTGTCCAGCTTTCTATAAACAGATTTCAAGATTTTATATATCTCCTTCTAGTGATTTGCATTATATTTTCGCTTATATAAAAAAACAGATCAATTTTGAGTGATAAAAGAAACATACCGTGGGATGTGACAGAGGATAATTAATAGTCATTTTTCCATTAAAACTATGAAGACTTTATACAGGGAGGTACTGAGATGGCTTCTGAAGATGGAAGGCATATATAAAGGTTTTTCAACATTAAGGAGTGGTTAATGAAATTATGGCATATTTCCATGAGGAAATCTTAGTCATTAAAATCCTTATAAACAAATGATTATGAATAGATGAAGGCAGTTGCAGCAAAGTTTTAGATTCTCTCTAGGGGTATCTGGGGGGCGGAGTCAGTTAAAAGGCCAATTTTGGCTCAAGTCATGATCTCGCAGTTTGTAAGTTCAAGCTCCATGTTGGGTCCTGTACTGACAGCTCAGAGCCTGGAGCTTGCTTCAGATTCTGTGTCTCCTTCTCTCTCTGCCCCTGCCTGTCATCCTCTGTCTCTGTCTCTATCTCTCTCTCAAAAATAAATAAACATTGAACAATTTTAGATTCTTTCTAAATTATATAAAACAGAAAAAGCAATTACATATCAACAGCAAAACCCACAGAAAATATTTGCAACAAAATAAGGTGATAATGTATCCTCATAAACCCCACACAGAAGTAGGTGAGACTATGCAGGTCAGAGTGGCTAAAATGAGCACATCAGGAGACTACAGATGCTGGCGAGGATGTGGAGAAACGGGCACCCTCCTACACTGTTGGTAGGAATGTAAACTGGTGCAGCGCCTCTGGAAAACAGTGTGCAGGTTCCTCAAAAAATTAACAATAGAATTCCACTATAGCCCAGCAATAGCACTGCTAGGAATTATTTTTCGTTTTAATGTTTTATTTTATTTATTTATTTTTTAAATAGTTTATTGTCAAGTTGGTCTCCATATAACACCCAGTGCCCGTCCCAACAAGTGCCCTCCTCCATACCCATCACCCCCCTTTCCCTCCCCCCACCCCATCTGCCCTCAGTGTGTTCTCGGCATTCAAGAGTCTCTCATGGTTTGCCCCCCTCCCTCTCCCCCACTATTTTTCCCCTTCTTCTCCCCCATGGTCCTCCGTTAAGTTCTTCCTAATCCTCCTATACATGAAAGCATATGGTATCTGTCCTTCTCTGCCTGACTCATTTCACTCAGTGTAACACCCTCAAGGTCCATCCACGTTGCTACTCATGCCCAGATTTCACTCTTTCTCATTGCCATGTAGTATTCCATTGTATAGATAAACCACATCTTCTTGATTCATTTGTCATTTGATGGACACTTAGGCTCTTTCCATGATTTGGCTATTGTTGAGAGTTCGGCTATTAACATTGGGGTACATGTGCCCTATGCATAGCACTGCTAGGAATTTACCCAAGGGATACAGGAGCGCTGGTGCATAGGGGCACATGTACCCCAATGTTCATTACGCAGCACTCTAAACAACAGCCAAAACATGGAAAGAGCCTAAGTGTCTATCAACTGATGAATGGATCAAGAAGATGTGGTTTATCTATACAATGGAATGCTACATGGCAATGAGAAAGAATGAAATCTGGCCATGTGTAGCAACGTGGATGGACGTTGAGGGTGTTATGCTGAGTGAAATAAGTCAGGCACAGAAGGACAGATACTATATGTTTGCATGTATTAGGAGGACTAGGAGGAACTTAATGGAGAACCATGGGTGAGAAGAAGGAGAAAACTAGTGGGGGAGAGGGAGGGAGGCAAGCCATGAGATACTCTCGAAGGCCGAAAACAAACTGAGGACTGATGGAGTGGGGGAGGGGAAGGGAGGTGATTGGCATGGAGGAGAGCACTTGTGGGAATGAGCACTGGGTGTTACATGGAAACCAACTTGACAATAAACTACTAAAAAGAAAAAAAAATAAGTAGGTGAGAGCAAATTACCAACACATCAGCAGGGTTCCAATATCTTTGAAGGAGAAATCAAAGGGAAACAAAAAAGTGAATAATGAACTTCATATCAGAATTCTAGAAAAGGAACCATTTTCCACTGGAAAATTCAATTGGCCAATTTGAGAACAGCATATAAAATGAAGAGAAGTTTGCCCACTCCAATGGCAGTGAATGAAACAGAAAGATACATTAAGGACTTAACACTTTGGTGAAGGCTAGCCCCAGTGAACTCTCAAAACTGAGCCATGGGAGAAACTGCTGCAAAAGAAATTTAAATGAGCCAACTAGAGATAATAAAGATAAAAGGGGAAATCCTAGACAAAAAGAGAGCAAGGAAACAGAATGAAGAAACTTCAGAAATCAAGTTACTCTATTTTATACAAAAATAATAGAAAAGGAGCTCCAGGAAACTTTAACAGCTATGCCGAATCACAACTCAATCTAAACGTCTCATAAAACTAATTCCACATAAAAGCATCAAGGCCAATAGCCTAAACTACTTAAAAAATAGCTAAAATTAAGCAACAATACAATGAAAATACGCCAAAAACATGCATGGACTAAATAATAATGTTAGTCTCCATTTCAAAATAAGCTAAAACAAAACTTTCAAGGAGTACAAGGCATGAGAAAACAACACAAATCACCATCTCAATAATTCAGAATTTAGGTCATGAGATTCAAAGAAGATTGAAAATGAAAAATTAACATTTAAGGAATGTTAGTAAAATAGAAGACACAGAAGAATGAACAAACAAATAATGCTTCAGACAAAAACAGATGAAAGGAGAAAAATGTTTATATCCAAAGAAATGAAGACAAAGGATTTGAGAATAAGTGGAAATGTGAAAGCTGGGCAAAGATGCAAATAAAAGTCTGTGAAAAAGAAAACCAAAGCTAGGGAAGAGATCTAATAATAAAAACTATAATTCAAGAAAACTCTCTGAAGAGAATATAATTAAATGCTAAACGAGTACACTGCATGCACAAAAATATTGACCCAGAGCAGCTAATGCCAAGATATATCCTATTACAATTTCTGGGCTTAGAAGAAAAAGGAAAAATTATTTGAACATATAAGGGAGAAAGCAACTGAGTTGCGAGGGAAAATTAGATTATCAGTAGTCTTTTTGATAGCAACATTTATGCCAGAAGAAAATGAAGTAATATATTTAGTATTTCCAAATAAAGAAATATGAGCTAAAGATTTTATATCTAGTAAAACCAACTTCCAGGAATAAAATCACAGATAAATGTTATCAACATTAAAAAAAAACCTCAGAGAATATTATATTCATAAGACCCTCCTGCAGAGTTAACTAAAGAACAAGCCTTAGAGGCCAAGAGAAGATGGAAGAGGAGGAGGATTCTAGGCTCACACAGGTACCCCTAAATAACAAGCACATGAACATAAATAACCCAGATATCAGAAGACTGGCAACTCTCCAAAGCTAAATGTAGAGAAGAGAGTAGAAAGGGTGGACACATGGTCAAGAGCCACACGACCCACACTGCAATATAGCACAGAAGCAGAAGTTTGAAAGACACCTGGTGTTTATGGGAGTGAGGTTTGTTTACTATCTCTGAGCATGTGCTGGAGGTGCAGGGGTCTTGGGGAGACTTCTCCAAGAACATAAGAGCTGGCAGTGCCATTTCCCTCCCCTCCCCAAGATACAGGGCCACATGGGAACTAGCACAGCCCAAACACTCCACCTAGCTTGCTAACAGCATGCACTGCCTTCACATTCTCCTATGGACCCACACCTTCCAACACACCCTTGACAGGAGTCCAACCAAAGTAGTACCACAAGTGTTACAGTGTGTATGTGGCCCTGAAAGGGCATCAGCATCATACCAAAGAGACTCATACCCAGAGGAGAGGGGCAGAAAACCACACAAACCAGTAAGATACAGTCCCAGCAGTGGGCTGGAACAGACATCTGTTCTGACTGCAGGCCCTACCCACCAACCAAGGCTTCTCAGAAGACAACACAGGGCACGTGCCCTGTAGTTTGGTGCTATGGTGGGTCTAACAAATGCATGGTTTGAGGCAACTCAAGCCTAAGGCAAACCCACACTGGCCCACTAACAACACAGAGATGAAATCCTGACCACAGAAAACAAACAGCTATTGCAGATTACTATGCTTATAGCAAACCCAGCTCAGACACAATAGCAAAGCATATGCAATGCACATAGGAGATACCCATGAAGCACCAGATTCAGGTGAACAGGGGACATTGAACTATAGGGCACTGTAGCACCTCTTCGTCATAAGTAAGGGCAGGAGCTGTAGCTGATTTTCCTAAACATAGAAACAAACACAGAGAGTCAGATAAAATAAGAAGACAGAGGAATATGTCCCAAATGAAAGAACAGAACAAATCAGAGTAAGAAGGCTAAATGAATGAACATAAGTAATATGGCTGCTAGAAATTTAAAGTAATAGTCAGAAATAGTGGAGGACCTTAGTAAAACCCTCAACAAAGAGACAGAAAACATAAAAAAGAACCAATCAGATGTGGAAAACTTAGTAATTAAAATTAAAAATACACTAGAGCTAATAAATAGTAGATTAAAATAATGGATGAGCAACCTGGATGACATAGTAATGGAAAGCAATAAGGCTGAACAGGAGAAAGAAAAAAGACAAATAAAAATTGAGAATAATAAAAGGAACTCAGGGACACCATCAATCATAATAACATCTGCATTATAGGGATCCCAGAAGGATAAGAGAGAGAAGAGGGAACAGAAAGTTTATTTGGAGAAATAATAGCTGAAAACTTCCTGAATCTGGGGAAGGAAACAGAAATCCAGATCCAGGAGGCACAAATATCCCAAAACAAAATCAACCCAAGGAAGTCCAAACAAAAACACACAGTAATTAAAATGGCAAAACGTAGTGATAAAGAGAATTTTAGAAGCAGCAAGAGAATAGAAAACAGTTACATACAAGGGAAACCCCATAAAGCTATCAGTTAAAATTTCAAAAGAAACTTTGCAGGCAGGAAAGGAGTGGCATGATATATTCAAAGTGCTGAAAGAAAAAACCTGCAACCAAGAGTACTCTATGCAGCAAAAAGAGGCAAAGAGTTTTCCAAACAGAAGCTAAAGAAATTTATCACCATTAAGCCAGACTACAAGAAATGTTAAAGGACATTCTTTGTGGAAAGTAAAGACCATAAGCAGGAATAAGAAAAGTAGGAAGTTGGGGTGCCTGGGTGGCTTAGTCGGTTAAGCGTCCGACTTTCGCTTAGGTCATGATCTCGCAGTTTGTGGGTTCGAGCCCCGCGTCGGGCTCTGTGCTGACCGCCAGCTCAGAGCCTGGAGCCTGTTTCAGTCTGTGACTCCCTCTCTCTCTGACCCTCCCCCGCTCACACTGTCTCTCTCTCTCTCCTAGAAATAAATAAAACATTAAAAAAAAAAGAAGAAAAAGAAAAGTAGGAAGCACAAAAGCAGCAAAATTAAGTATATCTATAAAAATAAGTCAAGGGCTTCACAAAATAAGAAGATATAAAGTATGATGCCATACTCCTAAAATGTGGTGGGGAGAGAAATAAAAATTAAGTGATTTGAGAATGGGTTCAAACTTTATAGATGGCTATATGTATAATATATTATACATAAGCCTAACAGTAATCACAAATCAAAAACTGTTAACAGATATACAAAAAATAATGAGAGAAATCCAACTACATTAGAAAAGAAAGCAGGACACTGTGAGAGAAGAGAGCAAGAGAAGAAAGAAACAGAGAAAAATTACAAAAAAGCTAGTAACTAAATGGCAAAAAGTACATACCTATCAATAAACACTGTGAATGTAAATGGAAACACCAGTCTAATCAAAATACATAAGAGGACAGAATGAATAAAAAGGAAGGCCAATCCTTCCAATATGCTGCCTGTAAGAGACTTATTTCAGACCTAAAACACAAGAAGATTTAAAGTGAAGGTATGGAAAAGCATTTATCATGCAAATGGTATTAAAGTAAAGCCGGAGTAGTAATGCTTTTACTGGACAAAATAGACTTTAAAACAAAGATGTGCCAAGAGACAAAGAAGGATGCTATATAATCATAAAGGGAACATCCAACAAGAATATATAACAATTGTAAATATTTATGCACCCCATAGGAAAGCACTCAAATATATAATGCTGCTATGAACAAACATGAAGGAAGTAATTGATAATAATTCAGTAATGGTAGGGGGCTTTAAAACACCACTTACATCAATGAACACCTCATCCAAATAGAAAAATCGACAAGAAAACTGGATTTGAATGACACACTAGACCAGATGGATCTAATAGATATATTCAAAACATTCCATCCTAAAACAGAATATAATTTCTTTTCCAGAATATTCTTCATAATAGATCATATATGGCCAAAAAACAAGTGTCAACAAATTCAAAAAGAGGAAGTCATATTTTTTCTACTTTTTCTGATCATATCTTTTCTGATCACAATGTTATGAAGTTAGAAATTAACCAGAAGAAAAATTCTAGAAAGAATATAAATACATGGAAGTTAAATAACATGCTATTAAGCAGTGAATGTGTCAATCAAGAAAGCAAGGAGGAAATAAAAAAAAAAACATGGATACAAATGAAAATAAATACACGACAGTCGAAAATCTTTGGGATGCAGCAAAAGTAGCACTAAGAGGAAGTTTACACTAATACAGGCCTACACAAGAAGCAAGAAAAATTTCAAATAAACAACATAACTTTATATCTAAAGCAGCTAAAAAACCCCAAAAGAACAAAACCCTAAATCAGTAGAAGGAAGGAAATGATAAAGATTAGAACATAAATAAATAAAACAGACACTAAAAAACCAGAGAACAGCTCAATAAAACCAGAGGCTTGTTTTTTCAAAAAAAAAATTTGATAAACTTTTACCCAGAGTCATCAAAATAAAAAGAGAGAGGACTCAAATAAACAAAATCAGGAATGAAAGAGAGAAATAACAACCAATACCACAGAAACACAAATAATTATAAGAGAATAAAATTAAAAAGTACATGCAATGGCAATGAGTAAAAATGAAATCTGGCCATGTGTAGCAACATGGATGGACCTTGAGGGTGTTATGCTGAGCGAAGTAAGTCAGGCAGAGAAGGACAAATATCATATGTGTGCACGTATAGGAGGATTAGGAGGAACTTAACAGAGGACCAAGGGGGAGAAGAAGGGCGGAAATGGTGGGGGAGAGGGAGAGAGGCAAACCATGAGAGACTCTTGAATGCTGACAAAAACTGAGGACTGATGGATGTGGGGGTTGGGGGATGGGCACGGAGAGGGGCACTTGTGGGGATGAGCACTGGCTGTTATATGGAAACCAACTTGACAATAAACTATTTGTAAAAAAAAAAAAAAAAAAAAAGAGTACATGCAAACTAATTGGACAATGATGAAGAAAAGGATTAATTCTTAGAAACATATAACCTACCAAAACTCAATCAGGAAGAAACAGAAAATTTGAAAAGACTGATTACCAGCAATGAAAGTGAATTACTAATAAAAAAAACCTCCCAGCAAACAAAACTTTAGGGCCAGATGGCTTGACAGGTGACTTCTATCAAACATTCAAAGAAGACTTAGTATCTATTTTTCTCAAACTAAACAACAGAGGAGTAAAAAAACAAAAACAAAAACAAAAAACAACCTTCCAATTTCATTTTATGAGGCCAGCATTACCATGATATCAAAACCAGATGATAACACTAAAAACAAAGAGAATGTCAGGCCAGTATCTCTAATAATAATACATGCAAATATCCTCAACAAAATAGAAACAAATTGAATCCAAAAATACATTAAAAAATTATTCACCATAACCAAGTGGGATTTATTCCTTGGATACAAGAGTGTTTCTATTTTTTTTAAACTTAAAACATTAGTTTTTATTTTTAAAAATGTTTTTTGACAATTTCAGTTTATTTTTGTTTGTTTCTTTCATAGTTTATTGTCAAATTGGTTTCATATAACACCCAGTGCTCATCCCCACAAGTGCCCTCCTCCATGCCCATCACCCCTCTTCCCCTCCCCCCCACCCCCATCAGCCATCAGTTTGTTATCAGCATTCAAGAGCCTCTCATGGTTTGCCTCCCTCCCCCCAATTATTTTTCCCCTTCTCCTCCCCCATGGTCCTCCATTAAGTTTCTCCTAAAACACCTATAAGTGAAAACATATGGTATCTGTCCTTCTCTGCCTGACTTATTTTGCTCAGCATAACACCCTCAAAGTCCATCCATGTTGCTATGCGTGGCCAGATTTCATTCTTTCTCATTGCCATGTAGTAGTCCATTGTATAGATAAACCACATCTTCTTGATTCATTCGTCAGTTGATGGACATTTAGGCTCTTTGCATGATTTGGCTATTGTTGAGGGTGCTGCTATGAACATTGGGGTACATGTGCCCCTATGTATCAGCACTCCTGCATCCACAAGGGTGTTTCAATATTCACAAATCAATCAATGTAATACATCAAATCAACAAGACAAAGGATAAAAATCATATGATCATTTCAACAGATGCAGAAAAATCATTTGATTAAGTATAATATCCACTCATGATAAAAACTCTCAACATATATAGGTTTACAAGATACATACTTCAACATAATAAAGGTCATCTATGAAAAACTCACAGCTAACAACTAAGCACTTTTCCCTTTTGATCAAGGATGTCCACACAACACTTTTATTCAACATAGTCCTGGAAATCCTAGCTACAGCAATTAGACATGGAAAAGAAACAAAAGGCACCCAAATTGGTACAGAATTAAGTAAAACATTCACTACTTGCCGATGACATGATACTCTATATAGAAAAACCCTATAGACAGCATCAAAAGACTCCTAGAAATAATAAATGAATTGATTAAGGTCACAGGACAAAAAACATCAATACACAGAAATCAGTTGCATTTCTATACACTAATAAAACAGTAGCAGAAAGAGAAATTAAGAAAACAATCCCATGTATAATTGTACCATAAATCACAAAATATGTAGGAATAAACTTTACCAAGGAAGTAAAAGACCTGTATTCTGAAAACTATAAAACACTGATGGAAGAAATTGAAGATGACAGCAACAAATGGAAAAGCATTCCATGTTAATGGATTGGGAGAACAAATATTGTTGAAATGGCCATCCAAAATAAAGCCATCTACAGACTTAATGCAATCCCTATCGAAAAATCAACACTTTCATAGTACTGGAATAAATAATCCTAAAATGTGTATGGGAATCACAAAAGGCCCCAAATGGCCAAAGCATCTTGAAAAAGAACAAAACTAGAAGTTTCACAATCCCAGGTTTCAAGATAAACTATCAAGCTGTAGAAATTAAAACCGTATGGTATGGCGGGGCGCCTGGGTGGCTTAGTCGGTTAAGCGTCCGACTTTCGCTTGGGTCATGATCTCGCGGTTCGTGGGTTCGAGCCCCGCGTCGGGCTCTGTGCTGACTGCCAGCTCGGAGCCTGGAACCTGTTTCAGTTTGTGACTCCCTCTCTCTCTCTGACCCTCCCCTGTTCACGCTGTCTCTCTCTCTCCAATAAATAAATAAAAACATTAAAAAAAAAATTTAAAACCGTATGGTATGGCAAAAATAGACGTATAGATCAATGGATAAAAACAGAGAGCCCAAAAATAAACTCACAACTATATATGGCCAATTATTTTCCACAAAAGAGGAAAGAATGTGCAATGCAAAAGAGAGAATTTCTTCAACAAAGGTGCTGGGAAAACAGTACAGCTACATGCAAAAGAACAAAACTGGACCATTTCTACTATAAACAAAAATAAACTCAAAATGGATTAAAGAACTAAATGTGAGACCTGAAACCATAAAATCCTAGAAGAGAGCATAGACAGCAATTTCTTTGACATTGGCTATAGCAACATTTTTCTAGATAGGTCGCCCCAGGCAAGGGAGACACAAGCAAAAATTAACTATTTGGACTTCATCAATACAAAAGCTTTTGTACAGCAAGGGAAACAATCAACAAAATTAAAGACAACTGTAAAGAATGAGACATATCCAATAATGGGTCAGCATCCAAAAGAGATAAAGAACTTACACATGTCAACACCCCAAAAACAAATCCAATGAAAAACTCAGCAGAAGACATGAACAGATATTTCTTCAAAGATGACATACAGGCACATGAAAACATGATACTCAACATCATGCATCATCAGGGAAATGCAAATCAAAATCACAATGAGATATCAACTCATATCTGTCAGGATAGCTAAAATCAAAAATTCAAGAAACAGGTATTGGAGAGGATACAGAAAAAGGAAGGCTCATGAACTATTGGTGGGAATGCAAACTAGTGCAGACATTGTGGATAACAGTATGGAAGGTCCTCAAAAAATTGAATACAGATTACCTTTGATCCAGTAATTGCACTACTGCGTAATTACCCAAAGATTACAAAAACACTAATTCAAAAAGACATATGCACCTCTATGTTTACTGTGGCATTATTTATAATATCCAAATTACGGAAGCACCCCAAGTGTCCATCAGCAGTTGAAATGATAGAGATGATGTGGTGTGTGTGTGTGTGTATATATATATATATGTACGTAATATTACCCATATGAAAAAATGAAATCTTACCATTTGAAACAACATGGCTAGATCTAGACTGTATAATGCTAAGCAAAATAAGGCAGTCAGAGAAAGGAAAATATCTTATGTCACTCATATACAGAATTTAAGAACCGAAACAAGTGAACAAAGGAATAAAGAGACAAAGAAACCAGACTCTGAAATAGAGAACAGGGGGTGACCAGGGGAGATGTGAGTGGGGTGATGGGTGAAACAGGTGAAGGGGCTTAAAAGTATACTCCTCATGATGAGCACTGAATAATGTATAGACTGTTGAATCAGTATACTGTATACCTGAAAATAACAACACTGTATGCTACTTATACTGGAATTAAAAATTTTTAAATAAGATTAAAAGAAAAAAGTTCAAAAATTTAACAAAATAAAAATTTAAGAAGTAAAAAGAAAAAAGAACAAACCCTAGAAAATTAAAATGACTAGAAAGACATAGACATAAGGTCTAGTATTAACAATTACAAACTTATAGAACGAAGGTACTTAAAGGCTAAAGAAAAAATATATTATGTGCCTCAGATTTTCACAGTATTACTTTTAAAAAGGCAGAAAGAAGGGGTAAAACTTATAAAAAAATTTTTAAACCGTTCTCAGCAATTACATTGGTGGTAGGAGTAGTGGTTATATTATTCTAAACTGTTGTGTGTGTAATGTGGGATGAAGTAAAGGAGATTCTGTATATTATAATTTTTATCATTCCCTGTGTCTTTGATTCTCTGAAAGTTTGGTATGGAATAAAAGAGATACAGCTAAAATACAGAAGAGGCTAAATAAAATGCCTATAGAAGATATGAACAGACACTTCTCCAAAGAGGACATCCAGATGGCCAACAAACACCTGAAACGATGCTCAGCATCCCTCCTCATCAGGGAAATACAAATAAAAAACCACACTGAGATACCACCTCACGCCAGTCAGAGTGGCTAAAATGAGCAAATCAGAGAATGTGAGATGCTGGGGAGGATGTGGAGAAACGGGCACCCTCCTACACTGTTGGTGGGAATGTAAACTGGTACAGCCCCTCTGGAAAACAATGTGGAGGTTCCTCAGGAAACTAACAATAGAACTCCCCTAGGACCCAGCAATAGCACTGCTAGGAATTTACGCAAGGGATACAGAAATGCTGATGCATAGGAGCACATGTACCCCAATGTTCATAGCAGCACTCTCCACAATAGCTAAAACATGGAAAGAGCCTAAGTGTCCATCAACAGATGAATGGATCAAGAAGATGTGGTTTATCTATACCATGGAATACTACATGGCAATGAGAAGCAATGAAATCTGGCCATGTGTAGCAACATGGATGGACCTTGAGGGTGTTATGCTGAGCGAAATAAGTCAGGCAGAGAAGGACAAATATCATATGTTTGCACGTATAGGAGGATTTGGAGGAACTAAACGGAGGACCATGGGGGAGAAGAAGGGGGGAAATGGTGTGGAAAGGGGGAGAGGTAACCATGAGAGACTCTTGGATGCTGACAAAAACTGAGGACTGATGGATGGGGGGGGAGAGGCGGGATGGGCACAGAGGGGGGCACTTGTGGGGATGAGCACTGGGTGTTATATGGAAACCAACTTGACAATAAACTATTTGTAAAAAAAAAAAAAAATGCCTGTAGTCTTAAACTTAAATTTTAAGAATTCATGAGCCCATCATATTTAAATAAAAAATAAACATATATGTACATACATATGTATATATAAGTGTAAATACACAATTCATGCACATATCACATACATTTTATTTCCTAGTCTTCTTCACAATAACCTACCTAATAGCAATTAGCAACCCTAATATAACATTTCTTAATAAAAGTAACAACGGCTTCTTAGTGAAATAATTGATAATAAGGCTAAATATCTTGCCATACCAAGTAGCAGGATAACTATCAAATTCAGTGAGGCTCATGTCAAAAAAACTTGATGGCAAACCTTTTAAGAGACTCCTACTGACCAAAATATGGCATAATTTGAGCTTCAAAAAAGAGAATTTGCAATGACTGAAACCAATCAAAAGTATTTAAATCCATGAGTTTTTAATAGTACACATTTAAGGGACACCTGGGTAGGTCAGTCAGTTAAGCGTCTGACTTCAGCTCAGGTTATGAACTCCCAGTTCAGGCCCCACATTGGGCTCTGTGCTGACAGCTCAGAGCCTGGAGATTGCTTTGGATTCTGTGTCTCCCTCTGTGTCCCTTCCCTGCTCATGCTCTGTCTCTCTGTCTCTCTCTCTCAAAAATAAATAAAATATTAAAATTATTTTAAAAATAATACACATTAAAAAAACTAGTTGGATGGCTTTGTAGGATATGAAAGAACCAGTTCATTATTTTTAAAAGTGGTGGAAAAAATTTTTATCCTGCCATTAGTAACCAAATAGTAGACGAAGGAAAGCATCTCTTTATAAATAGATACAAAATAATAAGTGAAAATGAAATATAAAATTGGAATATACCCATATCCATTAATTCATGGGTATAGGTATCTATTAATCAATATAAGGAATACATCAGTATAAGAAAAAAAGGACAATCAAGACATTATATTCATCCTAGCAAAAGAACTGAACAACAATTATAGATTTCCCAATTATATAATTCAAGACTAATTATGGATTTCAGTTGAACCTTACTCTGATCAAGCCTCTAGGCTCACCTGCCATGGTCATGTAAGAGAGAGGACACAAGGAAAACTTACATTGGACACTGGACAGTAACAGAGCCTTAGTAAGTCACATTATTCTTTAGTTAGGAACTGAATTTCCTAGTCCTGTAAGTTTCTCCTCTAGCTAGAGGTAGCCATGTGAGTGAATTCTAATCAACAGAATATGAATGCATGCTCAGTGTTTGAAGATCCATTCACTTTATTTCTCTTCAACAGACTGGAACACAAAAGAGCCTCTAACACAGCTCTGAGTCTAAAGGAGAGGGCATATACTAAAGGATGACAGAGAAAAAAGATGGGTCGCTGAAAAAACAAATGGCATTTGATTCCATGAGAAAAAAAAAACCCAAAGAATAAATAAACATAAAGTATCACACCTATAAATACAGAGAACAAACTCATAGTTAACAGAGGAGAGGGGTGAATAGATGAAGGGGAGTGTGAGATACACACTTCCAGTTACAAAATTCACAGGGATAAAAGGCACAGCATATGTAATACAGTAAATGATATTGTATTAACCAGGTAATACAATATCATGTGTGGTGAACACAGCATACTGCATAAACTAAGATCTACACTTGACACTAATATAACATTGTGTGTCAACTATACTCAAATAAAAATAAAATAGAATTTAAAAAGGAAAGAAAAAAGTAAGATAACATGGCATAAATCTACCCTGAATATTTATACAGTTAACCTAAGGGTAAAACTGTAAGAAACAAACTTCTGTGTTCTCAAAATCATTGTATTTTTGTTGCCTTTATTAGAGCAGATTAGTCTTTAACTAATGCAATCATGAAAAAAAATTACATACATACCTATATACATCTTCGTATACTTATATGTGTATATGCATATGCATAACGAAAATAAGGCAGGAGGAAGAATTTAGATGTCAGAGGAGTAGGGAAACCCTAAGCTTGTTTCATCCCTCAAACACAGCTAGATAAATATCACATAATACTGAACACCCAAGAAATCCATCTGAGAACTGAGAGAGCAAAAATGCTCAATTAGAGGAAAAAAACAGCCATATTTTTTGGAGGAGTAGCAGGAGTAGTAGACGGTTGATACGGGGAGAAACGAGTTGTGGGTGTTGTGACGGGAGAAGGAGCCCTGATTGCCAAGAGAGAGGCAAAAGAGAAAGAGTGAAAGCACACATGGGGAACTGCACAAAAAAAACTTCCCCTAAACCACTGACTGAGGAAGGGAAAGAGCTGAATATTGCAAGTTTTTGTAAACAGGGGAGGACACAGTCTGAAGTATGGAGATCTGCACCATTGTCTGGGTTGTGCTTGGTGGGCTTAGTGGTGCTCCCATGGGGAAGCAGGGCAGAGACCAGGTAGAGGCAGCATGGTCTAGGGATCCCTGGGGTCACATAGGAAGTAGTTCACCTGCTTAGAGGGCATTTGGGAAAGGTGGCAAGGTCTCTCCAGGGACAAAAGACCCAGTGGGTGCCAGTGAACTGCCCATTCACTAAATAGGAACAGGGACTCTGGCTGAGGGCAGCAAGCCTTGGTGCTGGCTTTCTGATGTGCTTTACCAAAACCTCCCAACTGCTGTGCAATGGTGTAATCGATTTCTAGGAGAAGCTGGCACTGGCCACTGAGTAAGACCGTTCCCCCAGAGGATCAGTGCAGGTCTGCACCATGGATCTCTATTAAAATTTGGAGTTTTGAAACCTAGCCATGTGCCTGAGATAGAACACAGGAATGATGTGCTGCCTGGCAGGCAGACAGCTCAGATGCAGGCAGGGTGAAGGCAAGGATCTAGCAGAAGCCAGGGACACAAAACAGGTGATTATTTGCTCTTCTATAAGGGCTTCCTAAAGAGTGTCAGGCACAAGATCCCTGCTCTGAGGACGAAACAGTGGGACCACACCATTTTCACCATACCCATAAACACTAACCAAATTCAATGAGCAAGTAAGTGCCGTCAAAGTAGCAGCTGGAGCTCATTACACCAAATCTCCTACCCTGTGCTCTGCAGATGCATCTCCACCTGAGAATCAGCACAGTAGGCCCCACCCACAGCAGACCAGCACAAACCCCTTGCACATATGAAGTCTATTGATCACAGAGTACCGCAAAGCTTCAGCTCTAGGGGAAACAGGATCTAGCTACCTTTTGTTTTCCCCACCTTGGGATACAGAAGAAGCAAGTTTTTAATTTTTAAAAATTTTAATTCATGTTTATTTTATTTTACATATATAAATACATACACATATACAAATGCATACATATAAATGATCTAGATTTAACAAGATGAAAACACACTTAGGATCTAGCTTCCTTTTTTGTTTTTGTTTTTTACCTTGCTACATAACAAGACAGAGGAATTCATCCCAGAACAAAGAGGAGGAAGAAATCATGGCCAAGGATTTATTCAGTAGAGATATAAATTAAATGTCTGAACTCAAATTTAAAACAACAATTATGAGAATGCCACCTGGGCATAAAAAAGGATAAAAGACAATAGAGAATCCCTTACTGCAGTTACAAAAGAACTCAAAACTTATCATGCCAAAATTAAAAATGCTACATCAACATACAAACCTGAATGAATGTCAGGACAATGAGGACAGATGAAGCAGAGGAATGAATCAATGACAGATAAAACTATGAAAAACAATGAAGTTGAAAAGACCAGAGATAGAAACATATTGGATCACAAATGCAGGCATACAGAAATTAGCAACTCCTTAAATTGTAATAAGATTTGTATCATATGCGTCTCTGAAGATGAATAAAGACAAAAGGGGGCAGAGAGCTTATCTGAGCAAATATAATTGAGAATTTGCCTAATGGGGGGAAGGAAACAGACATCAAAATCCAAGAAGCACAGAACTACCACTAAATTCAACAAAAGCCAGCCATCACCAAGACATATTATAGTCAAATTCACAAAATCAACAGACAAGGAAAGAATCCTGAAAGCAGTAAGGGAAAAATAATTCCCTAACCTACAAGAGAAAATAGATCAGGTTTGCAGCAGATTTGTCCACAGAAACTTGGCAGACTAGAAGGGAGTAACAGGATATATTCAACATACTGTATGGAAAAAATATGCAGCCAAGAATCCTTTATTCAGAAAGACTGTCATTTAGAATAGAAGGAGAGATAAAGACTTTCCCAAACAAAAACTAAAGGAGTTCATGACTGCAAAACCTGATTTGTGAAGATGTGGAGAAGTGGGCACCCTCCTATACTGTTGGTGGGAATGTAAACTGGTGCAACCCCTCTGGAAAACAGTATGGAGGTTCCTCAAGAAATTAATAATAGAACTCCCCTATGACCCAGCAAGAGCACTGCTAGGAATTTACCCAAGGGATACAGGAGTGCTGATGCATAGGAGCACATGTACCCCAATGTTCATAGCAGCACTCTCAACAATAGCCAAAACATGAAAAGAGCCTAAGTGTTCATCAACTGATGAATAGATCAAGAAGATGTGGTATATTTATACAATGGAAGACTACATAGCAATGACAAAGAATGAAATCTGGCCATTTGTAGCAACGTGGATAGAACTCGAGGCAGTGAAGTAAGTCACGCAGAGAAGGACAGATACCATATGTTTGCTGATCTGCAAAAAATATTAAAGGGGACTCTGAGTGGGGGGAGGAGGGAGGCAAGCCAAAAGCAACAAAGACAATAAAGGACCAGGGAACATCACTAGAAGCACCAACTCTACAGGTAACACAAAGGCACTAAATTTATGTCTATGAATAATCACTCTGGGGGAGCGGGGAATGCCTGGGTGGTTCAGCCGAATAAGTGTCCGACTTTGGCTCAGGTTATGATCTTGCATGAGTTTGAGCCCCATGTCAGGCTCTGTGCTGACAGCTCAGAGCCTGGAGCCTGCTTCAGATTTTGTGTCTCCCCCTCTATCTGCCCCTCTCCAGTTTGTGCTCTCACTCTCTCTCTCTCAAAAAGAAAATAAAACATTTAAAAAAAATGGTCTAAGTGCTCCAATCAAAAGACAAAGGGCGTCAGAATGGTTAAAAAACAAATAAACAAACAAACAAACAAAGAAATAAGACCTATCTACATGATGCTTACAAGAGACTCACTTTAGATCTAAAGACACCTGCAGATTAGAAATGAAGGGATGGAAAACCATCTATCATGATAATGGACATCAAAAGAAAGCCAGAGGAGTCATGCTTATAACAGACAAACTAGATTTTGAAACAAATATTGTAACAAGAGATGAAGAAGAGCATTATATCATAATTATGGGGTCTATCCATCAATAAGATCTAACAATTATAAACAAATATGCCCTCAAATTGGAAACACCCAGTTACATTTATTAATCACAAACATAGAGGAACTCATTCCTAATAATACAGTAAGTGTAGGGGACTTTAATACCACACTTACTGCAGAGCACTTAAGAAAATCAATAAGGAATTAACGGCTTTGAATGACACACTGGACTGGATGGAAATAACAGATATATTTAAAAAATTTCATCCTAAAGCAGCAGAATACATATTCTTCTCCAGTGCACATGGAACATTCTTCAGAAAAGATCACATAGTGGGTCACAAATCAGACCTCAACAAGTACAAAAAGACTGAGATCATACCATGAGTATTTTCAGAGGATAACAATATGAAACTTGAAGTCAACTACAAGAAAAATTTTGGTAAGTCCTCAAATACACAGAGGTTAAAAAACACCAAACTAAAGAATGAATGGGTTAACCAGAAAATTAAAGAAGAAGCAAATGAAAATGAAAAAATGACAAGTTTTGACTTCTGAGATTCAGCAAAGGCAGTCTTAAGAAGGAAGTTTATTGCAATACAGGTCTACCTCAAAAAGCAAGAAAAATCTAAAATATACAACCTAACCTTATACCTAAAGGAGCTAGAAAAGGAACACCAGGTAAAGACTAAGGCAAGCTTAAGAAGGGAAATAATAAAGACTAGAACAGAAATACATGATATAGAAACAAAAAAGTACAGTTAGAACAGATCAATGAAACTAAGAGCTGGTTCATCAAAAGATTAACAAAACTGGTAAACCCTTAGCCAGACTTATCTAAAAGAAAACTGACTCAAATAAAATCATGAATTGAGGAGAGATAACAATCAATACCACAGAAATACAAATAATTTTAAGAGAATATTATGAAAAATATATGCCAAAAACTGGGCATCTGGAAAAAATGGACAAATTCCTAGTAACATACAAAGTACCAAAACTGAAACTGGAAGAAATAGATACTTTGAACAGACACATAACCAGGAAAGAAACTGAATCAGTAATCAAAAATCTCCCAACAAACAAATGTCCAGAGCCAGATGGCTTTCCAGAGGAATTCTATAAGACATTTAAAAAAAATTAATGCCAAGTCTTCTCAAATTGTTTCAAAAAATAGCAATGAATGGAAAAATTCCAAACTCCTTCTATAAGGCCAGCATTACCTTGATTCCAAAACCAGACAAAGCCCTGACTAAAAAGAATTATGGACCAATAGCTCTGATAAATGTGGATATATAATTTTTTCAACAAGATACTAGCAAATCGAATCCAAAAATACATTAAAAGAATTATTCACTATAACCAAGAGGGATTTATTCCTAGGCTGCAG
The DNA here is from genome assembly GCA_017311185.1 of Proteles cristata cristata. NCBI lineage: Eukaryota > Metazoa > Chordata > Mammalia > Carnivora > Hyaenidae > Proteles > Proteles cristata. Next base: position 343,775 of record JAESUZ010000007.1, on the reverse strand, counting down.
AGCTGGTTCAATATTCACAAATCAATTATGATACACCACATTAATAAAAGAAAGGAGAGGATACATATGATTCTCTCAATATATGCAGAAAAAACATTTCACAAAATACAGAATCCATTCTTTTTTTTTTTTTTAAGTTTATTTTGAGAGAGATAGCGTGTATGCGAGCAGAGGAGGGGCAGAGAGGGAAAGAGAGAATCCCAAGCAGGTTTCATACTGTCAGCACAGAGCCCTAAGCAGGGTTCAAACTCATGGAACCGTGAGATCATGGCCTGAGCCCAAATGAAGAGTCAGATGCTTAACTGACTGAGGCACCCAGGTGCCCCAATATAGCATCCACTCTTGAGAAAAACCCTCAAAAAAGTACAGATAGATGGAACATACCTCAACATCATAAAGACCACATACAAAGCAGCCACAGCTAATAATATCCTCAATGGCAAAAAAGTGAGAGATTTTCCTCTATGGCCAAGAACAAGACAGGGATGCCCACTCTCACCATTACTATTTAACATAGTACTGGAAGTCTTAGCCTCAGCAATCAGACAACAAAAAGAATTAAAAGGCATCCAAATCACCAAGGAAGAAGTCAAACGTTCACTATTTGCAGACAATGTAATATTCCCTCCATGTAGAAGACCCAAAAAAACACTACCAAAGAGTTGCTATAACTAATACATGAATTCAGCAAGGTGGAAATATAAAACCAATGTACAGAAACTTGTTGCATTTCTATACAATAATGAAGCAGCAGAAAGGGAAATCAGGGAATTGATCCCATTTACAACTGCACCAAAAACCATAAGATACCTAGGAATAAGCCTAACCACAAAGGAAAAAAATCTGTACTCTGAAAACTATAGGACACTTAGAAAAAGAATCTGAAGAGAACACAAAGAAATGGAAAAACATTCCATGCTCAAGGATTGGAAGAACACTGTTAAAATATCAATACTACCCAAGCAACCTACACATTTACTGCAATCCCTATCAAAATACCATCAGCAGTTTTCAAAGAGCGAGAACAAACAATTCTAAAATTAGTATGGAACCAAAAAAAAAAAAAAAAAAGGAAAGAAAAAACGCTGAATATCGAAAGGAATCCTGAAAAAGAAAACCAAAGCCTGAGACTTCACGATTTCAGTCTTCAATCTAGATTACAAAGCTGTAGCCATCAAGACAGTATGGTACTGGCACAAAAACAAACCCATAGATCAACAGAACAGAATAGAAAACCCAGAAATGCACATACAACTAAATGGTCAACTAATCTTAGACAAAGCAGGAAAAAATGTCCAATGGAAAAAAGAGTCTCTTCAACAAATGGTGTTGGGAAAATTGGAGGGTAACATGAATGAAACTGGACCACTCTCTTATGCTATATACAAAAATAAGTTCAAAAAGGATTGAAGAATAAATTTCTAAATGTGAGGTAAGAAACCGTCAAAATCCTGGAGAACACAGGCAGCAACCTCTTTGAGCTTGGCTGTTGCAACTTCTCACTAGATACGAGGCAAGGGAAACAAAAGCAAACATGAATTACTAGGATTTCATCAAGGAAAAACACAGCAAAGGGAACAATCAACAAAACTAAAAGGCAACCTACAGAATAGGAGAAGATAAGTGCAAACAACATATCTGATAAAGGGTTAATATCCAAAATCTATAAATTATAGAACTTATCAAACTCAATACCCAAAAAACAAATAACCCAGTTAAGAAATGGGTCGATGACATGAATAGGCACTTTTCCAAAGAAGACATACAAATGGCTAAAAGACACATGAAAAGATATTCAACATCTTTCATCATCCAGGAAATACAAATCAAAACCATGATGAGATACCGCCTCACATCTGTCAGAATGGCTAAAATTAACAACACAATAAACAGCAGGTGTCGATGAGGATGCTGATAAAGGGCAACCCTTTTGCACTGTTGGTGGGAATGCAAACTGGTACAGCCACTGTGGAAGATGGTATGGAGGTTCCTCAAAAAACTAAAAACAGAAATACCCTATGATCCAGCAATTAGGTATTTACCTATTAGGTATTTACCCAAAGGATACAAAAATACAGATTTGAAAGGACACACATACCCGGATACCTATACCAGCAATATCAACAAACTATGGAAAGAACCCTAATGTCCTTCGAATAATAGATAAAGAAGATGTGTGTGTGTGTGTGTGTGTGTACATATACACATACATATGTACATATGTATATACATATATTAGTCAACTATCAACAAGAATGAAATCTGGTCATATGCAACAAAATGGAATGAACTAGACTGTATTATGCTAAGTGAAATAAGTCAATCAGAGAAAGACAAATACCATACGACTTTTCTCATATGTGGAATTTAAGAAACAAAACAGATGAACATATGGGAAAGGGAAAAAAGAGGAAAAGAACCAATAAGATACTCTTTACAATAGAGAACAAATTGAGGGTTAATGGAGGGAGGTGGATGATGGGTGATGGGTATTAAGGAGGGCACTTGTTGGGATGGCACTGGGTGTTATATATAAGTGATCAGTCACTAAATTCTACCCCTGGAAACAATTTTACAATATATGTTAAGTAAGCAGAATTTAAATGAAAACTTGGAAAAAAAAAGAAGGCAAAATACTAAAATGTTCCTAGATAAATGTGATATATTTTTAATTTTCTCTTTTATAATAAACATGTATAATAAGCAGAAAGAAAGTCTTTTTAAAAATAGCTATCATGAAATGGTATCTGGAATTGATTTCAAAATAGTATTTGGGAGGGATTCACTATGAATTTCATTGTTACAGCTCAGTTATGAGTACATGGAGGTTCATCACACTATTCTGTCCATTACTTAAGTTTTAATTTCTCTGTAATAACCAGTTCAGAAAAGAGTCATCTTGTAAGGAAAAGTTATTTGTACACATGAATCTTTAAAACTCTATCTGGCTTGCCAAAAGAAGTAAATGAAATCATAATATGCATATCTCTGAAATATCTAAGAGCTAAACTTAAAATGTAATGAACAGATTTGCAGACTAATGTCTGCAGATTTGCTCACTAAAGTGTGCAGTGCAAGTTTGAAATCTGTTATAAGGACGGGAGATAATATCTTGCCAAAAAAAATAGAAATAATATGGAAGTGTTTTACTGAAAGAGGTAGTGATATATTTTACTGATCCAATCATATTCCTTACATGGCCCTCTTTCGCCTGAGGCTATGGGACAGGCCAAAAGTTAACTGGAAATTACAATATGATGCATAACCTGAGCCTCCTAAGAAAGAGTGCTGACCAAAAAGATCCAGGCTCTGCTTGCTGAGTCAGAGATGAAGGCTCTAATGCTCTTCATCCTAATTCCATAGCCCAATCTGTTGTGACAGGAAGTCCACTAGCAGGATTCATCCACTAGTTGGTACATTTTGAAATTAATCTTGCTGCTCAAGGTCCAGAATCCAGTATATCTGAGCAATTCTTGGGTACCTGAGTACACAGGCAGGCAGCACTTCCTCTCACTCCAATCTATCTTCAGCAGTAGTCCATTCCATAAAATTTGGTTCTTGTTTCTTTCCCTACTTACTGTTCTAGATTCCTGGTATGATTCGAGCCCTGCCCTGAACCCTAGAACCTGACCTTTTGGCTCTTATTCTTGATGACATCCTTTCTTAAAAGAAACTGGCCAGGATCAGAAAAATAGAGCAATCTCATTTCCTTTTACTTGAAAATATTACTGGCTTCAAATTATCTATAGCTCTGGCCATTTAAAAATGGAGCTTTTCAGATATCATTACCCCTGATATCAGTATTAAGTGTTCTACTTAATATTTAGTAATATTTAATAACATGCTCTGTTAAAAAAATAATAGAGATACTACTTCTGCAAAATTACCACAGAGAAATAGAGGAAAAAAAATATTTCTCTATAAATATATTCACTGAAGTGAGTTTTACAAGAGAATACCTGCAGTAGGGAATTGATTGGATAAATTATGGCACATGTATTAAGATGATACTACACAGATTTGATTAATTTTAAACAGTAGTAATGCTATTAAAAACATACACTGGATAGTGTTAAATGAAAGTTCAGGATTCCAATCTATGCAATGTAGTTTAAATATAAATAAGCTTGTAAATTTATATATTCATATACTAAGAACAGAAAATATGTTAACAGTAAACATTACTTTTTATCCAATTTTCTACATTAAAATTTTAATTACTGCAAAATTAATTCTAATATGGAAATGCAAAGAAAAACAAGCTTTTAAAGAAAAGACTTGATTTGTATAAGCTTATAGTTGTTGTAAGCTTATCAGTGCTGTGGAAGAATGAATATAACTGTGCAAAACTACCCTCATCTTTTTAATCTGCTACAGTTTTATTATGTCACAGGCACAAGAAAAATATACCCCTTAAGACACAGTATGTATTATTTACTTAGTCATTTTCTTTTTTTTTAATGTTTTATTTATTTCTGAGAGAGAGAGAGAGAGAGAGAGGGAGACAGCATGATCAGGGGAGGGTCTGAGAGAGAGAGGGAGATACAGAATCTGAAGCATGCTCCAGGTTCTGGGCTAGTTGTCAGCACAGAGTCGGATGCAGGACTTGAACCCATGAACCATGAGATCATGACCTGAGCTGAAGTCGGACGCTTAACCAACTGAGCCACCCAGGCGCCCCACTTAGTCATTTTCAAAATGCAAAGTACTCAGGACCAAAAATCACCCCAAAGGCCCCTGAATCTCCTTCCTTCCTAACAGAAAAAGTACAACTCCTAGTCTCATGGAATCCTGGCTCAATGCAAGTCCTACTCCCCTAACAAGTCAAAAATGAGTCTCAGCTGGCGATTTTGGCTATTTGATACTATTAATTCTACATAAACATTAATAGGAGACACTGTTTTTCCTTCAGGCATTAAAAAGCAGAGTGATGCAGTAGAAACAGCACTGAACTCTGAGCCAAAATATCTACAGCAAGATACATTCTACAACTCATGACTGAGAGACTTCTCTGGGCCTCAGTTTCCTCCCTAGTAAAATAAGCGGATTAGACAATAAATCCTAAAGTCTTCCCTTTTCTAATGATGTAACAAGCCCAAAAAGTAATCAGTAATGGTTAATTATACACACACACACGCACAAATTATAAGTCTAATTTTTAAGTCACAATTGTGATTTCTTATTTAAAAAACACTGCTACAATATGAAATATGAATGATGTACATAAGGAAACTAATACCTATACGGACATGATATCATCAAAGTTTCACCCTTCTTATTTTTTAAATTACCTTTTATGGACTTTCTACCATAATTTACTATATTAAACGAAATCATTCATATGGGATTTATTACCCTGGTGTTCTTTCAGACTTTTCCTAAAATTCTCATAGTTCCTCATTTTTTAACAGAGACATGAAAAAAATTAAGCTACAGACAGATTCATGATCTTTGGAAAAGAATATAAAAGTTCAAAAATACGATAGATAAGAAAACACAAGTGACACAATAAAGAATTTTATTAAACTGCCATTTTTAGAACTCAAGTTATACCTCAGAATAAACACATTTCATAAAATGTGATACATCAAAAGAAATAATCTGCTGCCCATTATTCTAAAATATTACAGACATGAGAATTTTTAAGGATGTTCTTTCTAGGATCAAAAGAATTTTAAATACAGCTCCTTTGGGGTAAAAATGGACTAAAGCTTCATTATAATAATACAAATGTATCTGTGTTTGAAAATCAAAAGTCTTCTTCATAGAAATCCAATCTCATGCTCAAGAAGCTTACTTATTTCTCTGCAACTCAAAGTTTGCTTTCAAAAGCAGTGTGGATGCCAAGTTACTAATCTAAATGTATAAGAAATGAATGTAAGGGTTTTCACATATTGTTTGGAAAAACATTTTTCTCTAAACCTCATCCTGTACTTCCTCAACTATGAATCTAAAATCCAATGACATCAGTCTATTCTAGAAACAAATAATGTTTTTTCTTAAATTCTTAAAAATATTATGAGGCATTCCATTCTTTTAAGCCTACATGGCAGAGCAACAAATAAGATCAATACGAAACATTTTACAACATTTTCTCACTACCTTTTACAAAAACTGTGGAAAGTGGAGGTTGGAGGGCTGGAACATGTTTCTGTTTTTCTGCATGATGATAAGGGTAGGAAAAGTGAGGGGTGAGGAGGATGTGGGGGAATGGAGAAATGAAGGAAGAAAAGAAGAAAAATTAGGAGAAAAAGAGAAGCAGATGAAAGAAGGGAAGAAATAAAAGCATACTCACCTAAAAACATGATATTTTTAGACAGCACTCTATCATATATTTTGAATACCACTCTCCACAGATATGTTAATATTGAAAACAATAAATTGTAATTAGGTCATTAACATTTACTTTATTAACATTTAATTCAATAGTTACTATCTGTTAAGGATTTATGCGAACTGCTTAAGTTAAAGAGGTACGATTCTCTGGGTGTCAAAGTTTTACCAAGAATAACACCAAAACAATCTGTAGTAAACTATTATTCCGAATGATATCGCTCCTCCACAAAACTGTTCAGCAGATTATCCTCCAAAATGAGTTCAGAGGAAAGATGATTTGTAATTAGTGATTTGTGAGATGGAATTTGCCATATCAAATTAAGTATCTGCAGATATTACCCAAACACTATTCACAAAGGAAAGTACCATATAAAGAACTAGTTCAGTTTTTAAAATGAGTGTGTTTAGAGATTCATGACACTCAGAGAGATAGCATATACTGAAGAGTTAGGCTCACTTGACATTTATCTGTGCTTCCCTGGTGCCTGCACTAATGAAAAGTGCAAAAGCAGGTGCTGAAAAAATGCTTAAAAAGACAAAAAGCTTGAGAATTCCATTACCTTTAAATAAAACTTTAAAAATTTGTCAAACAGTAAATTTAATAAAATCTTAAACGTAATGCCTTTCATCAAAACAATGTCTTTTCTGACACCGTCCATTTTGAAAAATTAAACATAAGACAATGACAACTTTTAAAACCTGATAGACAATTTTAATCAGACAAAAGATTCAACTCCGCCAAGGTCCCTTTCTACAGGTATAGGATACACTTCTATTTTTATCTACTATAGTCTAAGTATTACATTGTTTCAAGTGACAGATAAGAAAAATGAAGCTAATGAAATACTGTGAAACAGACACCATGGCCAAAGAGAAAAGGCCATCTTCTGATAGGATGACAGTCGACCATCTGTCCCCTGCCACTCAGTGACAATTACAAATACTCCATCAGTTTTCTTATAGGTGGAGATGATAAATGGGGTAAAGACTTGTTTTATAGATTCTGATGTTCTTTTCTGATCTAATTTGAGGTTTAACAAATGACTCAAAGGAAAGCACAGAGTTCAACAAGCTTATTAATTTATTATGCTGTGAAGCTAGAGAAAGGTTGAACTCAATACTGCAACAGGGAATGGTTCAGTTATATTGAACCAAGCTTTGTAGTGAAAGGTATTTTCTCAGAATTCTCAGACTTCAAATACAACATGTTAGATTACAATTAGGCTTCATCCTTTGAAGCCGTTTCAATAATGTCCCAGTTACAATATTACCAAAGATCACAAATAACATCACACTTTTGATAACAGATCTAAGTGAAAAGAATGCTCAGAGACAGAGCTCAAACTCCTCAGTTGTGAGTGGCTTTCACAGTCTTAGGTGACAAGAGCTTCAGAGAACCAGTAGCTTCACATCAAACTCAAGAGCACCAGGACACTGATTGTCTGTAAGTCTATTTAACTTTAAGTGTTTAAGAAAAAGACATGTGTAAAAATATAAATATGTTAAAAGAATAGAAAAAGATACACTACTCTAACACTAGATAAAAGAAAGCTGGAATGGACAATTAATATTTAGATCAGGCTGTAAAAAATATTACTAGGAATAAAGAAGGTAATTTCATATGAAAGGGGACAATTAATCAAGGGGACATAACAATCATTAGCATTTATGACCCTAATAATATAACTTGAAACAACATAAAGCAAAAATGGATTGAACTGCTAAGAGAAATAGAAAAATTCACAATTAAAATAAAAGGTTTCAATATCCCTTTCTCAAAAATTGGTAGAACAAAAGTAGGCAGGGATACAGTGAATGAGGAAACTTACTGAGGTGGTGGACATGTTCATGGTCTTGATCATGGTGATGGTTTCAAGGGTACAAAGGTACTAAAAGTTAGAGTAAACTTAAAATTAAGTGTGGTTTAATTTATGACAGTTGTGCCTCAAAGTTGTTTAAAAAACAGCAACAATTTTGGGGTGCCTGAGTGGCTTAGTCAGTTGTGCGTCCTGCTCTTGATTTCAGCTCAGGTCATGATCCCAGGGTTGTAGGATCAAGTCCCACACTGGACTCTGCGCTGAGTGAGAGGCTTGTTTAAGATTCTCTTTCTCTCTTTCTCTGCCCCTCTCCTCTGCTCACGTGCACTCTCTTTCTAAAAAATATGTCCATTTTTTTTAAAAAGGCAACAATTTTCTAACTTGTATGGACTGAGGCACTATAATAGTCAGCAGAAAAGAGTTAAGTCCAAAAGAGTATATATAGCATGGTACTTCTTTATAAACCAGGAAACAGCTAAAATAAAATTATGCTTTTTAGGAATAGACCTAGATGCAAACACAAAACTATCAGGAGGACAAAAGCAAAATGGAGAAGGGAGGGAAATGATATAAAGGGACATATCAGGCAGCACTATCCAAAATTAGGTTTGCAAAATTAAACCATACAAAAATAATATTCAAAGAGAGATACGAAATAGGAAAGAGGGATGCTTTACACTTTTAAAAGGTAAAATTCATCAGTAAGAGAAAAAATATGTAAATAGTTATAATCATGATGATAAAACACTGTGATTTATATATAATGATTTTTAAAACACAACTAGACATGCATAAATAATAATAATAATAGCATACTGGCAATCTTCCCACTTTTGAGAAAAGGATATTAGTAAGCACAAAATATAGGTAAGAAAATGAAAATATTTGTATAACAATGAGCAAATCTGATCTAATACATATTATATATACCCAAAGAGAGAGAAAATCTATTCTTAAAATTTTATAGTGTAGTAAGCTATAAAGAAAATCAATGAACTCCATAGTAGAACCTAGACAAACCTTACACTCTGATCAGAATGTAACAAAAGTTGAAATGAAAAACAAAGGATAGCACTCATGTTAGCACCACAGAGTTTAAAACTGAAGCAATGCCCAGAAGATTAGCCTGGTCCCTATACAAGATGGCAGTCAAATCCATGCATCACTTCAGACTTTTAAACGACACATATATATACTCATACTCATAAAACAAAAGGCACTGCCACCCTCTATAACGTTGGAAATACCTCTTTGTTTAAAAGAAAATAAAAACTGTAATTCAAAATTGTTTGAATTTATTAATTTTAAATTTTGTAATTTTAAAATACTTTTAAAACCAATTAATTTAGAAACAAAATAAGCCTACTAAGAAATGTTTAAGACTTAAATGGAGAAAATGAATGCTAAACTAAAGGACACCTAAACAAATGCAAGACATAAGTAGACAAATGTTGCTGGATGGAAAGAAAAAATATTTAAAAGATACCCACCTTTGCCAGTTTAATCTAGAATTCCATAGCAATCACAATCAAAATTCAAACCGAATTTTCTTAGTTTAACAATTAATTGGAGAGAATAATTATTAAGCCACAAATCTCTAGCCAGTGAAAATCTCTTTCACAAGCAAAAGAAGGAGAAATAAACAAAAACATAATTTCCTACCAGGAGATACTCAGGAGATACCTGAGTGGGGTATACACAGATAGCTGTTTTATTATTATTCTACAAATAATAGGAACAGCAAGCAACAAAAAAAAAAAAAAAAAAAAAAGGAAGAAAAAAGAAAAAATCCAGTATTTGGATTAAAGGCATCAAAGCCTGCTGCAATCAATTTAAAAAAAATAAAGTATTAAGCATGTAACTGGCAAAAATATCCAAGTTCACTATGATGGTCTTCTATGGTTGCAGATGTATCAATTTATCTAATTTAACTATAAACAAAAAATAATGAACAGAACACACAAGATTCCTGAGCAACATGGGCATGAACATAATTGCCATTGTTGTATTTCTTTAATTTTTTAAAAATGTTTATGCTTTTGTCAATGTTACCCACAAACAGGATTTACACATTGGTTCAAAGAAAGTAGTTTCCCACTGCTCTCCTTACTTCTCTCCCCAATCCAGGCACAATGGTTTCAGCAGACTAATTTAACCTTCTTGTCTATATTCCTGAATATATTTTTGCATTGCTACTTCTTCTTTTTCCAGTTTTAGGATTAGCTACTGGTTTCTCAGCATGCAACGTAAGGATTTAGCTCTATTCCCTGAACCTGGCCCACCACCCACACTTTATATCCTTTGTATCCCCTCCATCTTTCCAAATATGGAGGGACCTGGAAAGAAGTGTTATCTCATTATCTTGGTGGCAGAAATATGGGGTTTATTACACTCCTTTATGATGCCGAAATACTTTGTAATCTAAATCAAATTTTTGAGAGAGAGGACCAAATTGGGGGATTGAGAAAATTTTGTTTTGCAACTTTGTGATTTTCCTGACACAACAGATATGCTTTTAAAGACTGCCAGAGGAGTCAAACTGACAAACTATTACTTAAACTCAATAACTCTGATCAGGGGTCTGCTCCTCTATAAATATTTACTTTGGAACTAATATACTGGCCATTGAATTTCAGATAAGGAACTTAATAAAGTCCAAATTAAAATAAAAACATTTAGGGATGCCTGGGTAGCTCAGTCAGCTAAGCATCTGACTCTTGATTTCAACTCAGGTCATGATCTCACAGCTCCATGAGTTCAAGCCCCACATTGGGCTCTGTGCTGATGGCATGGAGACTGCTTGGGATTCTCTCTCTCCCTCTTTCTCTGCTCCTACCCTGCTGTACTTCACTCTCTCTCTCTCAAAAACAAAACAAAACAAAACAAAACAAAACACCTTTAAAATAAAAGCATTTATAATCAATTATTTAGTAAGGAAAATAAGAATTATCTAAATTAGGCAAATAAAATGCTAAACTCCTCAACTATCCTTGTCAGAGCAAGAGTGTTCCTGCTTATAAACTCGTATTAATAAATTCATTATTTCTGGTGCGCCTGGGTGGCTGAGTTGGCTGAGTGTCTGACTTTGGCTCAGGTCATGATGTCACAGTTCATGGGTTCAAACCCTGCATCGGGCTTTGCACTGACAGCTCAGAGCCTGGACCTGGCTTCAGATTCTGCGTGTGTCTCTCTCAGCTTCTCCCCGACTCATGCTCTGTCTCTCTCTGTTCTCAAAAATAAATAATTTTTAATGAATCCTTTATTTCCTTAATTGTTCCAACAAGAAATTGTCATATTTCAACATTATGCATGTATCAAATTTCTTGTGTGTGTGTGTGTGTGTTTTTATCTTTATTTATTTATTTATTTTTTACAAATAGTTTATTGTCAAATTAGTTTCCACATAACACTCAGTGCTCATCCCCACAAGTGTCCTCCTCCATGCCCATCCCCCCTCCCCCCTACATCCATCAGTCCTCACTTTTTGTCAGCATTCAAGAGTCTCTCATGGTTTGCCTCTCTCCCTTTCCCCCACCATTTCCGCCCTTCTTCTCCCCCTTGGTCCTCTGTTCAAGTTCCTCCTAATCCTCCTATACGTGCACACATATGATATTTGTCCTTCTCTGCCTGACTTATTTCGCTCAGCATAACACCCTCAAGGTCCATACATGTTGCTACACATGGCCAGATTTCATTGTTTCTCATTGCCATGTAGTATTCCATGGTACAGATAAACCACATCTTCTTGATCCATTCATCTGTTGATGGACACTTAGGCTCTTTCCATGTTTTAGCTATTGTGGAGAGTGCTGCTATGAACATTGGGGTACATGTGCTCCTATGCATCAGCATTTCTGTATCCCTTGGGTAAATTCCTAGCAGTGCTATTGCTGGGTCATAGGGGAGTTCTATTGTTAATTTTTTGAGGAACCTCCACACTGTTTTCCAGAGGGGCTGGCATGTATCAAATTTCTATATAAAAAAGTATATATTACAAAACTTTGAGTGAAGTAGAAGTAGCTTGGTTGTATAAAAATGCCTCACTACAATCTTGTTTCTGATCCTCTATCATCCAACTGAAAGAAAGCAGATGCAAAATAGTCATCACAATTGCTTTGGTCTCTCAACGTTGCCCATGGCATCAATTCTGCAATTTCTCACAAATGACACACAAGAGCCAGATGAGTATGTATCAGTCTGTAATATGTAGATGTATGAACATAGTCACTATTCTAGTCATCCCAAGCTACCATGATCTTTAATACGAGTTTAAGGAGTTTAAGGGTATATGTCTTTTAAAAAGTAATAATGTTTAGATATTTAATTAATTTTGTAAAGGAAATGTGTATCTCAGCTACAAACAACAGCCAATATGTTATAACTTAAACATTTAAAATATCAAGTTGGGACACTCCATTCTAATTCCCACATAAACATACAAAAAGGAAAAAAATAGTCTTAATTACTATAAGCAAACTGTAAAATTAGAGAACTACCATATTGTAAACAAAAAGCACATATTATGTTGAAGGGCTCATGCAGAGAAATACAGTTGAAATGGCTTTTCACATTTGTATAGCTAAGAGCCACAAAATAGAGTTTTATCAAACACTAGAGAGTTCAAGTTTCTAAACTGCAGGCATTTGTTACCTATTTGAAATTACATTTTTTTATTATTTTTAAATGTTTATTCATTTATTTTTGAGAGAGAGAGAGAGAGAGAGAGAGAGAGAGAGAGAATGTGAATGGGAAAGGAACAGGAAGAAAGACACAGAACCTGAAGCAGGCTACAAGCTGTCAGCATAGAACCCAAGGCGGGGCTCAAACTCACGAACTTTGAGATCATGACCTGAGCCAAAGTTGGATGCCCAACCAACAGAGCCTTGCAGGTACCCCTGAAACTGGATTTTAAAATAAATCAACTATGTTTCATAAGAAAAGGCTCATGGACCATAACTTCATGTAGTTGTAATTTACTAACCCAATGACACAGAATCCTGAAAAAAAAAACTGTAAGAAAACTATAGTTCTGATTAACGATCAATATCTCTAAAACTGAATGTTTATTAAAAGAAAACCAATACAGAAAAGAGACTGTGATTGTTAGCAGTAAAAATGCAATGGTCACATAACATCAGGAAAAAGTATTCAAAACAGGTGTTAATGAGGTAATATTCCAAAATGTGATGATCTATTTTAACTTTCTTAGCATATGGCATTTGCCCAGTTCAATTCTGCTAGAAAGGCAGTTAGAATTTGTTCTAAAAAAAATACAAGAAAAATACACTCTATAATAATAATCAACTTTAGATATATAATACAGATACATGCAGCAAAACAATGGGTTTATAAACCAAACTAATCACCTGAGATTTAATAAATTTATTTATCTTGCCCTTTAGCACACCAATAATGAAGCTAGGAGAATTCAAACTATAGTATTTATTACACAGTATGAAGAAAATTCCCTTTTCCAACCTTAAGGCTCAGATGCTTGGTCAGAATAAGGAGGAAGGAGTGGTTAAAGGACATTGTACCTTTTTCCAGCCAAAAAATTTTGAAGATAAAAGGGGGAAAATTTTTTAATGTGTATCCCAAGGGAGATAAAATGTTAGCTAAGTGAGAGTAATGCAAAAGTATAATTCTGATTCTCAAAAGAAAGTCTCTCCATCTATCCTTGTCACCAAATAGGTCCATTAATATGGCCATGTGAGGCAGTCAGGAAGAGGTCTGATATTTTAGCTTTCCCCAAATGCTCTTGGTTTTTATGTGCTGCGAATCCTGTGGTAGGGGCCAGTAAGCCTGTCAGGGCCAGAATGAAGGTTTGGCAAAGACTCAGAGATATGTGCGCAGAGAGGACTGAGGGTAACCTGATTGGGAAGAGGCTGATGCTCCACTGTAACACTGAGTGGAAAGAACAGATCAGAGTTCACCAGCCACTCTTCATGATTGGTGGCCCAGAGACTAAGTGAACAGGTAAAGAAGGGCCTCGCACTGGAAATTAGAAAGGAAAGAAGACATCAAGTAGAAAGACCTCACCTTTTCCTCTTAATATGGTGTCAGGTAAGCCATACTCTTCCTCCAATACACATAGATGCTATCTTAAGGAGATAAGCAAGTGGATAGGGGCTAAGGATTGTTATTCAAATGAGGCAAGGTACAAACTAGAGAGACTGTTTCAATTATTAGATCAAACTAAGTTTAAAACAACTAGTTCAAATTTCTTCCTTAAATTAATGAAGAAGACTAAATCAGCACAGATAAATAGCTACATGCTCTCTGTATGCCCTAGTTCCAATGTGAGTGAATTTGCCACCATAAGAATTCCAAAAGTTAGAAGAATTATATGTTAACAATCAGCTATATATGTGTGTTATATACTGAATATATACACGTTCTCTCTCACAACACATTCTCTCTCACACACATATACATATACCCACACACACCACAAAAGTTTTCCTATTCTTGGGGCGCCTGGGTGGCTTAGTCGGTTAAGCGTCCGACTTTCGCTTGGGTCATGATCTCGCGGTTCGTGGGTTCGAGTCCCGCGTCGGGCTCTGTGCTGACCGCCAGCTCAGAGCCTGGAGCCTGTTTCAGTCTGTGACTCCCTCTCTCTCTGACCCTCCCCTGCTCACACTGTCTCTGTCTCTCCTAGAATAAAAAAAAAAAAAAAGTTTTCCTATTCTATTAAAGAGAAAATAAAGGGAATGGAAGTTATATCCTACAAGAGGGGGCAAGGCATTTTTAGATAATTTCTCAAATTAACTTAAAGTGTACCCAACTGAGGTACTGGGGGGAAAAATAAAGATTTACTCTAAATGAGTTCTGGTTTGTCCATCTGACTTGATTTTCTATTGAAAAGCAGACAAAATGCTTTCCTAACATCATTATAAAAAGACAACAAATACTTCTGGCTTCTATAAACAAAGGTAAGCAAGGCAAGGAAATTAATCAATCTATTAGGAATTATCTATTATATTCTGGACTGTCATCAATTCTCGGAGATATCTAGAAGACTTCTTTCATCTCAACACCAGCACATTCCGGTGAAAGAAATCAGCTTACATTTCATTAAGTACAGTAAATCTTTATGTTTTTGCTAGCTTAAAATATCATTTTTTCTTTCACTCACCTAAATTGCATAATTTTTCCAAGTTGAAATACTAATTTGGGATTCATAAAATCACATTTGGTTGTAAATATCCAATAAATTAAAGTTAAGATATTTCATGAAAGTCCTTTTTATACATCCATGTATCAAATGAAAATAAAATTTATTTACGTACACAGATTAACAACGGACCTTGTATACTTTATGTGCTTTTAAATCCAAGGAGTCTCACAAACAGAAATATATGGATTTAAAAAAAAAAACAAAAACCCTTTTTAACTTCATTCTCTATATAAGGCTGGATGTACTTCAACATTCACAATAATCACTCTTATCTTCTTTAGATATTAGTGTGAAAAGAGGATGACACAGAAATCAGAGGTTTAATTAAAACTTATACTTCATTATTTCTCTAGCAAATATAAAAAATTAAATTTGGGGATGTATTTAAACTAGCACCCATTTGTTTTCACCTTCAAAAATTAGCTACTTTTAACACGTAGATTTTAAGACAATGAAAGAGAAAAAAAAATCAAACATATAACAGCTCTTTTTGTGAAGTTTCAAAAAACTAGAAAAATTTCCCAAATTACAATAAAAACACAAAACATTATACCTTTCTTGCCAGACAGCTACCTATTATGTTTAACAGGCTTAAAACAAAACGTGTCAAAGATCAAGAGTAAGTTATCTGATATGTCAAGTGCATAAGGTCAAAGGTACAATTTTATTAGGTCAGAGGTGGTATAAATAAAATCTTACATGTCAAAGAAGAAGGGTCACAGACAAGGTATATATAACATAAAGACATCACAGATGACAAGTAATAACTTTAAGTAGAACAAGTATGTTTACTATAGATACCTCCACTGATTAGAAATGAAACTTCCATGTGAGTAAATATAAAATTGCCTTATTATATCACATAACTCATATGCTGTATCATATACTTATTTTTAGGAAGAAAGGGCTATAACCCAGAATAACTACATGAATTAAGTGAGAACTTAAGGAAAATTTAATTCCTCTCAACTGAAATAGTATGCAAAATGAACACATCAACCAAATCTCAAATCACAACGCTAAACATCAGGCTATGCTATTATAGCTACAAAAGTCAGATAATACTGCACATTTTTCTTTCAAATTGCATGAACTATTCTTTCTTTCCCAACTTTTCTCACTGAGTAATAAGACATAAAATTTAAATTTCAGTTTACATAACAGCAATACTCCAGAAAATGTTTAAATAATCTGTTGTAAATTAAATAATATAGTTTTTTAATTAAGAGAATTTAATTACAAATAATTTTTATAAATGGAAAATTTTTCATTTGTAATAGAATAATTAAATTATAATTAAAGAAAGCAATTTAAAAATTTTTTTTTTTTTTTACAAATAGTTTATTGTCAAATTAGTTTCCACATAACACCCAGTGCTCATCCCCACAAGTGCCCTCCTCCATGCCCACCCCTCCTCCCCCTCACATCCACCAGTCCTCAGTTTTTGTCAGCATTCAAGAGTCTCTCAATTTTAACATTTTTTTTGAAGTGGCACACATATACACATGACTCTGGTTCTAAACAGCAAACTTAAAAGAGTGAATGTGGTAAATTATATGAATGATTCAAGTAAAATATAAAAATCCCTACTATTCACTCTTAAAATATTCATACAATTTAAGCAAAAGACAAAAAAATTATTTGAGGTAAACTAAATAGATGATTAATTACATGTTTTATTAAAGGTAGCTAAAGCCATTCTATATAACCTTTTAGTTCAACTCAGCTCAATGAGCTTTTATTAAATACCTTACCATGTGTCAAGCATTATGTCGAAAAATGTATATATAAGAATTAAACATTAGGAGATTTCCAATTCCAGCTACAGTGAACTGGCTTATTCTGGACTATCTCCTAACTCAAAATGTTAAACAAAATATACCAATTATCAATTTGAAGACATTGAAGAATGGCCAACAGAGCCAGGACTTGAGAGACTGTGATCCCTAACAGAAACGAAGCATATGAGGTAAGCTCCACATTTACTCTGGATTTTTCCTTGAAGGGTTTGTACCAATTTTTGTCATTGAGAACACTGTAAGCTAAAAGTAGCAGCCTTACTGAGCTGAAGAGACAGAGTTTGGTTTAGAGCCAAAGCCACTGGAGCTTGAAGGGGAATATCCTCAAAAGGCAAAGTAAGCCCAAAAAACTATGTGGAATTTCCCTTCAGACACTGGTCATATCCAGAAACTCAGGAGAAAACAGTAGCTATGGTCCTCCCACCTAGGTAAGATTTATTGATTTATTAAGAACCAATCACATAATTACCCCCACTTCCTGACAGCATTCAATTCAGACCAAAGCTCCAAATCCTTGAACTCTCCCCTCCCCAACCAAATCACCTAGCACAAGCCCAAATCCTATAATAAGCCATTTCTAACACCCTATTGAGAAGCTCCATAATTCCCCATAGTATACATTTTCCATTCTTTTATTAGATTAATAAACCCCAACTTACTCAACTACAAATATGTTCTTGATGGTCTTTGTCTGGAGGGCATTGATTAAAAGCGAAGAAAAAGAAATAACTACAGCTTCACATAAACATTTAAGATCAATCTCAGAGTTAGGGATAAGGGAAGGTAGCCAGACAGACGTATATACTGTGTGATAACATTTAAATAAAGTTCCTGAACAGGGACAACTAACTGATGGTGCAGACAAGTTACCTTTTGGGGACATGTCTGGGATGGAGCATGAGGGAACCTTCTGGGGCATAAGAAATGATCTGTATCTTGATGTGAGTGAAACATAAGTAAAAATCAAGCTGTATACTTGAGATTTGTGTACTCTATTAATATAGGTTACACTGGGGAAAAAAGGAGTTAAACTCACACACGCATGTATACACATTTACTGCTCTCATTAGAACCATAATAACTTTTCCTGGGCATCGTAAGAGATTTGTCACAAACATGAATGTCTCATCTTTGGGTAGCTTTAGAAATTTGCTATTGCAAATAGAACCAACAAATTCATAGACTAGTGATGTCCTCCATATCTAGATAACAGTTTAATGTAAAATATTTATTAAAATATTCATACAAATCTAAATTCCACTGTAAACAATCATTGGTAAATAATACATTTCCAAAAATTTCTAAATACTGTACTATATAAAATTATTAATTTATATGACATTTATATTGTTAATTATTTTCTAAGAAATGCAGGGCATCATTAAATAATTCTTTTGTATATTATTGAAATATCAAAATACTATGACTTTTTTACACTAAAATTATTATTATTTCTTGTTTCTTATTAAACTAAAATGTATACCAAATTTTAGTAAATATAGTGTCAAAGTAAGCACTAAAATGAATACTAAATGATACATTTGTATATAGTTTAGTAGTTATTAAATGTTAAATATAGTTTTAAATAATCACAAATGAACATGGAATTCTTTATAATAAAATAGGACACACTAAGTATTCAATAAATATGTGGAAATGAACAACAAACAGTAAAGCTTACCACTTCTTCATCTGAAAGTTCACGCCCTTGAATGCTGCTATTTTCTCTTACAGCTTGCTGGTGTTTTTTTCCTTTAATGTGGCTAAAAAGATATACCTCTGAGGAGATCTAAAAGTATAAAATCAAAACAACTGTAATAAACATATAATTATATCCAATTATAAGAATTACATATTCAAGCCATTATATTATATGTATGTTGATATCATGCTAGCCTTTACATACTAGCTAAAAATATTTTATTTAAAACACAATTCGGAGAATCCTCTGGAAGATACATGATCCAAAAAAAATATACCATTGTAACCAACTTTAACAGTGTATCATTTCTTCTAAGTATCGAGTTCAAATTTCAGGACTGAAAATGTTCTTTTCTTTTTTGGTCCCAGTACCCAGAAATATTGCTTGGGCTATCAATTAAGCAGGTATATATCCATTTTAACAGGAATTGCATACTTTGGCACTTTGCACTGGTACTCTTAAATGCTGATGCTATTTTTATACTACTTACTTAGCATTGAAAATCATGAGAGAAATCCATGGTACTCACCAGATGCCTTCATATGAATTTTAAAAGACTAGGAGAATATATTTCCATAGTTTAACAAACTTAAGTAATAAATTATATCATCACAATATTAATATGGCAACCTACCAGGACATTGCAAAGGGAACACTGCTTCTTTCTTTCATAAGGGGTCAGTTTGGGGGCATAATCAGTATTTGCATGCCGCCCACTGCTTAACTCAGCAGCTTTTTCTTTTCTCTGTTCAATCTGTTCCATGTGCCTTCGAATGCTTTCATCATGCTGTGAATGAAGTCAAAGTGTGAGAATATAAAAATGATATAAATTATACTGAGAACTTAAAAAATAGTATTTCCATTAAAGTTTCTACAATAATAGAAGAGATATCTTCATTCAATGTTGACGTGAACACTAAGAATAAGAATTTACATAGACCCCTTTAATATCTCCTACATGTACAATAACGTCTCTTAGAGTGTGCTTCTTGGAACAACACCACACAATATTATAAGTGCTTTGTGGCAAAGGTTCTATCAGCAAATAAATTTGGAAAATGCCAAATTAAACCAAATAAAATATTGAACTATACGGATCCTCTAGTATGTCTCTGTGCACTACGACTCAATAAACCTAGCTTATACTAAAAAACATTTTACACACTTAATTGACAACAACACACTTTTGAGAAGCCCTTCTGGGAACACACTTTAGGAAATGCTGACCCATATGTAAAGACCACGCTTATCCTCATAGCAGACAAACCCCATCATGATGCAGACTTCTACCACACCAACTTCCCACCACCATTTCTGGTCGTTCCACACCTCTAGTGGCTTCCCCCCCAAAACAAAAGAACAACCAAGCTGAAAACACAATTACAGACTTCTGACTTAATGCTCACTTTTTCATATGACTGGAAATACCATCCCACCCACCTACCTATTCTTCTACCTATTCAGGATTCAGCTCAGGAGTTATTCTCTAAATTTTTTCCCCAACTTCTGAAACCCTTCATATTAGACCAAGTATCCTCATCTGTGCTTCCATAGCACTCTATGCAAGCACATGCATCCATATGGAAATTATCTGTTTAGCAACTGATTCTTATACTACATTAAGAGTTTCTTGAAATTTAGAGTCATGCCTTACTCATCTCTTTAACCCCCTGAGTACTACAAGGCTCAATAAATTTTTGCTGCATTAAATGTCAGTGAATGATAAAGTCCTATGACTACACAACTGATAAAATATGGCCCTCTACCTTATGGATGGTACTATCTCTGTGAAGAGACAATGTATAAGTAATCATTACACTATGTCAAATATACTGCCAGAAACGGTATTACTAATGGAAAATATTTTCTAGAAAATAGTAGTTTATCATAATTTCCCAGGTGATAATCGCACAATTCATAAGTACTGAAATCAGGTGAAACTAATTATCCTAATCACTTTTTGTTTGTAAATAAATAAAAATATAACTATCAGAAACCAAAGAGTAATACCTTCAAGTCACTAACAGTTTGGTTAGTAAAAACAAGAAATACTAAAATTCCTTTAGTTATTCTCATCATTTTAGTGTATTAAAATAATTTAGATTTCAGACTGTTGGGTTATAAGTGATCATAACCAAATCACAGAAGTCTTATTATCCAAGTATTAAGAATATAAACTAAAATTTTTATACAGTTCCTGAAATTAAAAAATTTAATCTCATGTGTCATTGAAATCTCTAGATTTTCAAACTGAAATATATAATATCCTTACCTTGAGCTGAATTTTTTTTTGTAGCTCTTCCATTGCTTCTTGTTGAGCAGCTGTGAGTGCAGCCAATCGCTCCTCCCTATCTCTGTAAGGAGAGAGTAAAAATAATAAACTCAACTGCTTGGAGTAACAAACTTCACAAGGTTAAAAAATATGATTAGGACACATATGCTTATATATTCTACAGGGTTATTATTTTTTAAATTATTCTTTTCTAAGTGCCTAAGTGCTCAATAAATGTTTAAGAAGCAATACAAGTTTTTAGTTATAAAAATAGGCTTCTGGGGGCACCTGGGTGGCTCAGTTGGCTAAGCATCCGACTCAGGTCAGGTCATAATCTTATGGTCACTAGTTCCAGTCCACACTGGGCTCTCTGCCTTCAGCATAGAGCCTGCTTCAAATCCTCTGTCTCCCTTTCTCTCTGCCCCTCCCCTGCCAGCGCTCTCTCCCTCTCAAATTGAAATAAACATTAAAAAGAAATTTAAAAATAATAGATTTCTGGACCCAGACCCAGGTATGGGTTTAAATACCAACTACCTCTGAAACTCCGATTTAAACATGGCATGTTGAGGGAACCCGGCTTGCGTGCAACTGCGGTGAGTGATAAACCTGCGAGCTGTGGCGAGCTGCCACAAGTCCAAGGGAAAGGAAAGAGAAGCTGAGATTGCTCACAGAACCGTCCCTGGAGAAGAGAAAAACCTCCGCTGAGAAAGAGAGTGTTTTTTAGCTCTGGCTGCGGTGCTGACTTTGAACTAGGTGTCCCCTGTCCCAGAAGGCGCCAGAAAAAAACACTGCAGCACTCTAGACACCATCCCTGGCATCACGGATCCAGTGGACCTGAAGTAGCTACATTCTCAAACACACTTGGATTGTATCGCTGCTTGACCCTGGAGAATCTGAGGCTGTGACACTTCCCCAACCCACCACTCGACCCCCCGCAGCAGGGAAGCAGGACCTGCAGGACTCTTTAGGGCGGTATAAACAAAGCCCACAGACTGGGACCTGGAAACGAAGCAGGGCGTGGGGCATATAACCCAGCCCACCTTGGCTAAGTCCACAGCACAGGGAGACTGGACCCAAAAAAGTGATTTGCAACACTTGGTTGAGAAGGGACTGGGGCGACGCCATTCTTCTCTCCACAACCACCAAGGTGGGGCCTCAGGGAGCAGCCAGCAGAAACAGTGGAGGCCAGACCTGCCTGTACCAAACCACGCCCATCCCCTCCAGAGAGCTGTTTTGCTGTTATTGTTTTAAAAATTTTTAATGTTTATTTATCCTTGAGAGAGTGAGAGAGACAGAGGGTGAGCAGGGAAGGAGCAGAGTAAGAGAGGGACACAAAATCAGAAGCAGGCTACAGGCACAGAGCCCGAAGTGGAGCTCGAACCCACGAACCCTATGATCATGACCTGAGCCAAAATCGGACGCTTAACCGACTGAGCCACACAGGTGCCCCTGTTGTTGTTTTTACCTTAGCCTGGGTTCGCGTGTTTATTGGTTTTGTCTGTGCTTTTGTGTACCTTTGTTCTCTCTGTGGTTGTTTTCTTTTTCGAGGGCTGTCTCAAGAAACAAGACAAACTACACATGGTAGAGGGTCCCAAATACCAGAACGAGTAGAGAAACAAAATAACCAAATGCTCAACAAGAAAAACCAAGAGACACCATTCAAAGAACACTTCCTGAACACTCAGGCCCTGAACAGTCAAAGAGCCCTCTCGAATGCAGTAGAATTCACAAGGGCAGAGTGTACAACAAGCTTTTAAAATTAACAAGAGATAGAAAGCTAACCAAAATGACGAAACGGAAGAACTCTCCTCCAAAGTAATTCCAGGAAGAAATGACAGCTAAAGAACTGCTCAAAACGGATATAAGCAACATAACTGAACAAGATTTTAGAATAATAATCATAAAATTAATTGCTGGGTTTGAAAACAGCATGGAGGACATCAGAGAAACTATAGCTACAAAGACTATGGAGCTTAAAAATAGTTATGATGAATTAAAAATGTGAGAAATTAGATACATAATAAACTGGAGGTGTCCAATGCACAGACTGAAGAGGTAGAAAGAAGAATAAGTGATTTAGAAGACACAATTATAGAAAAAGAAGAAACTGAGAAAAAGAGAGATAAACTGATTCAGCAACATGAAAGAAGAGTTTGAGACCTCAGCCATATAATCAAATGGAACAATACCCGTTTCATAGTAATTCCAGAAGAGGAAGAGAGAGGAAAGGTGCTGAAGGAGTCCTCAAACAAATTACAGCAAAGAATTTCCCCAACCTGGGGAGGGAAGTAGATGCTGAAATTCTAGAGGCACAGAGAACTCCCCTCAGACATAACTTGAATCGATCTTCTGCATGACATATCATAGTGAAGCTGGCAAAATATAAGGACAAAGAGAGAATTCTGAAAGCAGCTATGGAGGAAAGGGCCCTAACATACAAAGGGAAAGCTATCAGAGTGGTGACAGACCTATCTACTGAAACTTGGCAGGCCAGAAAGGAATGGCAGGAGATCTTCAACGTGATGAACAGAAAAAATATGCAGCCAAGAATCCTCTATCCAGCAAGTGTGTCATTCAGAATAGAAGGAGAGATAAAAGTCTTGCCAAATAAATAAAAATTGAAAGAATTTGTCACCACTAAACCAGCCCTACAAGAAATCCTGAGGGGGACTCTCTGAGGGAAATGATGCAAGGAACACAAGACGCTAGAGACACCACTACAAGCATGAATCCCACAAAGAACACAATGACTCTAAACCCGTATATTTCAATAATAACACTGAATGCAAATAGGCTGAATGCTCCAATCAAAAACATAGGGTAGCAGAATGGAAAACAAACAAACAAACAAACCATCTATTTGCTGTCTACAAGAAACGCATTTTAGACAGGAATATACCTTCAGATTAAAATTAAGGGGATGGAGAATTATATATCATGGAAGTCAAAAGAAAGCTGGAGTAGCTATACTTATATCAGACAAACTCGACTTTAAAGACAATAACAAGGGATGAAGAAGGACATAATAGAATAATTACAGGGTCTGTCCATCAGGAAGAACAATTATAAATGTCTCCACACCAAATATGGAAACACCTAAATATTTAAAACAATAAATCACAAACAATCAATCTTATAGATAAGAATGTGCTAATACCAGGGGACTTTAATACTCTGCTTACAGCAATGGATAGATCAACTAGACAGAATATCACTAAAGAAACAATGGACTTGAATGACACATTGGACCAGATGGATCTGACAGATATATTTAGAAGTCTACATCCTGAGGCCATGAAATTCACTTTCTTCTCAAGTGCGCATGGCACATTCTCCAAGATAGATCACACACTGGGACATAAAGCAGCCCTCAATAAATACAAAAGAATTGAGATCATACCATGCACACTTTCAGACCCCAATGCTATGAAACTTGAGATCAATCACAGGAAGAAGTCTGGAAAACCTCCAAACACATGGAGGTTAAAGAACACCCTAATAAAGAACGAATGGGCTAATCAGGCAATTAGAGACGAAATTAAAAAACAGATGGAAACAAATGAAAATGAAAATGCAACAATCCAAAATCTGTGGGATGCGGCAAAGGCAGTCCTAAGAGGAAAGTACATTGCACTCCAGGCCTATTTCAAGAAATTAGAAAAAGCACAAGTGCAGAATCTAAGAGCTCACCTAAAGGAACTAGAGGGAGAGCAACAAGAGCACCCCAAACCCAGAAGAAGAAGAGAAACAGTAAAAAATCAGGGCAGAAATAAACAACATAAAAACCAAAGAAACAGTTGAACAGATCAATGAAACCAAGAGTGGGGTTTTTGAAAAAATAAAATTGACAAAGCTCTAGCCAGGTTTCTCAAAAAGAAAAGACAGAACACTCAAACAGACAAAATCATGAATGAAACTGGACTTATTACAACCAATGCCTCAGAAATACAAGCAATTATCAGGGAATACTATGAAAATTATATGCCAACAAACTGGACAACTTAGAAGAAATGGACAAATTCCTAAACACACTCTCACTACCAAAATTCACACGGGAAGAGATAGAAAATCTGAACAGATCCAAAACTAGTAAAGAAATCGAATCAGTTATCAAAAATCTCCCAACAAATAAGAGCCCTGGACCTGATGGCTTCCCTTGGGAATTCTACCAGACATTTAAAACAGAATTAATACGCATTCTTCTCAAGCTACTCCAAAAGATAGAAATTAAAGGAAAACTTCCAGATGCATTTAATGAAGCCAGCATCACTTTGATTCCCAAGCCACACAGAGACTAGCAAAAAAGGAGAACTACAGGCCAATATCCTTGATGAATACGGATGCAAAAATTCTCAACAAGATCCTTGCAAATCGAATTCAACAGCACATAAAAAGAATTATCCACCAAGATCAAGTGGGATTCATTCCTGGGTTACAGGGCTGGTTCAATATTTGCAAATCAATCAATGTGATACATCACATCAACAAAAGAAAAGATAAAAAACAGATGATCCTGTCAACAGATGCAGTAAAAGCATTTGACAAAAATACAGCATCCCTTCTTAATAAAGACCCTCGAGAAAGTCGGGATAGAAAGAACTTATTTAAACATTATAAAAGGCATCTATGAGAAGGCCTCAGCTAACATCATGCTCAATGGGGAAAAACTAAGAGTCTAAAATCAGGAACACGAAAGGGATGTCCACTCTCTCCACTGTTGTTTAACAGAGTGCTGGAATTCCTAGTATCAGCCATCAGACAACAAAAGGAAATAAAAGGCATCAGAACTGGCAAAGAAGAAGTCAAACTCTCAGTTTTCACAGACTACTTGATACTCTACATAGAATACCTGGCAGACTTGACCAAAAGCCGAATAGAGCTGATCCACGAATACAGCAAAGTTGCAGGATACAAAATCAATGTAGAGAAATTGGTTACATTTTTATACACCAACAGTGAAGCAACAGAAAGAGAAATCAAGAAAATGATCCCATTCACAACTGCACAAAAAAACATAAAATACCTAGGAATAAACCTAACCCTAGATAGAAGAGATCTGTATGATGAAAACTATAGAAAACTTATGAAGGAAATTGAAGAAGACACAAAGAAATGGAAATACATTCCATGCTCATGGATTGGAAGAATAAATATAGTTAAAATGTCATTACTACCCAAAGCAATCTACACATTCAATGCAATCTCAACCAAAACTGCACCAGCATTCGTCTCAAAACTAGAACAAACTATCCTAAAATTTGTACGGAACCACAAAAGACCCTGAATAGCCAAAGTAGTATTGGAGAAGAATCCCAAAACGGGAGGCATCACGATGTCAGACTTTAGCCTCTACTACAAAGCTGTCATCATCAAGACAGTATGGTATTGGCAAAAAAACAGACACAAGACCAATGGAATAGAACAGAAACCTCAGATCTGGACCCAAAAGTATACAGCCAACTAATCTTTGACAATGCAGGAAAGAGTATCCATAGGAAAAAAGACAGCCTCTTTAACAGATGGTGCTGGGAGAACTGGACAGCAACATGGCAGAGGAATGAAACTAGATCATTTTCTCACACCATACACAAAAATAAACTCAAAATGGATAAAGGACCTGAATGGGAGACAGGAAACCATCAAAACCCTAGAGGAGAAAGCCGGAAACAACCTCCTTAACCTCCACCGCAGCAATTTCTTACTTGACACATCCCCAAAAGCAAGGGAATCAAGAGCAAAAAGGAACTATTGGGACCTCATCAAGATTAAAAGCTTCTGCATGGAAAATGAAACAATCCATAAAACTAATAGGCAACTGGTGGAATGGGAAGACAGTTGCCAATGACATATCAGATAAACGGCTAGTATCCAAAATCTATAAGGAACTCACTGAACTCCACACCCAAAAAACAATCCAGTGAAGAAATGGGCAGAAGATATGAACAGACACTTCTCCAAAGAGGACATCCAGATGGCCAACAGACACATGAAACAATGCTCAGCACCCCTCCTCATCAGGGAAATACAAATCAAAACCACACTGAGATACCACCTCACGCCAGTCAGAGTGGCTAAAATGAGCAAATCAGAGGACTCTAGATGCTGGCGAGGATGTGGAGAAACGGGCACCCTCCTACATTGTTGGTGGGAATGTAAACTGGTGCAGCCCCTCTGGAAAACAGTGTGGAGGTTCCTCAAAAAATTAACAACAGAACTCCCCTATGACCCAGCAATAGCACTGCTAGGAATTTACCCAAGGGATACAGGAGTGCTGATGCATAGGAGCACATGTACCCCAATGTTCATAGCAGCACTCTCCACAATAGCTAAAACATGGAAAGAGCCTAAGCGTCCATCAACGGACAAATAGATCAAGAAGATGTGGTTTATCTATACAATGGAATGCTACATGGCAATGAGAAAGAATGAAATCTGGCCATGTGTAGCAACGTGGATGGAACTTGAGGGTGTTAAGCTGAGCGAAATAAGTCAGGCAGAGAAGGACAGATACCATATGTTTTCACTTATAGGTGTTTTAGGAGAAACTTAATGGAGGACCATGGGGGAGGAGAAGGGGAAAAATAATTGGGGGGAGGGAGGCAAACCATGAGAGGCTCTTGAATGCTGAGAACACACTGAGGGCAGATTGGGTGGGGGGGAGGGGAGGAGGGTGATGGGTATGGAGGAGGGCACTTGTGGGGATGAGCAATGGGTGTTATATGGAAACTAACTTGACAATAAACTATTTAAAAAAATAAACATGGCATGTTGAGAGGGAGGAGTTAAAGTGGCAACACGCAGGGAGACCATAAGCTTGTCTTGTGGTTTTGATTTGTATTTCCCTGATGAGGAGCGGTGCTGAGCATCGTTTCAAGTGTCTGTTGGCTTGTCTTGTTCCTCAAACAGAGCTAGACAGAAACTCACAATGATTTGATAAAAATAATTCTGCACACCCAAGAAATCTACCAGAGGTCTAAGAAAACAAAAACTGCATGTCTACAATTGGAAAAGTGACTACCTTTTAGAAGGCAGGAGGTGCAAAGAGTTGTCTTGGGAAAGACATAGCTATGGGTACAGCAGCGGGGAGGGAGCCTGCTTATGGAGGCTACTACAAAGTATTATAAACAATGGGGTGCAAAATCTGAAATTTTAGAAGTCTGCTACGCTGGAGGATGTGCCTGGCTTAAAGGTGCTCAAGAAGCAAAGCAGGGAGGAAACCCAGGAGCGACAGCACGGTCTGAAGACCCTCTGGGTCACAAAAATGACTGGTGGAGCCAAGATGCTATACTACTTCCAGGCACAGGAGCAGAAGAAGGGCTGAGGGCAGCAAGCAGAGTTATTGGCGTTCTGCTATGTTTTGACATAAACTCTGAACTGCCAACTGCTTTCCTCCCACAGGCCAGCAAAAGCATTGCAAACCCTCCCCCAGAGGTAAAGCACTGGTCCATACCTTGAGAGTCCCTAAAATTTGGCGTTTGAAAAAAATTTTTTAATGTTTTATTTATTTCTGAGAGAGAGAGAGAAAGAGAGAATGCACGCAAGCGAGCAGGAGAGGGTCAGAGAGAGAAGGAGACACAGAATCTGAAACAGGCTCCAGGTTCTAAGCTAGGTGTCAGCACAGAGCCCAACGCGGGGCTCGAATTCAGGAACTGCGAGATCATGACCTGAGCTAAAGTCGGACATTTAACTAACTGAGCCACCTAGGTGCCCCTGGAGTTTTGAAACTCAGTCATGGGCTTCAGATAAAGATGCTCAGACACAGGCAGGGTGAATGCAGGGTTCTGATGGAAATAGGGGTGACAAGAAGGGTGACTGATTGCTCTTCTGTGAGAGTTCCCCGAAGAGTAGGGGGCGTGATCTTTCAGCTCTGGGGCTAGAGAGGGGAGCACAGCCATATTCAACTCACCCATCAGCATGGCAAGCCCTCAGGGAGCAAAACAACACCAGCTAGTGGAAGCCAGAGCCACTTACATGAAAACACATTTCCACTGAAACAAGTCAGCCTGAGATTTAGCCCAGCAGGCCACTTCCCCAGAAAAACATCACCAACAACTCTCTTGCATCAAGTCTATGGATCAAAGAGTACTACAAAGCTTCCAATCTAGGGGAACAAGGGTCTAGCTTACTGTTTACTTTTACTACCCTATGATCCACCAATGGCACTATTAGGTATTTACCCCAAAGGATACAAAAATACAGATTCAAAGGGGATACATGCACCCCAAAGTTTATAGCAGCATTATCAACAATAGCCATATTATGGAGAGCCTAAATGTCTACCAACTGATGAATGGGTAAAGTAGATGTGGGGTGTGTGTGTGTGTGTGTGTGTGTGTGTATAGCCACAATGGAGAGTTACTTAGCCAGCAAAAAGAATGAAATCTTGCCATTTGCAATGACATGGATGGAGGTGGAAGGTATCATGCTAAGTGATATAAGTCAAACAGAGAAAGACAAATACCATATGATTTCACTCTTATGTGGAATTTAAGCAACAAAACAGGTGAACATAGGAGAAGGGTGAGAGGGAGGAGGAGAAGGAAACAAACCACAAGAGGCTCTCAACAACAGAGAACTGAGGGCTGCTGGAGGGAGATGTGATAGATGGGTGATGGGTATTAAGGAGGGCACTTGTGATGTGTACTGGGTGTTGCATATAAATGATGAATTACTGAATTCTACTCCTGAACCCAATATTGAACCGTATGTTAACTAAAGCTTAAAATAAAAAAAGGTAAGCATGGCATGTTGAAAACATAGTTATTTCTGCTCCCTTCCAAAAAGCCACAAGAAATGAATAGAATAGGCATAAACTCACAAAGACAAAAAAAAAAAAAATAGCAGAAGAAACAATCATAAGTTACGAGATATAATATGACCAACTTTGAAAAAAGCAGTCAATTGGGGGTGCCTGGGTGGCTCAATCAGTTAAGCATCAGACTTCAGCTGAGGTCATGATCTCACAGTTCATGAGTTTGAGCCCCTCATCAGGCCCCATGCTGACAGTGTGGAGCCTACTTGGGATTCTCTCTCTCTGACCCTTCCCTGCTTACGCTTTCTCTCTCTCTCTCTCAAAATAAATAAAATTAGAAAAAAGCAGTCAATTGAAACTGTCCTTGAATGAGGCCATATGCTGTATTTAGTAGACAAAGACTACAAAACAGCTGTTATAAATATGTTCAAAGAATTAAAAGAAAGTATGCCAAACTAAAGAAAAATATTATGGCACTGATTCAACAAATAGGAAATCTCAACAGAAAACTACAGTTTTAAAAAAAATTTCCAATAAAAAAACCCAAGAATCCTTAAACAAATGGTTGATTCTGGAAAGGGAGGAAGGGAAGTAAACACAAGATGAGTCTGGAGAATCTTGTGGCGCCAGAAGAGCAAGAAACTTGTCAAAAAACAAAACAATAAAGTATGTCAAAAGGATACAGGGGCCATATGCAAGAGCTCCCAATGTCCAAAGCTGGAACATAACAATATAAATAATATTGGTTTACAGCACAATGTATAAAATAAATGTATATAAGTCCATACGGACATTAAAAAACCCTATTTAGTAAATAAATAGGAGAGAATAAATGTCCTGTACAAAGAATTATAAATAATTTATGTGGAAATTCTTCCCTCAAGGAGGTAGAAAATAATTCCTCACCTTTTCAACATGGCCTATGCTTAGAGACTTGTTTCCACACAGGATAGCATAGAGAAAATTTTAAAGTAACAATGGAGAAGCCTGACAAACACTAGCTTAGCCAAGTGATCAAGGTTAATAAAATCAGTGATAAGTCAAATTGATAGCATGAACTAACATGTTATGAATGGTAATTCATAGTCACCTCTGTGCTCTTGCTCCCCAAAAGCTTTAACATCAATTTAACCATAAGAAGAGCATCAGACAAGTGCTACCTGAGGAACATTCTACAATATACCTAACCACTACTCAAAACTTTCAAGGTCATCAAAACCAAGGAAAGTTTAAGAAACTGTGACAGCTTAGAGATATCTGAAAAGAAATGACAAATATATGAACAAATAATGGCCAAACACTTCCCAAACTTGAAATGCAGAGAACAGAATAATCATGAAGAAAATAAACTTAAATAAATCAGAATGAAACTGATTACAGGCAAGAAGAAAATTCTGAGAGCAAGAAGAAACAACTTCCCATATACAGAGGAAAACCCAATATGATTAATGGCTAACTTTTCATCAGAAAAAACCAGAAGTCAAACAATTCAAAGTACTGAAATCAGAAAAGAAAAAACCCAAGAATTCTAAATCTGGCAAAAATATCATTCAGAATGAAGGAAAATGGCAATGATACTTCAATAACAAAACTTTTTTAAAACAAAAACAAAATGAAGGCAAAATATTCCTAGATAAGAAAATACGAAGATAATTCAATGACAGCAAAACTCCTTTACTAGAAAATACTGAAAGAAGTCCATCTAGCTAAAATGAAATTATGCCAAAAAGTAACCTGAATTCATAAAAAACAATATTGAAGCATGCCAGAAATGGTAAATATGCTAATAGTATAAAGGTATATATAAATATATATTATCTTTTATTCTTCTAATTTATCTGAATAATGTGGCACTACATTAAGAGATAATCCTATCACTGTATTGTTGAGTTTACTACATATACAAATGTATGATATGTGACAATAATAACACTAGAGGAAAAGGATAGACCCATAAAGGAACAAAGCTCCTCTAGCTTTTACCAAAATTTAGTTTTAATCAGAAATAGATTTTCATAAGATGAATATTGTAGTAAAAAGAGAAACCACTAAAGCAAACAACTAAAATAGCTTAAAAATCAAGAAAAAAATTAAATGATGCACTAAAAAGTATTAAGAAGAAAAAGCAGTAGTGAAAGAGAACGAATAAACTTGATATGTATAGAAAACAAGTATCAAAATAGAAAACATAAATTCAATCATATCAATAATTATATTCAATGAGAACGGACTAGACACTTTAATAAAAAGGCAGAAACTAGCAGACTAGATGAAAACATAACTTCAACTTTATTTAGACTTATGAGAGACAGAGGTTAGATAAAAATGACACAAAATGATGAATGCAGACGGACAGAAAAAGAAATATCATGTAAACTATAGCCATGGTTATATTTAAAACAAAAAAGTTGAGTTTACAGCAAGAAATATTTTTTTTAAAGGTGAAAGAAGAACATTTCATAATGATGAAAGGGTCAATACCCAAGGAAACTTCCATGCCCCTAACACTGAGACACCAAAATACATAAAGAGATATTGTCAATACTGAGAATATAAGCAGACAATTCAACAATATTTAAAACTTTCAATAACAGTCTATCAGATATCAGTAAGATTACAGAAGTCTAGACCAAACTATCAACTAACTTAACTGACATTTAAAGAACACTCCATCCTGGGTGCCTGAATGGTTCAGTTGGTTAAGTGTCAGACTTTTGATTTTAGTTCACATTATGATTTCCCAGGTTCGTGGGACCGAGCCCTACATTTTGGGTTCTGCATTGTCAGCACAGAGCCTCTTTGGGATTCTTGTTCTCTGCCGCTCCCCGGCTGTCTCTCAAAATAAATAAAACATTTAAAGAAAAACCCACTCCATCCAACAACAGCAGAATACAAATACTTTATAACAGCATGAAGGACTGTCTTTAGAATAGTCTACTCTCAAGGTCATAAAATAAGTCTCAATGAATTTAAAGGGACTAAAACAAAGAATATTCTTCAACTACAAAAGGTTTAATAATGAAACAACAGAAAACTGGAGATATATCCACAAATATCTGGAAACTAAACAAATCATTCTAAATAATTCACATATCAAAGAACCTACAAAATATTAGAAAATATCTTTAATTAAATGAAAGTGAAAATACATTATCAAAATTGTTGAGATGAAGTTAAAGAAGTGCTAAGAACAAACTTTATACCCTTAAATGCTTGAATTAGAAATGCAGAAATAGAGGCACTGGGTGGCTCAGTCGGCTAAGCACCTGACTCTGGCTCAAGTCATGGTTTGTGAGTTTGAGCCCTGCATGGGGCACTCTGCTGTAATCAAGGAGCCTGCTTCAGATACTATGTTTCCCTCTTCCTTTGCCCCTCTCCCACTCATGCTTTCTCTGTCTCTCTAAACTAAACATTTAAAAAAGTTTTAAAAAGGAAATGTAGAAATATATAAAATCTATCAACTACATTTTCAGCCTCATAAAAGTAGGAAAAGCAGAGCTACTGAAATCCAAAGCAAACAAAAGGAAAGAAATCATATATAACAAAGTAGAAATCAATGAAATAGAAAACAGAAACAATAAAACAAAAAGACTGTTCTTCAGAAAGATCAACAAAATATACAAAAATTAAGCTAGACTAAAAAAAAAAAGAGAGAGGAGACACAAATCACTAAAATTAGTAATGAAAGACAGACATCTCTATAGATCATACTGAAATTACTTATAAGAAATAATGAACATTATAAATATATAAAAATAGAGAACTTAAATGGAAAGGTCAAATTCCTAGTAAGACACAAATTATGAAAGCTGACTGAATAAGAAACAAAAAAATCCAATAGACCGTAAGATGTTAAATAGGTAACGGGCACTTGTTAGAAGGGCACTTGTTATGATGAGCACTGGGTGTTATATATAAGTAATGCATCCCTAAATTCTACCCATGAACCAATTATTACACTATAAGTTAACTAACTAGAATTTAAATAAAAACTTAAAACATGAAAAAAATGGGTTGGTAATTTAAAATTTCCTCCAAAAGAAAAATCCAAGCCTAAATAGATTCATTGGCAAATTACACTTAGCAAAAATAATGCTGATCCTAACACAAAGAGTTCCTCTAGTACAGGAAAAACCACTTCCATCATACTCTATGAGACTAGTATTGCCATGACATTAAAACCAAAGACATCACAAGAAAGTTACACACCAATATCCTTCATGTATATATCCTTAAGAAGAATTTAGCAACAAATAAAAATGAGTATATACCATGACCAAGTAGGAATTAACTCAGGCATGCAAGGCTGGTTTAATGTTGAAAATGAATTAATGTAATAAAACACAACATACAAAAAAACTTTGCACAGTCCTCCTAATGGGTGTGGAAAAAAACCCATTTATTTAACAAAACTCAGTCTATTCATGCTATAAAGCACTCAACATACTAGGAACACAAGAGAATTTTTTCAATCTAATAATGGGGATCTAAGAAAAACATGCAACTAACATCACTGGTAATAGGGAAAGACTAAATGCTCCACTACTAAAATTAAGAACAGAGTAAGTATATACAATGTTGCAGCTCTATTAAAATTATACCATGGCATGTAGTCAGTGCAATAAGACAAGGAAAAATAAAAAGACATCCATACTAGAAAGCAAGAAGTACAACACTTGTAATTTCCAGATGTGAGCCTATATGTAAAACATCCTAAGGGCAACATCAACAAAAAGAAAACACTATCAAAACTAGTAAGAAAGTTGAGCAAGTGATAAAAAAACAAGACTGTAAAATCAAATATATATAAATTGATTGTATTTCTGTATACTAGCAACAAATACTACCAAAAATAAAGAAAATAATTCCAATCACAATGACTTCAAGAACAGTACTTAGAAATAAATTTAAGAAAAAAAAGTGCAAGACCTATAAACTAACAATATAACGAAAAACTATAAAACACTATTGAGATAAATTAAAGGAGATTTAGAGACATTATATTCATGGATCAGAATATACAATATCATGAAGATGGCAACTGTTCCCATAATGATCTATAGAGTCAATGCAATTCCTACAAAAATACGTGCAAGCTATTTTGTAGAAACTGGCAAACTTATTCTTTTTTAAAATTTTTTAAAATGTTTTATTTCTGAGAGAGAGAGAGAGACAGCGTGAACAGGGGAGGGTCAGAGAGACAGGGAGACACAGAATCTGAAACAGGCTCTAGGCTCTGAGCTAGCTGTCAGCACAGAGCTCAACACAGGGCTCAAACCCACAAACTGTGAGATCATGACCTGAGCTGAAGTCGGACGCTTAACCAACTGAGTCACCCAGGCGCCCCCCCTGGCAAACCTATTCTAAAACTTACACGGAAATACAATTTTGAAAGAGTAAAACCAAGTAAGAGTAAATAGCATGATTCCAAAACTTACTATGAAACCACAGTAATTAACAGTCTGGTACTGGCATAAGAACAGAAATATCCTTATGAATACAACAGCATAGATCCAGAAATAAATACTTATATGTATGACTAATTGATCTTGAACAGGTGGCAAGGCAAATAAATGGTGAAAGAATAGTCTTTTCAACAAATGATACTGTGATAGATATCCATATGTAAAGAAATTTAGATCTTTGTTTTATATCATACATCAAAGTTGTTTTATATCATACATCAAAGTTACCTTAAAAGGAAAAGAATACATGAACAAACAAACAAAATGCAGAATCAGACCTATAAATACAGAAAACTGATGGCTGGCAGCCAGAGGGAAAGGGTATGGGGAGTTGGGCAAAATGGGTAAAGGGGACAGGGAAATACAGGCTTCCAGTTATGGAATGAATAAGTCATGGTAATAAAAGGCACAGCATAAAGAATACAGTCAATGATATTGTAATAGTGATGTAACAGGACAAATGGTAGCTACATTTGTGACAAACACAGTACAATGTATCAACTTGTCAAATCATGAAGTTGTATACCTGAAACTAATGTAACACTGTGTATCAACTACACTAGAAATGAAACTCATTACATTAAATAAAGTCACCAAAAAAAATGGACTTATAGACCTAAATGTGTCAAACTGAAACATTGCTTGAAGAAAATATACAGAAAAAAATTTATGATTTTGAATCTGGCAAAATTTCTTAGATATGACACCAAAAGCTTTTTTTACTTTATTTATTTTATTTATTTATTTTTGAGAAAGAGAAAGATAGCACGAGCAGGGGAGGGTCAGAGAGAGAGGGAGACACAGAATCCGAAGCAGGCTCCAGGCTCTGAGCTGTCAGCACAGAGCCCAAAGCAGGACTTGAACCCATGAACTCTGAGATCATGACCTGAGCTGAAGTCAAACACTTAACCAACTGAGCCACCCATGTGCCCGTTACCAAAAATTTTATATATAAAACAAGTTTGATAGATTAGATTTTATCAAAATTAAAACTTTTGCACTTTAAATGGCTAATAAGCAAATGAACAAATTAGTCATCAGAGAAATGCAAATTAAAATCAAATGAAATTGCGCTATATTCCGACTGGAAAGGCATTTAAAAAACTGATCCACCAAGTGTTGTCAAGGCACTGAAGAAACAAACTCCTTCACTCCTAGCTGTAAAATGGTGTAATTAACTTTGGAAAAACATTTTGCAGTGTCTTAAAAACTTAAATATAGAGGTGCCTGGGTGGCTCAGTCGGTTAAGTGTCTGACTTCAGCTCAAGTCACGATCTCGCGGTTTGTGGGTTTGAGCCCTGCGTCAGGCTCTGTGCTGACAGCCAGCTCAGAGCCTGGAGCCTGCTTCAGATTCTGTCTCCCTCTTTCTCTGACCCTCCCCTGCTCACAGTGTGTGTGTGTGTGTGTGTGTGTGTGTGTGTGTGTGCGCGCGCATCTCTCTCAGGAATAAATAAAACATTAAAAATAAAAGTTAAATATACATCAACCCTATAACCCAGCTATCCATCTCCTAGCTATTTACCCAAGAGAAATGAAAGCATGTGTTTGCAAAAAGAGTCATACACAAACGTCCATAAAAGATTATTTATAATAACAAAAAAACTGGAATAAACCCAAATGTCTCTCAATAGAAAAATGGATAATTTGTGATAGATATGTATATATACTAAACAGCAATAAAAAAGCAAGCTATATGTACAAATAACAATAAGGAATCTCAAAATAATAATGCTGAGCAAAAAAAAGTAAAAGACAAAAGAGAAAGTAAATCAATGGCTGCCTGAAGATGAAGGTAGAAGGAAGGAGAGATGGACTACCAGGTAGCACAAGAAAATTTGGGGGGATGATGGTTATGTTCATTACCTTGATTGTGCTGATGGTTTCACAGAGATTACATCTGAAACAGTACACTTTAATAAAGGCCACCTTTTGTATGTCAATTATATCACAATAAAATTATAAAAATAAATTCTTAAAAACTGTCCATTCCAATTTAAGGCAATATAGAGCATCACGAATATTCAAAATACTAGTGAAAATATAAACTGTACAACTATATTGCTAAACAATTTGGCAGTGTCTACTAATGCAGAACATTTGCAATAACCTAGATACCAGCAACTCCATTCTTAGGCCTAAACCAGTTAGGCTAAAGTGCAAGATGCTTGTATAGTGATTACTGTTACGGTTGAAGAAGGGGTGGTAATTTGGAAGATACATGGGAGGGGTCCTGTGGTGCTGTTAATGTTCTGTATTTTGACCAAGTTAGAGGACAGAGGGGCATGGAGACAATTCACCAAGCTGTAGATTTATTCATGTATGTATTATTGTGTTTATGTTATAGTTCATAAAAATGTCTATTAAAAAATAGATGGTTATCTCACCCTTCAAGTTAAAACCTTACTTATATGAACAAATTTCAATAATCATCACATCAGATTAAAGGAGATATTTTACATGAACATTTCTATATAAGTAGACAAAACTTTTTATAAATTCAACTCCATGATTTTAAAAAATATACAACCTTGTTTTCAGGAATAGAATTTAATGATTCATCACTTACATATAACACCCAGTGCTCATCACAACAAGTGTATTTTTCAATACCCATCACCTATTTAGCCCATCCCCCACTCACATCCCTCCATCAACTCTCACTTTGTTCTTTGTAGTTAAGAGTCACTTATGGTTTGCTTCCCTCTGTTTTTCCTTTCCCTTCCCCTACGTTCATCTGTTTTGTTCCTTAAATTCCACATATGAGAGAAATCATATCATTTTGCTCTTCTTCTGACTGATTTCACTTAGCATTATACCCTCTAGGTCCACTCTTGTTGTATCCAATGGCAGTATCTCATACTTCTTTATGGCTGAGTAGTATTCAGTCTGTGCGTGTGTGTGCGCGCGTGCATGAGCACACGTGAACGTGCATGCACGCAAAAACACTCATGTGAGTCACATCTTCATTATCTATTCATCTATCAATGGACTACTGAGTTGATTCCATATATCTTCACTATTGTAAATAATACTGCCATAAACACAGGGGGTGTACATATCTTTTCGAAGTATATTCATTTTCTTTAGGTAAATAATCTGCAGAATTACTGGATCATATA
This sequence comes from Proteles cristata cristata, assembly GCA_017311185.1. Classification (NCBI taxonomy): domain Eukaryota; kingdom Metazoa; phylum Chordata; class Mammalia; order Carnivora; family Hyaenidae; genus Proteles; species Proteles cristata. The sequence goes on along the minus strand of JAESUZ010000007.1, from coordinate 305,336 downwards.
CTTTTTCTATTTTTAAATTTTTGGTAGAAACCTCCATATTGTTTTTCATAGTGTATGCACCAATTCGCATTCCTGCCAACAGTGCATTAGAGTTCCTTTTTCTCCACATCCTCACCAACACTTGTTATTTCTTGTCTTTTTTATTTTAGCCATACTCACAGGTTTAAGGTACTATCTGTGGCTTTGATTTGCATTTCCCAGATGATTAGTAGGGTTGAGCATCTTTTCATATGTCTGTTGGCTATCTACATATGTCTACTTTGGAAAAATATCTATTCAGGTCCTCTGTGCATGTTTTAATTGCATTACTTGTTTTTTCTTGTGTTAACTTACATAAGTTCTTTATATATTTTGAATATTAATCCCTTATTGGAAATATTCTTTGCAATTATCTTCTCCCAATCCATAGGCTGCCTTGTCACTTTGTGGATGGTTGCCTTTGCTGTGTAAAATCTTTATATTTTGGTGTAGTTCCAAGAGTTTGATTTTGCATTTGTTTCCCTTGCCTGAAGAGACAGATCTAGAAAAATGTTTCTATAGCTAATGTTAAAGAAATGTACTGCCTATATTTCTTCTAGAAGTTTTATGCCTTCAGGCCTCACATTTAGGTCTTTAATCCATTTTAAGTTTACTTTTCTATATGGTGTAAAAAGGTGGTACAATTTCATTCTTTTCCACAGAGCTCTTCAGTTTTTCCAGAGCCATTTGTTGAAAAGACTTTTTTCCCCAATGTATATTCTTATATTCTTGCCTTCTTTGTCATAGATTGCTTGACCATATAAACATGGGTTTATTTCTGGGATCTCTATTCTGCTCCATTGTTCTATGTGTCTATTTTGTGCCAGTACTATACTATTTTGACTACTACAGCTTTGTAGTACATCCTGAAATCTGGGACTGTGAAACCTCCAGATTTTTTGTTCTTTCTCAAGATTGCTATGGCAGCTCTAGGTCTAAATCAATGGTATTTCTAAACACCAGCAACATATAAATTAAAAAAAACATTTTTAAGATTTTATTTATAACAGTATAACAAAAATAACTGAAGATCAATTTCATAAAATGTTAAGACAATAATTAAAAATAAACTTAACTAATGAGGTAAAAGGCTTGTAAACTGAAATGTATAACTTGTATAACTTTGCTAAAAGAAAATGCAGACGCAAAAAGATTTTTAACAACCCCACGATCATTAATTGGAGGACTTAATATTTTTAAGATGTCAATACTATCTAATGCAAGTCACAGATTCAATGGAATCTCTATCAAAATCTTAATGATTTCTTTTGCAGAAATGGGAAAAAAAAATCTATCCTAAAATTCACACAGAATCTCAAGGGACCCTGAATAGCCTAAACAACAAAGCTAAAAGATCCCTGATTTCAAAACTTACAGTACTGGTATAAATATAGACATATAGAACAGTGGAACAGAATACAAGGCCCATACATAAGCCCTCACATATATGATCAAAGGATTTTTGATAAGGGTACCAAGGGTAGACCATTGAATGAGTAAAGGGCAATTTTTTTCAACAAATGATACTGGGAAGAGATATTTACATGCAAAAGAATGAAGTTGGATCTCTGCCTTACAACATATACAAGAATTATTCCAAACTGGATTCAAGACCTAAACATAAATCTAAAACTAAAACTCCTAGAAGAAAACATACGGAGCATTGAGTTGGTAATGGTTTCCTGGGTATGACAGCAAATGTACAGGCAACAAAAGAAAACACAGACAAACTGGGATTATCAAAATTTAAAATTTTTGAACATCAGCAAAGTGAAAAGGCAATCTAAAAAAATGGAAGAAAATGTTTACAAAATCAAATGTCTGATAAAGATCAATATTCAAAATATGTAAAGACACTTCTACAACTCAACAAGAAGACAACCTGATTAAAAAATAGGCAAAGATTCTGAATAGACATTTCCACAAAGATGATATATAAATGTACATTAAGTACAGGAAAAGACAATCAACATCACTTATCATTAGGGGAATTCAAATCAAAACCACAATTAAGATGCCACCTTACAACCCATTAGGATGGCTACTATCCCCCCACCCTAAAAGAAGAAAAAAGTAAAAAGAAAGAAAAGCATTGCTGTTGATATGGAGAAATTGGAACTCTAGTGCCAGTGGGAATGTAAAATGGAGCAGCACCTACAGAAACAAAGTATGTTGTTCCACAAAAAGTGAAAAATATGATCCAACAATTCCAAGTCTGACTATCAATATACTCAAAAAAATTAAAAACAGGGACTTGAACAGATATTTGTATACCCATCTTTATGGTTTTATTCACAATAGCATGAAGGTGGAAGCTTGACAGATTCATGGATAAACAAAATATATAAATACAATGCAGTATTATTCAGCCCTAGAAAGGAAGGATATTCTGACACATGCTACAACATGGAAAAACCTTAAAGAATCACAAAAGATAAATAGCGTATGATTCCATTTATCTGAGGTGCCGAGAGAAGTCACATTCATAGATAAAAAGTAGAATGGTGGTTGTCATGGGCTTGGCAGCCAAGGTGGAGGAGGGGGAGGGTGTAGAATGTAACAGTGTTTTAATGGATACTGAGTTTCAGTTTTGAGAGACAAAAAGTGTTCTGAGCACAACAATGTGAATGTACTTAGTACCAATGAACTATAAATTTTAAAACTATTAAAATAAATTTTGTTATGTATAATTTACTACAATAAAAACAGGTACAAAAGCTGTTAATATAAAGGTTATAAAAAAGTATTAAATTACATAAGTATATAATTTATAATATAAATAAGTTTTATAACCTTTTAAATATACATATTTTAATTGTAGTGAAATATACATAACATAAAATTAACTTTTTTAAGTTTATTTATTTTGAGAGAGAGAGGGAGTGCAAGTGGGGAAAGGACAGAGAAAGAATCCATAGCAGGCTCCACACCACCAGCTCAAAGGCCAAAGCAGGGCCTGAATTTATGAACTGCAAGATCATGACCAGAGCCAAAGTCAGAGGTGATCCAGAAAGTTTACTATTTTAATCATTTTAAAAGTTACAGTTCATGTAAAGGTATTTCTGAAGATCTAAACAAATAGAAAAAAATATTTAGTAGTATGTTCATAAACCTAGAAGGGTCAATTTTAAATATATCAAACTCCCACATTCTTTTATAGATTCAGTACAATGCCAAAGATTAGAACACAAATAAATGAAATAGAAACTATATTTAAAAAATAGAACAGATCAATGGAACCAGGAGCTGGTTCTTTGAAAAAAATTAATAAAATTAATAAAACTTCTAGCCAGACTTATCAAAAAGAGAAGAGAAAGGACCCAAATAAAATTACAAATGAGAGAGGAGAAAGAACGAACACTACAGAAATACAAACACTTATAAGAGAATATTATGAAAAATTGTACGCTAACAAATTGGACAACCTGGAAAAATGAATTCCTAGAAACATATAAACTACAAAAACTGAAGAAGGAAGAAACAGAAAACCTGAACAGACCAATAATCAGCAAACAAATTGAATCAGTAATCCAAATTCTCCCAACAAAGTACATGACCTGATAGCTTCACAGGGGAATTCCAAAAATACTGAAAGAAGAGTTAATACCTATTCTTCTTGAACTCTTCCAATAAATAGAAATGGAAGGAAAACTTCCAAATTCAACCTATGAGGTCAGTATTACCCTAAGATCAAAATCTGACAAAGATTCTACTAAAAAAGAGGACCAAGGCCAATATCCTTGATGAACATGGAAGCAAAAATTTTCAGTAAAATACAAGCAAATTGAAATCAACAGTACATTAAAAGAATCATTCACCACAATCAAGTAGGATTTATTCCGCAGTTGCAAGGGTGGTTCAATATTTGCAAATCAGTCAACATGATACACCACATTAATAAAGAAAGGAAAAGAATCATATGATCCTTTTAAAAGATGAGAAAAAGCACTTGACAAAGTATGATATCTCTTATTGATAAAAATCCTCAACAAAGTAGGTTTAGAGGGAACATACCTCAACTTAATAAATGTCGCATACAAAAAACCCAGAGTTAATATCATCCCCAATGGTGAAAAGCAGGGCTTTGCCTCTTCAATCAGGAACAGACAGGGATGCCCACTCTCACCACTGTTATTTAACATAGAACTGCAAGTCCTAAGATGTTGACCAGACAACAAAAAGAAATAAAAGACATCCAAATTGACAAGGAAGAAGTCAAACCTGTCATTATTTGCAGATGACATGATACTAAATCCCAAAGATGTCACCAAAAAATCACTAGAACTGATACCCGAACTCAGTAAAGTCACAGGGTACCAAATAAACATAACAGAAATCTGTTGCATTTGTATACACCAGTAATGAATCAACAGAAAGAGAAATCAAGGAATCAATCACAATTATAATTGCATCAAATACCATAAGATACCTAGGACTACCCCTAACCAAAGAGGTGAAATATCTACACTCTGAAAACTATAAAACACTGATGAAAGAAACTGAAGAGGACACAAAGAAGTAGAAAACATTCCATGTTCAAGGACTGGAAAAAGAAATATTGTTAAAATGTCTATATTATTCAAAGCAATCTATACATTTACTGCAACCTCTATCAAAATACCACCAGCATTTTTCACAGAGTTAGAACAAACAAACCTAATAGCTGCGAGGAATGGCAATAGACCCCAAATAGCCAAAACAATCTTGAAAAAGAAACGCAAAGCCAGAGGCATCATAATTCTGAACTTCAAGTTATATTACAAAGTTGCAGTGATCAAGACAGTATGGTACTGGCACAAAAACAGACACACAGATCAATGGAACAGAAAAGACACCTACAAATAAACCTTCAACTATATGGTCAACGAATTTTCAACAAAGCAGAAAAGAATATCCAGTGGAAAAAAGACAGTCCCTTTATTAAGTGGTGCTAGGAGAACTGGACAGTGACATGCAGAAGAATGAAACTGGACCACTTTCTAATACCATACAGAAAAATAAATTCAAATGGATGAAAGATCTGAACAGGAAAACCTACGGGAGAAAACAGGAAGCAACCTCTTTGACCTAGGCTGCAGCAACTTCTCGCTTGACATGTCTCCAGAGGCAAGGTAAACAGTAGCAAAAATAAATTACTGAGACTTCATCAAAATAAAACCCTTCTGTACAGCAAAGGAAAACAATCAACCTGTGGAATAGGACAGGATATTTGCAAATTATATATCAGATAAAGGGTTAGTATCTAAAATCTATAAAGAATTATAAAATGCAATACCCAAAAAATTATCTAGCTAAAACTGCACAGAAGATAGGAATAGACATTCTTCCAAGGAAGACATCCAGAAAGCTAACAGACGCATGAAAAGATTCTCAACATCACTCCTCATCAAGGAAATACAAATCAGAACTACCATCAGATACCACCTCACACCTATCAGAAGGGCTAAAATTAACACAGGTGTTGGCAAGGATGCTGAGAAAGTGAAACCCTCTTACATTGTTTATGGGAATGCAAACAGTTGTAGCCACTGTGAAACACAGTATGAAGGTTTCTCAAAAAGTTAAAAATAGAACTACCCTATGATCCCAAAATTGCACTACTAGATATTTACCCAAAGAAAACAAAAATACTAATTTAAAGGGATACATGCACCTCAATGTTTACAGCAGCATCAACAACAGCGAAATTATGGAAAGAGCCCAAATATCCATCAACTGATGATTGGATAAAGAATATGTGGTGTATATATACATACAATAGAATTGTTACTCATCCATAAAAAAGAATGAAATCTTGCCATTTGCAAGGAAAACCCAGAAACAAACTCTTCAGTATAGAGAACAAACTGATGGCTACAGAAAGGGAGGCAGGAGGGAGTTCATTAAACAGGTGATGGGAATTAAAGAGAGCACTTATGATGGACACTAGGTGTTGTATATAAATGTTGCATCAGTAAATTCTACACCTAAAACTTAAAAAAAAAAAACAAAAATGTTTATCATTCCGTTTTTAAATATAGAATTGAGCAAACTGATTCTAACAATATAAATGCAAAAGGACCATGACAGTCCTAATAATTAAAAAAAAATAAAGGACAGTAACAGACACCAATAATTACTGTAAAGCTTTAGAATTAAGGCCAGACATAGAAAAAGTGATCACTTGACCAGAAGATAGATATAGGAGGGGCCAAGATGGCAGAGCAGTATGGAACATTTTTTGCCTCTTCTATCCTTGAAATACCAAGGATAAGGATCAGCTAGATCAGCACCAAACCGTCTTGCATACCTAGAAAATGGACTTGAGGATTAACATAACAATCTGCACAACCTGACCCACAGAACTTGGCAGGTATATGGTGTGGAGAGGTGAACTGAGGAGAGAGAAACTGCAGAGGGCAGAGAGCTGTTTTTGCTTGTGGAAAGAGGATGGAGATGGGGGGAGAGTACAGGAAAAGCACTCTCTCCCAAAAGCAGCTGGGGAGAAAGAGAAAGAGTAGACTGAACAAAAATGGGAGAAAGGGACCACAATGAACTCAACAAAAATAGGGAGAGGGGAGAAAGAAGAGGGCTTAAATTTCATTAAGACACTATACACAGGAGAGCACAGTTCCTCCTGTGGAAGAAACTCTGTAGCTCAACAGCTGGCAGAGCTCTGGTAGGATGTGCAAATTCCCAGGAGTAGGCAGAGAGGTCTGAGGGGTCCTCAGGCCACATCGGGAGAGGTAGTTTCCCTGCTGAGAGGACGTTTGGTGGAGATGGTGCAGCCTCACCACAGGCAAAGGTCCAGCCGACCTCAGAGAACAGCCACATTCGCTGGTGTTGGAACAAGGACATTAAGGGGTCACTGAAATCTGGCACCAGATGGGTGTTGTAATTTACCTTAATCCCCAAAATGCTGCTGCTACAGGATTGTGGGAACTTTTTCTGAGGTAGGCTGTCACCCGGCTGCAGTCTCTGGGCATCTGCAGCAGTACAGTCATGAGAACGTTCTAGGTAGTGGGCCGGTACCTGGCCATTGCTCACCAAGACCCTCCCCCAGAGGGTCTGAGTGTGTCAAAGCTGCCGGGCCCTCAGAAGTGACGGGTTTGGAAACACAGCCCCATCTGAGATAAAACTCAGAAGGGAGGTGCTGCCTGGCAGGGTGACGGCTTGGTCATGGACAGTGTAGAAGCAGGGAGTGGATGGAAGCAGGAAACATAGGAGAGGTGCTTGAAGGCTGGTTGGCAAGCACAGAGCTCTGAAAGTAGAGACCGGGTAACTGGGTGACATCATTTTCACCCTTCCCACACATGTGCATACGTGCCTACATGCACCACAAAGACCCACCCCAGTAAATTAAGCAGCACTATCTACTGGAGAATGGAGCCACTACACCAAGCCCCACCCAACTGGGCCAACTGTGCTCTAGAAGAACAACACAAATCTCTCCACCTGCTTAGTTTATGGATTATAAAGGGCTTCATAGTTTGACTCCTAGGGGAAACTGGATGTAATTTCAATTGTATTTCATTCTGTTCTCTGGTCCATCAATTTTTTCTATTGTTTTCTTATTCTTGAATACAGACAGAAAAATTCATTTTTATTTTCTATTTTATAAAAAATATTTTTCTTTAATTTTTTTCTACTATATTTATATTTTTGTAAAATTTTAAAATTCTATCTTACTTTTACCATTCCATCTTATTCTACTTTATTCATTTTTAAAATTTTCAAATATTTTCCTCTTCTCTTCTCTTTCTTTTTTTTTCTTTTCCTTCTCTTTATTCTCTATTCTATAAAGCTTCTTTTAACAACCAGGCCAAAACACACCTAGGATCTAGCATCCTCTTTTTTATTTTTTGTAGTTTTTAATTTTTAAATATTTATTTGCTTAATTTTTTATTTTATTAACTCTTTTTCTTCCTTCAAAATGACGAAATGAAGGAATTCACCCCAAAATAAAGAACAGAAAGAAATGACAGCCAGGGACTTAATCGACACAGATACAAGAAAGATGTCTGAACCAGAATTTAGAATCACAATAATAAGAATATTAGCTGGGTTTGCAAAAAAGCATAGAATCTCTTTATGAGGAGATAAAAGAAGTAAAATCTTGTCAGAATGAAATTAAAAATGCTGTAACTGAGATTCAATCCCAAATGCATTCCATGATGGCAAAGATGGATGAAGCAGAGCAGCAAATCAGCAACATAGAGGGAAAACTTATGGAGAAAAATGTAGCAGAAGAGGGAAACTAAGGCAAAACAGCACAGTATAAGAATTAAAGAATTCAGTGACTCATTAAAAAGGAGTAACATCCAAATCACAGGGGTCCCAGAAGATGAAGAGAGAGAAAAAAAGGTAGAAGGTTTATGTGAGCAAATCATAGTGGAAAACTTTCCTAACCTGGGGAAAGACAGACATCAAAATCCAGGAACACAGAGAACTCCCATTAGATTCAACAAAAACTGACCATCAAAAATGCATATCATAATCAAATTCACAAAATACTCAAGCAAGGAAAGAATTATGAGAGCAGCAAGGGGAAAAAAGTCCTTAACTTAAAAAGGAAGACAGATCAAGTTCGCAGCAGACTCATCCACAGAAACTTGGCAAGCCAGAAAGGAGTGGCAGGATATATTCAATGTGCTAAATCAGAAAAATATTCAGACAAGAATTCTTTATCCAGCAAGGCTGTCATTCAAAATAGAAGGAGAGAAAAAAATTTTCCAAAACAAATGCTAAAGGAGTTTATGACAACTAAATCACCCTGCAGTAAATATTAAGGGGGATTCTCTGGGGGGGTGGGGACGAAGAAAAGAAAGAAAGAAAGAAAAGACCAAAAGCAACAAAGACTAGAAAGGACCAGAAAAAACCACCAGAAACTCCAACTCTACATGGAACATAATGGCAATAAATTCATATCTTTCACTACTTTCTCTAAATGTCAGTGGACTAAATGCTCCTATCAAAAGTCATAGGGTAATAGAATGGATAAGAAAACTAGATGCATCTATATGCTGTTTTCAAGAGACCCATTTTAGACCTAAAGACACCTTCAGATTGAAAGTAAAGGGATGGAGAACCATCTATAATGCTAATAGTCACCAAAAGAGAGCAAGAAACCTTAGATTTTAAAATAAAGACCATGAAAGAGATTAAGAAGGGCATTATATCGGGGTGCCTGGGTGGCTTAGTCGGTTGAGCGTCCAACTTTCACTTAGGTCATGATCTCGCGGTTCGTGGGTTCGAGCCCCACGTCGGGCTCTGTGCTGACTGCCAGCTCAGAGCCTGGAGCCTGTTTGGGAGTCTGTCACTCCCTCTCTCTCTGACCCTCCCCTGCTCACGCTGTCTCTCTCTCTCTCTCTCCTAGAAATAAAACATTAAAAAAAAAAGAAGGGCATTATATCATAATTAAGTGGTGTATCCACCAAGAAGACATAACAACTGTAAACATTTATACCCCAAACATGAGAGCAAATATATAAATCAATTAATCACAGACATATGGAAACTCACTGATAATAATACCATAATAGTAGGGGACTCCAACACCCCTACTTACAGCAATGGGCAGATCATCTAAACAGAAAAATCAACAAGAAAACAATGGCTTTGAAAGACATACTAGATGGATGGACGTAACAGATATATTCAGAACATTTCATCCTAAAACAATGGAATATACATTCTTCTCCAGTGCACATGGAACAGTCTCCAGAATAGATCACATACTGGGACATAAATCAGCCCTCAACAAGCACAAAAAGATCGAGATCATATTGTGCATATTATCAGACTACAAGGCTATGAAACTCGAAATCAACCACAAGAAAAAATTTGGAAAGATAACAAATACCGGGAGACTGAAGAACATTCTACTAAAGAATGAATGGGCTAACAAAGAAGTTTAAAAGGAAATTTAAAAAGTACATTGAAGCCAATGAAAATGGTAACACCACAACCCCAAATCTCTGGGACGCAGCAAAGGCAGTTATAAGAGGTAGGTATATAGCAATCCAGGCCTTCCTAAAGAATGAAGAAAAGTCTCAGATACATAGCCTAACCTTACACCTTAAAGAACTGGAAAAAGAACAGCAAGTAAAACCCAAAACCAGCAGAGGAAAGTAAATAATAAAGATTAGAGCAGAAATCAATGCCATCAAAAACCAAAAAAACCCCAGTAGAACAGATCAATGAAACCAGAAGCTGGTTCTTTAAAAGAATTAACAAAATTAATAACCCTCTAGCTAATTTGATCACAAAGAAGGAAAGGACCCAAATAAATAAAATCATGAATGAAAGAGTAGAGATCATAATCAACACAGCAGAAAAACAAACAATGATAAGAAAATATTATGAGCAATTATACGCCAATAAAATGGGCAATTTGGAAGGTATGGACAAATTCCTAGAAATATGTAAACTACCAAAACTAACACAAGAAGAAATAAAACATTTGAACAGACCTATAATTAGTAAATAAATCAAATTAGTGATCAAAAATCTCCCAAAAAACAAGAGTCTAAGGCCAGATGGCTTTTCAGGGAAATTCTACCAAATATGTAAAGAGAGTTAATAATTATTCCTTTGAAGCTGTTCGAAAAAAAATAGAAATGGTAGGAAAACTTCCGAACTCATTTTACAAAGCCAGCATTACCGTGATTCCAAAACCAGACTAAGACCCCTCTAAAAAGGAGGACTACAGACCAATTTCCCTGATGAACCTGGATGCAAAAATCCTCAACAAGATATTAGCCAACCAGATCTAACAATACATTAAAAGAATTATTCACCATGACCAAGTGGGATTTACACTCGAGATGCAGGGCAGGTTCAATATCCACAAAACAATCAATGTGATTCACCACATCAATAAAAGAAAGGACAAGAACCACATGATCCTCTCAATAGATGCAGAGAAAGCATTTGACAAAATACAGCATTGTTTCTTGATAAAAACCATCAAGAATGTAGGGATAGAAGGATCATACCTCAAGATCGTAAAAGCCATATATGAAAGAGCCATATATGAAAGACTCAATGCTAATATTATCCTAAATGGGGAAAAACTGAGAGCTTTCCCCCAAAAGTCAGGAATAAGACTGGGATGTCCATTCTCACCACTGTTATTCAACATAGTGTTGGAAGTCTTAGCCTCAGGAATCAGGCAACACAAAGGAATAAGAGGCATCCAAATTAGCAAGGAGGATATCAAACTTTCACTCTTCGCAGATGACATGATACTCTATGTGGAAAACCCAAAAGATTATACCAAAAAACTGCTAAACCTGATACATGAATTCAGCAAAGTCACAGATATAAAATCAATGCACAGACATTGGTTGCATTCTTTTTTTTTTTTAATGTTTTATTTATTTCTAGGAGGGAGAGAGAGAGACAGTGTGAGCAGGGGAGGGTCAGAGAGAGAAGGAGTCACAGACTGAAATAGGCTCCAGGCTCTGAGCTGGCGGTCAGCACAGAGCCCGACGCAGGGCCCTAACCCATGAACCACGAGATCATGACCTAAGCAAAAGTCAGACGCTTAACCGACTAAGCCACCCAGGCGCCCTGGTTGCATTCTTATATACCAATAATGAAAGAGAAATCAAGGTATCAATCCCATTTACAGTGGCATCAAAAGCCTAAAATATCTAGGAATAAACCTAATGGTGAAAAATCTACACAGTGAAAATTATAGAAAGCTTATGAAAGAAACTGAAGAAGACACACAAAAAAGGGAAAATATTCCATGCTCGTGGATTGGAAGAATAAATATTGTTAAAATGTCAATACTAGCAAAGGCAGTCTACATATTCAATGGTATCCCTATCAAAATAACACCAGCATTCTTCACAGAGTTAGAACAAACAAACCTATAATGTGCATGGACAGAGAAAAGACCCTGAATAGCCAAAGCAATCCTGAAAAAGAAAACCAAAGCTGGAGACATCACAATTCCAGATTTCAAGCTGTATTACAAAATCTATAGTCATCAAGACAGTATGGTACTGGCACAAAAACAGACATTCAGATCAATGGAACAGAATAGAGAACCCAGAAATGGACCCAGAAACATATAGTCAACTAATCTTCGACAAAGCAGGAAAGAATATCCAGTGGAATAAAGACAGTCCTTTCAGCAAATGGTGCTGGGTAAACTGGACAGTGGCACACAGAAAAATGAACGTGGACCACTTTCTTATGCCATACACAAAAATAAACTAAAATGGATGGAAGACCTCAATGTAAGACAGGAAATCATCAAAATCCTAGAGGAGAATGCAGGGAAAAATCTCTTTGACCTCGGCTGCAGCAACTTCTTATTCAACATGTCTCCAGACGCAAAGGAAACAGAAGTAAAAAATGAACTATTGGGACCTCATCAAAATAGAATCTGCACACCGAAGGAAACAATCTGCAAAACTAAAAGGCAACTGACAGAATGGGAGAAGACATCTGTAAATGACATTATCAGATAAAGGGTTAGTATCCAAAATCTATAAAGAACTTATCAAACTCAACACCCAAAAAACAAATAATCCAGTGAAGAAATGGGCAAAAGACATGAATAGACACTTCTAGAAAGAAGGCATTCAGATGGCTGATAGGCGTATGAAAAAATGCTCAACATCACTCAGCAGGGAAATGCAAACTAAAACCTCACACTTCTCAGAATGGCTAAATAAACAATTCAAGCAAAAACAGATGTTGGAGAGGATGTGGGGAAAGATCATCTTTTTTGCACTGCCGTGTCGAAATGCAAACTAGTGGAGCCACTCTGGAAAACAGTATGGAGGTTCCTTAGAAAATTAAAAATAGAACCACCTTGCAACCCAGCAACTGCACTACTGGGCATTTATACAAGGCATACAGGTGTGCTGTGTCAAAGGGGCTATAAACCCCAATGTTTACAGCAGCACTATCAACAATAGCCAAAGTATGGAAAGAGTCCAAATGTCCATCGAAGGATGAATGGATAAAGAAGATGTGGTATATGTATATATATACAGTGGAGTATTACTCAGCAATCAAAAATAATGAAATCTTGCCATTTGCAACTATGTGGCTGGAACTAGAGGGTATTGCACTATGTAAAATTAGCCAGTCAAAGAAAGACAAATATCATATGACTTCACTCATGTGAGGAATTTAAGATACAAAACAGATGAACACAAGGGAATGGAAGCTAAATATAAGAACAAAAGCAGGAAGACAAAACATAAGACACTCGTAAATACAGAGAACAAACTGAGGGTTGTTGGAGGGGGTGTGGGGGGGGGATGGGCTAAATGGGTAAGGACTATTAGAGAGGATATTTGTTGGGATGAGCAATGGGTGTTATACGCAGGAGATGAATCACTGGAATTTACTCTTGAAATCATTACAGCACTATATGCTAACTAACCTGGATGTAAACAGATAAATTAAGATAGAGCCTACAAACAGAACCATGCATACATGCATACAAATAAATAAGCAAACAAATATAAACAAATAAAGATAGAGCCTATAAACAGAACCATACATACATGCACACAAATAAATAAGTTTCATTTATTTAAGGAAGTTTTGTAGATCTATAGGGAAAAAAACTGTTGTTTCTTTCTTTTTTTTTTTTTTTTACAAATAGTTTATTGTCAAATTAGTTTCCACATAACACTCAGTGCTCATCCCCGTAAGTGTCCTCCTCCATGCCCATCCCCCCTACCCCCCACATCCATCAGTCCTCAGTTTTTGTCAGCATTCAAGAGTCTCTCATGGTTTGCCTCTCTCCCTTTCCCCCACCATTTCCCCCCTTCTTCTCCCCCTTGGTCCTCCGTCAAGTTCCTCCTAATCCTCCTATACGTGCAAACATATGATATTTGTCCTTCTCTGCCTGACTTATTTCGCTCAGCATAACACCCTCAAGGTCCATCCACGTTGCTACACATGGTCAGATTTCATTCTTCTCATTGCCATGTAGTATTCCATGGTATAGATAAACCACATCTTCTTGATCCATTCATCTGTTGATGGACACTTAGGCTCTTTCCATGTTTTAGCTATTGTGGAGAGTGCTGCTATGAACATTGGGGTACATGTGCTCCTATGCCTCAGCATTTCTGTATCCCTTGGGTAAATTCCTAGCAGTGCTATTGCAGGGTCATAGGGGAGTTCTATTGTTAGTTTCCTTAGGAACCTCCACACTGTTTTCCAGAGGGGCTGTACCAGTTTACGTTCCCACCAACAGTGTAGGAGGGTGCCCGTTTCTCCACATCCTCACCAGCATCTAGAGTTCTCTGATTTGCTCATTTTAGCCACTCTGACTGGCGTGAGGTGGTATCTCAGTGTGGTTTTGATTTGATTTCCCTGATGAGGAGGGATGCTGAGCAAAAGATAGTTGCAAATGACATATCAGATAAAGGGTTAATATCCAGAATCTATAAGGAACTCACCAAACTACACGCCCGAAAAACAAACAACCCAGTGAAGAAATGGGCAGAAGATATGAACAGACACTTCTCCAAAAAACTGCTGTTTCAATAAAGTGCCTTAGAATAGGGTTTCCACATGGAGAAAAAAAATGAAATTGGATTCCTAGCTCAACCCATACAATTAAATGAATTCTAGATACAGACTTTACTATTTAAAAAAAAAAAAGACTACAACATTTCAAAGAATACTTTAGGATTCCAGAGAGGAAATGATTTCATAAATAAGATCAAAAATCAGAAATCACAAAGATTGTTGAGTTTTACTACACTGTCATCAAGAATTAATCAGGTGGGCGGTGGTTAAATAGGTGATGGGACTAAGGAGTGCATCTGTTGTGATGAGCACTGGGTGTTGTACGAAATTGTTGAATCACTATATTCTACACCCAAAACTAATATTACACTGTATATTAGCTAACTGAAATTTAAATACAAACTTAAAAAGAGAATTATTCTAAAAGACACCATAAAGAGAATGAACAGGAAGCCCACAACTTACAAAAATATTTGCAACCTATGTATCTGACAAAGAACTGGTATCTAGTAAAGATAATTCCTAAATATCAAGAAAAAAAGATCCCAATAGAGAAATGAACAAAGAACTTGAATAGGCACTTTACATTATTTTTTTTTTTTTACAAATAGTTCATTGTCAAATTAGTTTCCACATAACACCCAGTGCTCATCCCCACAAGTGTCCTCCTCCATGCCCATCCCCCCTCCCCCCCATCCATCAGTCCTCAGTTTTTGTCAGCATTCAAGGGTCTCTCATGGTTTGCCTCTTCCCCTTTCCCCCACCATTTCCGCCCTTCTTCTCCCCCTTGGTCCTCTGTTAAGTTCCTCCTAATCCTCCTATACGTGCACACATATGATATTTGTCCTTCTCTGCCTGACTTAATTCGCTCAGCATAACACCCTCAAGGTCCATCCATGTGGCTACACATGGCCAGATTTCATTGTTTCTCATTGCCATGTAGTATTCCATGGTATAGATAAACCACATCTTCTTGATCCATTCATCTGTTGATGGACACTTAGGCTCTTTCCAGGTTTTAGCTATTGTGGAGAGTGCTGCTATGAACATTGGGGTACATGTGCTCCTATGCCTCAGCATTTCTGTATCCCTTGGGTAAATTCCTAGCAGTGCTATTGCTGGGTCATAGGGGAGTTCTATTGTTAGTTTCCTTAGGAACCTCCACACTGTTTTCCAGAGGGGCTGTACCAGTTAACATTCCCACCAACAGTGTAGGAGGGTGCCCGTTTCTCCACATCCTCGCCAGCATCTAGAGTTCTCTGATTGGCTCATTTTAGCCACTCTGACTGGCGTGAGGTGGTATCTCAGTGTGGTTTTGATTTGTATTTCCCTGATGAGGAGCGATGCTGAGCATCGTTTCATGTGTCTGTTGGCCATCTGGATGTCCTCTTTGGAAAAGTGTCTGTTCATATCTTCTGCCCATTTCTTCACTGGGTTGTTTGTTTTTCAGGCGTGTAGTTTGGTGAGTTCCTTATAGATTCCTGATATTAACCCTTTATCTGATATGTCATTTGCAACTATCTTTTCCCATTCCGTTTGTTACCTATTAATTTTCTGGGTTGTTTCCTTGGCTGTGCAGAAGCTTTTAATCTTGATGAGGTCCCAACAGTTTATTTTTGCTCTTGATTCCCTTGCTTTTGGGGATGAATAGGCACTTTAAATTAAAAGAGAGAGAGAGCATGAAGGAGAGCACTTGTTGGGATGAGCAGTGGATGTTATATGGAAACCAACTTGACAATAAACTTTAAAAGAAAAAGAAAATAAAAAGAGAGAGAGAGAGAGAGAGAGAGAGAGAGTAGCTGGTAAGTTATGAGCAAAGTTGCTCAGCCTTATTACTAATCTTGGACAGAAAGCACATTAAAACCACAAAGAGTTATGTTTTCACATCCACTAAATTTGCCCAAATTAAGAAGTCAGAAAATATCACATCAGAAAGGTGTACAGCAACCAAAAGTGACTTAGACTTGTCCAGTTAAATGGCTTTTCCTGGTCTTTGAATCTTAAGCAAGTGATTTTAAAACGTGGCAGTGGCTGAAGGTCATTTACCATAATCAGAGTGGCAATACACTGACTACACTGTTTCCATCAAAATACTACCACTGTGGCTCTTGTGACCTAGCCTTTGATGCTTGATTATTTCCAAGCCTGTTTTTCTAACTTCCTATCACTTATACTCCCAATATTTTCCAAAACACTCTCCCTGCTTAAGCTAGCAAATTCTATTCTATCAAATTCTATTTCTTGCAGTAAAAAATCCTGAAACATCAAGTTTCCCATTTGATAGGAAGATTCAAAAGGTTTCTGTTTTAAGTACAATGACATAATTCCTGGAAATCAAAATTCAGTACATTTCTGTATTTGTGACTCTTTCTTTAAAAATCCACATGACAGCAAATGAGTTTAAGACTTGATATGAATATCCACTCATTGCAAAATGTTCATCAGGATCAAAATCATGATAGCAAATGAGGTACCTAGCTCTTTCTCGGGCTGCATCCTCACGGGCTTTTTCCTTTTCTTGCCTCTGTTGTTCAATTCGGGCTTCTTGTTCTTTCCTTTTCATTAACAATTCTTCTACACGGGCCTGCCGTTCTGCCTCTAGAGCTCTCTTGCGTTCCTATAGTCAGAAATGTTTTAAAATGTTAGAATTATGTGTAAAGTAAAAATGATTAAAAGAGACACAGTTTTGACATAAATTTAGATATTCAAGTCAAGTAGATCCTTGCTACTAGGTATGCTACCTGGAATTTTAAAAAAATCAAGTATCAATGATAACCTGGTTTTCACATGTCATTTGCCATTGTTACACATAATTATAAGAATAAGTGCTCTTTGAAGCAGCTACTATGTTATTCATATTCTGTGAGAACCTAATATGTACTTTATGGTTAATTATTTCTAGAGCCTTGTTTTTACAAATGGTTTCAGAAATACCAGAATATAATGAAAAAATGTAGTTAACAGATTTTTGATTTAAGCATTCATGAAGGAGTTAAATGAAAAAATAACTTGTGGCAAGGAAAAAGAGGTATCATAATACAACATAGCGGGTAAGTAAGTGGGAACTGGGTCAGATTCCATGATTTTTATTTCATGAACCTATTTTTAACTGGCTCAGACTCTGGTCTAGTTATATTGTAACTGCACCTTAGTTTTCTGGAAGACAAAAACAACAGCACTAACTGTCTTCAGATATTATAAAGAATAAATAAGGTAATACATAAAGAATACTTACCAGAGGGCTTGGCCTATAGTAAAGTTTCATTAATTATTTATCATCCTCATCATTAACGCAGAAGATACTTAAACTACTGTGAAATACTATGTCCTATGTATATTTTTGTCTACTAGGAGTACTTCACTCACTTTCCCCATATTACTATCTATATTGATACATTTTTTTTTTGTGCACATAGTTTTATTTTTTCCAGCTGGCATTTTAAATACACTTTTTATATGAAGACTCTTTTATTATATAACCCAGAAAATTTTTCAGTCATGTGTTTGAAGACTTTGTTGCCATCAAGGTTCTTAATACCTTTGTTTTGTTTTAGTAAAACCATTTGTTGACATTTTTATCTTATGTTCAATGTCTTTTAGTAGCTTTTTCAAACTATCTCCATATTTATAAGTACAGAATTATGGGTAAATTTCAAGACTATCTTGAAATTATTATTCTTTGAGAAAAATGTATAAATTATCACATCTTCATTTTCTCTTAATGATATTGTTTTCATTTCTATTATTTATTTTTCTAAAGTTTTTATTTTAATCACTCGGTGCTCATCACAAGTGTACTCCTTAATTCCCACCACCTGTATCTCACCCATCCATTGTCCCATGCACCTCCCCTTTGGTAACCATCATTTGGTTCTCTATAGTTAAGAGTCTGTTTCTTGGTTTTGGTTTTGGTTTTTTTGCTCATTTGTTTCTTAAACTGCACATATGAGTGAAATCATATGGTATCTGTCTTTCTCTGACTTACTTCGCTTAGCATTATACCTCTAACTCCATCCAGGTCATTGCAAATGGCAAAATTTCATTCTTTGTTATGGCTGAATAATATTCCATTCCTTCTTTATCTACACGTCAGCTGATGGGTACTTGGGCTCCTTCCATATCTTGGCTAATGTACATAATGTTGCCATAAACATGGGGAGGGGGGCATGTTTGAATTAGTGTTTTTGTATTCTTTGTGTAAAAACCAAATAGTGTGATTTGTTGGATTACAGGGTAGTTCTATTTTTAACGTTTTGAGGAACATCTATACTGTTTTCCAGAATGGCTACACTAGTTTGCATTCCTACCAACAGTGAAAGAGGCTTTCATTTTCTACACATCTTCACCAACACCTGTTGTTTCTTGTGCTGTGGATTTTAGCCATTCTGAGGGGTATGAGGTAATATCTCATTGTAGGTTTGATTTGTATTTCCCAGATGATGAGTGATAATGAACATCTTTTCATGCCTCTGTTAGCCATCTGGGTGTCTTTTTAGAAAAATGTCTGTTCATGGTTTGCTCACTTGTTAACTGAATTATTTAATATCTGGGTGTTGGATGTTAGTTCTTTATACATATTGGATATTAACCATTTGTGGATATGTCATTTACAAATACCTCTCCCATTCAATAGGTTGCCAATGCAAATTTTTTTTCACTGCAAGTAAATATGAGTTTAAGAGAAAACTCTTTTGTTTATATTTTCTTCACTGGAAATAATTTTCTGTGCCAGATTTTGTTGTTTTCAGTCTTAAAGAGTTTGAGATCTTATATATACTAGAAAATTTTCTATATATTATGCTCACTTAGTAATGAGAAGAGCTATAACCAGTTCATGATTACTCTACCTGACAGTAAAGAATATATTTTTTTAATGTTTTATTTATTTCTGAGAGAGAGGGAGAGAGAGATAGCTTGAGCACGGGAGGGTCAGAGAGAGGGAGACACAGAATTCAAAACAGACTTCAGGCTCTGAGCGGGTTGTCAGCACAGAGCCCGATGCTGGGCTCAAATCCATAAACTGTGAGATCATGACCTGAGCCAATGGTGGATGCTTAATTGACTGAGCCACCCAGGCACTCCAAGAATATATTTAAAACCTAATTGTATGCCTCAAGTAGTCTGTAATCTGCCACATACGGCTTCCTGAAATCAGTGCATTCCCTGTCATTCCCATCCCTTCCTTCTCTGGGCCCCCTCCAGGGGCTTACTAGCTTACCCTTAACTAGCTTACTAGTTTAAAAAGGGTTTCTTCCACTGGGCCAGACAGGGCTTCTTGTAGGTATGAAGTTAATATAGTGAGCTTAATTAAGTATTAGAAGTATTCACATGTCTCCTCAGTGTTCTCTTAAACTGCTTTAGTATTTTTTTTCTATCACTTACTGGGTACTTACTATGCTAAACACTTTGCTAAGTATTTACCTATATTAGCAATTTTAGCATCACAACAAACAGGGGGGTCTTTAAGGTAAAATGACTTGTTGTATAAGAGGTAATTAGAAACTACACCAGTGTATTCCATTAATCATAAAGACTAGGAGCCAGGGAGAGGCTGTGTGAGCTACCTGGGGAATGGGGATGAACTGAAAAATATATGTCAAAGACACAAGAAACAACAGGTGTTGGTAAGGATGTCCAGAAAGGGGAACCCTCTTGCACTGCTGGTGGGAATGCAAACTGGTGCAGCCATTCTGGATAACAGTATGGCGGTTCCTCAGAAAGTTAAAAGTACTACCATATAATGCAGCAATTGCAATATTGGGTATTCACACAAAGAAAACAAAAACACTAATTCAAACATGCACCCTTATGTTTATGTACAATACCAAAGATTTGGAAGCAGGCCAAGTGTTTATCAATGGATGAGTGGATAAAGAAGATGTAGTATGTATATATACAATGAAATATTATTCTGCCATAAAAAAGGGAAAATATTGCCAGTTGTGACAACATGGACGGAGCAAGAGAGTATAATGCTAAGGGAAGTTAAGTCAGTCAAAGACAAACACCATATCATATGTGCAATTTAAGAAACAAAACAAACACCCAAAGAAAGAAAAATAGAGAGAGAGGCAAACCAAGAAAAAGACTCTTAACTACAGAGAACCAACTAAGGTTACCAGAGGAGAGGTGGGTGCAGGATGGGTAAAATCGGTAATGGGGGTTAAGAAGTGCACTTGCTGTGATGTGCGCTGGGTGATGTATAAAATTGTTAAATCAGTATATCGTTATACCTGAAAATAATATAACACTGTATGTTAACTTTAATTAAAATAAAACCTTAAGAAATCTGTATTATGTTTGAAATACAAGTTTCACAGTAAAATACAATAAGCTTAGGTATTAAATATAAAGAACTAAACCAGAACTTTTCATTTGATATTTTATAAAACTAAAAGCTTTAAAAATAGAGTTTCAAAAATTATAAAATGGTCTTATAAATGAAATATATGGATATATGTTTTTTATGTGTATATGCAATGCAGTCAAGTTGAATGTGTAAGTATAGTATCAACTTGTGATTTTATTAATGTATCTAAGACATACTCCAACATTGTACCAATAGAAATGGCTTCAAAAATATTCAATATTTTCACTGGTTTTTAATATAAATAGAAAAGATAACTGTAACCATAGCAAATGAATAAAATTACTAAGTACAACTAGTATTTTCCTTTCTAATATCTAAGTTTCCTAAAAATAGGAAACGTACTCTACATCAGCAACTTGCACAGGGCAAGAGTTCTATGAATACCTGTTAAATGAAGCATAACTTTATAAAATAACATGCATTATAAATTCATATACATACAAAAAGGAATATCAACCTGCAGCAAATGAGTTAGAAAGATAGACCTCACTCTTAAGCCTTCTGAAACCTCTGAAATCCCCACAAACTTTGCTTATATCAGTCAGGTATTTGTTTATGGCAGTCTAAGAATGGATATTGCAAACCCCTACACACTCTTTATGCCTACAATTCCAATGATGAGGGCAAAAGGGCAGGCAGACTATCTAAGGAAATTGAACTTACAACTAAGCATGAATTTACATAATAAAACTGGCAATTTGAGAATATTATGATGACATCATACTTAATATTTTACTCACAAGAAAAAAGGGTCCCAATTGACTGTAACAGTTTGTGAGAATGTTAAAAAGTGAAACTAGGGAAAGAAGAGCACACAGAGAACCTTACTATTATGAATCTACAGAATGCTTGGCATTAGTGCCTTAGTAGGCACTAGTAGTAATGACTACCCATTAAAAAATTTTTAAATTATAAATATGTTATACATTACCAGCGGACTTTTCTAATATCAGTATCAGTTGATTAAACTTGCTAAGTTCTTAATTTTTTATTGAAAATTAAATCCATAGGAAATTTCCACATTTTAAAAATGTTTATTTATTTATTTTGAGAGAGAGACAGAGAGAGCGTGGGCAAGCAGGGGAAAGGCAGAGAGAGAGAATCCCAAGGAGGCTCCATGTTGTCAGCACAGAGCCTGATGTGAGGCTCGATTCCACAACTGTGAGATCATGACCTGAGCCGAAAGCTGACATTCAACTTACTGAACCACCCTGGCACCCCTCCACATTTTTAATAAGAAAAATAATTCTAAGCAGTCAAAACAATTTTACAGGGCTAGTGAGTACAGGAAATTCCTTACTATTTTCAGGAAAGAATTCCTTTCCTTTCAGCTTTAATAAATGCCCCAACTTGTGAAATAAAAGTCATCATTTTGTTTTTAATGTTTATTTTTGAGAGAGAGAGACAAAGGGAGGGAGATAAAGGGAGGGAGAGAAAGAGGGAGGGAGAGCACGAATAGGGAAGGGGCAGAGAGAGAGAGGGAGACAGAGAATCCAAAGAAGGCTCCAGGCTCTGAGCTGTCAGCACAGAGTGTGATACAGGGCTCAAACTCACAAACTGCGAGATCATGACCTGAGCTGAAGTTGGATGCTTAACCAATTGAGCCACCCAGGCACCCCAAGAGTAATCATTTTTAAAAGGAAGATAACTATATGTTTTAATGATCCTAAGATGTCTATTCAAAATATGCAATATTACTCATATATTTCCCTTCCAACTGAGTTAATTATTCCCTCTCCTGTGATACCTCTGTAGCTCATACATAGTTCTCTAACATTTTCATATTGTGTTGTATTGTTTGCCATAAGGCAAGGATCATGTCTTAATTATATCTAAATTATTAATGCCTACTGGTTCCTCAAAAGTTACACATAATTTACAAAACATAATGATTTTTATAAAACAGTCCCAAGCACAGTAACAGTACTCATACTGAAAAGACATCTCTTATTAAAACTCCAAATATCCTGTTTTATTTACTCATTTAGTTAGTTAATAGAGAAGCAACTTACAAATAATAAAAATAAAAATTGTTCCTTAGAGAAGAAAAGCTCAAGTTTTGAAAACAGAATCATTCTGTATTTTTTAACATTAATTAGCTTAGTACTGAGATTAAAATAAGGCACTGAACTGAAATCAAATAGAGATCAAGGATGCATATGGGAATGCCTGCCAATACTCACAAACAGTAGAGAATAATCAATGAACTTTTAAAAATGTATTGATATTTTAACTTCCTAAGACCACCAGTAACATAAAGAAGCATGAGGGGCACCTGGGTGGTTAAGTTGGTTAAGCATCTCACTTCGGCTCAGGTCATGCATGATCTCATGGTCCATGAGTTTGAGCCCCATGTCGGGCTCTGTGCTGACAGCTCAGAGCCTGGAGCCTGCTTTAGATTCTGTGTCTCCCTCTCTCTCTCTCCCTACCCCACTCACAGTATCTCTCTCTCAAAAATAAACATTGAAAAAAAAATTTTTTAAAGCACAAAATATTAATAACATCTCTAATCTTTAACGTAACAAAGCTCTAAGTGACCTGTTCCCTAACTCTAGAGAGTGTACTCTCCTACGTCTCCTGCATGAAATGCCTACCTCTCATTTGCATCTATCTCATTGTTTTCAAACCTTAGCTGAGGAATCACCCCTCTACGAAGCTTTTCCTCACTTTTTCACTCCTTGCCACTTTCAATTTGAGTATGGTGTTCTCCTTTGTGCTTCCAAGAATGCCTTTGCTATTATACTGACCCTAATACCTGTTTATACGTCTCTCCATTAAGAACAACGATGTATCCTTTTCATGTCCTTGAACTTAGCACAACATAAGGCTTACTTAGTAACCCAATAAATGATGACTGAATGAACAAATAAAAATTGGTCATAATAGATAAGTATGTCCTCATTTATATTTGAACACTGTAAAATCTATTCTCTACATCAAAAATATCAAGCCCTTATTTCTAGCTTGTGCAAAGGTTTTCTCCTCCTCTTCCCATGGAGAAACACCTTGTCTTTGAAGATGCTCCCAATGGTGTGGGGACAGCCCTTGCAGCCGGCATGTAGGTGGTCATGGTTCCAGATGGAAACTTGCACCAACACTTGACCTCAAAGGCCAGCCTGGTACTGGATTCCATGAAAGACTTCCAGCTAAAGCTATGCAGTTTGCCCCCCTATGATTGAGCTGCCTGCCATGCACTCTGGGCACCATGGCCACTGTGCCCATTCAGGTGACCCAACGGGTGATCTGAACCAGGAAATCACCATGTGAGCAGTCCTTTCAGCCCATGAGGTTGGCCTTCTCATCCCTAGTGAGCTTGGCTTATTCTGGGTAGTGCTGACAAATCACAATGACACAGATGAGAAACACCAAAGACAGTCCAGAAGAGAGATCAAAGTACTCATGTGTGTAATCATATATAATATGTAAATGATCATACGATGTCATTATATGTAAATAATCATGTAATAGTCATATATAACAAATATACACACATACATGGTTTGTATGTGAGTGCCTGTGTATGTATGTGTGTGTAAGTATTAACACATGCACACATATATACATAAAATTCCTCCTTTTCAAGACAAAATGAAACTATATTTGTTTTTTTGTTTGTTTTTTCTGTTTCAAGTGTTACATTTATTAAATGATTGCAGCATATGTGAAGTCCTCAGAATAATGCCTGGAACATAGCAAACATGCAGCAAACTTTAGCAGACATTAATAAGGACCATTAGTTCATATCCTAGGAGCCTCTCCTCAAATTAAGGAGTTATGTGAATCACCTGAACTGTGTGCAAAGTGTGTGTGTACATTTTTCTGGGAAAAGGATCTTTGATATTCCTCAAACTCTCAAATGGGGACTATTACTCCTGGCTCCAAAAGAAATTTAGAATCATTACCTTAGAGACTGATAGAAAATATTAGACTATATTCATTCCCTAAGAGCCTAGGGACCACAATTTTTTTTTTAATTTGTTAATTTGTTAATAGTTTATTGTCAAGTTAGTTTCCACATAACACCCAGTGCTCATCCCCACAAATGCCCTCCTCCATGCCCATCAGCCTTCTTCCCCTCTTCCCCACCCTCATAAGCCCTCAGTTTGTTCTCAGCATTCAAGAGTCTCTCATGGTTTGCCTCCCTCCCTCTCATTTTTCAACTGTGAGTTATAAAAAAAATGGTAATGTATACAATTGTGGCGACGGCTGGTTATCTATTGATTGTTGCCTCTGACTGCTTTACAGTTTTATATCTGGTCAGCAAATTCAACATTAATGATCACCCATTTATGGGTCTATTTGAATTTTCTCTCAAGCTGACTGTAACATTTTACTGGGTCCCTCACCCATTAATTGAGTTGAATAAAATCTTTGACACCAGTTTAAACAAACAAACATGTCAAGTCCTAAAAGAGTCTTATGGGGAAGACTTCCTACTGAATAAGATCTAAAATAGTTTATAAACACTGGTACAGTTCTTCCTATCCTGAAAATGGTAGCTAAATTAGGGTTCACCACAGAGGTCAAGAGCTAAGAAATTAAAGTATCTGATGATATTGCCCAATAAATTACCGATGTCCCTTGTCATAAGCATAAAGATTGCCCCATTCTGTAAGATTACATATACTGGTCCAAACACACTCCTTTTTTAACTGGAAGGGAAGAAGCATGTTCTTACAAAGCCCAATTAGAAAAGAATAGATTAGGGGCGCCTGGGTGGCTTAGTCGGCTAAGCGTCCGACTTTCGCTTAGGTCATGATCTCGCGGTTCGTGGGTTCGAGCCCCACGTCGGGCTCTGTGCTGTCAGCTCAGAGCCTGGAGCCTGTTTCAGTCTGTGACTCCCTCTCTCTCTGACCCTCCCCTGCTCAAGCTGTCTCTCTCTCTCCTAGAAATAAATAAAACATTAAAAAAAAAAAAAAAGAAAAGAATAGATTAAATAATCTGTCCAATTCAGTCCTTCATCTGGTTGGATTAGAGATTCAAACCTATGACTGCTATGTATTGATGAAAGCACTGATTACCTTATCTAAAGGGGTACACATTGTCTTTTGGCAATCAGACCTCATACTTCCACAGTGCTATACTAAACAAGGCACCCTTGGATCAGAGATTAGGTCTTACTCCTTTGTGGATCATCAGCACCTAACTAGAGCCTAGGATATGGCAAGTGCTCAATAACTACTTGCCGAATAAATTTTACCTGAACAGCCTCATCACGTGCTTGTTTTTCTTCCTGTCTTCGCTGACGTTCTTCCTGTAACTCATTAAGCCTTTGCTCATATTCCTTCAATTTTGATAAGACATCATGGCGCTTATTCTGGGCTTCAAGGGTATTTATGAAGGCAATTTCATTTACCTTCAATAAAAACAAAGAAAATGAGTTTCAAATCAAGTTAATTTTAAGACACACCAACAAAAATAAGAAACCCAACATCACTCTTATATAAAAATATAAATCACTAAAGGCATAAAGCACAAATTAAATAGGAGTCTTTCCCTTAATATTTAATTCAAAATGGGTAATAATCCATTGTATATAACAAATCCATAGGCCTTAGAAAGAACTGACTTAGAATAAATAAAGATCTGCCAATGAAATAGCTTTAGGTCAAAAAACAAATTAAGATTCTTACAAAAACATCTTATAAGCTCTACTTAATTCATCATAATTGCGATTATATAAATTACATTAAGACTTAAATAGGTATGTATATGATTTTCTAATGAGTCTGAGAAGGCAAAACTTAAAATAAGTGACACATGATTTTCCTTCATATACCAAATACATGACAATTAGGAACAAGGTAGTAAAAAATACACTATAGCCTCAACTTCACATATATTGATACTTACCAGCCAAGTTTTTCTAGAAAGTAAAGTTTTATAAATAATGTTTAGCTAAAGATAAGCCGAAAAATGTCAGTTGGGATTAAATTTCTCATTTTTGAAGACCAGAGGGAAAGCAAGCTGCAGTGAAAATGGTGGACTAATTACAGGGAAGCAAACA
Source organism: Proteles cristata cristata (assembly GCA_017311185.1). Taxonomy (NCBI): domain Eukaryota; kingdom Metazoa; phylum Chordata; class Mammalia; order Carnivora; family Hyaenidae; genus Proteles; species Proteles cristata. Next base: position 278,448 of record JAESUZ010000007.1, on the reverse strand, counting down.
CCGGGACTGACTCTGACAGAAGAGACTCCAGGAATCCATGCTGGATGGAATAAACCTATCACTAGATAGGTTATAAATCTCAGACAGGAGAGTTTGAATACAGTTCTAACCAAGGCTTCCCACTCATCTTGCCATGTGGCCTCTTTTGTAAGTGAGATGATAATATAACCACCCCTCAAACTGTACGGAAGGTATAAGACAAACAGCTGTAGTGAAGGAAAATGAATCCTACTATATCAGGGCTCACATGTTAAGCATAATCAAGATGAAAGAAAAAGGAAAGGGGACTTAATGCTCTAGACAAAATAACAAGTAAAATAAAATGAGAAAAATGTGCAAAAATTAGATAAAAAATTTCAATCTGTGATGTTGGCCAAAGGGTACAAAGTTTCAATGATGAATAAGGTTTAGAGATGTGCAGCATGATCAGGACACTTAACAATACTGTAGTCTTGAAATCTGCCAAGAGATCTAAAATCTTTTCAGCACATATGCAAACACACAAATGACAACTAAGGAGGGGTGAGAGATATGTTAATTAGCTGGACTGTGATCATTCCACAATGTATATGTATATTAAAACATCGAGTTGTAAATCTTAACATATATAATTTTGATGTGTCAATGATATCTCAGTAAGGCTATAAATAAATAAAAAGATAAGAAGTTAACTGGAAAGGGGGCGCCTGGGTGGCTTAGTCGGTTAAGCGTCCGACTTTCGCTTGGGTCATGATCTCGCGGTTCGTGGGTTCGAGCCCCGCGTCGGGCTCTGTGCTGACTGCCAGCTCGGAGCCTGGAGCCTGTTTCAGTCTGTGACTCCCTCTCTCTCTGACCCTCCCCTGCTCACGCTGTCTCTCTCTCTCTCCTAGAAATAAATAAAACATTAAAAAAAAAAAAAATTTAAGAAGTTAACTGGAAAGTAAAAAACCCAAACTGGAAGAAAACAAAACCAAGAAACATCAGAAAATACTAGGCAAACTTTGTAATAAAGAACTTAACAAAAACCTGAATTTAAAAGTGGCAAAAAATGATAAAACAACATAATAAAAGATTAGAAAGCTAAACAAACCTAAGATAAAAGTAACACTATCATACAATTAATTGCATTAGAAAAAGCACAGAACAGATAAAGATGGCAAAAAAAAAATCGTTAATAAAGGCAAGTCTTTGGGTAAGGTAAGTCAGAACTTAAAAATGAAAATTTATGTATAAGTAACAAACTTTGAATATAAAGAACAAATGAAGATAGCTTAATATAAGGATGAATAACATTTATAGTTAAGAACAACAAAAGAAAATGTTGCAACATATAATACAAAAAATTTTCCATGAAAAATAAAAAGCAAATTGAGAACTGAAAGAACCCACATTTCATAAAAAATTTTCAGAAAATCAGTACCGAGAATTATAAAAAATTACTGTACCAATTAAGTACCAAGAACTATTAAAATTACAAAACACTAAGGAAAAAGAATAGCTCTTTTAAGCTTCTAAGCACTAAACGCAAATCACCTATAAGAAGAGAGGGAAAAAATCAGTCTGGCTTCAGGCTTCTTCCCAGAAGTAGTTAATGCTAAAAGAAAATAAAGCCTATAAAATTTTGAAGGAAAACCATTGTGAATGATGCATCTGATCTCTAGCTAAAATGTATTCAGATAGAAATGCCATACAGCCTGAGGCAACTGGGTGGTTCAGTTGGTTAGAAGTCCTACTCCATTTTAGCTCAGGTCATTGATATCATGGTTCCTGAGATCAAGCTCTACACTGGGTTCTATGCTAAGAGCATGAAGCCTGCTTGGGATTCTCTCTCCCTCTTCCTCTTTGCCCCTCCCCCACTCAAACATGTGTGCCCTCTCTCTCTCTCTCAAAAACAAATAAATGTTAGAGAGAGAGAGAGAGAGAGAGAGAATGCAGGGTGGGCAGAGAGAGAAGGAGACAGAATCTGAAACAGGCTCCTGGCTAGGAGCTGTCAACACAAAGTCCAACATGGGGCTCAAACCCACGAGCCACAAGACCATGACCTGAGCTGAAGCTGGATGCTTAACTGACCAAGCCAACCAAGTGCCCCAACTTTAAAAATATTTAAAAAAAAAAAAAAAAAGAAATGTGACAGCCTCAGCTATGGAAGAACTCAAGGAATAGAGCATTTATAAGCTCTTCCTGAAAAAATCACTTGTTAATAAAATCCAGCCAACTAAAGAAAAAACAAAAACCTCATCCATTTATATACTGAAGGTAAACTATGGAATTTATAATTTCAGAGCAAGTATAAATGTTATCTATCTTAACAATGTAAAAATAATAAAACTATGAAAACTTGTTGGGAGGAGATTAGGGACAATGGAAAGAAACAGGAGTGCTAATGTCCTCAAAACTGTCATAAACTGAAATAGGATGTAGTAAATATAATCATTCCAAACTCTTAATTTTTTCATAATTTTCATGACCTTAGAAGAATATTTTAAAATGTCTCTTGTGAGAAACATTTATTACAAATCAGTAATTCCCTCAATTGTATTGCTATTTTACTTCTACCTCTTAAAATGGAAATAAAATTACCTATGGGATACAGGAGTGCTGATGCATAGGGGCACATATACCCCAATGTTCACAGCAGCACTCTCAACAATAGTCAAAACATGGAAAGAGCCTAAACGTCCATCAACCGACGAATAGATCAAGAAGATGTGGTTTACATGGAATACTACATGGCAATGAGAAAGAACTGAAATCTGACCATTTGTAGCAACACAGATGGAACTTGAGGGTGTTCTGCTGAGCAAAGTATATTAGGCAGAGAAGGACAGATACCTTATGTTTGCACATATAGGTGAACTAGGGGGAACTTAATGGAGGACCCTGGGGGAGGAGAAGGGGAAAAATAGTTGGGGAGAGGGAGGGAGGCAAACCATGAGAGACTCTTGAATGCTGAGAACAAACTGAGGGCTGACAGGGGTCGGGGAGAGGAGAAGAGGGGTGATGGGCATGGAGGAGGGCACTTGGGATGAGCACTGGGCATTATATGGAAACCAATTTGACAATAAACTATTTAAAAAAATGGAAATAAAAGAGTTTAATACTTCTATTTCATAATATCATTTATACTATAATTCCATTGTTTAAAGTTACCTATTCATGCAATCTGAACATTATTCTTGAGAAATGTCTGGGACAGTATTTACCATTAGGAAGATACACAGTGGCTATTTCTGACAGTGGAATTTTGAGTTGCCTTTGTTATATTGCTTCAATAATTTAAAATGAGAATGAATTATTTTTATCATAATAATGATGTGGCTACTACTCTTAATATAAAATAATATTAAAGAAATCTAGGATACTGTATTTATACTAACACTTGAAGAAAAGGGAAAGTCTCTGAAAGTTTTTGAGCTAAGAGGTAATACAATAATACCCTGCTGAAATATTAAAGAGAGTAGGGACAAAACATACAAACTACAAATACTTAGGAGGGAAATTAAAACAACAACAACTGGTGGCAGTTGTCAGAAAAAGGAAAATATATGAGAGACTACAGAACTATAAAAGCTGCAGTTGAATATATACATGGCTCAAGGGGGAAGAAGTCAAAAAGACTAGCTTATCTTTTAAAACAACAACAGTAGCATAAGTGAATCAAAGTAAATGATCGAAACTCTTCCAAGTCTAAGTGAACAGGAAATTAAGGATAATCATTATCTGAAATTATGTATTTCAGGAAGCAGATGGTTTGGGAGATAGAGGTGGTGAGCTGATGAGTTCCACTGAAAGCAAACATCAAGCAACAGACAACTGAATCCAAAGATTGATTGTGCCCACAAAACAAATCTCAGAAAGACTGAAGTCACGTCACGCATCTCTTCTGACCAAAATACTATGAAATTAGAAATCAACCACAAGAAAGATATCTGGAAAAAACACAAATGCTACGGAAATTAAGTAACATACTACAAAACAATGAATGGGTCAACTAGGAAATCAAAACACACATGGAGATAAATGAAGGTAGAATAGTCCAAAATCATTGGGATACAGCAAAAGCTATTCTAAGCTGTTCCTATAGAAATACAGGCCTACCTCAATAAGTAAGAAAAATCTCAAATAAACAACCTAACCTTCCACACGCTAGGTGAAAAACAACAAACAAAATCCAAAGCCAGTAGAAGGAATGAAATAATAAAGATTACAGACACTTCTCCAAAGAGGACATCCAGATGGCCAACAGACACATGAAACGATGCTCAGCATCCCTCCTCATCAGGGAAATACAAATCAAAACCACACTGAGATACCACCTCACGCCAGTCAGAGTGGCTAAAATGAGCCAATCAGAGAACTCTAGATGCTGGCGAGGATGTGGAGAAACGGGCACTCTCCTACACTGTTGGTGGGAATGTAAACTGGTACAGCCCCTCTGGAAAACAGTGTGGAGGTTCCTAAGGAAACTAACAATAGAACTCCCTATGACCCAGCAATAGCACTGCTAGGAATTTACCCAAGGGATACAGAAATGCTGATGCATAGGAGCACATGTACCCCAATGTTCATAGCAGCACTCTCCACAATAGCTAAAACATGGAAAGAGCCTAAGTGTCCATCAACAGATGAATGGATCAAGAAGATGTGGTTTATCTATACCATGGAATACTACATGGCAATGAGAAACAATGAAATCTGGCCATGTGTAGCAACATGGATGGACCTTAAGGGTGTTATGCTGAGCGAATTAAGTCAGGCAGAGAAGGACAAATATCATATGTGTGCACGTATAGGAGGATTAGGAGGAACTTAACAGAGGACCAAGGGGGAGAAGAAGGGCGGAAATGGTGGGGGAAAGGGAGAGAGGCAAACCATGAGAGACTCTTGAATGCTGACAAAAACTGAGGACTGATGGATGTGGGGGGAGGAGGGATGGGCATGGAGGAGGACACTTGTGGGGATGAGCACTGAGTGTTATGTGGAAACTAATTTTGACAATAAACTATTTGTAAAAAAAAAAAAAAAAAAAAACACAAAAAACAAAAAAACCCCATAATACTAAGTGAAAGAAACTAGACACACACAAAAAAAATAATAAAGATTACAGCAGAAATAAATTAAATAAAAACTAAAAAAAAAACCACACACACACAGATTAATGAAACCAGTAGTTCACTGTTTGAAAACATCATCAAAATTGATAAACCTTTAGCCCGACGCACTGGGGAAAAAGGAAAAAAAAAGACTCAAAATCAGAAATGAAAGAAGAGAAATAACCAATACAAAAGATTATAAGAAAATATTATGAAAATTTATGTGTGACCACACTGGACAACCTAGAAGAAATGGATAAAATCTTAGAAACCTGTAACTTACAAACTGAATCAGAAAGAAATAGAAAATTTGATCCGGCAGATTACAGGCAATGAAATTTAAACATTTAAATAAGAATTAAAACCTATACTTCTCAAACTATTCAAAAAAAGAAAAGTAAAAAAAGCTTCCAAATTCATTTTATGAGGCCAGAATTACTCTGTTACCAAAACCAACACCAGACAATACAAAAAAAAAAAAAGAAAGAACTACAGAGGAATATCTCTGATGAACTGGGTGATGGGCATTCAAGAGGGCACTTGTTCAAAGGAGCAATGTGTGTTACATGTAAGTGATAAATCACTAAATTCTACTCCTGAAACCAACACTACACTATATGTTAACTAACTTGGATTTAAATAAATAAATAAAAATGAGACAATGATATTAAAAAAAGGAAAAGAAAATTCCAATTTACAATGATGTCTGTAAGAGTACATACTCAGGAATAAATTTAAATGAGTTGAAAGACTTTCGCATACTAAAATCTTCAAAGCACTAAAAAGACAAATGTATAAATGTAACAGAATTTTATAACAACAATCAAGATAAAATGGTATTGGTGTAAAACCAGGGATAAATGAAACAAAATAGAGAGAAACAAACCATACATATATGGTAAACAGCTTTTCAACAAGAGTACTAGGGCCATTCAAATTAAAAGGGACAATCTTTTCAAAAATTGGTACTTGAACATTAGCTATCCCTATGAAAAAAACCCTACTTAAGACCATACACAAAATTTAATTCAAAAGAGGACACAGACCTCATTGTAAAATTTAAAACTCCTACAAAAAAATTAAGAGAAAATCTTAGTGATCTTAAATTCTGGCCAAGATTTTTTAAAGAGGACACAAAAACACATAGTATAGAAGAAAAAAGTCAATACATTGGGCTTGATCAATTTTTAAAACTCCAAAAGACACTCTTAAGAAAAGGAAAAAGCAATCCAAGGACTGTGAAAAAGTATTTGCGAAACATAGATCTTAGTATCTAAAATACAAAAAGTCCTCTAAGAAATCTTTTCATTTATGACAATGTGGATAAAACTAGAGAGCAATATGCTAAGTTAAATGAAAATGACAAGGAAAGACAAATGCTACATGGTATCACTTATATATGGAATCTTAAGAAAAAAAGTTGAACTTGTAGAAATAGAAAGTAGAAAAGTGGCTGCCAGGGGCTGAGGGTGGAGAAATAAATAGGGAGAGGTTAGTAAAAAGATATAAACTTTCAGTTATAAGAGGAATAAGCCCTGAGGATCTAATGCATAACACAGTGACTACAGTTGGTAACACTATATTGTATAATTGAAATATGCTAAGAGAGTAGAACTTAAATGTTCTCTCTCTCTCACACACACACACACAAGATAAATATGTGAGGTGACAGATGCATTATTTTACTTGATGAGGGGAATCCTTTCACAACGTATATGGATGTCATATCATCGTGTTGTATACTTTATATACCTTACTATTTGTCAGTTATATCTCAGTAAAGCTGAAAAAACTCAAGAAAAAAACAATCTAATAAGTGTACAAGATGTTAGAACAAACATTTCACCAAACAAGAGCTAAAGGTATAAAATTAAGGACATAAAAAGGTGTTCAAAAATTAAAATTAAAACCAAATGAGATACTGTACACATATAGTAAAATGGAGCGGCTAAAATCACAGTGTGTAATCATGTCAAATGTTGATGAGAATATGGTTAGTTAGAACCCTCTTCCACTGCTGGTAAGAATGTCTACTACTACAAGAATAGTAGCTTTTCAAAAGTTCTCATTACACCACTTTGCTTTTACAAGAGATCTACATCTTTTCTGTAACCAAAAGAAATCCAAAAAGAATTTCTGCTTTATGAAAAAAAGGCAAAATGCGAAAACTGTATTCAGTGTTTTAGGGTGAGCCATTACAGAGCTAGCACACCCCAAATAGTGCAAGTGGACTGCACACTTCTTCTGCAGGAGCTACACTCAGCATCTCAGCTTTAGGCCACGATAGTTTTGAACTGTGTCTGTAAACATCTGTGCTTTATCTCAATTTATTTTGTGCATCCATTAGTAAGATGGGTTCTAACATATCGGAAAAGACTAAAAGAGGTTATTTCTGGGGTCTAGGAATACTCAAAAATTTTTCCATATAAATTAGTGGTAATTGGATCTTTACAGCACTTCAGTTTACAAGAGCTTTCATAGGAACAATTTACTTTTAGATAGTAGGGGAAACTTATATAATAATCACTTTGGAAAACTCTTTTTTTAAAAGTTCAACATGAACCTATCACGAGGCTCTGCTAATTCATTCTTAGGTATTTACCCAAGAAAATGAAAGCACACATCTGCACAAAGACTTATACATGATGATTCACAGCACCTAGATCTATAATGGCCAAAAATTAGAAAGTAAACAAATATCCATCAACAGGTGACTGGATTAACAAATTATGGTATTTCTATACAATGATATACTTCTCAGCAATGAAAAGGAACTGATATACACAACTGTATGGATGACATTCAAAATAACTATGTTGAGTGAAAGATGCCAGAGGAAAAGAATATATACTGTATGATTCCATTCATAGAAAATTCTAGAAAATGCTAACATCTATAGTGACAAAAAACAGATCAGCAATTGCATAGTGACAGAGTTGGAGGAAGGAATGAATACAAAGAAGCATGAACAAACTTCTGAGGGTGATGGAACTGTTTATTATCTTCACTGTGTTGATGGTTTCGGGAATATATACATGTCAAAACTCATCAAATTGAAGCTTTACATATGTACTATTTATTGTCTGTCAATTGCACCTCAAAAAAGCTGTAAAAACATAATATACACTCAAAGGGTTACTGTAAGTATATGATATTGCACCTAATAAGTTTTAGTGAGCCTGTTATACTGGCACAGAATAAACACTTCATAAATATTAATTAACAACTGAAAAAAGTACTTGGGTAACTAATTCAATGTTCAAAGCACCTAAGATATACCTTAGCTTCTTCCTCTTGTGCTTTTTTAACAATTGCTTGTAACTGCACCTCTCGTTTAAATTCAGCATGAAGTAATTTCTCTTCCATCATCCTGCGTCGTTGATCTAATAATTCTTCCTTCCACTTCCGGACATCTTTCTCCTATATACAGTTATCATATCATTAATTTCAGCATATATAGTAATTTAACAGAACGGTAAACAGATAAACAGCTTAGGAATTATAAAGTCTAGAACCTAGAAAGGCCTAAAAGAGCATGACTAATGATTGAGAACACAGATTAGGAAGCCAGACTGCTTGAGTTCATAATATACTTTGGTCACCTGCTAGCTAAAATCAAATGATGGCTCAAATGAGTGGGAATAAAACTAGCATTCAACTGAAGTTGAATTTTAGTTACATAAATATGTGTTTAACAACCTAAAAAAGTATAATGCAGAAACAGTACTGTTCTAGACCACAGATATTTAAAGCCTTTGCTTAGCAAATTATTGGTAATGTGACTCTGGAAATAGCACTTCACCTCAGTTTTCACACCTGTAAAATGGGAATCAGTAGGTCTAACTCTGTGATCTACAAAGATTTCTGGTGATTACAACAGACCACATATGTGGGGCACCTGGGTGGCTCAGTTGGTTAAACGTCCGACTTTGGCTCAGGTCATGATCTCACAGTTCGTGGGTTCAAGCCCTGCATCGGGCTCTGTGTTGACAGCTAGCTCAGAGCCTGGAGCCTGCTTCAGATTCTGTATCTCCCTCTCTCTCTGACCCTCCCCTGTTTATGCGGTCTCTCTCTCTCTCTCTCTCTCTCTCTCTCAAATAAATAAAACATTAAAAAAAAACAACAGTATTTAAAAAGACCATATATGTAAAACAGTGTTGAAATAATAACCTATTATACAAATGGAAGGTGGAATTTATCATTAAAATTAATCAAATTAATGGAAAAATTAAACCAGAGAGCCTCTAACGTCTTGTACAATTTCAAGAATTTATTATTCTGTTTGCAGGAATATTTAGAGATTATCTCATATATAAGAAATTAAAATATATAATTTTACCTGTCTTAATAACATAGTGAGAGGTAAAGTTGTTGTGTTAAAGCATTTCTCTAAAGCTGAAATTAAATAACATATTAACTCTTACAGAATCCTACAACATAGAGTTTTTCACTTTGATTTATTGATTCTGAATGATTAAAATAAAAATAATGACAAATTCTTAAGATTCAGGTAAAGAGGTGGCTCAGTTGGTTGAACATCCGACTCTTGATTTCGCCTCAGGTTATGATCCCAGGATCATGGATCAAGCTCTGTGTCAGGTTCTGTGCTGAGCATGGAGCCTGCTTAAGATTCTCTCTCTCTCTCTCTCTCTCTCTCTCTCTCTCTCTCGGGGTTCCTGGGGGCCTGCATTGGGCTCTGCGCTGACAGCGGCAAGCTTGTTTGGGATTCTCCACACACCCCCACCACCTATCTCTTTGACCCTTCTGCACTCATGCTCACTTTCTCTCTCAAAATAAATAAATAAACATTTAAAGAAAAAGATTCTCTGTCTCTTTCTACTACTCCTCTCCCCCACTCATGCTCTCTCACATAAAATAAAAATAAAATACAGCATCAGGTAAAGAAAAAAAATCACAGATTTCCCTCTTTTCCCAGTCAACTTTCCAACTATACTAAAGAGAATCTTATACTACAGCTCATTTTTTAAAAATATTGGGATTATTTGTTCTATCTCTCCCAAATTTAAATTACACATTATAAGTAATGCAAATAATATATTTTTTAAGATTCTATTTTACTTTTAAATGTTTGTTATTTTTAGAGAGAGAGAAAGAGACAGAATATAAGTGGAGGGGGGGTAGAGAGAGAGGAAGACCCAGAATCCAAAGCAGGCTCCAGACTCTGAGCTGTCAGCAAGGAGCCCAATGGCAGGGCTCCAACCCACAAACTGTGAGATCATGACCTGAGCCAAAGTCAGACATTTAACTAACTGAACCACCTTGGTGCCCCAAGATTTTATTTTTGAGGAATCTCTACATATAACATTGGGCTTGAACTCACAACCCTGAGCTCAAGAGTCATTAATATGCTCCATGGACTGAGACAGCCAGGCACCCCAATGCAAATAATATTTTAACCTATGCATATTAGTACACTTTTCTAGTACTAGAAGGTAACAAAGGAGTTCACATATACTGTAACAGTCACATATCTTCTGTCATGTTGTTTTAGGTATTTGAAGTACACAGACTCCAAGATGGTTCGCAATGATCCCAGCTACCTGGTACTCAGACCCTTGTAGAATCCCCTCCCACACTGTATCAGGATTGCAACCAACAGAATACAGCAAAAGTGATGGTCTATCACTTCCAAGATTAGGTTATAAAAGGCAGGGCAGCTTAAATTTTGGCAGCTCATTTGTTCTTTCCTTCTATCCATCTCTGTCTTTGTCCCCTTCTCCTTTCCTCCCTTTCTCCTGGATTACTTTCTGTGGGGAAGCCAGAAGCCATGTCATAAGAACACCTGGGCTGTGGAAAGGCCCACATGGCAAATAAATGAAGTCTAAGGCCAACTGCTTAAGAGGACCTGAGGCCTGCCTAAACCACATGAGTGAGTCCAGAAGTAGATCCTGTAGCTCCAAATGACAGCATGACTGTAAATTCATGAGAGGTCTGAATAACAATCATTAGGCAAGCCACTCCTGGTTCCCTTGCCCACAGATACTGTGAGCTAATAAACATTAGCTGTTTTAAGCAGCTAAGTTTTAACGTCTTTTGTTATACAGCACACATAACTAATACAATACTCATCTATATTTGCCACGCTGACATAACAGTAAGAATGACCATACACTGAGCATCAGCCATCCTAGCACTATGCCCTGTTATATATACTTGTCACATTTAACCATCACATCATGTTAATAATTAAAATTGTCATTTTAAAAGTAAAGAAACTGAGGGGCACCTGGGTGGTTCAGTTGGTTAAACGTCCAACTCTTGGTTTCGGCTCAGGTCATGATTTCATATTTCATGAATCCGAGCCCCACACTGGGCCCCACAGTAAAGGTACAGAGCCTATTGTGGATTTGTCTCTCTCTCTCTGCCTCTCACTGGCTTATGCGCACACAGGCGCGCTCTCTCTCTCCCTCTAAAAATAAATAAATATTTTTTAATTTGAAAAAGACGAAAGAAAGAAAGAAAGAAAGAAAGAAAGAAAGAAAGAAAGAAAGAGAGAAACTGAAATGTAATATTGTCAAGTAACTTCACCAGTGCATATTTTACTATGTGGTACAACCAGGATTTGACCCCTGCTGGCCATCTCCAGACCCCATGTTCTTTTCACTATATCATACCAACCAGAGGCTGCACTGTTCTAAATATTCTAAAAATCTCTTCTATAAATTCAGTTAGTGCCCCCACTCATTCAAACCTGATCATCTGAAGCTCAAAACTTTCCTAGCAACTCATCCTACATTGTCCACAAAACTCCCCAGAAAAACACCCTAATGAAAATAACAAAAGACAAAATGAAGCTTCAATAATCCATGCCAACTCTGCAAACATCGATTTACTAGCTAATTTAGAAATATCAATTTTTTTCTTTTGTAGGTAACCTTCTGTAATTCAATAGGTAGAAATGCTTTTGTTTCCTAAAAAATTTAATTTTTATAGTTCTGCTAGCTTCTCTTAGACCCAAATAATAGTCAAGTTAAAAATGAGCCTGTCAATTTAAGGCTATCAGAATTTTCTAAATATTAAAAACTCACCCTTTCTAATAATTTCTGAAGCTTTAATGTTTTCTCCTCACGTAACTTTTCCCTTAGCTGCTGTGCTTTCATTTGTTTTTCTTCATGTTTTTTCTTAGATTCTGCAATCGTTCTATTAACACAAACAAATGAATAGAAGACACAAATGTTTACATGAAAAAGCCAAAAATATTTTCTTTAGTCTTTAACATTCTAATAAATACAAAAAGTATACGAAACTAATTTTGGCCTAACATTTCAGGAAAACATTGTCACTTTTCAATGGATCTGTAACTACCCTGAATAATATGCCTTAAAACGTTGTAAAGCAATTTTACTAAAGAGTAGTCAGTTTTCCTCTTGTGAAACATTTCAAATTAATTTTCAAAGGCCAGACCTTTTGCGAGATGGTGAGGAAAGTTTTTCATGCATGTGAATTCCATGGCCTGGAGGTCTAGCAGGTTCCTCCTCTACAATATCACCCCAGGATGTATTTTGGCGCCAAGTTTCACGAGCTGCCCAGAAAAAAAGAAAACCACCATTACTGTTTAACCACATACCTCTATAATACCAACATTTGAGAACAGACTTTTTTTTAAAAATTTTTTAAATGTTTTATTTATTTCTAGGAGAGAGAGAGAGAGAGAGAGACAGCGTGAGCATGGGAGGGTCAGAGAGAGAGGGAGACACAGAATCTGAAGCAGGCTCCAGGCTCTGAGCTGGCAGTCAGCACAGAACCCGACGCGGGGCTCGAACCCACGAACCGCGAGATCATGACCTAAGCGAAAGTCGGACGCTTAACCGACTAAGCCACCCAGGCGCCCCGAGAACAGATTTTTAAAACGCATCTGCATTCCCACTGTAAATTAGTTATTTTACACATATAAACTCCATGTAATAAGATAATCTATTTTAAACCCCTCTGGTTGCACACAGACAATGCACACAACGCACGCACACACACACACACACAATACCTTCATAATCTGCAAGGACATCGTTCCAGTCCATAGACATACCACAGAAAGATACACTGCCACTGCCCATGCTGGCCTAAAATGTAATAAAGAAAAGTGAAAAATATTTGAACACAATTATCACCTTAAAAATGAAATGTAGATGTAATTTTCTTACCTGTTAACAGACATTTAACAAACAGTTCAAAACCAGAAAATAGCTATACACTTCTCTTAGTTACAATAGTCACCAAGTTAAAACATTATAGTCTATACACTTTAAGAGCAGAGACAAATCAAGTAAACTTAAAAGAAACATACTGTCTGCAATACTCATAGTACACATCAGAAGAGCTCAAGATTATTCACTGGGCATTAAAATTTAATAGAAAAATATTTAAAACATTTACAGTTTCTTTCATTCTGTGAGAAATCCCTCTTATCAGCGTACATATCCTGAATGCATAGTGACAGCAAGGTATGCATCATTTGCTTTTTATTAGTGAAACAGAAAAAAAGTAAATACCTTAGATTCTATTTCAACCTCTGCAATTTCTTTTTTTTTTTTTTTTTTTTTTTTATTTATTTCTAGGAGAGAGAGAGAGGACAGCGTGAGCAGGGGAGGGTCAGAGAGAGAGGGAGTCACAGACTGAAACAGGCTCCGGGCTCCGAGCTGGCAGTCAGCACAGAGCCCGATGCAGGGCTCGAACCCACGAACCGCGAGATCATGACCTAAGCGAAAGTCGGCCGCTTAACCAACTAAGCCACCCAGGCGCCCCTCAACCTCTGCAATTTCAATGTGAGTAATGGTGAGTTCTTACTTTTTCCAAGATTTCCATTTCTTGATTTGTAAAATGAAAATAACAACTCCCAACTTGTCATCTGCATTATATATAAAAATTCTCTGTCATGGTAAAGTGCTAGAAAAAGATTTCCTATTGCTTTGGTATGAACTCTAGGTCCTTCTGGCCCTAAGAATTTTATTTCTAAATGTGATTTTTTGGATAATTATGCTAAAAATTCTGAAAGCTCACAGAAAGAACCCGAAATGGTGGTGAAGCAGGAGGATCCTAGGCTTGTCTTGTCTCAGGAACACAACTAGGTAACTATCAAATCATCCTAAATCCCCCCGAAATCAGCCTGAAGACTGACAGGACAAACCCCACAAGTAAAGAGAGAAGAGGACACACTGAAGAGAGTAGGAAGTGCAGACATGGTTTAGGGGAGAAAAAGATCATGGGTGCTGTAGAGAGAAGGGAGCTGTGATCATAAGGAAGGGTGAGACACAGAGACACAAAGACAGAGAGGGAGGGAGAGAGAGAGAGAAACAGAGAGAGAGAGAGAGAGAGAGAGAGAAGCCCAGGAACACACAAGGAAAATGTTTCCCCAAAGCCACTAGCTTGGAAAATGAGAGGGACTGAATTTTCTGAGTTCTTGCAACCAGCAGGGTTTGAGGCCTGGAGTTTTAAAGGTCAGCAGGCTAAGCTGGGATGGAGTCCTGAGGGCACAGCCCTGCTCCTAGAGAGGAGGCAGGCAAACAACCCTAGGGCCAATCAGTGTGGAAACAGTGATCAGAAGAACACGGGGGCACACAGTGGTGAGATTATCCCCTATTCTAGGAGTGTTTCCCAGAGAGGCAACATTCATGGAGACTCCTGTCCAGGAACAAAGAAGCTGGCTGAAGCCATTTCCCTCCAACACCCCTCAGCATAAACACAAGGCCATCTGAGGGAAGCAGCTCAGTGCCAACATTGGCTGCCTGACTTGCTTACACTAAGCCCCACACCTCTGTGCTCTGGGGGGACTGCCTTTCTCAGTCAGGCTTGCCTCAGCCCCAGCATGTGGGCCCCTCTCTCAGAAGAACAGCACAAACTCCTGCCCACACCATGTCTCCTGACCAGAGAGTTCTACAAGACCTTGGTTGTGACGGAGTTAGTGTCAGGTCTTAATGCACAAACACACCAGAACACATCTAGTTAAAACTTACAACATTTAGGCCAGGGACCAAACAATGCCCCCAGGAGGCAATGTGAGGCTCTATAGACAAGTGGCCTGAAGGACAGAGCAGCTAAAACACAACAGTTAAAGCATGTGTAGCACACACCAGAGCCACTCCCTGAAGTGTCAGGCCCTGAGCACTACATGACCTCTTCTTCATAAGGCCATTATTTTCAGGAGGAGACATAACTGGCTTTTCTAACACAGAGAAGAAGACAGATACTCAGATAAAATGCCTAGACAGAGGAATTTATCCCAAATGAAAACAAGATAAGGCCATAACCAGAGATCTAAGCAAAACAGATATAAGTAACATACCTGATGGAGAATTCAAAGCAATAATCATAAGGATACACACTGGGCTTGAGTAAAGAATAGAGGACATCAGTGAAACCCTTACAACAGAGATAAAAGAGTTTAAAAAAAAAAGAATTAGCCAGAGATGAAGAATGAAATAAACAAGATTGGAAACAGGCTTGATGCATTAAACAGCAAGCTGGAAGAAGCAGAGGAATAAACTGGTGACCTAGAAGATAAAATAATCAACAATAATGAAGTTGAACAAAAGAAAGAATAATTATGCAACACAAGAACAGACTTAGGGAATTCAGTGATCCCATCAAATATAAAAATATTTGTATCAAAGGAGTCCCAGAAGAGAGGGAAAAGAAAGCAGAAATTTTATTTCAAGAAATAATAGCAGAAAAATTCCCTAAGCTGGGAAAAGAAACAGACATCAAGATGCAGGAGGCACAGGGAACTCCTATCAAAATCAACAAAAGCAGGCCAACACGAAGATATGTTATAATCAGGGGCACCTGGGTGGCTTAGTCGGTTAAGCATCCGACTTTTGCTTAAGTCATGATCTCGCGGTTTGTGGGTTCGAGGGTTCGAGTCCCGTGTCGGGCTCTGTGCTGACCGCCAGCTCAGAGCCTGGAGCCTGTTTCAGTCTGTGACTCTCTCTTTCTCTGAACCTCCCCTGCTCACGCTGTCTCTCTCTCTCTCTCTTCTAGAAATAAATAAAACATTAAAAAAAAAAAGATATATTGTAATCAAATTTGCAAAATACAGTGAAAGAAAAAATCTTAAAAGCAGCAAGACAAAAGAAGTCCTTAACTTACAAAAGACCCATCAGGTTAGCAATAGACTGCTCCATAGAAACCTGGCAAGCCAGAAGGCAGTGGCATGCTATACTCAATGTGCTAAATGGAAAAAATCTGCCGCCAAGAATACTCTATCCTGCAAGGCTATCATTCAGAATAAAAGGGGAGATACAGAGTTTCCCAAACAAAAACTAAAGCAGTTCCTGACCACTAAACCAGCCCTGCAAGAAATAGTAAAGGGGACTCTGAGTACAAAGACCAAGAGTGACAAAGTCAAGAAAGGATCAGAGAAAATCTCCAGAAACAACAAAACAAGTAATAAAATGTCAATTAATACATATCTATCAATAATTACTTTGAATGTAAATGGACCAAATGCTCCAATGAAAAGACACAGGGTGTCAGAATGGATTAAAAAAATAAGACCCCTCTATATGCTGCCTACAAGAGACTCATTTTAGACCTAAAGACACCTGCAGATTGAAAGTGAGGGAGTGGAGAAACATTTATCACTCAAATGGATGTCAAAATAAAGTTCAAATAGCAATACTTATATTGGACAAACTAGATTTTTTTTTTTTCTTGTGTTGTCTTTATCCTGCTTTGGTATCAGGATAGTACTGGCCTCATGGAATGATTCTGAATGTGTTCCTTCTCTTCCATTATTTGTAAGATTTTAATAAAGAATGTCATTATTATTTTTTTAATGTTTGGTAGAATTCCGCCAATGAAACCATGTAGTCTTGGGCTTTTCTATGCTCCGAGTTTTGATTTCCAATTCCAATTTTCATTCTCGTTATTGTATAAGATTTCCTACTTCTTGAATTCAAGATTCATGATTCAACCTTGGTAACTTGGATGTTTTTAGGAATTTTCTGCTTGTTTTTTTTCCTAAGTTATTTGATTATTAATATATAATTATTTATAGGAATTTGTTATTGTCTGTTATATTGTTTTCTCTTATGTTTTTCATTTTGGTTTAGGAGTCTTCTTTTTTCCTAGTTAATGTGGTTAAAGTATTGCCAATTTTATTTCTTTTCTTTTCTTTTTTCTTTTGGAAAAACTCGTCATGACTTTCAATGTTTTATTATTGCTTACTCTGATCTCTACTTATTTCTGATTTTTCTTTGTTATTTTCTTCCTCTACTAAATGTCAGCTAAGTTTCTTCTTTTCCTAGTTCCTTGTGGTATAATGTTGTTTATTCACTTCAACACTTTTTCTTAATACAAGCATTTACAGCATCTAGCATTTGCTTTTTGCTGCATCCCATAGGTTGCAGAATATTGTGTTTTTGGGACACCTGGGTGGCTCAGTCGGTTGGGCATGACTTCAGCTCAGGTCATGATCTCATGGTTTGTGAGTTTGAGCCCCACTTCAGGCTCTGTGCTGACAGCTCAGAGCCTGGAGCCTGTTTCGGATTCTGGGTCTCCCCCTCTCTCTGCCCCTCCCATGCCCCTCCCTGTCTTTCTCTGTCAATTATAAACATTAAAAATTTAAAAAAATATATTGTGTTTTCTTTTTCTTGTTTTGAGACATATCTTGATTTGCCACTGGATTTCTTATTTGGGCCATTGCTTGTGCAGTACTGTGTTAATATTTGCACATTAAACATTTAATATCTACATGTAGATTTTCCAGCTTTGCTTTATTGTTGATCTTTAGTTTGTACCATTGTAAATGGAAAATGTACTTGGTATGATTTCATTTTTCTTAAATTTGTCATATTTGTTGTCTCTTTTTATGTGATTTAGCCAAGGGATTCTTTTGTGAGTACTTAAAAAAATGTCTGTTCTATTATTCTTGGATGGAGTGTTTTAAACTTATCTTTTAGAACAATGTATTCTGAAGTACGCTTCAAATAAGAAATGTTCTTGTTGGTAAAACAACAACAACAACAACAACAAAAACACCTTTACCTGAGGGTGCTCATTTAAAATAAAGCATTATCAGAGGGGAGACAGTTGAGGAACGAGTCAAACAGGTGAAGGGGATTAAGGGTACACTTATGAGGAGCACTGAGTCAAAATGTACAGAACTGCTGAATCACTATATTATACCTGAAAGTAATACAACCCTGTATGTTAACTATACTGGAATTTTTAAAAAAACAAAAATTTTAAATTTTAAAAATAAAAGCTCACAGAAAAATCACTGTCGTTGTCAGTTTCAATATTAATATCATTGTTTTCTTCTGCTTCAATCTCTCTGGTTAACTGCTCCTCTTCAGCAATAGCACTAGCAATGGCTTCTTCATTGGCCTTTTCTAGACGATCTGCTAGCTCTTCTTTTTTAGCAAGAACTTCTGCCATGGACTACAAAGTTAAAAACAAACAAACCAAAGAATCATCAATTAAGTGGAAAGTGATCATTTCTTTATGTACTAATGACACACTCAACAGTATACATAAAATAGCATCGATCTAGAATTATAAAACATGAGGTTCAGTATAGTTCAACCATTTGCCTCCTGTGTGCCTGGGAAGCTTCTTAAAACCAAGAGACTATTTTGTATCCCATAAAATGGTACAATAATCCATGACTTACCTTCATCATACAGCTGTGTATGAGAAACTGTAAAGTTATACAAATAACAGGTATTATTATTAATGTCAAAGTATGAATTTCATTTGAGTACCAAAATTCCAAACAGTTGTAGATCAAATATCTTTGAAACAAAAGAAAAATACTATAAAGGGAATACAGAAAGGTTTTATTCAGGAATGGTGATGTTACTCTCTAAACATATATAGCTAACTGAAAAATATGCATTAGAAAAAATACAAATAATATATCAGAATCATTATTTAATAAATCCACATGATAAGCTAAAATTGTGTACTAGAAACCCTAAAGTAACACTGAAATAACAAAGATTTATGACTGATAAGCCAACATAGAAGATAAAACGGAATTAGCAAACATAATCCAAAAGAAGGGAGAAAAAGAGAGTGAAGAACAGATAAGTCAAAGAGAAAACAAATGGTTAAGATGGTATATTTAAAGGAATCATATTAATAATCAATAATTTAGGCTGGAATAGTTTAAATACCTCAAGTAATAGAGACTGTCAAACTGGGTAAAAAGCAAGACCCACACATATGCTACCCACAAGAAACTTAACTATGAGAATATAAACAGATTACAAGTAAAAGTACTAACATACTAACATTAATGAAAAGAAAACTGAAATATTAGTATCAGACACAGGAGATTGCAGAACAAAAATATCAGAAGGAATAAGAAAAGTCATTTCATAGTGATAAAAGGGTTAATTCATCAAAAAGACAACAAACCTAAACATTTACGGACTTAATAACAGACCATCAAAATACATGAAACAAAAATGGATTGAACTGCAAAAGTAAATATACCTACTGGGAAAGTAAAATGGTGCAGCCAGTTTGGAAAACAGTCTGCTAATTCCTCAAAAACGTTAAACGTAAAGTTGCCATATGACCCAACAATTCCACTCATTGATATTTACCCAGGAGAAATGAAACCATATATCCACACAGAAACTTATATACAAATATTTAAAGCATCATTATTCATAACACCGAAATATGAAGACAGCCCAAATGTCCATCAACTGATGAATGGATAACATGTGGCATATCCATACAACGAAATATTAATTTGGCCACAAAAAGGAATTAAGTACTGACACAGGCTAAAACAGCAATGAACCTTGAAAACATCACACCCAGTTCTGAAAGAAGCCAGTCACAAAAGATCACATATTGTATTCCATTCCCATGAAATGTTCAAAACAGACAAACGTACAGAGACAGAAAGCAGATCTGTGGTTGTCTAGGGCAGGAAGGGTGGGGTGAAAGGGAGTTACTGCTAATGGGTACTGGGTTTCTTTCTGCAGTGATGAAAGTACTCTAAAACTAATGAGGTGACTGTTGCACAAGTCTGTGAATACACTAAAAAGTTTTTTTTTAAATACTGTCTGGTATTGTGAAACACTGAAAGCACTTATTATTTAGTAAATGGTGTCAATCTTTTGAGTAAAACTCAAGAACTTTGGTTATTTTGTGCTCGGTTCTTAAAATGACATATTTTGCGGGGCACCTGGGTGGCTTAGTCGGTTAAGCGTCCGACTTTCGCTTAGGTCATGATCTCGCGGTTAGTGGGTTCGAGCCCCGCGTCGGGCTCTGTGCTGACTGCCAGCTCAGAACCTGGAGTCTGTTTCAGAGTCTGTGACTCCCTCTCTCTCTGACCCTCCCCTGCTCACGCTGTCTCTCTCTCTCTCTCAGAAATAAATAAAACATTAAAAAAATTTTTTTTAAAAAATGACATATTTTGCTTATTTTTAATTTTTTAAAATTTTTATTTATTTATTTTTGGTTTTGGTTTTTTTTTCCTTTACAAATGGTTTATTGTCAAATTGGTTTCCATATAACACCCAGTTATCTCAACAAAGTTGTTTAAAAAAAAGAAATAGTGGGGCACCTGGGTGGCTCAGTCAGTTAAGTGTCCGATTTCAGCTCAGGTCACGATCTAATGGTTCGTAAGTTCAAGCCCCGCGTCGGGCTCTGTGCTAACAGCTAGCTCAGGGCCTGGAGCCTGTCTTTGGATTCTGTGTCTCCCTCTCTCTCTGACCCTCCCCTGCTCATGCTGTCTCTGTCTCTCCCTCAAAAATAAATATTTAAAAAGAAGAAAGAAAAAAGAAATAGCTTCACAGTTATATTCAGATATTCAATACCCCTCTCTCAGCTGATACAACATGTACTGAAAACTGGCATGGATCTAGGAAACCTGAACAATACTATCAACAAAATTGACCTCTAGGTATTTTGACAGAAGAAATGAAAACATATACGCAAAACAAAGACAAACATTCATGGTGCCATTACTCATAACAGAAACTGGAAACAACCCAACTGAATGGATTAACATACTATCCAATCCACAACTGAATGGATGAACATACTACATTACATGCATACAACAGACTATTCGTAAAGACAATAAAAAGAATGAACTATTAATACACACAACTACGTGGATGAAACTCAAAATAATTACACTGAGTAAAAGAAGCCAAACAAAAGATTATATTACTCAATTTACGTAAAGTTCTAAAAATGCCAATCAATATATGATGACAGCAGAATATTGACAACCTGAAAAGGAAATACAGGGAAGGTCAGAAAGGAAGGCTTACCAAGGGAAATGTGAAAACTTTCAGAAGCAATTAATATGTTCATTACCTTGATTGAGGTGATTTTTTATAGGTATAAATACATCCAAATGTTAACAATTTCTGTATTTTAGATATGTGAAGTTTACTGAAAATCAATTATACCTCAATAGAGGTATTAAAATATGCAAATGCTTGAGTCCCAACTTATAACTGAATTTGTCTGGAGTGAAGCCTGGGCACTGGGATCTTTTTTTAAAGCTTCTTCTTCCCCTCACTTCTATTTCCCCTCCTGATAAGCTCCCTGCTAAAATACAGAAGATTGGGCCTGGGGAATAGAGGGTGGAAGGGAATTTAGGGAGAGAAAAATTCTTGCATCATAAGCTTTTTCTCTATAAAATCCTAGAATATTATACAAACTGAATGCTGCTAACATGCAAAAAGACCTTACAACTTAAGAACAATTTAAAAATCCAAATATTAAAGTTGAATATATTTAACTCTACAGAAAGTAAGTTCTCATATGAGCCTATTTGCTCTCTCAATTTTACCTTTCCCAGAGTACATTTTTATTTACTCTCTGAAGACCTGAAAAGATTTTAAGGTAGTAGTAGAGCTTATGGATGAAATAATGATTCAATGATCCATATACAACTTTTACTATTTTCACACTGTAAAATTCACACAAATACCTACATACATCATTTTTTTTAATTTCCAAATTTGCATTAAAATTTGAAATTTTAGGGACACCTGGGTGGCTCGGTAAGTTGAATAACTGACTCTTGATTTCAGCTCAGGTCATGATCTCAAGGTTCATAGGATTAAGCCCCATGATGAACTCAGCACTGAGAGTACAAGTCTGCTTAGGAGTCTCCCTCTCTCCCTGCTCCTCCCCAGCTCATGCTCACTCTCTCAAAATAAATAAACTGTAAAAAAAAAAAAAATTAAGTTTTAGTAAATCTAAAAACCCAGATCCACAGTAGCTAGGTTTTATATTAGATATTAGCATATTTTTTACAACAATGGCAAAAGTTGAGCTTAAATAGAAAGGTCTGACCACTCATTTTCTTTTTTATTTATTTATTTTTTAATGTTTTATTTATTTCTAGGAGAGAGAAAGAGAGAGAGAGAGAGAGAGAGAGAGAGAGAGAGAGAGAGAGAGACAGCGTGAGCAGGGGAGGGTCAGAGAGAGAGGGAGTCACAGACTCTGAAATAGGCTCCAGGCTCTGAGCTGGCAGTCAGCACAGAGCCCAACGCGGGGCTCGAACCCACGAACCGCGAGATTATGACCTAAGCGAAAGTCGGACGCTTAACTGACTAAGCCACCCAGGCGCCCCTGAACAGTCATTTTCTACCAAAATTTCTGTTGAATAAGAGAACTGCAGAACTTTTTTTTACCTTTAACTAGCTACAGGACTATTGTATTGAGAAAGATGACAGTTCTGTCATCACAGGCAGCAATTCTGTACAACCTCCCACTAAGAACCTAAACAATGAGGTACATATAGAGCAATCCAAAGATTTAACTCCACACAGACAAATCCAAAAACAAGTTTTTCAAAATCTTGTTTTAGTTAAAACTCCTCTAAACACTCTAAAATATACCAATATTCATACTGAAAGCAGAGTATGTAAAGTATATAAATTTGATCCTGAAAATAACCAAGAGTTTTTAATGTTCTACCACAGGCTTATTTATATATGTGATCAAAATAAAATGGATGAAAGAATTTTTAAATAACTATTTAATGCTTATTTAAGTATGGGATCTTTTTCCTCTTCTGAAATTTGATTCTCACAGAATCAACTGGCAAAATAAGTAATGAAATGGGACACCTAGCTATGAAAATAAAAAACATAAATATAACCAATTTCATCCCATAGATTAAACCTAGCACTTACATGACCATAATTATGTTCAACCTTTAAGAACAGGCACACTAAAAGAGCCAAGTTAAAATATAATTTGCTCTTTATTTCTCATTTAAAATTTTTTAAATGTTTTTTATTATTACTATAGCCCTTATTTTTCCCTTAAACAACTCATATCAAATTTCATCTATGTCTAATGTTATTATCTAAGATGTAATTTGATCTGTTGATAGCATCTTTTGGCATGATAAAGCATTACGTTTTTAAGGAAAGTACAGTATACGGTGGCCATTTAAAAAATAAAATTTGATGGGGGACCTGGGTGACTCAGTTGGTTAAGCATCTGACTCTTGATTTCAGCTGAGGTCATGACCTCATGGTTTGTGAGGTCAAGTCTCACGATAGTGTGGAGCTCTCTCCCTCTCTCTCTGCCTCTCCCCCACTTGCAAACGTGCATGCTCTCTCTCTCTCAAAAGAAATTAAAAAATAAAATAAAAATAAAATTTGAATGACTTTTCTCAGCAATTTTTTATGTGCACCTATTTCTTCTGAAAATTACTTTTAAACTAGAATGACCCATTCTGGATTATCTTCAGGTCAAGTATCTTATTACTAAAGTGGGAAACAGAAAGACAGGAAGACAAGTAAGTAGTCATCTAAAGGCATAAAACTGTAATTCCAAATCAACACATTTTTAAAGGTTCTGTAATAGGGATGGTAAATATATTTAATCTTAAAGACCAACTCCAAGCAAATGATAGAGGCTATCTAAGGTACTCTATTAAGAGAGTTTATAAAAGTCCGGTAGGCAACATTTTCCCATCCATCAGAATGCTAGATGTTGTATGGAAGACTTTATTGTTACTGGTTTAGTTTCTTAATGCCAGACTAAAAAACATTTGATCAAATCACAAAATGAATGATTTCAGCAACAGTTATTTAACTTGGACAGTCTAATTTTCTTCCTCTATAAAATGAGAAGCATCTCAAAGCTTGCTGTAAGAATAAAATGTTAAAAAGAAATAACATGTACAAAACACTTTATGGTGTAAAGTAACACAATTTATTATTATTAGAGTTTATGTCTCCTTAATATATTTACTCAGAATTCTGATAAGTTGTTCTTACCAAGTTAGCAGCACTCACATTTGAAATATCTGAAGGGTCCATTTCACTTTCTATCCCTGCTTTCTCTGCTGAAAATATGTCCTTTGCTTGCAAAGGAGGCGTATCAGTTTGCTGAATAATTGAAACACATTCTGTATCAATGTGAACAGCAGGTATTTCAGAAGTTCGCACAGAATGGTCTTGTAAAGTACTACTGCCAGAGCTCTTGACATCATCCAATGTATTCACTGTGAACTAACAAAACACATTTACAGAATGAATCAGAGATAATAAAAAATACTCAAAAACTACTCCATTGTAGAAAAAATGGATTACACTAAACCTATCAACTAAAACAGTAGTTTTTTCTATGTTTCAAGTATAAGGAAAAAAAAAACATTAAGTAGCACAAATTTTATTTGCACACCTACTATGGAGCGTTAGCTGAAATGCTTTATGAAATTAAGCTATATTGTAATTACATTTTTATTTTAGTAGGCTGATTCTTGATGAGCATTTTATATACATCACAAAAGAAATTCTAGTAACAAGTATAATACTTTGTCTTATATTCAAAAAACCAGAAGTATTTACGTGGTTTTTACAAAGATTGTCTAGTATCAGATGAAGGCACTTTTCAGCAAAATATATACTTTCAGGGCATTTTACTCAAAACAAGATACTTCTCTCTTTAGATAACATTAGCAAACCTCAAAGTATCTTTCATGTAAAACCACATAGTACACAATACCAATTCTCAGGTATAAAAGAGAAA
The DNA here is from genome assembly GCA_017311185.1 of Proteles cristata cristata. Classification (NCBI taxonomy): domain Eukaryota; kingdom Metazoa; phylum Chordata; class Mammalia; order Carnivora; family Hyaenidae; genus Proteles; species Proteles cristata. The sequence continues at coordinate 253,384 of JAESUZ010000007.1, read as the reverse complement.
TATACCAAAAAAGTACAGTATATTTGAGCATGCAATTCCTACTTAGATTTCAATACCCTCCCCCATTACCTTTTAGGAATATTTAACACATAACCAATAAAAATAGAAAAATGACCTAAGTCAAATAAAATACTCTCTTAAGCCAAATACCCATTTTTTAAAAACTTCCTAGGTTACTAAATAGCAACAAGTCTTTATTTTCACTTTGTAACAAGAGTACAGAAAGAATGGTGCTTTGTTTTCCAATTATACTCAGAGTAATCAGCTACCAGTAGAACTAAAATCTAAAATTGTTAATTTGAAACCCACTCATCACTATTTAAATAAACATTAGATAAACATTGCAGTGGCCATGAAACTCCCAATTTGATTAATTACTTATATAAATATGAAACTTGGTCAAGTCTTACAAACTACTTTTCAGAATTCTACCAGTGGTCAAAACTTTAAGTGTCCCAAGGTGCTGATTTTAGTGTTAAGTATTATTTAAGTTGTATCACATTGTTTACATCACTATCAACATTATCTATATATCATTCACCACAGTTTATAATCTTCATGGCAATATTTATATTAGCATTCCTGATGTTTACAATATAGTCAATGCTGTTTGTTAAAAAATCAGTATCATTTATACAGTAAAATCAAAGCTAAACTATAAAGTGATGTTGAAAAAATATAAAATATGTTATTTCCATTTTTAGAATGATAGTGGAAAAAACAAATATTATCATTAGCTTGGACACCAAGAACAGTGAACTTTTTATATATAAATATTTTAGCAATAGTTCAATTACTCAAAAGTCATATATATGGATTATTCCTAAAATCCTAATATAAATTTATTCATTAGACAAAACCAGTGTAATTTTTATATTGTTAAATTTTATACCTAAAATATATGTTAGCAAGAATGCTACATATTTGACAAGTGATACAAAAAGATTTCTACATCAAGTTTACCTATATTAAAAAGTTTCTGAAAAGGTTATACAACAAAAGTACTGATTATTTTCTGTGTCTAGGATTTTGCTCTATAATGCAGTAAATTCAAGGCAACATAAGATACTGCTCACATGGAGCTTCGATCTCACATGGGCATAAAACATACATACATTAAGGAGTTACAGAACATCAGGTACAATGTACAATTAAGAGCCATTATCATCATTCAGAAAAAAACACAGAAGTTGAGTACAGTTTCCAACAAAAATAAATATCCTAGAGGTTAAAAGAGAAAAGTTTAAAGCAAAAATACTATATTCTAAACTGAGAAATATTATAACTATTTTATAAATTTTTAGTTGGCCCCTGTATCATATAATCTCTTATATTTCATTTTATACAAAATTATACTAATTGAACATATATTTTTATGTAAACAAATGACTAAAAAATGCATTCCTTGAACAAATAAGTAAAATAAATTTCAAGTGGACTAAGCAGGAATACTGAGAATATCATCTTTAAAGAATTATATTAAATACTGGCAAATGACTCTACACTTGAATTGCAGGAAGTAAAAGGAGAAGTTCAAAGTGATCCTTACTTTCATTACCATTTTTAATAACATTCCACATGAAGCAGTAGACCACCATTTAAAACAAGTAATTCAAATTAAGAACAAAGTTGGTAAAATTAATATATGCCTCTAAATGTGACACTAAGGACAATCACTTTGTTTCTGTCAAAAATGCATAAGCTAACCTGGATAAGGAACTGAAGGGCATTTTACAAAAAAACAAAACAAAACAAAAACCATGCAATGCATTCTTCAAAAACATTAATGTCAAGAAAGATAAAGATAAACTGAAAAACTGTATCTGGTGAAAGATGTTAAAGAAACAAAGCTAAATTTATAATGTGTAATTTGGATTACGGCTGAGGGACAAAATTCTGTGAAGACAGGTCACGCAGGTAGCTCAGTTGGCTAAGCATCCAATTTTAGCTCAGGTCATGATCTCACGGTTCATGAGTCAAGCCCTGCCTCAGGCTCCACAATGTGGAGCCTGCTTAGGGTTCTCGGTCTCTCCCTGTCTCTCTCTCTGCCCTTTCCCCCCTCAAAATAAATAAGATGAATTTTTAAAATTCTATGAATAAATTATTGGTACATGAATATGAATTATAAATTAGGTGAAAATACTATATAGATATAAAATTCCTTAAATTTTACAATTAAAATGGTTAAGTAAGAGTTTATTCTTTGTAGATACATGCTATAATGAAGGTGAAACATTATGATGTTTGAATATTGTTTAGTATACAATACATGTGTGTGACATGCAAGTACGAAGGAAAGAAAAAAGGAAAAAAATGAGGCAAAATGTTAATCTGTGACTCTAGGTAAAGAGTACAGGAGGGTGCATTGTTCATTCTTGTAACTTTTCTGGAGATCTGAGTTTTTTTACAATAAAAAGTTAAAAATGAAGTAGGAAAATAAGACATTCCAGCATAGACATATCCCTTATAAAAAAAAGTAGTAAAAGGATTTTCAGGATGTACTACCTGGGTTCTTTCAGCAAGAGGATGGTCACAAGAGTGTAATGAGTCTTTGGACCGAGATTCTATAGTATTAGAAGGTCCATCTCCATCAAAGTCACCTTTCTGAATGCTTTCATCAGGTAAAAGTTGTATATTTTCTTTATCACTGTCATTCTTTGACCTTAATGTTTCTGCTGCTACTGAAACTTTTGTCATCACTGCTGTTGATCGTGAGCGAACAGGCCTTCCCCTCTGAACAGTCTCCCATCCTTCAGCATCTTTCCGTTCTATGCAATTGAAGGAAGGAAATAAATCAATATTTCTTTAGATGATAAAAATTTTCAAAACCTATAAAATAAACGCTTTTCCAATCTAATTCCTATTAAATGTAACTAATATACAAACATGACACTAATTATACAAGGTGCAACGTGTGCGTATGTGCATGTGTAACGTCTATTACAACTACACTGTGGGGCTGGTATGATTTACCATGTTTTACAAATGACACAACTGAGATTCAGATTAGGACTGACATAAGGCCATGGAGTCAGAAAGTAATAATCAACATTTATATAGTGTGTACTGTGTGCTAGTAGTGCTCCAAGTGTTCTACATATAGTAACTCTTAATCTTCACAACTCTGTAATACCATTACTATCATCCCAATTTTATCATTGATAAAATTTATCATTTGTCACGTCACTTACCCCATTTATCATTGAAAAAAATGAGACAAAGAGAGGTTAAGTAATTTCCCCAAGGTCACACATTCAGTAAAGGTAAAGCCAAGGTGCAAGTTTAGGCAAATTGGTTCTGGTGTCTATGTCCCAGTGGCTACATAAAAACTGCCTTCCACCTCCATTTTCAGAATCCAAACATGGGCCTACCTCCAAAGTCCAAGTTATTTCCTCCATCCTAGTACTAATAACATACATCTGACTGTATGTTAGCACAGAGCCAGCTTTGGATCTTCTGTCCCTCTCTCTCTGCCCCTCCCTTGCCTGTGCTCTGTCTTTCAAATAAATAAATATTTTAAAAAAATAAAAATACAATTGAACTATATGTTATATACAAGAAATTCATTTAAATACAAGGTTATATGTAAATTTAAAGTGAAAGGATAGAAAAGATGCAACATACAAATACTGAAGAAAGCAGGAGTAGTTATATTAATAACAGATAAAGTAGACTTCAGAGCAAAGAAATCTCTAAAGAAATAAAGACATATTATATAATGATAAAAGCATTGCACAGTGAAAACATACATCCCTAAACATGTACATACCAAATAACATAAACTCAAGATACACATAGAAAAAACTGATAAGGATGAAACAAAAAAGAGAAAAATCTACAATTACAGCTGTGGACTTCTAACTCCCCCCCAGGGACTGACAGAACCAGGTAGAAAATCAGCAAGTGTATAAAAGAATTGAACATACAACCAACCATCTTGATACATCAGCATATACGAAACAGTCAGTCCATTCAATAACACTAAAAATGTTTCTTCCCAAATATATACAGAACATTCAGTATGACAGATCATATTCATTCTATAAAATAAACTTTAATGAACCAATTCTACAGTAAACACAAACTACAAAACTCAACCAAAATGAAACCAGACAGATATCTGAATAGTCTCATAATTGTTAAAGAACTGAATTTTTACTTTAAAAGTTCCCCCCCAAAATCTCCAGACCCAGATGGTTTCTCTGGCAAATTCTATTAAAGACTTTCAAAAGGATTTTAAAATTTTACACAAGTATTCCAGAAAATAGAAGAGGAGAGAACACCTCCCAGTACCAAAGCCAGTTTTACTTTGGTACAAAAACACAAAGACAGTACATAAAAATAAAACTAAGTAACAATATTTCTTATGAACTTAGATGTAAAACTCTTCAACAAAATATCAGCATATCAAATCCAGCAATGTATAAAAAGAATTACAAACCATTACCAAGTAGAATTAATTACAGGTATGCAAACTTGGTCAAACATTCCCCCCGAAAAAAATCAGTGTAATTCACTACTGTCCACTGACTATACAAAATCATATGATCTTATCAACTGATAGAGAAAAAGTATTTCACAAACTCCAATATCCATTCATGAGAAAAATTCATTAAGCTATAATATAGGGGAACTTACTCAACTCAATAAAAAGCCATCGACAAAATACCTAAGGCTAACATATAATTAATGACGCAAGAATGAAAGAATGATTTTCCCCACAATCTGGAACAAGAAAAGGATGTCTCCTCTCACCATGCTTCTTCAACATAGTAGTGGAAGTGCTAGACAGTGCAAAAAGGCATGGGAGATGGGAGGGAAGAAAAAGAAGAAATAAAACTGTCCCTATTTTCGGATGACATGATTGTCTACATAGAATATCCCAAGGAATTACATAACAATTCCAGAATTATTACGTAAATTAAGTAATGTTGTAGGATACAAGTAAATGCATAAATCCATTGCATTTGTATATACTAACAGTGAACATGTGAAAACTGAAATTTAAAACAATTTATGATTACACTAAAGAAAATGAAATATTTAGTAGTAAGTCTAAGAAAAAAAGGTACAGAACATGTATCCTAAAAACTACAAAAGGCTTATTTAAAAAAGAGAACACCTATTAAATAGAAAGACTTACCGTGTTCATTAAAAAATGAATGCTGTTTAGAAAATTCAGCATTGTAAAAGTGTCGATTCTCTCTAAAATGATCAACAGCATAATGTAATTTCTATCAAAATACTAGCAACATTTTTTTAAACATTAGAAAAGCTTACTCTAAAATTTATATAGAAAGACATAAAACCTAAAAGAGCTAAAAACAATTTTTTAAAAAAGGATAAAGTAATCACACTACTCAATGTTAAGGCTTACTATAGAGCAAGAATAATCAAGACAGTACAGTATGGGTCGAACAACAGACACACAGATCAATGAAATAGACTACTTCAAAACCCTGAAATACATCTACACAAATATGCCCAACTGATGTTTGATAAAATTTCAATAGAATTTCCAGGGCGCCTGGGTGGCTCAGTCGGTTAAGCATTCGACTTTGGCTCAGGTCATGATCTCACGGTTCAGGAGTTTGAGCCCCGCATTGGGCTCTGTGCTGACAGCTTAGAGCCTGGAGCCTGCTTCGGATTCTGTGTCTCCCTCTCTCTCTGCCCCTCCCCTGTTCATGCTGTCTCTCTCTCTCTCTCTCAGAAATAAATCAAAACATTAAAAAAAATTTTTTTAAAGAGAATTTCCAACAAATGGTGGTAGAGTAACAAGACATCCAAGGCAAAAAAGTAAACCTCCATCTAACTCACACTTCACCCAAAAATTCACTCAAAAAGTATCACTAATATCAGATGTAAGACTATAAAACTTTTAGCAGAAGAAAAAAAAAAAACAACCAAAAAAATCTTTCAAACCTATGGCTAGACAATGAGTTCTTACACTTGACACCAAGAAGATATCCATAGGTAGGCCTCATGGACCTTATCAAAATTGAAAAATTTTTCCCCTGCAAAAGACTGTGAAGAGAATAAAAAGAGAAACAACAGACTTGTAGGAAATACCCAAACATGTCTAGAATACATAAAAAACTCTCAAAATTCAACAGTAGTATTACAGACAATCTAAGTAGAAAATGGGCAAAAGATGTGAACAAACATAACAATGAAGGGTATATACAAATGGGAAATAAGTAAACAAAAGACATTCAATATCATTAGCCATTAGAGAAATGCAAATTAAAAACCACAATGAGGTATCACTCTATATCTATCTGAATGGCTAAATACAATATAGTAAAATTATTATATACTAATAATAGATGGGGAGATGCAGGGTTAGAAGGGTGTTATATAAAGGATAAGAGATTACTTTTGTTTTCTTTTCAGTTCTACTGAGATATAGCTGACATATAGTATCGTGTTAGGTTAAGGTGTACCACATATTGTTTCATATATGCATATATCAAGAAAGGATTACCAAAGTAAGTTTAGTTAGTATCTAACACCTCACACAGTTACAAATATTTTTTCTTGAGATAAGCACTTCTAAGATTTACTCTTAGCAACTTTCAAATATATATACACCACATGTTCTTTATCCACTCATCAACCAATAGACACTTAAGTTGTTTCTATGTTTTGGCTATTGTAAATAATGTTGCTATGAACATGGAGTACAGGTATCAGTGTTTTCATTTCTTTTAGATATATATCCAGAGGTGGGATTGAGGGATTCATAGAGTAGTTCTATTTTAATTTTCTGAAGAATCTCCATACTGTTTTCCATAGTGGCTATACCAATTTATTCCCACCAACACTGTACAAAGGTTCCCCAGCTCCCCTTCCTCCGCATTCTCTCCAACATTTGTTATCTCTTGTCTATTTGATAACAACCATTCTGACAAGTGTGAGGTCATATCTCATTGCCTTTCCCTAATGATTAATGATGTTGATTGAGCCCCTTTTCAGGTACCTGAGGCTAGTGGATACTTTTTTGAAAAAAAAAAGCCTCTGCCAATTTTTTAATTATATCGTTTGTTTTTTGCTAAAGAGTTGTATGAATTCTTTATGTACTTTGGAGTATTAACCCCAATCCAACATATGACTTGCAAGTACTTCCTCCCATTCTGTAGGTTACCTCTTCATTTTGTTGATTTTCTTTGCTATACAGAGTTCTTTAGTTTGATGTAGTCCCACCTGTTTTTTGCTTTTGTTGCTTTTTTTTTTTTTTTTTGGTGTCAAATCCAAAACATCATTGCAAAGACATAAATTTGAGGTGATGAAAATGAAAATCATTGACTGTGATTATGGTACTACATTAGTGTTAATATACTAAAAATAGATGAATTATAAACAGATGAATTGAATGGTACATGAATTGTATCTTAACAAATCTGGTATAAAAAAAAGCAAAAAATTGAACAGGAAAAAGTAAGCTGATTTCTCAGACTTATTTCTGAAAAACTGAAAACTTACAACACTGTGAAAACTACGTTTTTTATGAGTATCAAGACCATACCACCAAACGATTCATTAAAGGAAAGGAATTTTATTTCAAGGGGAAAAAAATATTTACAAAATGCTCATTCTTATAACTCGGAATGTTAACTCATTCTATTTTTTAAAATAGAGTGACTGTTGGGACACCTGGATGACTCAGTCAGTTGAGCATCTGACTCTTGGTTTTGGCTCATGTCATGATCTCATGGTTAGTGTGCCTGAGCCTCATGTCAAGCTCTACGCTGACAGTGCAGAGCCTGCTTAGGATTCTCTCTCTCCCCCCACTCTGCCACTCTCTGTCCTTGCCTCTCTCTAAATAAGTAAATAAACTTCAAAAAAAATTTTAATAAAATAAAACACAATGACTGTATTAGTATTGTGTATATTAAAATAAAGGAAAAAAAGACCTGTAACTTTTTATTTCAGAGTTCTAGACTTTGAAATCTGTAGAAAGTACATTTAAATTTTTGTGCTTTTTTTACTTTTTATTATTTGTATTAAAATATGCAATATAGATAAAATAATATTATAACACCCTCATACACTGTTCGTGGGAATGTAAACTGGTGCAGCCCCTCTGGAAAACAGTCTGAAGTTTCCTCAGGAAATTAACAATAGAACTCCCCTATGACCCAGCAATAGCACTGCTAGGAATTTACCCACGAAATACCAGAGTGCTGATGCATAGGGGTACATGTACCCCTATGTTTACAGCAGCATTCTCAACAATAGCCAAATCATGGAAAGAGCCTAAATGTCCATCAACTGACAAATGGATCAAGCAGATGTGGTTTATCTAGACAATGTAATACTACATGGCAAAGAGAAAGAATGAAATCTGGCCATTTGCAGCAACGTGGATGGAACTTGAGGATGTTACTCTGAGCGAAGAAAGTCAGGCAGAGAAGGACAGATACTATGTTTTCACTTACAAGTGGAACAGGAGAAACTTAACAGAGGACCATGGGGGAAAGAAAGGGGAAAAATAGATAAGGAGAGGGAGGGAATAAGAGACTCTTAAATAGTGAGAACAAACCGAGGGTTGATGGTAGGTGGGGGAGAGGGGAAAATGGGTGATGGGCATGGCGGAGGGCACTTGTTGGGATGAGTACTGGGTGTTATAGGAAAACCAACTTGACAATAAACTATAATAAAAAAATAGTATTATGAGCCCCATGTTCCAATTATCCAGCTTTAATAATTACCAATATTCTGCCACTCTTATTTCATCTAGTTCCCCTTCCCTATTGTTTTTTCTGAAAGATTTTAAGGCAAATCCTAGACATCATTATCATTTCTCCTGTGAATATTCAGTATGTGTCTTTAAAAGGATTTTTTAAGAAATATAACAATATCATTATGATAAACCACAAAATTAATATACCTTAAATCATATCCTACCCAATCTGAGATCAATTTCCTTCCGTGTTTAACTTTCAAAAATTTCTCATGTTATTATGTTTGTCTTTTAAATATATATATATATATATATATATATAAATTAAAAATATATAACCAACCTTATAAAAATCAGACACTCCAAAAAAACACTAAATTATGAAATTAAGTTTAATGAAAGAGTTTAGTTTCCAGTTAATTTAACAGACTCACCCTTAGGAGCAGTATGATTAATAACTTCACTTTTCAAAGGAAAGAAAAACACTCCTCTTTTAAAGCTTCCTTACAGAAAAACTGCTTAACACTTGGACCTAGTCCATAACCAATATGATGGCCAACACAAACACTATCACGTAATTAAAAAAAAAAGTGAAATGACTGAAGCAAGTCAAAGAGGACTATATCAAAATAAAAACTATAACATAAGTCTCTTAGACACTAAGAAATTAGCTATGAACAAATTACTTTTTTAAAAAACCTTCAATAAAAACTGTATTGAAAAATCACTCCCATAATGAAGAATGCTTATTGAACATAGCAAATCATGCAATTAAACTGTCAGAGAGTGTTTAAACATTCAGAATAATCTTAGAAGTACATGATATTTAAAACTGTATTTCATATCATAAGTTTTACACTCCAAGAACTTGTATAATTTTTTAAATTTTATAAATGTCATTAATAAAGTAACACTAAATACAAATTAATACAACCAATATAATTGAAAAGCACTAGAATTATCCCAACCTGACTGATGTGTTATCATTTTTGTTTATTACTATACTTAACTCACTAATAATTTGTTTATAATAATTCTATCAATGTTTAAGAGAAAACGTTCTATTTTATAATATCCTTGCTAGGTTTGACATTACGATCACACCAGCATCATAAAACAAGCTCCATTTTTTCATTTGCAGTAAAAGTTTCTAAGTGATTAATGTTATTTTTACCTTAAATATTTGGAAGAATTCATAGGTGAAGCCATCTTGACCAGGACATTTCCTTGCAAAAAAATGTTTAATTATAGACTCACATTTTTTAAAAAATACTTATTAAGTTCCTTCAAGTTTCTCTAATTCTTCCTATGTAAGTTTGCTTTCATAGTGTTTTTCAAGAAATTTGTCAATTTCTTCTAAGTTTCTAAATTTAGTATATAATATTGTTCATCAGATCCTCCTATTATCTTCTTAATATCCATGGGATTTCTACCAATGCCCTTATTTCATACCTGAGTAGTACGCTTTGTCTTTTTTTTTTAAATCAGTATTAGAAATCTGTCAATTTTGTTAGTCTATTTGAAAAATTATCTTTTGGCTCTGCTGATTTTCTCAGTTCTTACCTATATCTTTTCCTTCCTTTTTATATTCCTTTGATTTAACCTGTTCTTTTCTAACTTCTGGAGATAGGCAAAAAAATGTGGATTTTAGGTTTTCTTCTTTTCTAATATATGCAATTGAGGACAGAAATTTTCCTCAAAGCACAGCATTACCTTAAATCCGTAAGATTTTAAATGTGCATTTCATTCAATTTCCATTTTCTAATTTTTACTGTGATTTCATCTCTGACTCAATGATTATTCAGAAATATATCCCCAAATTCCAAAAATCTGAGAACTATATGGCTATCCTTTTACTTCTTTAAAATTTAAATTCAAGTTAGTTAACATATAGCATAGTATCAGTTTCAAGAGTAGAATTTAGTGATTGATCACTTACATATAATACCCAGTGCTCATACCAACAAGTGCCCTCCTTAATGACCATCACCCATTTAGCCCATCCCCCCCTACCCACCTCCCCTCCAACAGCCCTCAATTTGTTCTCTATATTTAAGTCTCTTCTGGTTTGCCTCCTTCCCTGTTTTTATCTTATTTTTCCTTCCACTCCCCATGTTCATCGGTTTTGTTTCTTAAAGTCCATATATAAGTGAAATCATATTATGTGTCTTTCTCTAATTTATTTTGCTTACCAGAATCCACTCTAGTTCCATATATGGTGTTGCAAATGGCAAGATTTCATTCTTTTTGATAGTAGAGTAATATTCCATTGTATATATATACACCACATCTTTTTTATCCATCCATGAGTCACTGGACATGTGGACTCTTTCCATAATTTGGCTATTGTTGATAGTGCTGCTATGAACACTGGGGTGCATGTACCCCTTCAAAGTAGCATTTTTGTATCCTTTGGATAAATCCCTAGTAGTGCAATTGCCTGGGTTGTATAATAGTTCTATCTTTAATTTTCTGAGGAAACTCCATACTGTTTTCTAGAGTAGCTAAACCAGTTTGCATTCCCACCAACAGTGCAAAAGTGTTCCCCTTTCTCTGCCTCTTCCTGAACATTATTGTTTCCTGAGCTGTTAATTTTAGCTATTATGACAGGTGTAAGGTGGTATCTCACTGTGGTTTTAATTTGTATTTTCCTGATGATGAGTGATGTTGAGCATCTTTGCATTTGTCTGTTAGCCATCTGGATGTCTTCTTTGGAAAAGTGTCCCTCACGTCTTCTGCCCATTTCTTCGCTGGATTATTTGTTTTTCTGGATGTTGAGTTTGATAAGTTCTGTATAGATTTTGGAAACTAACCCTTTATCTGATATGTCATTTGCAAATATCTTCTCCCATTCCATCAGTTGCCTTTTAGTTTTACTGTTTCCTTCAATGTGCAGAAACCTTTTATCTTGATGAGGTCCCAGTAGTTATGTTTGCTTTTGTTTTCCTTGCCTCAGAAGACATGTCAAATAAGAAGTTTCTGTAGCCAAAGTCAAAGGCATTGTTGCCTGGTTTCTCCTCTAGGATTTTGATGGTTTCCTGCCTTACACATAGGTCTTTCATTCATTTTGAGTTTAATGTTGTGTATGGTGTAAGAAAGTGGTCCAGTTTCATTCTTTTTTTTTTTCAAGATTAGCAAATGCTTTTTTTTTTCTAATAGTTTATTGTCAAATTAGTTTCCACATAATACTCAGTGCTCATCCCCACAAGTGTCCTCCTTCATGCCCATCCCTCCTCCCTGCCACATCCATCAGTCCTCAGTTTTTGTCAGCATTCAAGAGTCTCTCAAGGTTTGCTTCTCTCCCTTTCCCCCACCATTTCCCCCCTTCTTCTCCCCCTTGTTTCTCCGTCAAGTTCCTCCTAATCCTCCTATACGTGCAAACATATGGTTATTTTTCCTTCTCTGCCTGACTTATTTCGCTCAGCATAACACCCTCAAGGTTTCATTCTTATACATGTCGCTGTCCAGCTTTCCCAATACCATTTGCTGAAGTATATACTTATCTTTTTAAATTGATTTCTAACATAATTCTACTGTGTTCAACAAGACAAAGTTCAATCATCTGAAATTTTTTGAAATTTGTTTAATGTGTCAATTTTGGTATATGTTCCATGTGTGCGAGGATCTTTATTTGGGCTTACAGTTACTACCATGACAAAGTAGCCTAAATCAAAATGAACCCTCTTTGTGCCAAACACAACTATAAAACTAGACAAACTATATAACTGAACCATTTAAATTTTTTTAATGTTTTTATTTTTATTTATTTCTGAGAGAGAGAGACGGAGCAAGAGCGTGAGCAGGGGAGGGTCAGAGAGACAGGGAGACAGAGAATCCAAAGCCAGGCTCCAGGCTCTGAGCTAGCTGTCAGCACATAGCCCAACGCAGGGCTTGAACCCACAAACCATGAGATCATGACCTCAGCTGAAGTCAGACGCTTAACCAATTGAGCCACCCAGGCACCTTGATAACTTAACCATTTAAAGGCACTGGAAAGCAACCAAGATAGGCAAGATTTAAGGAACTAAAATTCTTGAGGAAAGGGAAGGACAACAGAGATCTGCATTCACCCTAGAATTTTTCCCTGAAGACATTCTGAATTCACAGTGCAGGAGAAGTGAGTTCTAGCAGAAACCAGCAGTCCTGTCTGGCTGAAACAGATATTGGAATTCAATGAGTCTAAAACAACTGAGACTTCAAGGGCAAAAATCTTAGAGAGGGAGGAACTACAAGAAAACGAGCCCAAAAAACCTGCATTTAATCTTCCCTTTAGCAGTCTGACAGCTACTAAGCTTTGCATATATAGGGCAAGGCTCCAAGACACCCAGCAAAAACACAGCAGCTGGGATGCTAACGAGCTAAGCAGATATTACAGCGACTGTGGAGTGCTGAGGAATTCAGGAATGTAGTAGCCTTGGCAAATGCCCCAGATTTTCAGGTAAGAGCCTAAAAGGAAGAAGGACAAAACTGAAACACATCAACTTTAATAAAACCTCAAACCAAACCTTAAAGGATTAAGGTGGACTGCTTATACTCTATCTTCTTGCCAGAAGAAAAAAAACACCAGTATTTTTGAAAGGAGCCTCTATAATTTTATATACACCATGTTAAACATTCACTTAAATATTATGATCAAAAAAAAAAAAAAAAAAAAACCAGAGTCAAATAACTGAAAACCTCCCCCAAAATGTTTTTAAAGTAGCAAACCCACAGGTAGTTCAGATATTTTACTTTTTAGAAACAGACTTTTCAAAATAGCTATTATTAATATATTTAAGAAAAAATGAGTTAGACACACAGAACAGTAAAATGGTTCTAGGGTGATTCATCAAAAGGAAATAAAATGGAAAAGAATGGCACTGTTTGTTAGACATATCAATTATATCAAGTTCATTAATCATATTGTTTAAATATTGTATATCTTGATTTTTGTCTTCTTATACTATCAGTCATTGAGACACTTATGTTAAAAATCTCCAAGTATGAGTATAGATTTTTCCATTTTTCTCTCAATTCTGTCAGTTTTGGTTTATAAGTTTTAAAGATATGTTACATGTAAGTTTAGAATTATTTTCCCATTCTGTTAAAATAATCTTTCAATAATTAAGAAAGATTTCTCTTTAAAACGTTTCTTGGCTACTGTATACATTTTGTCTGATACTAAAGCAATGCCACCTTTGATTTGAATAGGATATTCATAGACTATCTTTTCCCACCTTTTTCTTCTGATTTTTCTGTCTTCATACTGAAGGTATATCCCTTTAAGCTGAATACAGTTGGGCTTTATTTTTAATGCGATTGTAATCATTGTTATTACATTTCAAGACTTGGACCATTTACCTTTAATGTAAGAACTGAGATGTTTGCATTTACTTCTACCATGTTATAATTTGGTTTTCATTTGTTTCATTTGTTTTATGATTCTTTTTTTTTCCTTCCTTGGCTTCTTTTGCATTAATCACAAAGTTTTTATTAGTTGAATGTTCTTTTTCTCTTCTGTGTGGTTTTCTTGAATTCATAAATATATCCTTGACTTATAATATCTAATACAAATTAGTATTTTTCTAACCTCAAAGACAATGCTAGGACCCTAGAAAATATAATTTCCATTTATTCTTCTCTTGTCTTTTGGACTATTGTCGGAAATTCTCATTTTGTATGTATTTCAAGTTTCTCAAGACACTATGTTTCACACCATCAATACTAAATATTTAATGTACTCCACATGTTTACTCTTCCTGGTATTCTTCATTTCTTCATGCATTTCTGGGTCTCAATTTGGGATCTTTTCCCCTCAACCTGAAAAAAATGTCTGTAGTAGTTCTTTTAGTGTAATTCTACTGATTACAAATTCTCTCAATTTTTATTTGTCTCGAATTGTCTTTATTTCACCTTTACTTTTTTTGCTGGATACAGAATTCTTTCTTGTCAGTTATTTTCTTTCAGCACCTGAGAGATGTCATTCCATGGTCATCTGGCTTCCATTAGTTATCAACTTACTCTTGCTTCTCTGAAAATAGAGCTAACCTTTGGACAACATTAGTTTAAACTGTGTGGGTCTGCTTATACATGGATTTCTTTTGAAAAATACAGTATAGTACTATGAGTATATCTGTTCTTATGATTTTCATAACATTCGTTTCTCTAGCTTACTTTATCATAAGAACACAGTATATAATACACATACAAAATATGTGTTAATTGACTAGTTATGTTGTAAGGCTTCTCGTCAACAATAAGCTATTCAGAGTTAAGTCCTAGGGGATACAAAAGTTATACATGGATTTTTCAAGGGTTACTCAATGGTCACCTATAGTGTCTCTGTCTCTCTCTTTCTCTCTCTCTCTCTCTGGCTCTACTTGTAAAGATTTTCTCTTTCTTTGATTTTTAGTTTTATTATATTACACATAATGAGATTTGTTTTCTATTTTTTCTGCTTGGAGTTTACAGTGCTTCTTAAATATGAGACTTGATGTCTTTCAACAGTTTGGGGAAATTCTTAGGGATTATCTCTTCAAATGTTACCTTTGCACCATTCACTCCATTCTTTCACAGACTCGATTTACAGTTGTACCTCTTATGTACCTCTGTGCACTCTATTTTTTGCTCCATTATTTAGCCTTAATATTTTCTACTGCACTCTAATTCAACCCCAACTCTCCTAAATTTTAAATATCTTCTTGATGTGTGCAAATACCTCAGATGTTTTTTTAAGAACTTTATTTATCTTCCTGGATTCCTCTTTTCCAGAGCACTGGGCCCATCACAAATCTGGACTGGTTGTTCCCTAGAACTGGCACACAGCTATTATACTGGCATCAGCCCCATAGAGCATTACTTTCACTTCTCTTTTGGGCTAGCTCCCTCCAGAAGTAACTGGGTCCACAGAAATAAAAACAAAATTTTTTGAGATCTTGCATGAATGAAAATATCTTTGACCTACTTTCACATTTAACAGATAATTTGACTGAACACAGTATTTTATATTAGAAATCATTTTCCTTCAGGGGTGCCTGGTGGCTCAGTAATTTGAGCATCTGACTTGATTTTGGCTCAGGTTATGATCTCAAGGTTTCTGGGACTGAGCCCTGCATTGGGCTCTGCTGACAGCATGGGGCCTACTTGGGATTTTTCTCTCCCTGTCTCTCTCTGCTCCTCCCCTGCCTGTGCTCTCTTTCTCTCTCTCAAAATAAATATACATTAAAAAAATCATTTTCCTTCAGAGTTTTCAAGATACTGTTCAAGTTTCTTTTTTTTTTTTTTTAATTTTTTTTTTTAATGTTTTATTTATTTCTAGAGAGAGACAGAGACAGCGTGAGCAGGGGAGGGTCAGAGAGAGAGGGAGTCACAGACTGAAACAGGCTCCAGGCTCTGAGCTGGCAGTCAGCACAGAGCCCGACGCGGGGCCCAAACCCACGAACTGCGAGATAATGACCTAAGCGAAAGTCGGACGCTTAACCGACTAAGCCACCCAGGCGCCCCATATACTGTTCAATTTTCTTGTGGCTTCTAGTTATAGTTTAGCAGAAGCAATTATACTTCTATATAATTATACTTGAAGAAGAAACATATCCTCTGTTAAAGTAAATATCCTTTAATAATCTCATGATTTCTTTCTCTCTCTTTCTAAAACTTATATTATTCAAATATTGGATATTCCTATTATCTATTTTTATATAACAAGCCCCAAGACTAGCATCTTAAAACACTAACCATGTTATTTCCATGCAATTCTTTGAATCAGAAATCTGAGGAGTGTTCACTGGAGGGAGGTCTCCTCTCATCTTTACATGATATCAGTTAGAGTGGTTAAAATAAGGCCAGAATGTTCATGATGGCTTCACCATATCCCTGAAGTCTTGGTACCTGTTGGTGGCTGAGATAACTACTTCTCCTCATGGCCTTTTTCTCTTCACATAGTTTCTCATTATTCAATGGTCTATCCTGGGCTTCCTTACATGGCAGCTGGCTTCCAACAAGGAGAAAATGGTAAGTGAAAGGCCTTGTACAGGCTAGGCTGGGAACTTACAGATCACTCCAGTCACATCCTATTGATCACATATCAAGTCGCAGAGCAAACTAAAGATTCATGAGGAGGGGAGACAGACTCTACCACTTGACAGTGGGAGTGGCATGAATACAGGAATGGAAGAAATTCCTGGCACCCATCTTTGCAAATTTTCTACCATAGTCCACAATCTGACTTCAGATTTCCAAAGTCTCCTAGGACTACCAGACACTCATCCAATTACGTATCAATGTCAAGACCAGTATCTCATGATCGACACTGGATCTGGATTGTTCCTCAGGTGTGGATTCTCTTGAACCTGGCAGTTCAGTGGGAGAGAGAAGGCTTGAAGAAAATGCAAGGATGAGGCATCTCAACATTATCTTTATAGTCTTTCACTTAATCTCCTTGTTATCAATATAGCACTCCCAACATTTGTATCTGCCTTGTATCCCTTAGTAGGAGACCATGTTTTTTACGTTCTATACAGAATAAATCTCCAATATCCTGCTGGTGAGGGAGATACAGTCATCCTAATACTCATAGTTCAGGGCAAGTGGGGAGAATTTGGGATAATTAACATACAACCCCTACCTTTACTTGCACTTCCAGAGACATCTGCTCCCAATTTCTTATTTTTGGGGGAGTTCTGTGAAGCAAACTGTACTGCTTTACAATTTTGCCCACCCTCTGGGTCTAGGATTCAGCAAATTCACTCAAATGTCACCACTGACATTTGAAAGTAGAAAATGTCTTTCTACTTTCCAACTTCCAAAAATTTGTTCATAACTCTTCTCCTATCCCTTTCCCCCTTAAGTCCTATTTTTAAATTCTTTTAGGTGCACCTAGGTGGCTCAGTTGGTTAAGCATGTGACTTTGGCTCAGGTCATGATCTCACAGTTCATGAGTTTGAACCCTGCATCAGGCTCTGAGCTGTCAGCACAGCTGCTTCCAATTCTGTGTCTCTCTCTTTTTGCCCCTTTCTCGCTCAAGCACTCTCTTTCAAAAATAAATAAACATTAAATCTTTTTATATCATTTTGGTTGAGTTTAGGGAAAGAGGAAAGTTTGATCAGTGGCCTCGTAGCTGCCCTGAAGCAACAGATAGAGCAGGAGGATCTGGCAGAACCCTCAGTGCCAGCCTGGTGGCAGTTTGATTTTTTTTTTTATTTATTTCTAGAGAGAGAGAGAGAGAGAGACAGCGTGAGTAAGGGAGGGTCAGAGAGAGAGGGAGTCACAGACTGAAACAGGCTCCAGGCTCTGAGCTGGCAGTCAGCACAGAGCTCGACGCGGGGCTCGAAGCCACAAACCGCGAGATCATGACCTAAGTGAAAGTCGGACGCTTAACCGACTAAGCCACCCAGGCGCCCCATGTTTCTCATTTTCATTACTTCTCTTTTTGATTAATAAGAATCTCAATCCCAGGGGTACCTGGGTGGCTCAGTTGGTTAAGTGTCTGACTCTTGATCTCGGCTCAGATCACATTCTCACGGTTTATGAAATCGAGCCTTGCGTCGACACAGAGCTGCTTGAGATTCTCTCTCTCCTTGTCTCTCTGCCCCTTCCACACTCAAGCACACATGTATTCTCTCTCTCTCTCTCTCAAAATAAATAAAAAGTTTATAAATTAATTAATTAATTAAAATCTTACTCTCTAGTCTCCAGTCGTCCCTCGTGGTACCTATCCTCCCCACTATATTAACAGTGATCTTCCCAAATCAAGGCTGACTCTAGTCTCTTCTTAAAATAACTTCCTATGACCTTTGTTTCTGCATAGTATATTATAGGTTTTGCATGATAAAGTATAAAAACCACTGTTGTCAAAGTCTATGAAATTCTTATGGGATAAACAGCACCTTGGAATAATAGTCCTTATATTTATTTGTTCTCCTTAATTATTCTGATGGTACAGAAAACAAGTGTGTAAACAAAGATAATATCATTTTAGTAACAAAACAGTATTCAAATATTAATGAAATGAAGTAGTGACATGCTACTTAAAAGTGTATACTGCCTAGAGAATAAACTAGTAGTCATTTTTTTTTTCAATTTAAATCAAAAGAGTTATAAAGGATCTTACAAATGAATTGACAAATAATCACTCTCCTTCAGAGTGCAAGGGTGGCTCAATCAGTTAAGTGTCTGAGTTTGGCTCAGGTCATGATCTCATGGCTGGTGAGTTAGAGCCCTGTGTTGGATTCTGCGCTGACAGCTCAGAGCCTGGAGTCTGTTTGGGATTCTGTGTCTCTGTCTCTCTCCGCCCCTCCCCCACTCACACTCAGTCTCTCTCTCTCGCTCTCTCTCTCAAAAATAAACATTAAAAAAAAATTGGGAGGGAAGGGGGCTGGGTGGCTCAGCTGGTTAAGCATCTAACTTTGGCTCAGGTCACAATCTCTCGGTTCGTGAGTTCAGGCCTCACGTTGGGCTCTGTGCTTATAGCTCAGAGCCTGGATCCTGCTTCAGATTCTGTGTCTCCCTCTCTCTCTGCCCCTCCCCTGTTCGCACTCTGTCTCTCTCTCTCCCTCAAAATAAATAAACATTAAATTTAAAAAAAATTTTTTTAAAGAATCATTCTCCTTCAAGTTTACACAGGGTAAACTTGAGACTTGAATGATCTGCAAAAGCTTTCATACAGTTTTTAAGATTATTTTATTATTTTAAGGCAAATTAATATGACCTAAATGATACAAAAAGGTAAATATGCAACACTATTAGCACCAGTTTCAAATAAAATAAATAAAACTCCATAGCCTTCCACTTGTTTACCACATTAAAAGGTTGATTCAGTGTCACTTGCCATTTTTGCGGGAAGTCTTCTGCACTGTCACTGGTGGACAAGACTGGGAAGGCAACACATCTGAAGAAGCAGGAGAGCCTGTATGATGAGCCTTCACCTTGTCAGCCCAACTGACACCTGCGGGAGCCAGACGGGGAGCAGCCACTGTACCAGATGAAGCCCTATGGAGAAAAGTCTGCATTAATAAATCAAATATGGAAGTTAAAATTTTTGTATTTTAGATATATAATATTATTCTAGTCTCTGTTTATTTCTGATTTTTCTGTGTTATTTCCTTCCTCTACTAAATTTTGTCTAAATTTCTTCTTTTTCTAGTTCCTTGTGGTGTAATGTTGTTTAGTTCAACTTTTTTTTCTTAATACAAGCATTTATAGCATAAATTTTACTCTAACATCTGCTCTTGCTGCATCCCATAGGTTTTGGAATATTGTATTTTCTTTTTCTTTCAAGACATATTTTGATTTCCCATTTGATTTCTTATTTGGCCCATTACTTGTGCAGTAGTGTGGTATTTAATACTTCCATATTAAATATTTATATTATACAAAATAAAAAATTTGAAAAAAACTTTAAAAAGTGAAAAAATATATACTATGAAATATTATGCAGTCAATAAAAAGAAATGGAATATGCATGATAAAAAAAAAAGGGGGGGTACCTGAAATGTTTCCAAATAAAAAAGCAGTGAAGGGGGGGCGCCTAGGTGGCTCAGTCGGTTAAGCATCCAGCTTTGGCTCAGGTCAAGACCTCATGGTTCATGGGTTCGAGCCCTGCGTCGGGTTCTATGTGGACAGCTTGGAGCCTGGAGCCTGCTTCAGATTCTGTATCTCCTTCTCTCTTTGAACCTCCCCTGCTCATGCTGTCTCTCTCTCTCTCTCTCCCAGAAATAAATAAAACATTAAAAAAAATTTTTTTTCAAAGCAGTGTAGGGGCACCTGGGTACTCAGTCAGGTAAGTATCACCTCTCGATTTTGGCTCAGGTCATGATCCTACAGTGGTGACACTGAGCCCTGCATTGGGCTCCACACTGAGCATTGGGCCTTCTTAAGATTCTCTCCCTCCCTCTCTCTCTGTCCCTCCCCTACTTACATACTCTCTCTGCCCCCTATATCTGCAGAAAAAGAAAAAAAAAGGCAGTGCAACATTTTACTCCCCACTGATTTGGTTATATAAATGTCACTTGTATATCACTGTTATTTACATCATGTTTATTTAAATAAATTTAACAAACCTATTTCTTTTTTTTTTAATATTTATTTTTTGAGAGAGAGAGAGAGAGAGAGAGAGAATAAGAGCAGGGGAGGGGTAGAGAAAGAGAGGGAGGGAAAAAGAGAATCCCAAGCAGACTCCAGGTTCCAAGCTATCAGCACAGAGCCTGACGCAGGGCTTGAACTCATGAACCAAGAGATTTACCTGAGCGAAAGCCAGACATTTAACTGACTGAGCCACCCAGGCATCCCAAAACTGCTTAACTTTTCCCAAAAAAAGGTAAAATTTTAAATATATGCTTAATATATTTAAATTTTAAATAAATTGTGTGTGTGTGTGTTTCCACATATACAGAGTACCATAAGCAGCAATTTAAGTCAAATATAATTTAAAAATTTATGTTGGTCTAATACTTCATTAATTTAATATATTTATGGCAACAGGGATGATATAAAAGCTCTCATTATTTCAGTTTTAAAGAAAATTTCAGTTAAATGGGGACCCCTAAAAATATACATATGTAACTTAAATATCTTAATGTAAAACTCCTATTTTTTAATAATATAAATGTACATTAATTTGTCAATCTATTGGTAATAGACACTATCAAAGGACATATTCAAAGTCCTGAAAGAAAAAGACTTTCAACCAAGAATTCTATGCACTACAAAACTATCCTTCCAAAACTAAAGGACATTTTAATATAGTCTCAAAAATAAAAACCGAGAAAAACTGTCAGTAGCAGACCTGCCCAACAAGTCATACTAAAGGGGGTCCTTCCAGCCAAAATGAAAGAACAATACACAGGATCTTGAATCCACATGAAGATATAAAGAGCACTAATAAAAGTTACTACATAGGCAATAAATACAAAAAATAAATGTCTTTTTTCTTTATAAATTATTTTCTACTGATTTAAAATATAAATGTATAAAATAATAATTATAAAACTGCAATGATGGGATTACAATGCATCAAGATGTCATTTTCATGACAGTAACAGTTTATGATATACATTTAGATCATTTGTTGTAAAGAAATTGACAGTTCATGTTATGAAGCATTTAGCATGAAATATGTTTATGAGTTTTAACTTTTGGATCCTAATTATATTTGAATATATTACATTTTCTAGAAGTTAAACTCTACTGTCCTGGATTTTTTTAAATTTTTGACTCAAACAATTTCAAACATATACACAAACATATACATGGATTTTTTAAGTGGAATATCAGTTGTATAATACTATATTACCACAGAAAATAATTTACTGTAATACAAGCCTTAGTTGGCTTTTTTGAGTTTGTCTCACCCAAAATTTAAGCTTCTTCGAGCATTTGATGTTACATTTATTCTATCTGTTGATGGACTTGGAATCACATGACGTCCTGGAGACATCTTTTTTACTTCCCAGGCCAAAGAAGTTGGTCTGTCAATTCAAGACATAAAACAGATTAAATTAACAGAGGAAAAAGAGAAAATTTTAATTTTTTCTCTGGTTGTTACTGGGTGAATACATAATTAGGTCACAATTTTCCCCTAGAGTTCTATTTACTGGCAAGTTACCATATTACCAATAAGCAACACAGATGACGCATGGTCCAGGATTTCCCACCCAGTGCAACAGAGCAACATCTAAAAAGGGCTTTGAGGTTACAAAGATATGAGATACACTACTTACATTTTAAAAGTCTCCATATACCCAGCTAAAAACACTTTAAAAAGACAATGGTACTAATCCAGCCTACTTCTACAACTCAACTGGTGTATGATGCCCTGGAAAACTAAGTGTGTAGAACAGAGATCAAGACAGAAAAATAGTTGGGAGGGTTAAATGAAGAATACACAGAAAAATATGAAGTCTCCTTTTCTCTACATGGGAGTGGGAACATAAACATTCCCTTGCTTTTTGCTGGGAAAGCTAACTTCTTCTTCACCAGCCCCAAAACCTTGACAGGATGCACAATTTTACTAAAATGTTTTTCTCAAGCAGTGTTTTCTCTATTCTAATGCCCTCGGTGGGAACCTCCATAACTCCCCAGAATCTCCTTCTCTCTTACTCTGCATTCAATCTAGTGGTTGTGATTTTCTTCTCACATTAAAAAGTGATATTTGTTGTTAGAAAACAAGAAAATTCAGATAAAAGATTATCCAAATAAAGTCGAAAGCTTCTGACAATTTATTGTCAAATCACCTTTCAGAAAGGTTCTATCAAATTATACTTCAACCAGATAAAAAGTGCCAATTTCCCTTGAACCTTGTCAACAGAATCTTATTTTTAAAATGTCAATGGCTTGTGAAAGAGACAGCATTGCTTGCAAAGTCTACAATAATTACTGCGTGGCACTATACAGGAAAAGTTTGCCGACTTCTGTGCTAGAGTTTCAGTCTGTGACAAGTTCTTTTTCTTACAGAAATTTTAGTAATAGTGTTTATTTTTAAAAATTCCTTAGCAAAATATTTTTGTTTTGAAATTATTTATTTTTATTATCACTACTAGTGAAGCTGGACTTTTTTTATCAGCTATTTAAATGTCTTTTAGGATTTGCAGGTATCTTTTGTCATTTTTTTCCACTGGGATTTACATCATTTTCTACTTAATATGAAATCATTTACTACTACTACTGTTATTATTACTATTATGACTACAAATCCATTGACACAGATGACAAATTATTTAAATTTTAATTTGATTTTTTTTTAATGAAGAAAGGTGTATTTTATTTCTATTAAATCAAGCTTATTAATACTTTCCTTTGTGGTTTCTGCTTTTGTCTTATGGAGTTCTCCAAAATAAAAATATATAAGTATTTCAGTTTTTACATTTAAAGCTCAAGTCTAGGTGAAATGAATTTTGATGCATGATTTGAGGAATAGAAAATGGATAATGCCACCTACAGGTAATTTAAGGTTGCTTTCTATATCTAAAAGAAGCAAAGAGTAGATACACTGATAACCGGTTCAGATAAAAGATGTCCCAGTAATACTCTCCATGGAAAATGCAAAAGAGTCAACCAAAAAACTACTAGAACTAGAATTCAGCAAAGTCACAGGATACAAAACCAATGTACAGAAATCGGTTGCATTTCAATACACCATTATGAAGCAACAGAAAGAGAAATCAAGGAATCAATCCCCTTCATAATTGCACCAAAAATCATAAAATACCTATGAATAAACCTAACCAAAGAGGTAAAAGATCTGTAAGCAGAAAACTGTAAAGAGCTTATGAAAGAAACTGAAGAAGACATGAAATGGAAAAACATTCCATGCTCATGGATTGGAGAACAAATATTCTTAAAATGTCGATACTACTGAAAGCAATCTACACATTCAATGCAACCCCTATCAAAATAATACCAATATTCTTCACAGAGCTAGAACAAACAATTCTAAATTGCATATGGAACCAGAAAAGACCCTGAAGAGCCAAAGTAATGTTGAAAAAGAAAACCAAAGTTGGAGGCATCACAATTCCAGACTTCAAGCTGTATTTCTAAGCTGGAATCATCAAGACAGTATGGTACTGGTACAGAAACAGACACATAGATCAATGGAACAAAACAGAGAACCCAGAAATGGACCCACAATTGTAAGGCCAACTAATCTTCAACAAAGCAGGAAAGAATATCCAATGAAAAAAAGACAATCTCGTCAGCAAATGGTGTTGGAAAAACTAAACAGTGACATGCAGAAAAATGAACCTGAACCACTTTCTTACACCATACACAAAAATAAACTCAAAAAGGATGAAAGAGCTAAATGTAAGACAGGAAACCATCAAAATGCTAGAGAAAACAGGCAACAACCTCTTTGACCTCAGCCATAGCAACTTCTTACTAGACATGTTTCCAGAGGCAAGAGAAACAAAAGCAAACATGAACTATTGGGACCTCAACAAGATAAAAAGCTTCTTTCTGCACAGAGAAGGAAACAATCAACAAAACTAAAAGGCAACTGATGGAATGACAGAAGCCATACAAATGACATATCAGATAAAGAGTTAGTATCAAAAACCTATAAAGAACTTACCAAACCTAACACCCCCAAAACAGAGAAACACTTCAAAAACACTTCACTGGTAGTGAAGAAATTGGGTAAGAGACATAAAAAGACACTTTTCAAAAGAAGGCATCAGATGGCCAACTGACACATGAAAATATGCTCAAAGCACTCATCATCAGGAAAATCAAAACCACAAAGAAATACCACCTCACACCTGTCAAAATGGCTGAAACTCAGGAAACAACAGATGTTGGCGAGGAGGCAGAGAAAGGGAAGCACTTTTACAATGCTAGTGGGAATGCAAACTGGTGGAGCCACTCTGGAAAACAGTATAGAGGTTCCTCAAAAATTAAAAATAGAACTACTCTATGACCCCACAATTGGACTACTAGGTATTTATCCACAGGATACAAAAATGCTGCTTTGAAGGAACATATGCACCCTAATGTTGATAGTAGTGCTATCAACAATAGCCAAATTATGGAAAGAACCCACATGGCCATTGATTTATGAACGGATAAAGAAGGTGTGGTGTATATATATAGTAAAATCTTGGATTTTGAGTAACTTGTTCTGTGAGTGTTCCACAAGATGAGCAAACATTTCTAATAAATTTTAACTTGATAAACAAGCAAAGTTTTGCAATACAAGTATTATAGGATGCCATATGTTACATAATCCCAACTGGTTCTCTCTCTGCCTCCTGCTGTAGGATTGTGGGTGATTATCTCCCATGCTTGGATGCTCAGTCTCAGTGTGTGGCAGAAATCAGTGATTTTTCAGAACACTGGAAGGTGCCCACAACTAGTACTAGTGTATTTTTTGTCACTTCAAAGCACCTATGGACAGTCCTCTGTTTTTCCATACAAGAGTAACCTTAGGAATGCTTTGCTTCATTCTAGGTCAGGCTGCCTGCAGATATAGACTCCTTCCTCTGCTGCCTTATTGCCAGTTACCTTAAATACAGTGTATGACAAGAGTTTATTAATACTGTACTGTCATTAACATCCGTGCAAGGATATACAATGGCTGCCATGCAGAAAAAGGTTGGAAAGAAAGGCAGTAAGAAGGAGGAGATGATTATGATGGAAGTTAAGAAGGAAATCATCAAGAAGTACGAACAAGGTATGCAAGTGGCCAAAATTGCAAGATTTTGTAAGTCTACGTCTGCAGAAGAGGAAGGGAAAAAAAAAAGAATCCCTCACTTCAAATGAGATTAAGAAGACGTATAAAGGGGCGCCTGGGTGGCTCAGTCGGTTAAGCGTCCGACTTCAGCTCAGGTCATGATCTCGCGGTTCGTGGGTTTGGGCCCCACACTGAGCTCTGTGCTGACAGCTAGCTCAGAGCCTGGAGCCTAGTTTCTGTGTCTCCCTCTCTCTCTGACCCTCCACTGCTTACACTGTCTCTCCCTCTCTCCCTCTCTTCCTCTCTTCCTCTCTCTCTCTCTCAGAAATGAATAAAAACATTAAAACAAATTTTTTTTAAAAAGATGTGTAAAATGTGGGAAACCATGCAAAGTTTTGGAGAAAAGCACCACCAGAATAAGGCTGTAGCAGTGCGAGCAATGAATCTGTTTAACAGCAATGTAATGCCACATTTCCGTGAAACCCTCAAAAGGAGGCAAAAGCAAGCATCATTGGATAGGTTCCTTGTTAAAGTTGCATGAAAAGAAAAAGATTCCACTGAGCCAACAGATAGCAGTGATTCCATTAGTGATAGTGAAAGTCGTCCTATACAATAACCCTCCTCTTTCTTGTCTTTCTCACACTAGCCACAAAGGTTTTCAAAGGTAAGTGCAAGTTAATTTAGTTATTTTTCTTTATATTTTGTATTTTCTTTATTATTTTGTATTATATTATAGTATTATAATCATTTTTATATGAATATTTTTGGGCTGTGAAATGAATCATCTGAATTTCCATTATTTCTTATAGGGAAATTTGCTTTGATATACAAGTGCTTTGGATTACAAGCATGTTTCTGTAATAAATTATGCTCACAAACCAAGGTTTTATTGTACAATGGAATATTACTCAATGATCAAAAAGGATGACATCTTGCCATTTGCAACAATGT
The DNA here is from genome assembly GCA_017311185.1 of Proteles cristata cristata. NCBI lineage: Eukaryota > Metazoa > Chordata > Mammalia > Carnivora > Hyaenidae > Proteles > Proteles cristata. Next base: position 226,607 of record JAESUZ010000007.1, on the reverse strand, counting down.
GGATGGAACAAGAGTATATTATGCTAGGCAAAATAAGGTGAATATAAGGAAGGGAAGGAAAAATAAAATAAAAACAGAGAGAGGCAAACCATGAGATTTTTATTTATTTTTTTTTATTTTTTTTTATTTTATTTATTTTTTTTTTAAATGTTTTATTTATTTTTAGGAGAGAGAGAGAGAGACAGCGTGAGCAGGGGAGGGTCAGAGAGAGAGGGAGTCACAGGTTGAAACAGGCTCCAGGCTCTGAGCTGGCAGTCAGCACAGAGCTCGACGCGGGGCTTGAACCCACGAACCGCGAGATCATGACCCAAGCGAAAGTCGGACGCTTAACCGACTAAGCCACCCAGGCGCCCCAAACCATGAGATTTTTAAATACAGAGAACAAACTGAGGTTTGATAGAAGGGTGGGAGAAAGAGGAGAGCGGGTGATAGGCACTTGCTGGGATGAGCACTGGGCGTTGTATGTAAGCAATGAATCATGAGAATACATACTGTATTTCAGCCAATGTGACAATAAATTATATTAAAAATAAATTTTAAAAAGAAATTTTAAAAAAAGAAAGATTTATTGGAAGGATACAGAGTGTACAAGGTCAAGGACATCCAAGAGGGGAAAAAAAACTAAAATCAAGACCCATGAGGATAAAGACCAAGAAGAGAGAGGCTTTAAAGCAACACTCTTAAGATTTCAACACCACATGATTTCTCATTTTCCTGATTCTCTGGGTGTATCTTTTCTATTTTCTTTAAACCTGCTTTCTTCTGTTTACTTCACAAAAACAATAGAGCCACCAATCCCAAATCAGCATGATGATCCCTTAACTTGGATCAATCCAGTGAAGGAATGCATATCCCTCGCTCTCACAAATCTAATCACCTCTTATCCAGGGTTAAGTGTGAAACTGTTTGGTACAAACACAAACAAGTAGGCTTGACGGACCCAGGGAGTGTGGGTAAATCAAGCACCCAAAACACCATATTAAAAATTTTCATTATGAGATACGAAGTCAGTCAGTCAGAGAAAGACAAATATCATATGATTTCACTCATGTGGAATTTAAGAAACAAAACAAAGAGGAAAAACAAAAAACAAAGCAAAAAAAGACTCTTAACTGCAGAGAACAAACAATGGTCACCAGAGGTGGGGGCAAGGTGGGAGAAATAGGCAAAGGGGATTAAGAGTACACTTATCTTGATGAGCACTGGGTAATGCACAGAATTGCTGAATCGCTATATTGTACACCTGAAACTAATATAACACTGTATGTTAACTATACTGGAATTAAAAAGATTTTTTTTTTCATCATGAGGAACAATGATGTTAAAGAATCAACATATCATGGTTTCCCTGGATTTGGTTTCCTGGAGATCAAGCCTTCCTGGACTTGTCTCTTAGGATATCTTTACTCTCCTCATTCCTTTGTGGGACTGATACCACAGGATAGGACAAAAAACATGTTCTGTACTGGAGGATTCCACTTACAAAAACTGAACCACAGTTATATCCAAGAGAAAGAGGCAGCCTAGGCCTGTTTTCTCTGGGTAAAAAGGTATCATTGTAGCTTCAAGCGACTTGGCCCAGTTTACAAGGGCTCAGTTTTCACTTATATGCTTAACTGAGTAATAAACTGTTCTTCTGACTTTGCACACAACCAAAATAATACTAAGTCTAGTTGATCATCTATCTCTGGAGGTATCTCTCAACTCTCCCTGTTGCTACTATTCTAGTCTAAATAGCCATAATCTACAAACTATACTGCTGCATTTTAACGTTCCCACACTGCAGCCAGAAAGATTTTTAAAATCACAAATCTGACATATCACTTCCTTACTTAAAAAAGTCTAAAGTTTGTATCATGTCTACAGAGCTCTACATAATCTGGTCCCAATCTCTAGGTTCATCTCATGCTACTCTTCCCCTTGTTCTCTCCAATGCAGTCCTGCTAAACTCTAAATTCTCTGACTATCCTGTGCTCTCTTGTACGTCCAGGATATCACATATATCCATCACCTCTACCTGGGCTTACTTTTCTTCTCTCATTGTCAAGCTAACTCCTATTTGATATTTCTGTCTCACTTAAATATGACCTCCTTGGGGAAGGCTTCCTGGATTCAGCAAATTGGTTGATGGTGCTTTTTCTTATATTCCCCAAGTATAATGTATTTCTTTTTGATGAATTTTGTGCACTGATAAGTATTTCACATCAATCTTTTCTGTGAACACACTATATATTTCTTAAGGGCAGGGACTGTGTCTGTTTCCTTAACCACAATAGTTCCAGAGCTTGGCACTTAGGACTCAGATGTTGTGTGGTGATTTCAAATGAAGGTTTCTCAAAACAGATTAACATGGGGGGGCGGGGGAAGAAGGCTAAGGGTACAAACCATAAAACAGGCTCTTAACTCTATAGTTAAGAGGGTTGCTGGAGGGAACGTAGGCAGGTGATGGGTTAAATTGGTGATGGGTGTTAAGAAGGACACCTGTTGTGATGCGTACTAGGTATTACACGTAAGTGATGAATCACTAAATTCTACTTCTCAAACTATTATACTACATTAATATACATTAACTAAATGGAATTAAAGTAAAAATCTGAAACAAAAAAAAAATGAAGATTTCTAAAGTAACCGACCTCTCATTACTCCCCTAATCAAAAATCATCAATTTACTCACTGAGTACTATACCACATTAAGAAATATGGAGTGACTGGATGGTTCAGTCAGTTAAGCGTCAGACTTTGGCTCAGGTCACGATCTCACAGTTCGTGGGCCCGAGCCCCGCACTGGGCTCTGTGCTGATAGCACAGTGTTGGCTTGGGATTCTCTCTCCTCTCTCTGCCCCTACCTTGCTTGCACGCTATTTCTCTCTCAAAATAAATAAATAAAGAAGAAAAATAATATAATTTTCCCTACATTACTTTCACTTCACACATGCTCTGCATTTCAATAGCTGTCTTAATTTTCTCTCTTCATCTAAAAGGCCAACCACTTGGAGCGCCTCAGTGGCTCAGTTGGTTAAAGGGTCCCACTCTTGATCTCAGCTCAGGTCATGATTTCACGACTTGAGCCCCTTGGCAGGCTCCACACTATCAGCACGGATTGGGAGTCTCTCTCTCTTCTTCTCTCTGCCCCTCCCCTGCTCATTCTCTCTCTCTCTCTCTCTCAGAAAGAGACTCTCAATAAACTTTAAAAAATAAAATAAAAGGCCAACCATTTATTAAAATCCATCATATCTTTTAAACACTTCTGCATCTTGCATGAAATCCTTCCTCATCTATCCCCTACAAGAGAGATGACCCTGTCTTGTTCTGAACACCTGCAACAGTTCTTTAGTAATAATAAGTTCTATTTTATTTCACCCTCAGACTACAAATTCATGATAGTAGTAAATGTATCATATCCATCAATTAAATCTCTGTACTGGATAAAAGTGCCTTGCACTAGTAGGTACTCAACAAATATCTTTTACTGAACTGAATAAGAAATACAGATCCCAACTTCTAGACTTTTACACATTTCAAATTAAGCTTAGGTCAAATTCATTGCCAACTTCAATGAATGCTTTTGAAATTGCTGGCTGCTATAAAGACCAGAGTTCATTACCTGCTTTGAGCATCTGTCTTCTCTAGCTTTTCCTGAAGTTGAATCCAGTCAATCAATGCTTTGAAATCTCTCACATAGTTATCCAGCATCATTAGCACCTCCTAGTTAAAACAAACAATAATGATTAAAGTCCATTCTGAGACTGAAAATTTTTAAGAAAAAACTTTAGACTGAAGTACTTAAGAATTAATAGTTTTTACATTATACTTCTCATTGAGAAAGTAGCAAAACCTACTGATTAGTTTTTTGGGTCTTATTTTTATTCTCACTGTATGGTAAGAAATTAGTAAAGTTAAGAGTCTAAAGACCAAGAGATGGTATTGACATTCTTTCCCAAGACCCCCGCCCCCACCAAATGAACATTTTTAAAATCTTTTTTATTATGAGGTTTAATAAACAGTATAGTACATAAATGTATATACAGATCATCATTTCAAGGCAAAGACCCATACATCCATCCACCCAGGACTAGATCCTAGAAATTACCTGGTGTCTCCTCCCAATCATTACTATGTCCTTGCTCTGGGGCAACCAGTGCTTTGACTTCTAATAATTTAATTTTACCTGATTTTGAAATTCCTACAAATGAATTCATAGAGTATTAACATTTTGTGACTTCTTTTTTACTTTTGTTTACTAGGTTCATCCATATTATAGGATGAACCTGCAATTCATTTATTGCCATAGTTCAAGGTCACTACTGAACAGTATTCCATTGCATGCATATTTATTTATCCAAACTACAGCTGAAGAACATTGGGGTGATTTCCAAATAATATGTTGTTATTCATGTATGTCCTCTGCATGTATGTATGCATTTCTGTTGAGAATAAGCCCAAGAGAGGAAATACTGACTCACAAGGTGAGCATATGTTCTACTCTTGCATATAACACCAAACTGTTTTCCAAAGTGGTTGCTACTCTCACCAGCAGGGTATGAGTCCTCCATACTCCACACCTTCAACTATACTTGGTATTATCTGTTTGAGGTTTTCTTTAACTTTTTTTTCTTAACCAACAAATTCTCCTTTATTTATTTTTTGTTTACAAATAGTTTATTGTCAAGTTGGTTTCCATATAACACCCAGTGCTCATCCCCACAAGTGTCCTCCTCCATGCCCATCTCCCTCCTCCCCCTCCATCAGTCCTCAGTTTGTTCTCAGCATTCAAGAGTCTCTCATGCTTTGCCTCTCTCTCCCCCCCCCACTATTCCCCTCTTCTTCTCCCCCATGGTCCTCTGTTAAGTTCCTCCTCATTCTCCTCTACGTGCAAACATATGGTATCTGTCCTTCTCTGCCTGACTTATTTCGCTCAGCATAACACCCTCAAGCTTCCATCCATGTTGCTACACATGGCCAGATTTCATTCTTTCTCGTTGCCATGTAGTATTCCATCGTATAGATAAATCACATCTTCTTGATCCATTCATCCATTGATGGACACTTAGGCTCTTTCCATGTTTTGGCTACTGTTGAGAGTGCTGCTATGAACACTGGGGTACATGTGCTCCTATGCATCCCTTGGGTAAATTCCTAGGGATTTTCTTTAACTTTAACCTGAGCCACTCTGGTTGATGACTGTGTAATGGTTTCATTTTGGTTTCAAGATGTTTTTCAAAGATAATTAATGATTTTCAGCCCTTTTTCATATGCTTATTAGCCATCCTCATTTTGTGAAGTGCCTATTCAAGACTCTACCCAAGTACCTATTAAATATTCTTGTCTTTTTCTCTTTGATTGGACGGAGTTACTAACATCTTTTGGATATGTGCTTTTTTTGGTTATACATGTTGCACAGATATACTTGACTTTTTACTCTCCTAATGGAAAAGAATGTTTTGATGAACATAAATTCCTAATTTTAAGGTAGTCTAACTTCTGACTCTTTTATCTAAGACTGATACTATTTGCATCAATTTTAAGCAATTGTTTTCCTACCACAGGTCAGGAAGATATTCTCCAACATCATCTTTTAGAGCATGGAGTCTCTCCTCTGATATACCAGTCTGTTTATCTATTCTTGTACCAATATCAACCTAACTTACACTGCTGTAGCTCTAAAATTTAAAAAAAACAAAAACAAAAAACAGTAAAGCCAACTATATCTTTGACTGCAGGGTGGCCAGGGTAATGCCAGTCCTTTGTATTTCCATACATAAGTTAAAATCAGATTGTCGATAGAAGGAACCTACTTAAACATCATCAAAGCCATCTATGAGAAGCCTTCAGTTAACATCATCCTCAACGGGGAAACACTGAGAGCTTTCCCCCTGAGATCAGGAACACGACAGGGATGTCCACTCTCACCACTGCTGTTTAACATAGTGCTGGAAGTCCTAGCATCAGCCATCAGACACCAAAAGGAAATCAAAGGCATCAGAATTGGCAAAGAGGAAGTCAAACTTTCACTCTTCGCACACGACATGATACTCTACATAGAAAACTCGACAGACTCCACCAGAAGCCTACTAGAACTGATCCAAGAATTCAGCCAAGTTGCAGGGTACAAAATCAACGTACAGAAATCGGTTGCATTTTTATACACCAACAATGAAGCAACAGAAAGAGAAATCAAGAAACTGATCCCATTCACAATTGCACAAAAAACCATAAAATACCTCAGAATAAACTTAACCGAGGATACAAGAGATCTGTATGATGAAAACTATAGAAAACTTATGAAGGAAATTGAAGAAGACACAAAGAAATGGAAAAACATTCCATGCTATGGATAGGAAGAATATAGTTAAGATTTCATTACTACCTAAAGCACTCTACACATTCAATGCAATTCCAATCAAAATTGCACCAGCATACTTCTCAAAACTAGAACAAACTATCCAAAAATTTGTATGGAACCACAAAAGACCCCGAATAGCCAAAGTAATCCTGAAAAATAAAACCAAAACGGGAGGGATCACCATCCCAGACTTTAGCCTCTACTACAAAGCTGTCATCATCAAGACAGTATGGTATTGGCACAAAAACAGACACATAGACCAATGGAACAGAATTGAGAACTCAGAAGTGGACCCAAAAGTATACAGCCAACTCATCTTTGACAGAGCAGGAAAGAATATCCAATGGAAAAAAGACAGCCTTTTTAACAGATGGTGTTGGGAGAACTGGACAGCAACATGCAGAAGAATGAAACTAGATCATTTTCTCACACCATGCACAAAAATAAACTCAAATGGATAAAGGACCTGAACGTGAGACAGGAAACTATCAACACCCTAGAAGAGAAAGCAGGAAACAACCTCCTTGACCTCCACCGCAGCAACTTCTTACTTGACACATCCCCAAAAGCAAGGGAATTAAGAGCAAAATAAACTGTTGGGACCTCCTCAAGATTAAAAGCTTCTGCACAGCCAAGGAAACAACCCAGAAAATTAATAGGCAACCAACGGAATGGGAAAAGATAGATGCAAATGACATATCAGATAAGGGGTTAATATCAAGAATCTATAAGGAACTCACCAAACTACACGCCCGAAAAACAAACAACCCAGTGAAGAAATGGGCAGAAGATATGAACAGACACTTCTCCAAAGAGGACATCCAGATGGCCAACAGACACATGAAACGATGCTCAGCATCGCTCCTCATCAGGGAAATACAAATCAAAACCACACTGAGATACCACCTCACGCCAGTCAGAGTGGCTAAAATGAGCCAATCAGAGAACTCTAGATGCTGGCGAGGATGTGGAGAAACGGGCACCCTCCTACACTGTTGGTGGGAATGTAAACAGGTACAGCCCCTCTGGAAAACAGTGTGGAGGTTCCTAAGGAAACTAACAATAGAACTCCCCTAGTACCCAGCAATAGCACTGCTAGGAATTTACCCAAGGGATACAGAAATGTTGATGCATAGGAGCACATGTACCCCAATGTTCATAGCAGCACTCCCACAATAGCTAAAACATGGAAAGAGCCTAAGTGTCCATCAACAGATGAATGGATCAAGAAGATGTGGTTTATCTATACCATGGAATACTACATGGCAATGAGAAACAATGAAATCTGGCCGTGTGTAGCAACATGGATGGACCTTGAGGGTGTTATGCTGAGCGAAATAAGTCAGGCAGAGAAGGACAAATATCATATGTGTGCACGTATAGGAGGATTAGGAGGAACTTAATAGAGGACCAAGGGGGAGAAGAAGGGCGGAAATGGTGGGGGAAAGGGAGAGAGGCAAACCATGAGAGACTCTTGAATGCTGACAAAAACTGAGGACTGGTGGATGTGGGGGAGAGGAGGGGTGGGCATGGAGGAGGGCACTTGTGGGGATGAGCACTGGGTGTTATGTGGAAACTAATTTGACAATAAACTATTTGTAAAAAAAAATAAAAAATAAAAAAATAAAATAAAATAAAATCAGATTGTTGATTTCCCAGGAGAAAATATTAAAATACAATTTTAATTGTAATTGCATAGGTTCTATAAATCAACTAGAAGAAAACTGACATTTTATAATATTGTCTTTTCTGGTCTATGATATATATATATCTTATTTATACCTATATATACTCATATCTTATTCAGTTTCTCTCAAAATGTATGATAATTTCTTGTGTAGAGGTCTTGCACATTTTTAACTTTAGCCCTAAGAATAAACAGTGGTTGTTTAAGTATTTTTTCATTTTCTGTTGCTATTGATTTGTATCCAGCAACTTTAACTCACTCAATACATCTAATAATTTCTCTTTAGATTCTTCTGGATTTTCTAAATACATAAATGTGAATATGCCATCTGTGAATAATGACATATTTCCTCTCCAAGTGTTATATATTTTGTATGTTATTCTTGTCTTCCTGTGTGGGCTACGATTTTAAGGACAATGCTGAATAGAAATAAAGATAGCAGATTTTGTCTTATTCCCAATTTCAGAAGGAAGGTGCTCAACAATTCACCATTAAGTATGATGTTTACAAAGGGTATTTTGGAAGATTCTTTCCATTAGTAAAGATGTTCTCTTTTACTCTCAGTTTGCTAAATTTCATCAAATATTTTTCTTATATCTACTGGGATAATCATATGATTTTCATCTTTATTCATCTAATTTGTCAAATAGTAATTTCATTCTCAAACGTTAAAACCAACATTGTAACACTGGAATGAACCTAACTTGACTATGATGTATTGTCCAGTTTTTGAATCACCAGACCAATATATCAATATTTGGTTTAGAATTTGTGCATCTGTACTCCTAAGTAGTCTATATTTTCCTTTCTCCTAAAACCTTCAGTTATCAAGGTTATGCTGAAAGAGTTCTTTTTCTTTGTTCTAGAAGTGTTTGTATAATACTGGCAATTTTTTTTTTGCTCATTTTTTTGAGATATGACTCACACACCATAAAATTTACCATTTATAATTATACAATTCAGTCACTTTTAGTACATGCACAGAGTTGTGCATCTATCCAATTCCAGAACACTGTCATCACCCCCCAAAAAAACCCAGTACCCATTAGTAGTCACTCTCCATTCTCACCTCTTCTAGCCCTTGGAAGCCACTAATCTACTTTCTGTCTCTATGGATCGGCCAGTTCTGGACATTGCAAATAAATAGTATCATATAGAAAATGGTCTTTTGTGGCTGGATTCTTTTACTTAATGTTTTCAAGATTCATCCATCTGGTAGCATGTTATCTATACTTCATTCTTTTTCATGACTAAATAAATGCATAAACAAACACATTTTCTTATTCACTTATCAGTTGATAGATATTTGGCTTGTTTCCACCTTCCACCCATTAGGAATAATGGTGCTATGAACATTCACATCTAAGTTTTTCTATTTCTATTTCTCTTGGGTATATACCTAGTAGTGGATTTACTAAGTCATATGGCAACTCTAAATTTAACATGATTACCAACATTTTTTCCACAACAGCTGCACAATTTTACATTCCCAGCAGCAATATATAGGCACACCTCATTTGACTATGCTTCATTTTAATGCAGTTCAGAGATATCATGTTTTTTACAAATTGAAGGTTTGTGGCAACTCTATGCTAAGCAAGTCTATCTATGCCATTTTCCCAAAAGTGTTTGCTCTCATCATGTCTGTGTTACACTTTAGTAATTCTTGTAATATTTCAACTTTTTCATTACTATTATATTTGTTATGGTGATCTGTAATCAGTAATTACAATTCATTGAAACCTCAGATGATTGTTAGCAATTTTTAGCATAAAGTATCTTAAGGCACATACACTGTTTCCTTAGACATGCTGTTATTGCACACTTAGACTACAATATAGCAAAAACATAGCTTATATGTACTGGGAAACCAAAAAATTCACTGACTTGCTCTACTGTGGTATTTGCTTGACTGCAGTGGTCTGAAACTGAACCTGGAGGATGTCCAAGGTATGTCTGTATGAGGGCCAAATTCTTCACAACCTCAGCAGCACCTGCTATTTTCTGATTTGTTAAGTCAAGTCACCCTAATAAGTATAGTATTATTGTGGTTTTTATTTGCATTTCCCTGATGACTAAAATTATTGAGTATATTTTCATGTGCTTATTGGACATATGCAAATCTTCTTTGAAGAAATGTCTATTCAAATCATTTGCCAAATTTTAGCCTAGGTCATTTGTACTTTATATTTTTGAACTGCAAGAGTTCTTTATATATTCTAAATATTAGACTGTTATAAGATACATGACTTAAAAATATTTTCTCTCAGTCGTGAGGTGTCTTGTCACCCAATAGCATTCTATAATACATATAAGTTTTCAATTTTAATGAAGTTCAATTTATTTATTTTTCCTTTGGTTGTGTTTTGGGTATCATATATAAGAAACTGCTGCCAAGTTCAAGGTCACAAAGATTTACACCTATGTTTTCTTCAAAGAATTTCAGTTTTAGGTTTTACATTTAAGTCTTTAATCTATTTACAGTTATTTTTTGTATATGGTGTGAGGTAGGGATCCATATTCATTCTTTGTGTGTGGATATCTAGTTGATCCCAGCACCATTTGTTAAAAAGACTATTATTTCTCCATTAAAAGGTCTTGGTACCCTTGTCAAAAATCAATGGACACATGGGGTGCCTGGGTGGCTCAGTCAGTTGAGCATCCAACTTTGGCTCAGGTCACGATCTCATGGTTTGTGAATTTGGGCCCTGAGTTAGGCTCTGTACTGACCATCAGAGCTTGGAGCCTGCTTCAGATTCTGTGTCTCCCTCTCTCTCTGCCCTGCCCATGATCATGCTCTGTCTCTCAATGATATATCAATGTTAAAAAAAATTTTCTTAAATCAATGGACACAGATGTGGATTTATTTCTAAGCTCTCAATTCTTTTCCATTGATCTACATCTATCCTTATTCCAATACCATGCTATTTTTATTACTGTAGCTTTGTAGTGAGTTTTGAATTCTAAGTTTTGAAAAGAACTTTGTTCTTTTTCAAGATTGTTTTGGCTATTCTTTGTCCTTTGCATTTCCATTCAATGTTTAGGATCAGCTTGTCCATTTCTGCAAAAAAAGAGATTAGAATTTCAGTAGGGATTGCACTGAATCTGTATATCACTTTAGGGAGCACCACCATCTTAGTATTAAGTGTTCCAATCCATAAGTTCAGATGTCTTCCTCTTTATCTAGGTCTTCTTTAATTTCTTTTAATGATGTTTTGTAGTTTTTAGTGTACAAGTCTTGAACGTCTTTGGTTAAATTTATTACTAAACGTTTTTCTTTTTTCTTTTTGATGCCATTATAATGGGACTGCTTTCTTAATCTCATTTTTTGGTTGTACATTACTAACATATAGAAACACAATTTTATGTATTGATCTTGTATTCTGAGACCTGAGTTTATAACTCTAATAATTATATGTGTGTGAATGGATTCTATAGGGTTTTCTATATGCAGAACCATGTCATCTGCAAATATAATGTTACTTCTTCCTTTCAATCTAGATGCTTTCCATTTCTTTGTCTTGTCTAACTGCCCTAGCTAGAACCTCAAGCACAAGATCAAACAGAAGCAATGAGAGGAGACATCAATATTTTGTTCCTGATCTTAGCAGGGAAAGTTAACTTTGATCTTTAGATAATCCAAGTTACATTGCTGTAATACTACATTCTACATATTTGGCAAAGACTTTTTTTCTTGGAACTGATTAGCTTGCATACTAATGGCAATGAAAATTTATATAAGAAAAGGCTATACAAGCATACGACACTAAGATCCACTCCATTGCTCAGAAATAAAAATTGATCCCAAGTGTAAATATGTGTGTAGATGGTGGTTGATTGCTCAAAGTTGTCACTTAATATGTATAAGACAAAGAAATTTAAATTTTTTTTAAATGTTTTATTTCTGAGAGAGAGAGCGAGAGAGAGAGCATGAGCAGGGGAGGGTCAGAGAGAGAGGGAGACACAGAATCTGAAGCAGGCTCCAGGCTCTGAGCTAGCTGTCAGCACAGAGCCATATGCATGGCTCGAACCCACCAACCATTAGATCATGACCTGATGCTTAACCAACGGAGCCACCCAGGCGCCCCAAAACAAAGAAATTTAAAGTGTTCACTTTATCAGTCTCATACCATTCTCACCTTACTATAGAGACATACAGTCTCATTTTACTAGAAATGGTAACTTTCCATACTCCCACAAATGACCATCAGAAAATTCCAACCAACTATAAAAATCATCATTTGGTTTATAAATACATTACTTTTCCATAACGAAGTCTTACTTTCTAGTATCAGTGGAACTCAAAACCTCAAAAACACTTTTCACTCAAAAAATTTTTTAAAAATATAGATACACTTTGGAAATCAGACTGAAGATTAACAATATATGCCAAATTAGTAACAAATAAAATACAGTACCAATCTCACATTAGTCATAAAAGTTATATTCTAATTTAAAATACTCTTCTGAACAAAGATGTATTGTTTATTTCTTTTGAAAGGTAATTCTTAGTGCCAAATCCCTGGTAATAAAAGTCTTCTACAATCAGGAAAAGGAGAAATTCTTTTAATTTACTTGGCTTCCTTTTCCCAATTCTACGAATATAATTCAAATTCAATTAAATTCAACTTAAATCACCTACATTAGGCACTGAAAGATTTAATTCAGAATAATTTATTTCAGAAGTTTTATGATTTCCCTTTTTGCTAAAAAAAAAAAATAAGAAAAGAAAAAAAAAAAGAAAAGAAAGTAAAAGCCCTCTAATGGGCAGCATATAAGCAGCTATACTTCTGATACTAGTTGGCACAGAGAAAGTATATTTGGTGGCTGAGACAACCTATTTTAAGGAATGTTTAGCACAATGTTATCAGAAATGATCAGAGTGGTACCATGCAGCTGTAATCCGAGTCATGTTTTATGAACAAGGGAATACAAACAAGACAAGCAGCTGGAGCAGCCTCTTAGTCACTGATGCACATCTTTCTCCCTACAGTTATGAAGGCCATTTTGTCAAGCAGGATGAAACAGAACAAAAGTGGCTCTGAAAGTAATGTTATAGGCATTCAGATAACTACATATAGATATACAGCTAAAATTACCAATTAGTTTACCAATTGGCTGCAACGGATTCGATTGGTTTGTAATTAATTCTAGTTACTGGCGCACAGAGCAGGATGGTTGGCGCCATCCCTTTGTCCTCCTGACACACAATACTAGTGCACAGGCCCTTAGGCCCAGGACATCAACACAGCCCTCCAATTCAGCTACAGGAATGTGCACAGTGGTGTGCCCCTGTGGTGATAAAGGATGGAAACATGCATCACATGAGAAGTCAGTGATAAAGGGACCCTTATAAGAAAGAGCGTTACCAAAAGTGAAACAAGTTTTTAAAAGCATTATTTTTAAAAAACAACTTACCTAGTTTTTTAAAAGCTACCAATAAATAATTCAAAAAACGGCAAGTAAACCACTTTCAAAACTAATAGTATCATTCACAGTCATCTTCCACCCTCAATCATTCAAATACTCCCCCTTAATTTTCTATAGAAGCAGCCTAGTTTAAAAAAGTACAAAACATATTCAATGAATGAAACCTATAAATGAAAATCTGCTAATGGAAACCATTCTCCTTTAATTTAATCTTTACCAGGTTCTTTGTGGATTAATAAAATTTTCAGTTGCCTGGGTAATGATACAAATATTTTACTGCAGTGGCTAATTTTTATCTCAACTCATTTACAAGCTGGCTTAACTAGACATTTTTCTCTTATAGTATTTCCCACTAAGAAAACTCAGAGGCCTACTATAGCTAAAAATAAGAAAATAATGATACTAAAAAATAATTTGTTATGGGGCCCCTGAGTGGCTCAGTTGTTAAGCATCTGACCTCAGCTCAGGTCATGATCTCACAGTTTGTTAAGTTCAAGCCCCACATAAGGCTCTATGCTGTCAGTGCAGAGCCCACTTTGGATCCTCTGTCTCCTCTCTTTGCCCCTCCCCCATTCAAGCTCTCTCATTGTCTCTCAAAAATAAACATTTAAAAAAAATTGTTGAATACACTGTATGTTAGCCAACTTAATAATATTTTTAAAAAATTGTTACAAGGCTCAAAATAACATACTCAAATTCCCCACTGATGGCTACATGGTTACCTAAACACCTGCTTAAGGTATTTCCTTTGCCAAAAATATTCTCTCAATACCAAACTAAATGCTTATATTCAGGCTGAAGGTCCTCAGCCCTTATTTATACCAAATTCATCATTTACAAACACAAAGGTAGAAAAAGGTTTGGTGATTTTTTTCCAAAGTCATACAACTAGCTTAGAGGAAACATGGAAATAACGAATATTCCATGAGATCTACTACTTCCCTTGCAAAGGATGGTACAAATACCACATCCAACAATGCTTCCACAATCCTACGACCCAAAGTCACCTGTCCTGCCATGAAATTACCAAATATAATAACAAATGTCAATACATAGACTAAACTCCTAAATGCTATTCCTGAACATGAAAAGAGAGAAAACACTTTTCTCCATCATGCCATTTATTTGTTATAATGTATCTCACATTCTAAGAGAAAAATACCATGATTTTTTTCTAAAACTTTAACTCCCACTGAGTCCTCATGCATGGAAGAGCAAAATTTATTTCAAATGCATAAACAGACTCTTTCTCCTCAGTAGTCAAATCTCAAATTATTTTAGTAACCCCGAGGAATAACAGAACAAAACTGCAACCTTTGCTATACATCTTTTATCTGGACACCAAGAAGATGTATGTTCTGCACTCATTATCTGGTAAATTTCTATCATTTCAAAATAACAGTAGAAAATAATTGAAAAAATTTTAAAAAAACAGAAACTTTCAATGAAAAATATCAATAACCCAAGATAATATCCACAGCAGGAATGGTACAGATATTCCTTTGTAAAAGAAAGTCTTTAAATAATTTTTTTTTAAAAACCTTGATGTTTAAATCAATATGATGTGTTTGATCAAAAACAGTTTTGTTATAGTTATAACTTTTTCAGGCTCATGAACAGCACCCAAAGCAGTGCATGCTGTAATAAATGTTCAGTAAACAGTTGTTGCATGAAAGATAAGGTCAGAACTAAAGATTAGTTCTGCTGTTAATTCATTACATAATGGCAGACAGATCACTTAGTTTTTCAGTTTCCTATGGGTAAAATAAGAAGGCTGTATTATATGATTTCTAAAATTATATTCAGAAATGATTTATGATACTATTTCACATTCTGCTCTATTTTTGTTTCTTAATACATATCATATGTACATTTTAAATTATTTTTTCTGACAAAACTAATTTTTTTTAATATTTTATTTATTTTTGAGAGAGAGATAGAGACAGCATGAACAGGGGAGGATCGGAGAGAGAGGGAGACACAGAATCTGAAAACAGGCTCTAGGCTCTGAGCTAGCTGTCAGCACAGAGCCTGATGCAGGACTCGAACCCACGAACCCTGAGATCATGACCTGAGCTGAAGTCGGACGCTCAACCGTCTGAGCCACCCAGGCGCCTCTGACAAAGCTAAATTTTAACATGTCTGTTTATATTTCTTGACTTGTTAAATGTGAAGTTTTATAAGAAAAAAAGACTTTAATTATAAGTGGTAGGAAATAAGGGGCACCTGGCTGGCTCAGTCAGTAGAGCATCTACTCTTGATCTCAGGGTCATGAGTTCAAGCCCCATGTTGGGACTCCATGGCCTACTTTAAAAAAACAAACAAACAAACTTTTTTTTTTAAAGATTAAAAAAATAAATAGGAAACAAGAACTGTACCTTTCATGGAAACTGTTCTATTTCCCAGAATCCTTATAAATGTATCCTTTGATACTTCTAAAACTCAACTCTTTTTTATAAATGTCAAGCTCTACTGTGAGTATAACTGAATTACAAGGTCAGTATTAGTGTAGGTATTAAATTAAGTATAAAGAGTTCTAAAGTTTTTTAATCCTATAACTACCAAAAATATTTCTGAGGCAAATAACTTAATTCTAAAACAAAAACAGAATACCTTAAAAATAAGCTAATTGCCAAGGAAAGATTGTAGAAATACTATCATATTTTGTAGGCCCTGTAACTTTTTACTAGAGTGACACAAACTAGATTTAAGACCCATTTATTATATTTTTACTGTACGTACCCAGAGTGTGGTAGAAACAGAAAAGGTAGACGACATAGTCTTCATTAAAGATGCTTCCAATCTTATTAAAAATACAAACCAGCAACCACTTCTACTTAAGAAATGGATCATGACCAAATTTTAATGTAAATACTCATAAACAAAACAACAAAAGATACCTAAATCTTTAAACAAATTATTACCATGAAATCTGTCTTATTTGTTCATGACTAAGAACACTTACATCTATAAACTCCCCCCAAATCATTCCATTTCATTTATTTATTATTTTATTGGAAGATAATTGGTATGAGTAAATTATGCTACTTCATTCATATTTTCACTATCACCTAATGAAATGAAAAGCAAACTGGCATAACGACCTCAGTCCATAATCAATAATTACAGCATTCCAACTAAATTGAAATAGCTTAAGGGAATGTATTAGTGTATATAACATTAGTGTATATAACAACTAAGAACTACGCAGATCAGCCATATGAGAGCTAAATACTGTATATTAGTGTACATAACAATAAGAGAACTACATGGATCAGTCATATGAGAGCAATTATTATTTCTGATATTATTATCATTATCAATGCACTTTGTAATCTGAGCTCAGTGGCAGCACATCTTCACGGATCACTTTTGCAAATCAGCATTTACATGACTCTGCCCCTATTAAATATTAAAAAATGTCAAGGAAAAGAGGAATGGGTATAGTGCAACTACATGATAGTATAGCTAGATCCCACTCAAATGACTGTCTCATCCTCTTCTGAAGAGGATATAAGAAGCCTCTTGCCTAAGAACACTGGACAGGATTTCCTGGGATACAATTTTATAAATACCCATTTCCTAAAGATTTATCTCTCTGTTCCCCAACACTATCAGTTCAAACTCCTTGATTTGCCCACAGGGGCACCAATAAATTCCTATTATATAGTTTTCACCAAAGAAACAAAACTTGATTACTTGGTAAACATTATGAATTCAATGTTTACCTTCTTAATGTTCTTGCCTTGTTTTATTCAGTTATCCTACTTTATTACTGAAATATATTTATTTTTTATGGGAATCATGAAAAGATAAGGAAATGTCCGCCTAACTTAACTGTGACAAGAGTCATTCCAAAAAGGAGCCCTGTTCATAGCAGCCTTATTCACAACAGCTAAAATGTGAAAGCAAACCAAGTATCCATAAACAAATGACTAGATAAGCAAACTGCGATATATACATACAGTATAAAATATTATTCAGCTCTAAAAAGGGAGCAAATTTGGCCCTAAAAAGGGAGCATATTATACTAAGTGAAATAAATCAGTCACAAAAAGACAAATACTGTAAGATGATTCCATTTTTATGTGCTATTTAGAGTAGTTAAGCTCACGAAGAGAGAGAATGGTGGTTGCCAGGAGCTGAGGGGAGGAAGAAATGATGAGTTACTGTATAATTTAAAAAAAGTTTTAGTTTTACAATGAAAAGAGTTTATGGAGACAAGAGTGATGATTATACACATCATGAATATAGTTAATATCACCTAAACTCTACACGTAAAAATGGTTAACATGGTAAGTTTTATGTTATGTGTATTTTATTACAATCTCTAAAAATTGAGGAAAAAATAATCCCTACTTGGAAGGCTGAGTAAAAAGATCTTTTCCTCAATCCTGGTATCTATTTTTCCCATATCAATAAACATTTGCTTCTTATAAACCTTTCAGTCCTTCAAATACATGTCCTATCAATGGAACAAAGCACCTATCCTCCACTACAGATGTCATAATAACATGTTCATCCTAAAACTTTAAAACTTATAAATCCTAAATAACAGCTGTTTCCATAATAACAAGAAATTCACACCAAAAGAGTTTTCAGGAAACGAAAATGGCAGTCTCCTCAGATCCACAGTGATCTAATCCCAATGTGAAGATATCACAATGTTTAAGACAATGATGTCCAAATTACTTACATAGATCTCTGGACTTCATAAAAAATTCATGTCTAAAAATGAAATGGATAAAAAGGCATACCCAGAAAGGCCCTCAAAAGACAATTATGCACCTAATGAATTCAACAAAATGACATCAGATGGCAATGATTTTCACCCTATAGACACTATTTTTGTGCCACACTAAATGGAAAAACATCTACTTTCCAAGACCCTACCCTATTTCCTCTCTTTATCTAAAAGCAACAGGTGGCTGCTACTGAGATCAAGTCCAACAAAGTCACAAGGAATAGGTTATTTCACAATGTTGCATTATCTAAATTCCCAATTGAGAGACACTAAATCCTTTTTCAATAAACAATCCCAAGCTGAATTTCCAAAGCCTCCCAAATTCTAAGGCAATGTTAGAACAGGGCTTGGATCCTAAGGATTTGACTTTCCTAAACTACCCTACAATTCTGAATTCTTTATAATACAGTATACAGGCAGCATTGATTATAACAAGCCTGCAAGAGTCAACTAACACCATATAGTAGGAGATTTTAAAAGCCTCTGGTGAGTCTCTTCTGGATTCAGAAGGCTATGGAGACAACCAATAAAAATTATAGCAGGAGAGTAGTATGATCAGAACTGTACTTTATAAAGATTAATGTTATTGGTAAGAACTGTAAAGGGGGGGGGGAGTGGAACTGGAGGGGAACATACACAAAAGGCCAAGAAAATAGTTCACCACAGAGTAGTAAGTGTTTTAAAACACAATGTACTGACACTAGGAAAAAGAGAGGTTTGTGAGTAGAAAAGAAAAAAATGCAAAAGACAAATGGATAGGAACTCTGTAGCTGACCAAAAGAAAAAATGGGTGACTGGGAGAATGGGAGCTTCATTAGCAGATATAAATCAGGAAGACATACTTTATAACATGGAGAGGGAGCTTGGGAAGATGGCAGAGTAGAAGGATTCTAAGCTAATCTCATCCCATATTTACAACTGGATATCATCTACATCCAGGTCAATAAACCAGAGAACTATCTGAAGATTGGCAGAATAAACTCCACAACTAAAAACACAGAGGAAGCTCCATCTGAAAGGTTAAGAAGGTCCAAAAGGCAGGTGGAGGCTGCCCACAGGAGGAAGGGAGCTGCATGCACCGAGAGGGCAGAGGAACGGACGCTTGCACCATGAAACTCATTTGGGAACGACTAATCCCCATAATTTTTGGCTTTAAAAACCAAAGGGACTGAATTTCATAGCTTTGTAAAATCAGTGGGACTTTGAGCCTGGAGCTTTAAAAGTCGGCTGACTCAGCAGTGGGCAAGGCAACGAGTCAAGGAATAGCTGGACTGCCACTCTTAAAACGGACAAGAACCTCTGCAGAGAGGCAACATTAAAATGGCAGTTTACACAACACCAGAGTCAAATGGGAGACAGATCTGTTCATACTGATTTTCAGAGCATGTTGGGAGATTTCTTTGAAAACGAGGTAGCAGTTAGGTGCCATTTCCCCCCCTATATCCCAGTATACAAACAGAGCTGTCTATAGAAGGTGGGGCTGCACAGATACTAGTAGCCTAAGCCTAGGCCTCAGGGCACATTTTGTTAAAGCAGCAAATCCCACCAATGGCCAGGAACACAGCTGCTGCTTCATGCCCCACCCAGCAGCAGCACCCATCCACACACTCCCAGCCACAGACCCGCACCTAGGCCGGACATCAGGTTTACAGCTGCCACCTCATACCCAGCCCAACTGCACTGCAACACCCAGCAGTGCACATCCAAGCCATCTTCATGTACACTGCACGCAGCCCCCAGACACCACAGTGCTAAGGGGATCTGGCCTAAGAGTAGTGGCCCAAAACAAATTTTGCTAACACTGTCACCCAGCCACCAAATTCCGCCGCGTGCACACCCCCTCAAAACTATCCTACCTGGGTCTCACTCACACCACAGAAAACAGGCACACCTCACAAGAGGCAGATGCACCGAAAGGAAAAGTGACTCAGACACAATAGCAGGGTATAAGCAATACACATAGGATACTCTCCTAAACTGCCAGGTTCTGGTCATCAGTGGTCACTGAACAGCAGGGCACTCCAGGACCTCCTCTTCATAAAGCCACTACTTTCAAGAGCAAAAGACATACCTGATTTTCTTATGAGACAGACAAACAGGCATAGAGAGGCAAAAAAATGAGGAGAGAAATTTATCCCAAATAAGAGATAAGGACAAGGCACAGTCAGAAATCGAAGCAAAACAGATATAAATAATATGTCTGAAAGAGAATTTAAAGCAATGGTCATAAGAATACTCACTGGACTTGAGAAAAGAATGGAAGAACTAAGTGAGACCTTTAACATGGAGATAAGGAATAACATAGCAGAGATAAAGGACTCAATAAATGAAGTGAGAAACAAGCTTAAAGGAATGAATAGAAGGTGAAAGAAGCAGAGGAACAAAATTAGTGACCTTGAAGACAGAGTAATGGAAAGCAATCAGCTGAACAAAAGAGAAAAAAGAATTACACAAAAAGAGAAAAGACTTAGGGAACTCAGTGACTCCATGCAACATAGTAACATTATTTTTACTTTTTTTAAAATTTAAATTCTAGTTAACATTCAGTGCCTCTTGGCTTTAGGAGTAGAATCTGGTGATTCATCTCTTATATATGACACCCAGTGCTCATCCCCAAAAGTGCCCTCCTTAATGTCCATCACCCATTTAACCTATCCTTCTACCCATCTGTCCTCTAGCAACCTTAGTTTGTTCTCTGTATTTAAGAGTTTCTTATGGTTTGCCTCCCTCTCTGTTTTTATCTCATTTTTTCTTCCCATCACCTATGCTCATCCAAGGAGTTTCCCATATGAGTGAAATCATATAATATCTGTCTTTCTCAGCCTAACTTATTTCAGAAAGCTTCTGCACACTGAAGGAAACAATCAACGAAACTAAAAGACTACCAATGGAATGGGAGAAGATATTTGCAAATGACATATCTGATAAGTTAGTATCCAAAATCTATAAAGAAATTTACCAAACTCAACATCCAAGAAAATAATAACATCTGTTATCACAGGAGTCCCAAAAGAAAAAGAGGAGAGCAGAAAATCTATTTGAAGAAATAATAGCTGAAAACAACCCAACTAAGGAAGGAAACAGATATCCAGATTCATGGAACACAAAGAATGCCCATGAAAATCAACAAAAGCAGATCCACACCAAGACATACTGTGATTAAGCTTTACAAAATATAGTGATAAAGAAAAATCTTAAAAACAGCATGATAAAAGGAGTCCTTAACTTACAAGAGAAAACCCATAAGGCTAGCAGGAGATTTTTCAACTGAAACTTTGCAAGCCAGAAAGGAATGGCATGATATATTCACTTCACTTCAAAGTGCTGAAGGGGAAAAATCCACAGCCAAAAATATTCCATCTAGCAAGGCTTTTATTCAGAACAGGAATCGAGATGGAGTGTCCCAGACAGAGAAAAACTAAAGGAGTTTATGATCACTAAGACCAATTCTACAAGAAATATTAAAGGGGACACTTTGCATGGAAAGGAGAAACCAAAAGTGACAGTAAAGCTTAGGAAACACAAAAATAAATATTTCTGTAAAAAAACAGCCAACGAACTCACAAAAGACAAGGATATGAAATCCAATAACATGTATCCTAAACATAG
Organism: Proteles cristata cristata; assembly: GCA_017311185.1. Classification (NCBI taxonomy): domain Eukaryota; kingdom Metazoa; phylum Chordata; class Mammalia; order Carnivora; family Hyaenidae; genus Proteles; species Proteles cristata. The sequence goes on along the minus strand of JAESUZ010000007.1, from coordinate 204,794 downwards.
GAAGAAGAGAAAACAATGGATTCAAACTGAAACAACCATCAACTTAATATAAACTACAATATACAGAAGACATTCTATACAAACCTAATGGTAGCCACAAATCAAACACTACAAATAGATATGCAAAGAATAAGGAGAAAGAAATCCTAATATATTACTGAAGAAAATAAAACATGAAAGAGAGAAAGCAAGACAGTATCAGAGAAAATTTCCAGACAAACCCATAAAACAAGTAATAAACTGGCAATAAATACATAGCTATCAACACTTACTTTGTTTTTTTTTTTTTTTTAATGTTTTATTTATTTTTAGGAGAGAGAGAGACAGCGTGAGCAGGGGAGGGTCAGAGAGAGAGGGAGTCACAGACTGAAACAGGCTCCAGGCTCTGAGCTGGCAGTCAGCACAGAGCCCGACGCGAGGCTCGAACCCACGAACCGCGAGATCATGACCTAAGTGAAAGTCGGACGCTTAATCGACTAAGCCACCCCGGCGCCCCATATCAACACTTACTTTGAATGTACACAGAATAAATGCTCTAATTAAAAGACATTTAGGCTCTTCCCATACTTTGGTTATCACTGATAGTTGTGCTATAAACATTGCCCCTTCCAAGTGCCCCTTCCAATCAGCACTCCTGTATCCTTTGGATAAATACCTAGCAGTATAATTGTTGGATCATAGGATAGTTCCATTTATAATTTTTTCAGGAATCTCCATACTGTTTTCCAGAGTGGCTGCACCAGTTTGAATTCCCAAGAGCATGGAAAAGGATCCCTCTTTCTCTGCATCCTCGCCAACATCTGTCACTAATTTTAGCAATTGAGACAGGTGTGAGGTGGTATTTCATTGTGGTTTTGATCTGTATTTCCCTGATGATGAATGATGTTGAGCATTTTTTCATGTGTCTGTTAGCCATCTGGATGTCTTCTTTGAAAAAGTATCTATTCATGTCTTTTGCCTATTTCTTTCATTGATTTGTTGTTTGGTGTTGAGTTTGTTAAGTTCTAATTTACAGACTTTGGATACTACTCTTTTATCTGACATGTCATTTGCAAATATCTTCTCCCATTCCACTGGCTGATCTATCTGTCTGTTTTAATGCCAATACCATACTGTTTGATGATTACAGCTTTGTAATACAGCTAGAAATATGGAACTATGATACCAACAGCTTTGGTTTTCATTTTCAGGATTGCTTTGGATATTGAGGGTCTTTTCTGGTTGCATACAAATGTTAGGATTGTTGGTTCTAGCCCTGTGAAGAATCCTGGTGTTATTTTGATAGGGATTGCATTGAATATGTAGACTGCTTTGGGTAGTATTGACATTTTAATAATATTTGTTTTTCCAATCCATGAGCATGGAATATTTTTCCATTTCTCTGTGTCTTCATCAATTTCCTTCATAAGCTTTCTATAGTTTTCACTGCATAGATTTTTCACACCTTTGGTTAGGTTTACTCTTAGGTATCTTATGGGTTGTGGAGCCATTATAAATGGGATTATTTCCTTGATTTCTCTTTTGCTGCTTCATTATTTGTGTATAGAAATGCAACTGAACACCACCACCAGGAAAAAGGCCCACTTGTGAGGGGACACAAGAAGACCTGTTCTGCTACTTGCTCGAATCAGGATGCAAACAAAAGTCCGTGTTCTGCCTTTGCTTGATAAATCTTGGGCTACCTCAAGAAGCAAGCCAAAGTACACATGGCAGAGAGTCCCAAATACCACTATGTGTAGGAAAATAAAATAACCAACGTCTCAACAAGAGAGACCAAGAGATACCAAAGAACACCCTGAACGGACAGGCTGTGGACAGTCGAAGAGCCTTCTTTTTTTTGTTTGTTTTGTTTCTTTAATTTTTTTTTACATTTATTTATTTTTGAGAGATAGGGTGGGACAGAGCTCAAGTAGAAGAGGGGCAGAGAGAGAAGGAGACACGGAATCTGAAGCAGGCATCAGGCTCTGAGCAAGTGTTCAGCAAAGAGCCTGATGCGGGGCTCAAACCCACGAACTGTGAGACCATGACCTGAGTGAAGTCGGACACTTAACCGAATGAGCCACCCAGGTGCCTCTCAAAGAGCCTTCTTTGATACAGCAGTACTCACAGGTTCAGAGTGAATAACACGCTTTTAAAACTAACAAGACAGAAAACTAGCCAAAATGATGAAACAGAAGAAATCGCCACTAAATAAATTCCAGGAAGAAATGACAGCTAAAGAACTGCTCATAACACATATAAGCAACATAACTGAACAAGAATTTAGAACAATAGTCATAAAATTAATTGCTGGCCTTGAAAAAGGCATGGAAGACATCAGAGAAAATATTGCTATGAAGACTATGGAGCTTAAAAATAGTTGTGACAAATTAAAAATGCCATAAATGAGGTGCATAATAAAATCGAGGCATCTAATGCACAGACTGAAGAGGCAGAAAGGAGAATAGGTGAATTAGAAGACATGATTATAGAAAAAGAGGAAGCCAAGAAAAAGAGAGATAAACTGATCCAGGAACATGAAAGGAGAGCTTGGGAGCTGAGTGATACAATCAAATGGAACAATATTCATATAACACGAATTCCAGAAGAGGAAGAAAGACGGAAAGGTGCTGAAGGAGTCCTTGAACAAATTATAGCTGAGAACTTCCCCAATCTGGAGAAGGAAACAGACACTGAAATCCAAGAGGCACAGAGAACTTCCCTCAGACGTAACTTGAATTAATCTTCTGTACAATGTATCATAGTAAAACTGGCAAAATATAAGGACAAAGAGAGAATTCTGAAAGCAGCTAGGGAGATAAGGGCCCTAACATACAAAGAAACCTATCAGAGTGGTGACAGACCTATCTACTGAAACTTGGCAGGCAAGAAAGGAATACCAGGAAGTCTTCAATGTGATGAACAGAAAAAATATACAGCCAAGAATCCTCTATCCAGCAAGCCTGTCATTCAGAATAGAAGGAGAGATAAAAGTTTTCCCACATAAACAAAAATTGAAAGAATCTGTCACCACTAAACCAGGCCTACAAGAAATACAGAGGGGGACTCTATGAGGGAAATGTTGCAACAAACACAAGGTACCAGAGACACCACTACAAGCATGAATCCTACAAAGAACACAGTGACTCTAAACCCATATTTTTCAATGATAACACTGAATGTAAAAGAATTAAATGCTCCAATAAAAAGACATAGGGTAGCAGAATGGATAAAAAAACAAAATCCATCTATTTGCTATCTACAAGAAACTCATTTTATTTTATTTTTTTAAATATTTTTATTTATTTGTAGGAGAGAGAGAGAGACAGCGTGAGCAGGGGAGGGTCAGAGAGAGAGGGGGATACAAAATCTGAAACAGGCTCCAGGCTCCGAGCTGGCAGTCAGCACAGAGCCCGACGCGGGGCTCGAACCCACGAACCGCGAGATCATGACCTAAGCGAAAGTCAGATGCTTAACCGACTAAGCCACCCAGGCGCCCCTACAAGAAACTCATTTTAGACCTGAGGACACCTTCAGATTGAAAGTAAGGGGATGGAGAAATATCTAGCATGCTACTGGAAGTCAAAAGAAAGCTGGAGTTGCCATACTTCTATCAGACAAACCGGGCTTTAAAGTAAAGGCAGTAACAAGGGATAAAGAAGGGCATTATAGAATAATTACAGGGTCTATCCATCAGGAAGAACTAACAATTATAAATGTCTATGCACCAAATATGGGAGTAGTCAAATACATAAAGAAATCACAAACAGAAACAAACTTACGGACAAGATGTGCTAATAGCAGGCAAATTTAATACTCCACTTAGAGCAATGTATAGACCAACTAGACAGAAAATCACTAAAGAAACAATGGACTTGAATGACATTTTGGACCAGATGGATTTGACAGATATATTTAGAAGTCTACATCCTGAGGCCATGGAATTCACTTTCTTCACAAGTGTGCATGGTACACTCTCCAAGACAGATCACATACTGGGACATAAAGCAGTCTTCAATAACTATAAAAGAAGTGAAATCATACCATGCACACTTTCAGATCACAATGCTATGAAATTTGAAATCAATCACAGGAAGAAGTCTGGAAAATCTCGAAAAACATGGAGGTTAAAGAAAACCCTACTAAAGAACGAAAGCGTCAATCAAGCAATTAGAGAAGAAATTAAAAAATAGATGGAAACAAATGAAAACAAAAATACAACATTCCAAACTCTACGGGATGAGGCAAAGCCAGTCCTAAGAGGAAAGTACATTGCATTCCAGGTCTATTTCAAGAAATTAGAAAAAGCGCAAGTACAAAATCTAACAGTGCACCTAGAGGAACTAGAGGGAGAGCAACAAGAGCACCCCAAATCCAGTAGGAGAAGAGAAATAATAAAAATCAGAGCAGAAATAAATATTATAAAATCCAAAAAATCTGTTCATTGAACAGATCAATGAAACCAAGAGTTGGTTTCTTGAAAAAATAAACAAAATTGACAAACCTCTAGCCAGGCTTCTCAAAAAGAAAAGAGACAGCACCCAAATAGACAAGTTATGAAGGAAAATGGACTTATTACAACCAACCCCTCAGAAATAGAAGCAATTATCAGGGAATACTATGAAGAATCAAATGCCAACAAATTGGACAATTTAGAAGAAATGGACAAATTCCTAAACACACATACACTACCAAAATTCACATGGGAAGAGATAGAAAATCTGAACAGACCCAAAACTAGTGAAGAAATCGAATCAGTTATCAAAAATTTCCCAACAAATAAGAGCCCTGGACCAGATGGCTTCCTGGGGAATTCTACCAGACATTTAAAACAGAATTAATACCCATTCTTCTCAAGCTATTCCAAAAAATAGAAATGGAAGGAAAACTTCCAGAATCATTTTATGAAGCCAACATCACTTTGATTCCCATGCCAGACAGAGACCCAACAAAAAAAAGAGAACTACAGGCCAACATCCTTGATGAATACAGATGCAAAAATCCTCAACAAGATACTTGCAAATCGAATGCCAACGGCACATAAAAAGAATTATCCACCATGATCAAGTGGGATTCATCCCTGGGTTACAGAGCTGGTTCAATACTCACAAATCAATGTGATACACCACATTAACAAAAAAAAAAAAAAGATAAAAACCATATGATCCTGTCAATAGATGCAGAAAAGCATTTGACAAAATACAGCATCCCTTCTTAATAAAGACCCTCGAGAAAGTAGGGATAGAAGGAACTTACTTAAAATCATAAAAGCCATCTATGAGAAGCCCTCAGTTACCATCACCCTCAATGAGGAAAAACTGAGAGCTTTCCTCCTGAGATCAGGAACACAACAGGGATATCTACTCTCACCACTGTTGTTTAACATAGTGCTGGAAGTCCAGATCAGCCATCAGACAGCAAAAGGAAATAAAAGGCATCAGAATTGGCAAAGAAGTCAAACTTTCACTTTTTGCAGATGACATGATACTCTACATAGAAAACCTGACAGACTCCACCAGAAGCCTCCTAGAACTGATCCATGAATTCAGCAACGTTGCAGGGTACAAAATCAATGTACAGAAATCGGTTGTATTTTTATACACCAATAATGAAGCAACAGAAAGAGAAATCAAGAAAATGATCCCATTCATAATTGCACAAAAAAACATAAAATACTTAGGAATAAACCTAACCAAAGATATAGGAGATCTGTATGGTGAAAACTCTAGATTTTTTTAAATGTTTTTTTATTTATTTCTAGAAGAGAGAGAGAGACAGTGTGAGCAGGGGAGGGTCAGAGAGAGAGGGAGTCACAGACTGAAACAGGCTCCAGGCTCTGAGCTGGCTGTCAGCACAGAGCCCGACGTGGGGCTTGAACCCACGAACCGCGAGATCATGACCTAAGTGAAAGTCGGATGCTTAACCGACTAAGCCACCCAGATGCCCCTGGTGAAAACTATAGAAAACTTATGAAGGAAATTGAAGAAGACACAAAGAAATGGAAAAACATTCCATGCTCATGCATCGGAAGAATAAATATTGTTAAAATGTCATTACTACCCAAAGCAGTCTACACATTCAATGCAATCCCAATCAAAATTGCACCAGCATTCTTCCGAAAGCTAGAACAAACTATCCTAAAATGTGTACAGAACTACAAAAGACCCCGAATAACCACAGTAATATTGAAGAAGAAAACCAAAATGGGAGGCATCACCATCCCACACTTTAGCCTCTACTACAAAGCCGTCATCATCAAGACAGTATGGTATTGGCACAAAAACAGACACATAGACCAATGGAATAGAATTGAGAACTCAGAATTGGACCCACAAATGTATGGCCAACAAATCTTTGACAAAGTGGGAAAGAGCATCCAATGGAAAAAAGACAGTCTCTTTAAAAGATGGTGCTGGGAGAACTGAACAGCAACATGCAGAAGAATGAAACTAGATAATTTTCTCACACCATACACAAAAATAAACTCAAAATGGATAAAGGACCTGAACGGGAGACAGGAAACCATCAAAACCCTAGAGGAGAAAGCAGGAAACAACCTCCTTGACCTCCACCACAGCAATTTCTTACTTGACGTATCCCCAAAGGCATGGGAATCAAGAGCAAAAAGGAACTATTGGGACCTCATCAAGACTAAAAGCTTCTGCATGGCAAAGGAAACAATCAGTAAAACTAATAGGCAACTGATGGAAAGGGAAAAGATAGTTGCCAATGACGTATCAGATAAAGGGTTAGTATCCAAAATCTATAAGGAATTCACCAAATCCACACCTGAAAAACAAATAATCCAGTGAAGAAATGGGCAGAAGATTTGAACAGACACTTCTCCAAACAGGACATGCAGATGGCCAACAGACACATGAAACGATGGTCAGCATCCCTCCTCATCAGGGAAATACAAATCAAAACCACACTGAGATGCCACCTCACACTGGTCAGAGTGGCTTAAATGAACAAATCAGGAGACTCTAGATGCTGGCGAGGATGTAGAGAAATGGGCACCTACCTACACTGTTGGGTGGGAACGTAAACTGGTGCAGCCCCTCTGGAAAACAGTGTGGAGGTTCCTCAAAAAATTAACAATAGAACTTCCCTATGACCCAGCAATAGCACTGCTAGGAATTTACCCAAGGGATACAGGAGTGCCGATGCATAGGGGCACATGTACCCCAATGTTCACAGCAGCACTCTCAATAACCAAAACCTGGAAAGAGCCTAAGTGTCCATCAACTGACGAGTGGATCAAGATGTGGTTTATCTATACAATGGAATACTATGGCAATGAGAAAGAATGAAATCTGGCCATGTGTAGCAACGTGGATGGAACTTGAGGGTGTTATGCTGAGCAAAATAAGTCTGGACAGATACCATATGTTTGCACGTATAGGAGGATTAGGAGGAACTTAACAGAGGACTGTGGGGGAGAAGAAGGGGAATAATAGTGGGGGAGACGGAGGGAGGCAAACCATGAGAGACTCTTGAATGCCAAGATCAAACTGAGGGCTTATGGGGGGGGAGGGGGAAGTGGGTGATGGACTTGGAGGAGGGCACTTGTGGGGATGAGCACTGCGTGTTACATGGAAACCAACTTGACAATAAACTATTAAAAAAAAAGAACAACAAAAAGAAAACACAAAATACTAGCCAATCAAATTCCAAAGTACATTCAAAGAATTATTTACCATGATCAAGTGGGATTTATTCCTAAGCTAAAGTGCTGGTTCAATATTTACAAATCAATCAACATGATATACTACACTAATAAAAGAAAGGATAAGAACCATATGATCCTGTCAATAGATGGAGAAAAAGAATCTGACAAAATACAGCATCCATTCTTGATTTAAAAACCCTCAGCAAAGTAGGGATAGACAGAACATACTTCAACATCATAAAGGTAATATGCAAAACACCCACAGCTAATATCATCCTCAATGGAGGAAAAAACTGAGAGCTGTACCCCTACTGTCAGAAACAAGATAAGGATGTCCATTCTCACCATTACTCTTTAATATAGTAATGGAAGACTTAGCCTCAGCAATCAGACAGTGAAAGAAATAAGGGGCATACAGATCAGTAAGGAAGAAGTCAAACTTACTATTTGCAGATACATGATACTCTATGTAGAAAAGCCAAAAGACTCCACTAAAAACTGTGAGAACTAATACTGAACTCAGCAAAATCGAAGGATATAAAATCGATGTGCAGAACTCTGTTGTATTTCTAGATAAATAAGGAAGCACCAGAAAAAGAAATCAAGGAGTCAATCCCATTTGCAATTGCATCAAAACCAGTAAGATATCTAGGAATAAAGCTAACTAAAGAGGTAAGAGATCTGTACTCTGAAAACTATAGAACACTTATAAAAGAAATTGAAGAAGATACAAAGAAATATAAAAGCATTCTATGTTTATGGACTGGAAGAACAAACATTGTTAATATGTTTATACTACCCAAAGCAATCTACATTTAATGAGATCCCTGTCAAAATACCACCAGCATTTTTCTTAGAGCTAGAACAAACAATCCTAAAATCTGCATGGAATCACAAAGACTCTGAATAGCCAAAGCAATCTTGGAAAGAAAAGCAAAACTGGAGGCATCACAATTCTGGATTTCAAGCTACACTACAGTGCTGTTGTCATCAAGACAGTATGGTACTGGCATAAAAACAGACACATAGATAAGTGGAACAGAACAGAAAACCCAGAAATGAACTCAGAACTATATAAGCAGGAAAGAATATCTAATGGAAAAATGTCTCTTCAATAAATGGTGTTGGGAAAACCAGATGGCGACATGCAAAGAATGAAATTGGACCACTGTTTTATACCATACACAAAAATAAATACAAAATGGATGAAAGACCTAAATGTGAAATAGGAAGTCACTGAAATTCTAGAGGAGTACACAGCCAGCAACCTTTTGACCTCCACAGGAGCAACTTCTTACTAGACACATGGCCAAAGGCAAGGGAAACAAAAGCAAACATGAACTATTAGGACCTCATCAAGATAAATAGCTTCTGGGTGCCTGGGGGGCTCAGTCATTAAGCATCTGACTTTGGCTCGGGTCATGATCTCACAGTTCTTGAGTTGGAGTCTAATATTGGGTGAGCTTGAATCCACTTTGGGTGAGCTTGAGCCCCACTTTGGAACAGCTCAAACCCCACTTTAGGAGAGCTCAAGCTCCACTTAAGACAAGTTTGAGCCCCACTTCAGGTGACCATGAGACCCACTTCAGGTAAAACACGAGACCCAGGTGAACACCACTTCTCTCTGTCTGTCCCTCACTCCCTTGCACTCCCCCCCACCCAAAAAGAAGATAAAAAGCTTCCTCACAGTAAAGGAAACAATAAAACTAAAAGTCATCCTACAGAATGGCAGTATATATTTGTAAACAACTTACCTGATAAAGAGTTAGTATACAAAATACATAAAGAACTTATCAAACTCAATGCCCAAAAAACAAATAACCCAGTAAAGAAATGAGAAGGTATGAACAGATACTTTTCCAAAGAAGACATCCAGATGGCTAATAGACACACACAAAGATGTTCAGTATCACTCATCATCAGGGAAATACAAGTCAAAACCACAATTTAATTTGTGAGGTGAGACATTGCTTCAAACCTATCAGAATGGCTAAAATTAACAACACAAGAAACAACAGGCAGAGAAAGGGGAACCCTCTTGTAATGCAAAGGGAAATGCAAACTGGTGCATTCACTCTGGAGAATAGAGGTTACTAAAAAAACTAAAACTAGAACTACCCTACGATGGCACTATTTATTAGGTATTTACCCAAATGATACAAAAATACAGATTTGAAGGGATTTGAAGGATGCACCAGAATGTTTACAGCAGCATTATCAACAATATCCAAACTATGGAGAGAGACCAAATGTCCATCAACTAATGAATGGATAAAGAAGATGTGGTATATACATAAATGGAATATTACTCAGCCATCAAAAAGAATGAAAGCTTGGGGCGCCTGGGTGGCTCAGTCAGTTGAGCATCCGACTTCCGCTCAGGTCATGATCTCACAGTTCGTGGGTTCGAGCCCTGCGTTGGGCTCTGTGCTGACAGCTCAGAGCCTGGAGCCTGTTTCGGATTCTGTGCTGTCCTCTCTCTCTGACCCTCCCCTGCTCACGCTGTCTCTCAGAAATAAATAAAAAACATTAAAAAAAAAAAAGAATGAAAGCTTGCCATTTACAATGACATAGATGGAGCTAGAGTATAATGCTAAGCAAAATAAGTCAGCAAATGACAAATACCATATGATTTCAATCATATGTGGAATTTAAAAAACAAAACAAACAAGTAAAGGTAAAAAAAAAAAGAGAGAGAGAGAGAGAAACTAAGATACAGACTCTGAATTATAGAGATCTGATGGTTACCAGAAGGTAGAGGACGGGGGAGTTGAGTTAAATAAGTGACTGAGATTAAGGAGTGCACACGTCATGATGAACACCTGGTGATTTGTATCACTATATAGTACATCTGTAATTAATAAAAAATTTTTTAAAGTTATACTTAACACCAAAATAAATAAAGAGTGAGGTATGGTATAAAATGGTATGATGCATTAAGCTCGTAACTCAGAAAGATTAAACTAATCCCAGTAATAGTTATGACATGGTAACTGTGAGATCAAGTTATTAAATTATTCCAAATACCCAAGAGAAAAATAATCTCTACTCTACTGATTATAATATATATGAGAACCAGGTATAAGAAACAAAGATTAATCAACCAGAAAAATCGTCAGTTATGTGTCATGTTAAACAGACTAAAATGAAACCTATCTACCTCTAAATTTTAACACTGAACCATAAAATATGAGAAATGAGAAAAAGCAGACATATTACAAAGATTTAGGAGGTAATTCATTGGACAGTGGCTGGCATGAGTGAGGTAAAGGGATGGAGTGGAGGCAATATCTGCCCATTTAAGAGAGAGAAATACATCTTTGGGTAGAAGAAGAGATTATGGACTTCATTTTTTATATGTCAGTTTGATATGCTTGTGAGATATCCAAGTGGAGGTGCCAACTAGGCAAGTTGGATATACAGGCCTAAAACTCAGAAGAAAGGTATAAGTTAGAGAGATATATACTAAGACTCATCAGCAAATGAGTGATAAATTAAGCCATGACCTGGAGAAAATTGCTAAGAAAGTATGTGATAGTGAGAAAAGAGGATGGCCTAAAAGGAGACTTAATGACCTCCTAACAGTTAAAGATGAGGTGGAATAAACCAAAAAGTGAAACAAAAAAGCAAAAACAAAAACAAAAACAAAAAAAAATGGAAGAGGCAGAAGTAGCAGCCAACAAGGAGGAAGTAAATAGCAGATATTACTTCACACAAGTCAAAGGAGAGTGCTTAAGAGAGAAGTGGTCAACAGCGGGAAGTGCTACTCAAAGAACATGGAAGGGGCAGTATTACTGGGCTTAGTAATACTGAGACAGCCACTTTCATTAAGAGCTTAACTGGAGCTCCGACAGGATGTGACACCAGGTTGGAGTAGTCTAATAAGTACCTGGAAGAAAAGGAAATGGAGGCAGCAAATACACAAAGTTCTTCCAAGAAACTTGGCTAAGAAGGAAAGGAGAAACATGGGGGTGGCATAAGAGATGAAAGGACAGTAGAGAAAGGGTTTGGGTTTTTATTGTTCTTATTTACTACAGAAGAGAAATAAATATGTTAAATGCTGACTGGAGAGGAATCTAATTGGGAAAACTGAAGATAGAAAACAGAAGAATTTCCCATCACAGCTGTGACCTTCAGGGCCGCAACCTACAGCCCATACCTCCTACTTTTCAAAAATAAAAAGGGCAAGAAACCCATCAGAAGGAGTTTCACATTGTGACCACAAATCTCTGCCTTGATCCCATCTACTGTTCTTCCTGAAGGCCAAACAGAAAATGCTTTCTTTCAACTGCAATCACTCTTGACCTCTCCAACACCACTTACTTCTTCCATGGCTTTCAGGACACTCCTATTTTCCTGGTCTTCTTTCTACCTCCACAAGTATTCTTTCTCTGTCCCTGGACCTCTATTTTCCAACTGTGATACTCTCCTTACATCTAAGTATAAAGTTTCTTTTATTTATTTTTAGAGAGAGAGCAGGAGCAGGAAAGAGGGGCAGAGGAAGAGAAAGAGAAAATTCCAAGCAGGCTCCATCCTCAGGACAGAGCCCAAGGCAGGGTTTGATCCCACAACCCTGGGATCATGGCCTGAACAAAATAAAGAGCCAGATGCTCAACCAATGAGCCACCTAGGCACCCCTGAAGTTTATTCTTAGTGCATGTCATATCTTCCAAAGCATTTTCTCACATCTCATTTTGATCCTTACTTGTTGAATTAAGAAGTCTCAACTCACCAAAATATAAACATAGAATACTTTTATATTTTTCCCTGTAACCTTAGTTAAATACTAAGTTGAATACTAAACCTCCTCAGTATGCTCAATGAAATTCCACAATTTTCCAGTCATATTCAATTATCAAAGTGTAGTTTTTAAATCCCATCTACAGTCAACCTGCCTATTAAGCACAAATGAGAACTACGTGGCCTTAGCAGATGCCTGTGGTGGGAAGGTCATAGCTTATTCTCACTGGTTCCTCTCTTCTTCTCCTGTACTCCCCTTCTCATTCTACATTCACAAACTTTATGTGCTTTGCCATTGCATCAGCTGTAGGAACAGAGCAATATTCTACTTACAAGAGTTCACCAAGTATTAGTGACCTGCTATAGTCATCAGCCTGTCCTTCTCCAGAGACAAAAGTGATGCTGACCGCCAAGAGAGTCAAGTGCCGCCAGGCAGAGATATACCCCTAATCTTTCCCTGACTCAGTCTAAGGTCACTGGTCTCTACTGATCTCTGTAGTAGATGGTGATTTCTGCACAGGTAGCATATGTGGTTCTCTAGGCAGTGTTCAGGTTCACCCTGGTTCCCTCTACCCAACCAGCATCTGCCCCAACTCTGTCAGCATTTTGCATAATTCTCACCTAACCACTGTCCCCACAGGAAGCCCCTGACTCCATCATCTTCACCAACGTCCACACTCCTTCCCTCACATAAGTCATGAGATTCACTAGGGGACCTCTTTACTTGTTCAATGGTAACTTCCATCCCATCTCCTTCCAAGGCATACTACTGGACAGTCCCTTCAAGCACAGCTGGCATGAGTTATGCCAGAAAGCCTATGAGATCCTAAAGCAGATATATACACCAGTCTCTATATCCAAAATTCCAGAGCCACACATCCAGATCCTTCACATTAAAATGGGAAACAGGGAAAAGGAAGACAACATGTACCCAGGATGCTTTCCCCCAAACTCATTCAACACATTCCAAAGGCATCAACATCAGTCAGCATAGCAAAGATCCAGCCAGAGAACAAGACGCCAGTCTCTCATTCTTGCAGCCACACTCACAAACTTTGTAAGAAATTCAAACCCCACCTCGGACTTTGGTGAGAACAAAGCAAGAGAATGGCTACAACTTCGTTAACTATGTACTCCCCAAAAGGCAATCTGCCCTAGCCCATCCTCTAGCCCAATTTATAAAGGAGATAGGGACATGCAACCAACAGTGATGGTTACAGTTTTGCTGAAATGTCAGTTCTTAGCAAGTCATACAGGGAAGTGGCTGATGGCATAAAAGACACATCTTCAAATTAAAAAGATTAGAAATTCAGCCTCTTTTGATTATAGAGTGGAGCTCTGGTTCAGTCATCCTGGCTGAAATAAAAAATATATTTTCCACTATCATGCTATACTTAGCATGTGAATTACATAATAGAGGTGTTATTAACTGTAATTCACTCAAGAGAAAAAGAACTGAACTGTGATTACTAATAAGGCTAAAACACAAAATTATGGTGCGCCTGGGTGGCCCAGTTGGTTGAGCATCCAACCTTGGCTCAAATCATGATCTCACAGTTCGTAGGTTCGAGCCCCATGTCAGGCTCTGTGCTGAACACTTGCCTGGAGCCTGCTTCGGACTGTGTCTCCTTATTTCTCTGCCCCTCTCCCGCTCACACTCTGTCTCACTCTGTCCCTCAAAAATAAATAAACGTAAAACACACACACACACAATCACAAATAGGAATATATCTGGTCAGCAAATTCACAAACCAAGGGTTCAATCTACCTGCACAGTGAGGAAAACTCAAGGTTTTGTGTTTCACAAAGGTACTAATCAAATGAGATAAGGAATGAAAGTACTCTTATAGTAAGGACAGAGCTAAACAAAAATTAAAATTAAAAAAAAAAGAATATTAGTTATTACATATCCCACACATGCTCAGACCAAATGTTAAACTTTATCTTTTTACCTCACCACCTGTTACGTCCTGGATGGGGAGAGGAGCAGAGTTGGGTATGAAAATCACTTTTATGCTCTCATATTTTATTTCTCAACATAAGCCTTTGAGCATCTTGGAACAGTACAAAAAATAAAGAACACATCTATACTACTCTCCCTTTGTCAAAATCTTCTCCATTTTTATAATCTATAAAAAAAAGTTCTATTGCTATTAAATTTTCACAAAACTTTAGTAGATGAACAAGAAAGCCCAAAATTCAAACAGGTGCAAAGGTTTTTGCTCATGGTAAAACATGATTGCAACTGGTCAAACTAACTTCTATAAAGAGGTACATGTTACAATGAAATTTTATTTCTTCAGTCAACCTTTTGATGTTTTTAAATACAAAAATCAAAAGAATTTCCTGATCTCATTGATCTCTATGGCTGACTTAGAAACTATCTGGGCCCACATGCTCATTTTATAGAAGAAACTATAACCTAAAACTAAGGTCAATAGTGTTTTCTACCACAACATGCTGATTCATTAAACTCCAGGGTTGTGATTTTTGCTTAAACATAGTTTTTAAACATAAAAAGTTTTACATGGTGATAATAACAAAATTAATTGTGACAGACTATAAATTTGTATGATTTCAATTACTGTTCATTCTGAAACCTGCTTCTGATGAATGATATATTTAAGCTATTCTAAAACCTATTCTGGCTGTTTCCAATTATAAAGGAAACACAGCTGCTGTTTCAACATGTAACTTTTCTTAGACCCTTCATACATTTCAAAAGTTAAGTAATGAATACCAGGGTTTTCAATCTTGTTCATTATAAAAACACAAGGTACCTCTATAAAGATATTTCTATGAAGATGTAACACCCTGGATTTTCTCAAAATAATTTCATTCAGTATTAAACAATATAGCATACAGTTCTACTTACTAAAAGGTGGGGCTTTTTAGTGAGTTTTTAGAAACAGACTGTACTATGTATCTAATGTCCTATTACAAACACAAGGTTATCCGAAATTAGAAAACACACCTTAGAATAACATCTCAATCCCACCCAGGATTGTTTATGGTTAGCTATCAATCTCACTTTTCGCTGACCACAGTGAATTAGGAGAGTGATAAGTATGGTAGCAGAAAAGGAGCAATATCCAATTAAAAGCATTAAACATGAAACCAAAGAATGTGAAAATCTCACTAGTGCCACCTACAGTACTAATTGAGAATGCAGATAAGAGAGATTTTTAAAATAATTTTGAATGGGGTGTGTGTGTATGTGTGTGCACGCGCACATGTGCGCGCGTGTGCGTGGGTGATCATTTTGGTTTCTTGCCCAGGACTACGTATTAACACAGCTTTCTACCAAATCTTGCACAGAATATTAAAGTTCATAATTAGGTAATGCAACAAACAAGGGTACTCAAAAAATCAAAACCAAGAAAAACCTGAAGCAGTCATAGAAGCAAGGTAGAATAGTAGCTGCAAGGAGTGGGGAAGATAAGAGTTGGGGAAAGGGAACTAACTTTCAGTTATAGGATGAATAAGTTGTGAGGGTCTAATGCATAGCATGATGACGTTGATAGTTAACAATACAGTATTGCATACTGAAGAAAATGATCATCTCAGGTGTAACAAAAATTAGAGAATTTGGCTTTAAATGGGTTACAGAGTCTCCAGGCAAACCTTACCTTACATTCTACCACACTCTGATCTGATTCACAAGTTTCATAAATTTCATCTACTGCCCGGCGAAGATTGTCAAAAAGAAATGCCCAGTATCTAGCTCTTAGATCAATTTTCCGAGGATGCCTTGCTTTAGTGGGACTTTTATCAAAGTGTTTATCTCCAGTTGAAGATGATGTTATCTTACAGTCTACTCCAACATTCTGGTAAGATAAAAACAAAACATAAACATATAAAAAATACTTAGTAAAAGCCTTCAGGGATTGGACATTTGTATAAAGCACATTTTTCAACATAAATACTTAAAAACGTGACGTTCTTCTTTTTATCTTATATCACCTTAAACTCATCAAAACAAAGCTTCTCATCTAAAACCAGCAGGTTTTTAAGGCCATGTTTTTATTTCAGACATGTGTTACTGAAGACTGCCATGGCTTCGACAGTGAACACATCCTTAGTCAAAAGGAGTACTAAAGAACTCATTCTTTGCTCAGTTGCACAGGCAATCTCTGAAAATAAAGATTACATTCTATAGTTTTACAGACTGTACCACAGAGTCATTCTACCAAAAAGCATGTAGTTTACATAAAGACTGAAATTCAAAATGCAAACCTGAAGCTTCTCACTGGAAGTACAATAGAGTTGCTTATCTTCCTGTGGCTACTTAAACTGAAAAATAAATAAATATTAACCCTCTACCACAGTAAGAAAACAAATTATCCCAGGTTTCTTTGGGTTGTTTTGTATGTGTGTGTATCATTCCTGATGCTTGTTTTTCTTTTTTATATTAGAGCTCCAAAGTGGAAGGTATCTGAAACAGGCTAATACCCTCCAGTTTTGTTTTAGGCTTTGGTCTTCAATGTAACACCAATTCCTAAACTTTGTAAATCTTTTATAGCCAATCTTTAGTTTACACAGAATCTTAACACCAAAAAGAAAGCAAATAAAGCATATATACATACACATATACACATCTGAAAGGTTGAGATGGAGCTGCTTACCCTCCACCCAAAGTCCCCCATCCAGATTGGCTTGCCAGATTTTGAAAATGAAAATTAGCCAATATTTTATGTGATGGCCCTAGCCCACGTTCAAATTCTCAATACTCAAGCAATAAAATTTGAAGTGATAATCAACAATCCACAAAACCTTTGCCTTACTTGCTTTCCAAGTTCTTTCCAGCCCTAGTAGTAAATAATTTTATTATACAGATTAAACCAAATTCAAAATCCCATTCAACTAGCATCTGTCCCAAAGTAAAGCTCAATTCTGTCCACTCTCCTGATAATGATGACAACAAAACAATTTATACAGTGTTACAGATCATAAAGCAACTTCACATAATCTTCTTACCTCCTTCAAACAATTCATAAAGCACTATAATGCAGAAAACAGGTTCAGAGGCTAACTCATTTGTCAAAGATCATATAGCCACAGGAGACCATCCACAAAAACACTGCTGGCTTACCATTACACTGCCTCAGGCCCTGTGCTTCCAGCCCTTTACCAGACAGTCCTAACCATTTCGTTTCTCTTCCCATACACCATACAAAGTTAAAGTTAATTTGTGAAATTTCCCAAATTGTGCCTCCTTCTTGAAGGTTTTCTACACTGAACAGCAAAGGACTAGCAGTTTCCTGTCACTTTAGGCTTTATCTTATGGAATTCTCAAAAGTACTTTTTTTTTTTTTACAAATAGTTTATGGTCAAGTTAGTTTCCATATGAAACCCAGTGCTCATCCCCACAAGTGCCCTCCTCCATGCCCATCTCCCCCCTCCCCCCCCACCCATCAGTCCTCAGTTTGTTCTCGGCATTCAAGAGTCCCTCATGGTTTGCCTCTCTCCCCCTCCCCCACTATTTCCCTCCTTCTTCTCCCCCCCCGTCCTCCGTTAAGTTCCTCCTAATCCTCCTATACGTGCAAACATATGGTATCTATCCTTCTCTGCCTGGCTTATTTCGCTCAGCATAATACCCTCAAGGTCCATCCATGTTGCTACACATGGCCAGATTTCATTCTTTCTCATTGCCATATAGAATTCCATTGTATAGATAAACCACATCTTCTTGATCCATTCGTCCATTGATGGACACTTAGGCTCTTTCTAGGTTTTGATTATTGTTGAGAGTGCTGCTATGAACATTGGGGTACATGTGCTCCAATGCCTCAGCATTCCTATATCTCTTGGGTAAATTCCTAGCAGTGCTATTGCTGGGTCATAGGGGAGTTCTACTGTTAACTTTTTGAGGAACCTCCACACTGTTTTCCAGAGGGGCTGCACCAGTTTATATTCCCACCAACAGTGTAGGAGGGTGCCCGTTTCTCCACATCCTCACCAGCATCTAGAGCTCTCTGATTTGCTCATTTTAGCCACTCTGACTGGTGTGAGGTGGTATCTCAGTGGGGTTTTGATTTGTATTTCCCTGATGAGGAGGGATGCTGACCATCGTTTCATGTGTCTGTTGGCCATCTGCATGTCCTCTTTGGAGAAGTGTCTGTTCAAATCTTCTGCCCATTTCTTCACTGGTTGTTTGTTTTTTGGGTGTAGAGTTTGGTGAATTCCTTATAGATTTTGGATATTAACCCTTAATTTGATATGTCATTGGCAACTATCTTTTCCCATTCTGGTTGGTTGCCTATTAGTTTTATGGATTGTTTCCTTTGCCATGCAGAAGCTTTTAATCTTGATGAGGTCCCAATAGTTCCTTTTTGCTCTTGATTCCCTTGCTTTTGGGGATGTGTCAAGTAAGAAATTGCTGTCGTTGAAGTCAAGAAAGCTGTTTCCTGCTTTCTCCTCAAGGGTTTTGATGGTTTCGTGTCTCACGTTCAGGTCCTTTATCCACTCTCAAAAGTACTTTTTACTCACTTTCACCCATTTATGTATTTACCTTGTCATGTACCCATGTGTATATGATTCAAACATTTTACCATCCCTTTTTTTTATATATATATAGTTTATATATTTTTGAGACAGAGAGCGACAGTGCACGAGTGGGGGAGGGGCAGAAAGAGAGGGAGACACAGAATTCGAAACAGGCTCCAGGCTCTAAGCTGTCAGCACAGAGCCTGATGCGGGGCTTGAACCCATGACCCATGAGATCATGACCTAAGCCGAAATCGTACGCTTAACCAACTGAGCCACCTAGGTGCCTCATTACCATCCCTTCTTACAATGTAAAATGGCCACTACTGCTTTCAGGTTAAGATGTTTCTATTCTTTGTGATTGCTCTATGTGAAGCTTTTACTTGGAAAGATGCCAGTACGGCAAAAAACTAGTTAGGTAATTCCATCTGTAGGGCAATATGCTATGCAAATTTGATGCCTAACTTCACCACAATGGTAATACTTTATATTTGTATGCTTATTTATATTTTATCAAAGGATTTTGAAAACTTGTCATTTAATCATTACCACAAACTGTAAAGATGAGACAAAAATTATTATTTTTTAGCAGGTCAAAAGGATAAGTGATGGAACCAGGACAAGAACCTAGTCTTCCAACTTCTGCTCCAATGTTTATAAAGCATGTCACATAGCACCTAGCACATAATTAGTACCCAGATAATGTTAGCTATGATTATAGTGGGAAAGATGAAGAAGAGAAGAAATGTGCTCATAGAAAAAAAAAAGTGAATCAACTAATGTCAAAATTGCCAAATTTGTGAAAAAGGGCAACAAGTAAATCAAACTGTAGAGGTTAAGTCAGTATAGAGTTCCAAAGTACATGGCTCTTACTTACCACTGATAAAAATAATAGCAATGATAATAATAACTGCAGCAGCATCTAACATTCATGGCATACGTGCTATGTGCCAGGTGCTGTGCTAAGTGCTTTCCACAGTTACACTTCGTTGACTTTTTGAAGCAATTTTATATCATAGGTAACTTTATTATCTCCATTTTTCAGAAGAGAAAACTGAGGTTTCACTAAATTAAGAAATGAACAAAAGGTCTCATATCAAGTGATAAAACCAAGACTCAAAATCAGAGAACTATCCCCTTACTACAGCTTACTGTAGTAAACTGCTTCCAAGATACTCAAGGAGACAAAGCAATCTAAATTTGTGAGAAAAAGCTAGATACAAATGAATTCCATGAAAACTATATTGTTTTAATCAATGACTTTTGAGGGAAAGAGGAAAAATAAAGGTGAGGAGAGGGAAAGAGGAGGGAAGAAATGGAGATTTCTGACTCAACTCTCTCAGAAGGACTCGTTGACTCCCCTGAGAATCTAATGATGCCTATGGACCTAATTGCAGAGAAATGCATGTGCACATAAAATTGAACATTTATTTTCTTGATGTACCTACACTGACATATCATAATTGCCCAAAGTTCAAAGTTTACCCTATAGTTTACTCTTAGTGTTGGTCATTTTATGCGTTTAGATAAATGTATAATGGCACATATCCATCATTAAAGTATCATACATAGTATGATATCTGGAATTTTCTGTGCTCTACCTGTTCTCCCCTCTCTAAGCCACCCCTGAACCTCTGGCAACCACTGATCTTTCTTTTTTTAAAAAACATTTATTCATCACCATGATCAGACTGTTACATTTAGCAATCAACAACATGGGTACAAAAACAAATCTACAGGGGTGCCTCACTGGCTCACTCAGTTAAGAGTCCGACTTCAGCTCAGGTCATGATCGCCAGGTTTTTGAGTTCGAGCCCCACGTTAGGCTCTGTGCTTATAGCTCAGAGGCTGGCGCCTCCTTTAGATTCTGTGTCTCCCCCTCCCTCTGCCCCTTCCCATGCTCATGCTCTGTCTCTCAATAATAATAAAAATGTTAAGAAAGGTTTTTTTAATCTACATGAAAACCCTTTATTGGAATGCTTTCCACTTTCCACAAAACAGAAACTATAATAACCTGTTACACAATTAGTCACAAATATACTCCTTGACTTTTTGCCCATACACATGAGTATTATCTAAAAACATGTCTTCTTTGTAGCAGGTAGGCCCTGCCACCACCGTGCTTGGCTGAGTTCATAAATCTGTTGTAACCTGTAGCTTTCCTGTCACTTCTCTGGCTCTCCTGTCCTGCTAAGCTTTGTTTCCTGGCAGTAATAAAAACCTTCTGCCACTGCCATAGCCACTGCTATAGCCACTGCTACTGGAACTGCCATAGCCACCTTGGTTTCATGGTTTGGCAAAGTATTGGCCTCCACCGCCATAGCGGCCAGAGTTGTTGCCTCCAAAATGTCCTCTTTCATAGTCCAAAATTTGAAGACTGTTATAACTGCCAAAATCATTATAGCTTCTACCACCTCCAAAGTTGCTTTCATCATTACCAAACCCATTATAGCCATCTCTACTGCCACCGTATCTACCACCTCCTCAACAGCCACCCACTGACGTTTCCTCCATGACCACAGTTGTCATTCCCAACAAAACCATCTCCATGATCACCACCAAAGTTCCAGAACCAAACTGACCTCCCTGGCTGGAAGAAGCACCAGCAATCTCTTGCTTAGATACAGCTTTCCTTAATTCACAGTTGTGGCCATTCACAGTATGATATTTTTGAAGGACAATCTTGTCTACAGAGTCATGGTTGTTAAATGTTACAAAAGCAAAACCCCTCTTCTTGTCACTGCCTCGGTTAGTCATGATTTCAATCACTTCAATTTTCCCATACTGTTCAAAATAATCTCTCAGATGATGTCCTTCAGTGTCTTCTTTAATGCCACCGACAAAAATCTTTTTCACAGTTAAGCGGGCACCAGGTCTTTGAGAATCTTCTCTGGAGACAGCCCTCTTTGGTTCCACAACTCTTCCATCCACCTTGCATGGTCCTGCATTCACGGCTGCACCCACCTCTTCCACAGTGGCATCTGAGACAAACCCAAAGCCTCTGGAGCACTTGGTGTTTGGACCTCTCATTACCATATAGTCCATAAGCATTCCCCATTGCTCAAAATGGCTCCTCAGATTCTCATCAGTTGTTTCAAAGCTCAAATCTCTGATGAAAATGTTCTGCAGCTGTTCAGGCTCTTTAGGAGACTCTGACTTAGACATAATGGGGGTGGGGAGGAAGACTTTAACGATGTTTACTAGGTAGCATCCACCTCACTGATCTTTTTATTGTTCCACAGTCTTGCCTTTTCCAGAATGCCATATAGCTGGAAACATACAGTATGTACTCTTTTGAGGTTGGCTTCTTTCACTTGGTAATAAGCATTTAAATTTCCTCCATGTCGGGGTGCCTGGGTGGCTCAGTCAGTTAAGCCTCTGACTTCAGCTCGGTGCTTACAGCTCAAAACCTGGAGCCTGCTTCAGATTCTGTGTCTCCATCTCCCTCTGCTCCTCCCTTGCTCACGTTCTGTCCCTCTCTCTCAAAAATAAACATTAAATGGGCATGGAGGAGGGCACTTGTGGGGAGGAGCACTGGGTGTTATATGGAAACCAACTTGACAATAAACTATTTGTAAAAAAAAAAAAAAAGAAAAGAAAAGAAAAGAAAAGAAAAGAAAAGAAAAGAAAAGAAAAGAAAAAATAACATAGGTAATCAAAAAAACAAAAAAAATAAACATTAAAAATTATAAATAATTAATAAAGTTCCTCCATGACTTTTTTAATGTTCATTCTGAAAGACAGAGTATGAGTGTGTGAGGGGCAGAGAGAGAGGGAGACACATATGCAGCAGGTTCCA
The DNA here is from genome assembly GCA_017311185.1 of Proteles cristata cristata. NCBI lineage: Eukaryota > Metazoa > Chordata > Mammalia > Carnivora > Hyaenidae > Proteles > Proteles cristata. Next base: position 182,118 of record JAESUZ010000007.1, on the reverse strand, counting down.
GGCTCTGAGCTGTCAGCACAGAGCTCAACACAGGGCTCGAACCCACAAACCATGAGATCATGACCTGAGCTGAAGTTGGGCGCTTAACTGACTGGGCCACTCAGGCACCCCTCCCCCCACAAGTCTTTTTATAGTTTGATAGCTCTTTTCTTTTTACTTAATAATATTCCGTTGCCTGGATATACCACAGCTTATTTATCCATTCACCTACAGAAGGACATCTTGGTTGCTTCCAAGTTTTGACAATTATGAATAAAGTTGCTATAAACATCCATGTGCAGGCTTTTGTGAGGATATAAATTTTTCACTCCTCTGTGTAAATACCAAAGAGCATGACTATTGGATTATATGGTAAAAGTTTAGTTTTATAAGACTTTATAAACTAGCAATTTATAAACTGCCAGACTATCCTCCTAAGTGGCTTATATCAGTGTGCATTCTCATGAGCAATAAATGAGAGTTCCTTTGACTCCATATCTTTACCAGCATTTGGTGTTGTCAGTATTCCCAATTTGGGCCATTCTAATGGGTGTGTAGTAACATCTCATTGTTGCTTTAATTTGCATTTCCCTGAAGCTATATGATGTGGAGCATCTTTTCATATGCTTATTTGCCTTCTGTATATCCCCTGGCCTGTTAGTTAATTAGGTTGCTAGTTTTCTTATTGTTGAGGTTTTTTATTATTTTAATTCTAGGATAGTTAACATACAGTGTTGTTGAATCACTATGCTGTACACATAAAACTAATATAACACTGTATCTTACTGTCTGAGTTTTAAGAGTTCTTTATATATTTTGAACAATAGTCCTTTAACAAGTGTGTCTTTTGCAAATATTTTCTCCCAGTCTGTGGCCTGTCTTCTCATTCTCTTGACATTGTCTTTTGTAGAGCAAAGTTTTAATTTTAGTTAAATCCAGCTTATCAATGATTTCTTTCATGGATCACAAATTTGGTATTATATCTAAAAATTCATCACCATACCCAACGTCATTTAATTTTTCTATGTTATCAGAAATGTTATGGTTTTTGCATTTTACATTTAGGTCTATGATCCAGTTTTGAGTTTAATTTTGTGAAGGGTATAAGGTATCTGCCTAGATTCATTTTTTGCATATGGATGTCCATCCAGTTGGTGTAGCATGATTTGTTGAAAAAACTATCTTTGTTCCAGTGTGCTGCCTTTGCTCCTTTGTCAAAGAGTAGTTGTCTATTTATGTGGATCTATTTTGGGGCTCTCTATTCTCTTCCATGATCTATTTATCTATTGTTTTGCCAATACCATATTGTCTTGATCACTGTAACTTTATAGGAAGTCTGAAAGTTGGGTAATGTCAATCCTCCAACTTTGTTCTTCTTCAATATTTCGTTCACTATATTGGGTCTTTTGCTTCTCCACATACAGTTTAGAACCAGTTTGTCAATATCTATCAAATAACTTGTCATGATTGTACTGAATCTACACATCAATCTGGGAAGAAATGACATCTTGACAATATTCAATCCTTCTATTCATGAACATGGAATGCCTTTCCATTTACTTAGTTCTCTGAGTTCTTTCATCAGAGTTTTATAGTTTTTTTTTCATACAGATATCATACATACATTCTTAGATTTATATTTAGGCATGTAATTCAAAGGAGTGGTAATATAGATGGTATTGTGTTTTTAATTTAATTTTTTTTTAATTTTTTAAAATGCTTTATTTATTTCTAAGAGAGAGAGAGACAGCGTGAGCAGGGGAGGGTCAGAGAGAGAGGGAGTCACAGACTCCGAAACAGGCTCCAGGCTCTGAGCTGGTGGTCAGCACAGAGCCGGACGCAGGGCTCGAACCCATGAACCGCGAGATCATGACGTAAGCGAAAGTCGGACGCTTAACCGACTAAGCCACCCAGGCGCCCCTAATTTTATTTTTTTAAGATTATTTATTTATTTTGAGACAGAGACAGCATGAGTAGAGGAGGGGCAGAGAGAGACGAGACAGAGAGAGAGAGAGACAGGGAGGGAAGGAGGGAGAGAAAGAATCTCAAGTAGGCTCCACACTGCTAGCAAAGAGCCTGATGTGGGGCTTGAACTCACAAAACTGTGAGATCATGACCTGAGCTGAAACTGAAAATCGGATGCTTAACTGACTAAGCCACCCAGGTGCCCCTGTGTTTTTAATTTTAAATTCCACTTGTTCATCACTGGTATACAGGAAAGCCATTGACTTCTGTGTATTAATCTTGTACTCTGCAACCTGTTATAATGGGTTCTAGGAGTTTCTTTGTTGATTCTTTCAGATTTTTTTTTTTTGGTTTATTTATTTTTGAGAGAGTGAGAGCATGAGAGAGGGGGGGCAGAAAGAGGGAGACACAGAATCTGAAGCAGGCTTCAGGCTCTGAGCCATCAGCACAGAGCCCAATGTGGGGCTCGAACTCATGGACCATGAGATCATGACCTTAGCCAAAGTCAGATGCTTAACTGACTGAGCCACCCAGATGCCCCCAGATTCTTTCAGATTTCTTACATAATCTTACCATCTGTGGACAAAGACAGTTTTATTTCTTCCTTCACAATCCGTATACCTTTTATTTCCTTTTCTTGTCATACCGCATTAGTAGAACTTCCATTACAGTGTTGAAAAACAAGAGTGAAAGGGACATCCTTGCCATATCCTAGTGGGAAAGCTTCTAGTTTCTCACCATTAAGTATCACATTTGTTGTAGGTGTTTTGTAGATTTTTTTTTTTTGAGTTCAGAAAACTCCTCTATTCCTAGTTTACTGAAAGTTTTTGTGATAAATCAGTGTTGAGTTTTGTCAAATGCTTTTTCTGTATCTGTTGATATAATGTGATTTTTCTTTTTAGGCTACTGATGTGATGCATTACATTTATTTACTTTTGAGTGTTGAACTAGCTTTGTACTTGGGATAAATCCCACTTGGTCATAGTGTATCATTCCTTTCAAATATTATGGGATACAATTACTAATATTTTATTGAGGATTTTTTTGCATCTATGCTTATGAGAGTTATTGGTCTGCAGTTATATTTTTTTATAATGTTTTTGTCCAGTTTTGACATTAGGGTAATGCTGGCCTGATTAAATGAGTTAGGAACTAATCCTTCAGCCTCTACCCTCTGAAAGAGTTTGTAGAGAATTGATTTAATTTCTTCCTTAAATACTTAGAATTCAACAGTGAATCCATCAGGGCCTGGCACTGTTTTGGAAGGCTATTACTGATTCAATTTCTTGATAGCTTTAGGCCTATTTATTCAATTATCTATTTCTTCTTCAGAGAGGGTTTTTTTTTTAAACATTTATTTATTTTTGAGAGACAGAGAAAGAGAGCATGAATGGGGGAGGAGCAGAGAGAGAGGGAGGCACAGAATCCAAAGTAGGCTCTAAGCTCAGAGCTGTCAGCACAGAGCCCAATGTGGGGCTCAGACTCACAGACCATGAGATCATGACCTGAGCCAGAGTCAGAAGCTTAACTGACTGAGCCACCCAAGTACCCTTCTTCTTCAGAGAGTTTTGATAGTGTGCCTTTAAAGGAATTGGTCCATTTCATCTAGGTTATCAAATTTGTGTCATACAGAGTTGTCTGTAGTATTCCTTTATTATCCTCTTAGTATCTATGGGATCTGTATAAACAGCTAGGCACATGCAATAGGACTTTGGAACAGTACTACCCATGTGAGGTTAGTGGTCATAAATGTAAAAAGAGCCTAGTCAACATAATTGATACCTTTCTCTAGCCATGTTCAAAGTGCACAGGGATACAGAGCACAACAGACAGAAAGATGGATTTAAACAGGACAGTTCTGCCAAGCATATACTGCCACGGGGCAGTATATGTAAGACAGTTAACGGAGTATGCAAGAAAATTATTATGATAGACAAACCATAGAATCTCAAGGGGATTTTCAGGGAAGTGTATACATATGAAGAATGAAGGATAGTCTAAGGGTAGTAGGATCAATAAATTATAGATTCCACGGGGTTGAAGAACTATTAGAGTCAGGCAATCAGAGGGAGTAAGGTGGAAAGAAAGATGACTAGGAGAAAAGGGATGACTGAGACTGAGATCCTGGAGGGAGAGCAATTATCAGTAAGGATAAGGCAAGAGTATGACCATGGGAATGAGTAGAAGACAAGACTGTTGGAAGAAAGAAATGCAAGGAATTGAGATTGTGGAGAACATGCAGTGAGCCTGGAAACTGTACCTTCAAGGAACAGTGATGTAGAAGTCTGTCTTCAACTACCAGAAGGAAATGCAGGTGGCATAGACTGATGGCACACACTGCAGATCCAGGGAGTTTTAGGAGGCAGAAGGGAGAACTGTCTGAAATGGCAGTAAGGAACAAACAGAAAACCTAACCAAACTCTACCACCAGAGACTGGTGTCCTACAGCTGGTACTTAAAGACTGCGGAAGAAGCAGGATCCTCACAAATGAGTTAGGATTTAGTTAAAACAAGAAGGTAAAGGGAATGTTCAGAGAAGAGAGGGATATAGAAGATGCATTGATGATGAACCTAGTTCTAGAGGGCAAAGTGGTAGGGTTTCACAAGGAGCCAAGAGGCATTTCCCTGATTACTGCTAAAATGAAGCATCTTTTCACAGGTTTACAAGCTATTCAGGTTTCCCACAATTTTTTATTGTTTTTTTAAATTAATTTTAGCTCTTTATAAATTTTGATATATAGTATCTTCTCCCAGTCTTACCTTTAATTTTTTTAGCTGAGTTTTTTAGCATATAAATTTAATTTTACATAACTTATGCATGAATTGTGTTTTTTGTCTTATCTAGGAAAGTCTCTCCTATTTCAAGATAATAAAAACATCCTTCCAGATAGTTTTAAATTTTTGTTTTCATATTTGGGCTTTAGTTCATCAATAATTTATTTTTTATATATGATATTAAATTGTCCTTCCATTTCATTTCTAATTTAATTGCACTTACAGTCAGAGAACATGTTCTGACTTCTCTGACTTCTATTTATTGAGACTACGTTTATGACCTAGTATGTGGTCAATTTTTGCATATATGTTCTGTGTACACTATTTCTTGAGTGCCAATATACACATACAAACACACACATATTATATATTTACATGAGGTCAAGCATAATTGTACTCCTAATTCTATAACCTTACTATTTTTTTCCTGCTTGATCTATCAGTTTCTGAGTAAAGGATATTAATATTTCCTAGTATGATTATGAAGATACTTTTCCTATTATAATTCTGTTAGTTTGGGCTGTACATATTTCAAGCCTATGCTATAAGCTACATAAAAATTTACTATTGTTATACTTCGTAGATGATTATTCTTTTTACCCTTATGTAATTACCATCTTTATTTTGTCAATGCATTTCACGTTGAATCCCATCTGATTTGATATGACTAACTTCAGAGTATATCTAGAATACCAAGTATCTACCTGGATTTTCTTCTATCCCTATGTTTTTTGTCTTTCCTTGAAGTCTTAAATGTGTCTCTTGTAAGCAACATATATCTCAATCTGAAATGAGAGGTTTAGTTCAATCAACTGGCTTTTAAGCAGTTAACTTAACCTGAGAAGCTCCAGTGGCATGACTAGTTAACAGGCAGTACTTATAAGGAGTGAATTTAAGCAGTTTACATATATTATCTTTGCTAATATATTTATGCTTAATATCCACCACCATCTTTTGTACTTTTTATTTACCATAATTTTTCTTTTCTTTCTCTTGACTTTTACTGGGTTGAAAAGCTTTGGTTTATTTACTTCCTCTTTTCCTCTATTTGGTAATCATGGCTGCTTTCAGTAGACAACCTTAAATTTTTATCATACACATTTACTTCATATTTTCCTAACAAAACCTTCTTCCTAAAAGACAAGGATTTTATCCTAACTCCCTTTCAACTCCCTACAATCCAGCTTTCATGTGAATATTGTCTAAAACTACAGTTCCATTTTTCTAAATCTAATTGTGTGTGCATTTTCAAACCATCAACTGTTATTGAGATTTACAAACATATTTTACAGATACTTTTTTAACAAGACCCTTTCTCCACCTTACCTTTTCTTCTTGAAGTTCATCTTTAACAGTTCCTTCATTAAGGGTCAATGGGTAGCAAACACTTAGTTTTTGTCTAAAATATCTAAGAATGGCTTTATTTTACTCTTGTACTTGGCTGAGCATAAAATTCTAGATTAAAAGTAATTGTATCTTACAACTTCGAATATATTGCTTCATTGTTCTTTTGTGCATAACAAGTCTATTAATCTGTCATTCCTCTGTGGTTTTGTTTACTTCCTGGTATTTTTAAAGAATTTTTTCCTTAACCTTAACATTTTCAGACTCCCTAAAACATAGCTAGGTATATAAACCTGTTTTTACTTACCCAGATCAGCTCCACAGTTACACTGTGAAGCCCTTGAGAACTCAAAATGAGAAAATTTTCCAACATTATCTTTTCAAATATTCAATGCCTACTATTTATCCTCTACTTTCAAAAGTCCTGGAATCAATCTTTCTTATTTTCCATCTCATTAGGTCTCTGAGGTATGTTTTAAATTCTCCACAGTAGTGTCTTCCAATTCACAAATTCCCTTTGTCCAATACAACATCTACTCCATTAATTATGGGTTTTTTTAAATTTCATTGGCATTTTCATTTATAAGATGTCTAATTGGTTCACTTTCACCTATAAATGTTCAAAATTAATGTCCATCTGAATTATTTAAGAATTTTCCTTTTTGTTTATAGTTATTCTTTCCTTTGAAGAAATTAAGCTCATTTATTTGCAAGTCTTCTTCAGGAAAATGCCCTTTTTTTCATTATGTCTCATTCACAGAATGTGTTATCTATATTTTATAACATTATTTTCTTGACATGGTTTGATATTTTACTTCATAAGTTCATTTTGAGCCTAAATTTCTTGTATTTTAGTTCTTCACTTTGCTCACCCTCACTCCATGTGTACCAGTGTTACGATGACCACCATCTAGCCCACTATAACCTCACTTCCTGAGGTCTCTTACTGGGGACTTAAATCTCTCACCCTCCAAGAATACAGTAGAACCACTCATAAACCATAAGCCACTCCCTTGTACTGCTTCAGGCATCAATTCACAGAGCACAACCCCAGGAAGATTGTAGCTTTTTTTGCTCCTAATGTAGAACCCTGTGCAAGCCTAAAATTTTATACTACGAGCCTCGATCTTTTTCCCCATCATAATCAGGGCATTTCAGCCTCCTTTACCTCTTAGAGTTGTCGATTAGGTTTGTGTCCCCAACTCCGCCTACCTGTCAGTGTGTTTGCTTTATTTCTGATCCACGGAGATGGTTATCTTATTTTTGAAAGTCCTTTGTCTTTTTAATTAAAAATAATTTTTTATCATTGAGGAGTATGTGAGGAGGAGTATGTATGTGAGAAGTCAGGGATTTTCTTAAGAACTCACAATGACATTTTGATTAGAAGTTCATGTTTTCCTTATGTGAAGTTTTTGGCTTGCAGAATCATATTGGTATATTTAATAACACCAAACCAAAATAACATATACAAAAAGTTCAGAGAAAATAACTATGAATTAAAAAGCTAACTAATAACAAACTAAAATTCTTTTAAAAATAAAGTAGGCTTGCATTCTCTAAAATTTTAATAAACCAACGTGAAAATATTTAGAGACAATACTCTTACTATTCTACAATGTAAAGACACTGCTATACCAAGAAAGAAAATCATAAAGAATTCACAAATATGGGATGTGTAGCAGGGTTAAGAGCATAAACTAGAAATTAACAGCTTGGGTTCAAATTCTGGCTTTGTCATTCACTAGCAAGTTACGTAGCTTCTTCCTACTTCAGTTTCCTCAGTTTTTAAATGAAGATAATAATGCCTACGCTGAAGGACTGTGACAAGAAGCAAATAAATTTATATTTGTAAAGTATTTAGCAAAGCTGGGTATATAGTGTATACACACATTTGTTAACTAAAGAATGCTACAATGATTTTTACAGGAAGACAAAATACACAATATTAATTGTCTCAGTGAAATTAAAAGTCAATAAGTAGAAAGCTGTATGTGCTGTACCTGTTTAGTATTTTTATGAGTGCCTTGAATTGTCCTCTTTGATTTTCCACCAGTTTGGCATTTAGATTTTCCTTCAAGGAAGAATAAATAGACAGTCAAATATAAAGGAAAACAAATGGATAATACAAAATTGAACTACACAAATCATTTCTAATACATAATCTCCTTCCAGAGACCACAGAACAGTACAATCTATGCATGGTCAATATAAAATAAAAAAACAAGCTTCCAATGTACCAGAGACTGATTTTATTGAATGGCTTTCTCAGAACAGGAATAAATCAACTTCTTTAAAAAGTCAGATATACTAACAATTTAAAAACAAGGTCAAGTTAGTGACACTCCTCAACTTAAAAACAGGTCAAAAAATACTTCTTTGAATTCAAATTTTATTTTAACAATCAAATCAAGAATATATTTTTTACCATTTAAAAACTCAGTATTTTGACTAATTTATCTGATTTATGAAATACACAGTTTTATTGGAAACAGAAGTTTTCAGTTCCTTGTATTTTTGCCATCATATAGGTCATTCTCACCTGTTTCTCACCCATAGTTAGAAAGATGCTAACTACTGTTTTATACTTACAATCAATCTATTCTTGAAAGCAAGACAAAACAGGAATAAGATTCTATATGTAATGTATAACAGAATGACTTTCCTTTCTGCAAAACAATTTTGGACCAGGACCCATGAAAGAAGTACAAATGAAGTGAGCCATAATACTTACTAACAATTTATCTGCACATAAGTGGGCCTCCCTCAACTGTTCTACTAGGGATGAAGGCATAGAACTCTGAACTCACCTACACAGCCCTTATATTATTCATCCTTTGATTATAGAGAACAAGATACCAGCAGGCTTTTTAGAAAATCCAGTAGAATAACCAGCTTACAACAAGTACCAGAGGAAACAGAAATAAAACAAAAGAAGAAAACTTTTAAAAACTGAAGTACAGTCCCCAGAAATATGTGAATATATAGTATAGCCATAAATGAGAACAAGCTGCTATTTTTTAAAAGGAAAATAAAAATTTTCCTATTATTGGCAAAGTTCTGACAATATAAAATAATCCTCCAAAATTATGAAGTTAACATTCTTCTTCTGTCATCATTATTTAGAATTTCAGATTCTCTGTGCTCATAGTTCTGTTATTTTGCAATAAGCCTGAATGAAGCTTTAAAATTGTACTGGCCAATCTTTTATGTACTTACATGCAAAATCAGGTTACATACAGAGATGTCATACAGAGATATACAGGGTTGTATTTTCTTTAGTTTTATGGGTTTTGACTAGAAGAAACTTAAATAAACCTCAGATTTATACAATAAAAGAACCCATGGAAAATAAAATTTCATAAGATAAAATTAATCATATATAGCAACCATAAGACATTTTTAGGTTTTATGTTATTACTTTTATAGTAAGTATGTTAATATATATTCTCTATCAAAGAATTTAAAAATGTACAGTAAGCTTCCTTATGAAAATTTTAACTAATATAGAGGAGAAAAGTTAAAATGGTAGTGTAGCATGGAGACCCTGAGCTTGTCTTGTCCCTAAAACTCAGCTAGATCAGCACCAAACCATTCTGAACACCTAGGAAATTGATCTGCAGATTAACACAACAATCTAGATAATCTGAGCCACAGAACTCTGCAGATACCCACTGCAGAGAGGTGAACCAGGGGAGAGAAAAGCCACAGATAGCTGTTTCTACAGAGAGAAGACAGAGAAAGGGAGAGTGTGTAGCACATCAGGAGAGTGTGGGAAAAACACTCCTCTGAAAGTAGCTAGAGAGAAAGAGAAAGGAAGAGTGAAAACATTTGCAGGGAACTGAACAAGAAATCTGTTCCCCAAAACCACTGAGAGGAAGAAAGGAGAGGGTTTCAATACCACCAGGATTCTATAAACAGTGGAGCACAGAGTCTGAAGTTCTGAAACTCAGTGACTGGTGCTCTGGTGAGGAAATAGGGTGAATTCCCAGGAGCAGGCAGAGGGATCTGAGGGGTCCATGTGTCACCCCAAAAGAAGTGATTCCCTTGCTTGGAGTGCATTTGGTAGAGGCCACATGGCTTACATGAAAAGAATTATTCACCACGATCAAGTGGAATTTATTCCTGGTATCCAGGGCTGGTTTAATATCTGCAAATTAACCAATGTGATACATCACATTAATAAAAGAAAGGATAAGAATGAGATGTAGAAAAAGCATTTGACAAAATATAGCATCCTTTCTTGATAAAAATCCTCAAGAAAGTAGGAATAGAAGGATCATACTTCAAAATCATAAAGGCCATATACAAAAGACCCACTGCTAATATCATTCTCATTGGGAAAAATGGAGAGCTTTTCCCCTAAGGTCAGGAACATGACAAGGATGTCCACTCTCACCACTGTTATTCAATATAGTGTTGGAAGTCCTCGCCTCAGCAGACAACACAAAGAAATAAAAGGCGTCCAAATCAGCAAGAAGGGAGTCAAATATACACTCTTCGCAGACAACATTATACTCTATATGAAAAACCCAAAAGACTTGTAGGACTTATCCATGAGATCAACGAAGCCACGGATATAAAATCATGTACAGAAATCGGTTGCAATTCTATACACCAATAATGAAGCAGCAGAAAGAGAAATCAAGGAATTGACTTCATTTACCATTGCACCAAAATCGTATCTTATCTTCTATAAGATATCTACGAAGAAACCTAACTGAAGACATGAAAAGTCTCTATGCTTAAAACTATAGAAAGTTTATGGAAGAAACTGAAGAAGTCACAAAAAATTGGAAAAACATTCCAGGCTCATGGATTGTAAAAACAAATATTGTTAAAATGTCAATACTACCCAAAGCAAGCTACATACTCAATGCAATCCCTATCAAAGTAACACCAGCATTCTTCACAGAGATAAAATAAACAATTCTAAAATTAGTATTGAACCAGAAAAGACCTCGAATATCCAAAGCAATCCTGAAAAAGAAAACCAAACCTGGAGGCATCACAATTCCAGACTTCAAGCTATATTACAAAGCTATAATAAAGACAGTATGGTTCTGGCACAAAACAAACACATAAATCAGTGGAACAGAATAGAGAACTCAGAAACGGATGCACAAACATACGGCCAACTCATCTTTGATGAAACAGACAGAATATCCAGTGGAAAAAAGACAGTCTCCTTCAGCAAATGGTGAGGGAAAAAACTGGAAAACAACATGCTGAAGAATGAACCTGGACCACTTTCTTAAACCATTCGCAAAAGTAAACTCAAAATGGATTAAAGATCTAAATGTAAAACAGGAAGCCATCAAAATCCTAAAGAAGAAAAAAGGCAACAACCTCTTTGACCTCAGCTGCAGCAACTTCCTACCTGACATGTCTCCATGCAAGGGAAACAAAAGCAAAACTGAGGCTATTAGGGCCTCATCAAGATAAAAGGCTTCTCCACAGCAAAGGAAACAATCAGCAAAACTAAAAGGCAACCAATGGAATGGGAGAACATATCTGCAAATGACATACCAGATAAAGGGTTAGTATCCAAAATCTATTAAAAACCTAATCAAACTCAACACTCAAAAAACAAAATAATCCAGTGAAGAAATGGGCAAAAAACCGAACAGACATTTTTCAAAAGAAACATTCACATAGTTAACAGACACAGGAAACAATGCTCAGCATCACTCACCATCAATCAGAGAGATACAAATCAAAAGCACAATGAGATACTAGTCCACACCTGTAAGAATGGCTAAATTTAATAACTCAGGAAACAAAAGATGTTGGCAAGGATGCAGAGAAAGAGGAACCCTTTTGCACTGCAGATGGGAATGCAAACTGGTTCAGCTACTCTGGAAAACAGTATGGTGTTTCCTCAAAAAATTAAAAAATAGAACTCCCCTATGATCCAGCAATTGTACTACTAGGTATTTATCCACAGGATACAGGGTGCTGATTTGAAGGGGCACACGCACCCCAATGTTTATAGCAGCACTATTGACAATAGCCAAAGTATGGAAAGAGCCCAAATGTCCATCGACTGATGAACTGATAAAGAAGATGTGGTGCATACATACATGCGCGCACACACACACACACACACACACACACACACACACACACACACACACACACACACAATGGAATATTACTCAGTAATCAAAAAGGATGAAATCCTGCCATTTGTCACAACGTGGATGAAACTAGAGTGTATTATGCTAAGCAAAATAAGTCAGAGAAAGACAAATATCATAGGATTTCACTCATATGTAGAATTTAAGATACAAAACAGATGAACATAAGGGAAGCAAAAATAAAAAAAGCAAAAGGAGACAAACCATAAGAGAACTCTTAAATACAGAGAACAAACTGAGGGTTGCTGGCAGAGTGTTGGGTGGGGGGAAGGCCTAAAGGGGCATGGGGAGTTAAGGAGGACACTTGTTGGGATGAGCACTGGATGTTATATGTAAGCAATGAATCACTAAATTCTATTCCTGAAATCATTATTACACTATATGTTACCTAACTTAGATTTAAATTAAGACAAAATTTTTTTTTAGCTAGTATAGAGATAAATTCAAAAAGATAAATTTGGGGCACCTCCGTGGCTCAGTTGGTTAAGTGTCCAACTTCAGCTCAAGTCATAATCTCACAGTTCATGAGTTTGAGTCCCACTTCAGGCTCTGTGCTGAAAGCTTAGGGCCTGGAGCCTATTTCAGATTCTATGTCTCCCTCTCTCTCTACCCCTCCCCAACTCACATTCACTATCTCCAAAAATAAACATTTTTTTTTTTAGTTTTAAAGATAAATTTAATTTCCTTCTCTACTTGGTAATTTTTTATTCAAAGTAACTGCTCCTTAAAGTATCTAGGAAGACTGACAAAGAAAAGCTACTGAGGGAGGACTAGTCCAAAAAGATTTTTTTAAGGCTTATTTTTGAGAGAGAGAGACAAAGCATGAGCAGGGGAGGGACAGAGAGAGGGAGATACAGAATCTAAAGCAGGCTCCAGGCTCTGAGCTATCAGTACAGAACCCAACGTAGGTCTTGAACCTGAGCCATGAGATCATGACCTGAGCTTAAATCAGGCTCCTAAACAACTGAGCCACTCAGGCACCCCTAAACAGGTATTTTAATATACTATAATGCCTCTATAATTAAAACAGCATGGTCTTCATGAATTAGATGAACAGCTCAGTGAAATAGAATATTCTACATATAGAAATTCAATTTTTGATAAGCTGAATCTCAAAAAAATGGAGCAAAGAGAGACTTCATAGTAAGTGATGCTGGAGCAATTTGTTTACCATATGGAAAATATAAAATTAGATCCACACCTCACACTATATGTAAGAATAAACTACAAATGGATCAGAGACAAAAGTGTAGAAAATAAAGATAAAAATAAGAATAAATGTTTAAATAAAAAAGTATAAAAAACAATAAAATGTAAAAAATATGTACACATAAAGTAAATTCAAAAGAATAAAACACAGATGAACTCTTATATAGCTTGAAACATCCTGCTGGGTAACAGTGTCCTCAAAGAAGAATATGTCAAAAGGAAACAGGAGCCAGCTTAAAACAGGTCTCCCACTGACAGAACAATTAAGACAAACCTAGATCAATTTAAGCATCAAAACAGAGTGATAGATTATAACTCATGAAATAAGAAATCATGAACCCATGCAAATTTAAATAAATATGAACTTACACATATAAATACAAAGGGAAAAGAGAAAGTTCTTTCTTACATTAGAATGTCAGCTAACAGGGATGTCTGGGTGGTTTAGTTGATTAAGTGCTGATTTTGGCTTAGGTTATGATATCACAGCTTGGGAGTTCAAGCCCTGAGCCAGGCTCTGTGCTGATGGCTCAGAGCCTGGAGCTTGCTTTGGATTCTGTGTCTCCCTCATTAACGTGTGTGCATTCTCTCTCTCTCTCTCTCTCTTAAAAACAAATAAATAAACTTAAAAAAAAGTAGCTCAGGGCACCTGGGTTGCTCAGTTATTTGAGCCTCCAACTTTGGCTAAGGTCATGATCTCATGGCTCAGGAGTTTAAGCCCTGCATCAGGCTGTCTGCTGTCAGCTCAGGGCCTGCTTTGGATTGTCTGCCCCGCCCCTCCCCACTCGTGCTCTCTCTCTCTCTCAAAAACAAATAAATAAATCTTTTTAAAACATGTCAGCTAATAAATATAGAAGGAACACTAGGGTTAGCAAATCACCATTTTGCAATCACCAGAGTAATAACTTACTCAGCTAAGAGCTGAAAGTAGTGGGTAGACTATTTTAAGAGATGTTTACACAGTTTCAAACGATCTTACCACAAATTACTTGTTGATTACAAAGGAAAAAGTTAGTTACTTAACAGTGGAGAAACTCAGAAGATACCTCCTTAACCAATTGGTAAACGCTGACATCATAGTAACAAAACAATACCACTATCATGTGCCTCCTCTGATGCCCTGAAAAGGACACAACATAATTTCTACAGAATCCCTCCAAAAATATATAACTAAATCTAATCATGAAAGGACATCACGCCAACCCAATATGAGGATACTCTACAAGCCCTCAGAAAACTTCAAAGTGAGGTGCCCTTTGGCACACTCTACCCTCCTTTTTTCAATATCCTTATCCAATCTCTGGATCCCCAGGATCTAGGGAGCGCTCACAATCATTCTACACACTGAAGTGAAAGGACTAGCTCAAATAATAACTAAAGAAATATACTCATCTTTTATTTTCTAAAACATTATATTAAACTGTACCTAGGTAACTGTGGTGAATATAGTAAATTTTTTAAAGCTTGTTTATTTCAGAAGAATTTAATAAAAGAAAAAAATCTAAATCTCCTATAACTTAAAAAAGAAAATTAATAGGCTGATCATAACCCACTTTCCTTCCTATATAAAGAGCAAAACTAACACTTTTGAGAAACCATTTGTGTATCAGCAAGACAAAAAAAGCAACAAAAAAGGTTATTTCCTATTTAATGCATGCTAATTTGCCCAAGAGTTTGAATTGTAAATTGTTTTCGGTCTATCTACTGTTTAGGGCTAAATATATCCTCCTAATTTACAACCAAAACGAAACTTTTGAAAAATACATACCATCATCATCTTTACTTTCTAGTGGAACACTCCAAGCTATCAGGTTTCTTGCTGTACGACCCTCCTCCGCAACTATTCTCCTTACTTTGTCATGACTATTAGAGCGCTGGAATGAAGCCTGTAGAGAAAAGTGAATATTTATGATACTATTAGACTAGTCAACATACAAAATTTATTTGGCTGACAAATTATTTCTCACATTTTCTCATAAAGGAAACACTTAAAACTAATCTGGGATTGAAAGGTTAAACAACGAAAAGAAAGTAAGTCACAGATTTTTACTTCTACAAAGACTGATTTTACAACTTTAAAAATAAATTATTTCAAGAATGAATACAATCTTCAGTTTGGAAATGTGCCCTAAGAAGCACAAATACTGCTGTGTACACACAGCTGCATCACCACTTACATATCACAGGTCTGATCCCTCTGATTTCAATCCCACAGCTAGGGCTCGTTTTAGTCTTTCCCTTTCTCCCTTTGTAATTTCTTTCTCTGCCAGTCAGAAACCCAGTTCTCATTATCTAAATTTACTTACCTGTTCAATTCTAATACACATATAAAACAGCTTCAGAATGCAAAATCCACATCTCTGTGAAACATATTTATTAATAAGATTACATTTCTATACAGTTCTTATCTTTAGCCTTAAAGCATCCAAAGCACTGCATTTTGTTTTCCAAAATTACTTGTATTAGTACTTCCGATCCTCACCGCCTTCAGTATAATTACATTATTCACTTATACGTTACTCTTTACATTCCATTTTGGGTTCTCCTCCCCTACTAGTTAATTTTAATTGCTTGTTTATTGCAGGAGTATGTGAAAGAAAGCAATACATTATTCTCAACCAAAGAAACTTACTGACCAGTAGTATGACTTGAAGAGAAGAAAAAGGCACTACTGTCTAAATCACGGGTCAACACACTTCTACAAAGGGCCAGACCATACAATCTCTGTGACAACTACTCAATCATGCCTTTTGTGTGAAAGCAACCAGAACTTAACTTTTACATCTTTAAAATAAATACCTACCCCTACATTCCTTCATTCCTCTGATCTTACACTGGATATCCACATGGCATCTACTTACCTAACTCATAAATTTACACCAAAACTCATTAATCTGTGATCACTATTCCAAGTCCATCCTGTGCAAAATTCTTGAAACCTCTCTATTCCCATGACTTCCAATCAATTTCACACTATGAAATCTCCTTTTGATTAAACACAACTTCCACTGATTATTAGTTCTATAGAAACTTAGGTTGGAATCTATCATTTAGGTTACTTAATCATTGTTTAACCAAGAAGTATAACTGTTTCTTTCAGGCCAGATGAACAAGTTTAAATAGGTGGCCTAGTTTTCGACTCTTTCTCAGATAATTTCAGGTATTTCCAATAATTATGCAATCACATAAAATCTTATAGATAGGTAAATGGAGATATATATCAGATCACAAAATTCATTATTCTACACATTATTCTCTAACTGAAGAGTCTTGATAAAGTAATGAATATCTAGGAATACAGTTATCACAAGATAGCAATGCTATAGTAATGCCTGAACAGAACACTTGAAATCTAATATTCTTTTTTTCTATAAACATTTCAGTTCTACCATAAATTTTGTAAAGTTAGCTCTTTTATACTCAGTGCACATGCACACATTCAAAAAAAAGAGCCACCAGCTCAACTATATTTTAATTAATTCTAATAATTCATATGCAAAAACATTATTAACATTCATCTTACTACAACACCTGACTGAAAACCATTTTTCCATAAAAGTACATGTGCATTCTGTAATATATGCTGAGTGAACTCTTCAATAAACTCATAAATTCTAGTCATTTTTAACAACCCTATTATTAGAAAGATGTCAGTAGTAACTTAAAGTACAATAGTTTAAAACATTTTAATCTCAGCATTAGGGTTTGGTATTCAATAAATGACTCTGAGATACTTCATAACATTACAGATATCCATTTCAAACAAAATTTTGATCTAGGTTCTTTTCTTCCAGGATACTTAAACAAAATATATTATTTTCATCCAAAGTCACAGTGTGCCACCTAGTGCCATATGGAGATTTTGCAGAGGCTTGTTCAAGTACTAAATGTTTCAATAAAGGGAATAAATGTCAGTCTTGAATTAAAGTTTTTATGTTTAACTCTCAGTTTATGATTTAAGTATGTAATTTCTTAGATTAGAAAAAGAAATTTTAACTCATCTTTCTCCTAAGGCTAAAAAATTCTAATTTCCACTTTAAGCAACTTTGTTCATAATCCTGAACTAGTTTCCACTTTAAGCAACTTTGTTCATAATCCTGAACTGGTTATTAAATTTTTATGTTTGTACCTCCATAAAAAAAATCTACTTCTTATAAATTGTTCGAAATCCATCCATAATACTACTTGCTCATAAAATAAAATTATTGTCCTCTTTAAGTTGGTTTTTCAGCTTTCCAAATAATTCAGGAAAGACCCTTCTTTTAATGTTTTTTATTTTATTTTTGAGAGAAATAGAGAGTGAGCAGGGAAGAAGCAGAGAGAGGGAGACAGATGATCCAAAGCAGACTCTATGCTGTCAGTACCGCCACCATGTGGGGCTCGAACTCACAAACTGCAAGATCATGACTGGAGCCCAAGTTCAATGCTTAACTGACTGAGTGCCCAAAGACCCTTTCTTTTAAATTCCCACTACTAAAGCCCTTCATATTTTAAGTAGAATGAAGAGAAGATTACCAGTCACTGAACACCAGGAGTACATTAAAACTAAGAATTGTAGCATTTACGATTCTAATGAGACAGTTGAAGCATTTACATTTTTACAAGCCACAAACTTATCTGAGAAAGTGAGTAACTGGTTCAATTTCCCTAAAAGAATGATAACTTTGTCAGATCTTACGGGTATTTCACATCTTTCTAAAGGCTGAATAAAGCCATAGAAGAACTGAGGCTGTCTACATTATCACAATGGACAAAAATAAATTACAATTTTATATAAGCTACATTGTTTTGAGATCTCTGTTAGAAGTTATCAAATATTACCAATTTTATCCTCACATATATCTTGAAAGTGTAAATCCACTAGTATTACTATAATCTGAGCCATTACCAATTCAAGAATAAATTATTATAACAGACCCTGAGACAGAGACAGTATCTTCACCAAAACCACTAGATTTTTCTCCTGCTAAGTTAGTTAATACTTCCTGGTTTTTCACAAATAGACCATGTGGCTGAATTCCACACACTAAAATATAGGCAAAAATTAAGTAAGTAATTTCTAGGCCTTGCTTATTAAAAAAAAAATCTCATGCATCACCATTTGTGTTCTCTCTCCCTTTTCTCCCACTTACTGGCCAGATGCAGAGGATCTGGCACAGAACTCTCTCAATAATGAGTCAAAAAACAAAAGTAGATTTGGTCCCTGAATTAGAATGTAAAAGGCTAAATGCTGAATACCTGCACTGAACTATTACATGAGTATTAAATATCCCTTTTGCTTATTAAGAGCTCGGGTAATTCAGACCAAGCATCCACTTGAGAAAAAGTGTAAGGGCTGAACAAAATATTTTTTTAACATTTGGTTAAAGCACCAGAAACAAGTGAAGGAAGCAAATAATCACAGGGCCATGATCAGGGAAAATAATAAATTTAAAGATATGGGTCCAGCAATCAGGGCTGCTTTTGCCCTAGAGGCACCTGGGAATTTCAATGGACACAGCCTTGGCAGAAAAGTTGAGCAGAGTTTGATAGATTCACAAAGGTATAGAAATACAATCTGTCGAGGGCAACCCCAGGCATTAGAATGAAACCCAGAAGTTTCATCCCAAGAATAAGAGTAAACTAGAAATAGATAAGCCCTCACAAAATATGAAGCCCTTTTTGAATCATCTAGTGTCCCTAGACATCGGCCAAAAAGAAAACTAAATTTTCTAGGGAATTCAGTATCAGCTTAGGCATCAAATTACCTATTACAGGGGCGCCTGGGTGGCTTAGTCGGTTAAGCGTCTGACTTTCGCTTAGGTCATGATCTCGCGGTTCGTGAGTTCGAGCCCCGTGTCGGGCTCTGTGCTGACTGCCAGCTCAGAGCCTGGAGCCTGTTTCAGTCTGTGACTCCCCCTCTCTCTGACCCTCCCCTGCTCACGCTGTCTCTCTCTCTCTCCTAGAAATAAATAAAACATTAAAAAAAAAAAAAAAACAAATTACCTATTACATTATCCACATATAATATCTGCACCCAATCAAAAGTTATCAGGCACACTGGGAAGTATGTCAAATATCTGAAAATCAAGGGAAAAAAACAGAAAATAGAAATATACCTATACATGATCCAAATAATGAAATTATCAGACAAAGATTTTAAGGTAATTCTACTTAATATGGCCCAGAAAATTAAGACCAGAGAAGTATAGACCTAAAAAGATCCAAACAGAAATTATAAAACTAAAAAAAAAAAAAAAAGAAAATTAACTGAATAAGAACTCAAAGTATGGGTTTACCAGAAAATTCGTAAATTCAACCAGACTAAAATATCTAGAATGAAAACAAAGAATAAAAAATAGAAAAGAGCAGAACAGACTAAGAAATGAAACGTCTGATATACGAGTAAAAACTGAAATCCCAGGAGAAGACAAACCAAAATGGGATTAGAGCACATAAAAGCTGAGAATTTTAGAAAACAAAATATGCTGTAGATTGAGAGTCACTATGAATCACAAAATGAATTTCCTAAATAAGACAAAATAACTACTAACAACCAAAATAAGAAAACCTTACAAGTAGCCATACCATCTTCAGAGTAGTAACAATAAAACTGACACTTGACTTCTTATCTGAAATAATTAATGCAAGAAGTCAAAGAAATAACTTCAAAGTGCTAAAAGTAAATAACTGCCACACAGAAATATGTGAAAAAATCCATTTAAAAAACTAATAAAAAATGAAGACAACCAAAGCAAACCTTGATAATATGAGTTAGGGGGATAATGAGATGGGGATTAGGGATTCATTTCCAAGTCCAAGGAGATGACAGCCTTACATTTCATAATTTACATTTTTAAAAGCAAAATGGATTCAGAGGTTTGATTACTTAAAAGCTACAAAAGGCATTTTTAAGTAAAAATGCACATTTAAAAAATTTTCAATGAGAAAAAACAGAAATATATATATTCAACGGATATTCTAAAGGGGAAATAATGTATTAGGATAATAAAGTTCAATGAATGGGTCTGACCACAAATAAATATGGCAGAAGTTCAGTGAACTGATAAATATGACAGTAGAAAATATTTGTGTGAAAGTGCAGAGAAAAGAAATATGAAAACTCAGAACACAAAAAAGGAGGTGAGTGGAACACAGTGAAAAAGTCTAACATAGTATAAGTGGAGTCCTTGAAGGAGAAAACAGAGAATGGAAGAGAAAAAAAAATTTTTGAAAGGAAAAGTTTTCCAAAACTGACAGAAGAAATCAGCCCAAGGCTTCCAGTAGCTCTACAAACCCCCAAGTAGGGTAAATACAAATAAAACCACACCTAAGCACACCATAGAAAAACTGACAAAAATCTATGCAAAGAAAAATCTTAAAAGCATACAAAAGGGATAAAAACCCATTATCTTTAAAGGAGTGATAAATAAAACTGCTACCTTATTCCTCTCAGGAACAATAAAATACAGGGGGAAAAAATGACTACAAATCTAAATTATTTATCCAGAAGAATATCCTTCAAAAATGAAAGCAGGATTTCAGGGGAAGATTGACAAGAGTAGAAGAATCCTAAACTCAGCTCCTCCATGGACAAAACTAGATAACACCCACTTCTGTGTAAATAACCCAGAAAATGACCTAAAGACTGACTGAAGAGACTCCACATGTAAACACAGAGAAGAGGCCAATCAAACACATTAGGAAGAACACAAGTGCTGTCAGGAAACAAGCTGACCCACAAGACTGTCCAAAGAAGGAAGGGTCACTGCAAGCACAGAGGAGGAAGAGGAGCTGACCCCACACTGGGCACACCAGGAAAATCAAAAGGGCTTACTTTCTGCTGTTCTTAGAGTCACCAGGGCTTAACACTTGGGAGTTTAAAAATCAGGAAACTGAGTCCCTGCTCTTAAAGAGAGAGCACAACAAGTAGCCCTGCTGAGACACACCACAGAAGCAGAAGTCTGAAAAACACCTGGGGTATATGGGAGGGAGATTTGTTTAGTAATCTGAGAGCACATGCTGGAGGGGAAAGGATCTTTGGGAGACTTCTCCAAGAACAAAAGGGCTGACATAGGCCATTTCTCTTCTCTGATCCCCAGACTAGATACACAGATACCTGCAAGAACAAAGTGCCAGTATTCTTCACCTAGCTTGCTAACAGTATGCCCCAACTCATATTCCCCTGTGGACATGCTTCTTCCATCCTGGCCTTGGCAGGAGTATATTCAAAGTTGTGCCACAAGTGTAGTATGAAAGCAGCCTCAACGGAGGCCAACACCACTCCAAAGTGACTCCTGCCTGGGTAGGAGGAGAAGATAACCACATATTATAGTTCAACTGTGGCCCCAGCAGTGGACTGGAGACAGACATCTGATCTCATTGCAGGACCCACCCACCCACCCACCAATTAAAGCATCCCAGGGGACAACACACGGAAAGTACTCTGCAGTTTGGTGTGACCAAACTCTGCCCACAAAAGGCAAAGAAAGCCACTGCAGATAATTGTACTGAAGGCAAACGTAAGTCAGCCACAATGGTAGTTGCATTCAACACACATAAAAGATACAGTCCCCTCCCTTGACTACTGTGGCAAAAGGGTATACTGCTCCTCCAAGGACAAAAGACCCTCCAGGCACCAGCCAGAGGCCCTTTGCTATGCACAGTGGCACTATTCCACTTATCCTGCTGAGCAGGATTCTTTAAGACATCAGGTTTTTGAATCCCAGCCCAGCACTTAGGCATTGCAGGAGACTATGGAGCAGGACAAGCCAGCCAACCTGTGCAACCCTGTGAGGGATACCTGAACAGCATGGTTTGAGACACCTGGTCCAGGGAAGAGAACTGGGGTGTCACCACTTTCTCCATATCATCAACACAGTGGGGCTTCAGGGAAAAGGACAGCAGCCCCCCGTGGAGGCGGGATCTGCTTACACCAAAGTCCTCCCCTCGTGGCTGATAACTGCTTATCTACTGGAGTGAGACTGACACTAACCCAACCAGAGGGCCTCACATACAAACCAGCACAACCACAAAAGGAAAGAATTCTGCTCAATAAATAGTCATGGGGATGGGGTGCCTGGGTGGCTCAGTCAGTTAAGCATCTGACTTCAACTCGGGTCATGATCTCATGGTTCATGGGTTCGAGCCCCGTGTCAGGCTCTGTGCTGGCAGCTAGTTCAGAGCCTAGAGCCTGTTTCAGATTCTGTATCTCCCTCTCTCTGACCCTCCCCTGCTCACACACTCTCTCTCTCAGAAATAAATATTTTTTTAAATTAAAAAAAATAGTCATGGGGTGCCTGGGTGGCTCAGGCTGAGTCGTTAAGCATCTGACTTCAGCTCAGGTCATGATCTCATGGTCTGTGAGTTCAAGCCCCAAGTCAGGCTCTGTGCTGACAGATCGGGGTTTAGAGCCTGCTTTGGATTCTGTGTCTCCCTCTCTCTGACCCTCCTCTGCTCATGCTGTCTCTGTCTCTCAAAAATGAATAAATATTTTTTTTAATTTTAATAAATAAAATAAAATAATAGTATTGTGGCACCTGGGTGGCTCAGTTGGCTAGGTGTCCGACTTCAGCTCAGGTCATGACCTCACAGTTCATGACTTTGGGCCCTACATCGGACTCTGGGCTGACAGCTCAGAACCTGGAGCTTGCTTCAGATTCCATGTCTCCCTTTCTTTCTGCCCCTCCTCCACTTGTGCTCTGTCTCTCAAAAATAAATATTAAAAAATTTTTAATTAAATAAAATAAAATAAGAATCTTAAGACTAATAGCTGGGCTTGAAAAAACATAGAGGACAGCAGAGAATCTAATGCTGCAGAGATCAAGAACCTAAGAAATAGTCACGATGAAACAAGAAAGGCTGTAATGAGATACAAAATAAATTAGATGCAGTGACACCAAGAATGGAAGAAGCAGAGGGGAGAATAGGTGAAATAGAAGATAAAATTATGGAAAATAATGAAGCTGGGAAAAAGAAGGATAAGAAATTACTAGGCCACAAGAGGAGACATAGAGACCTAAGTAATTGAATAAAATGAAATAATACCCATATTATAAGAATTCCAGAAAAAGAAGAGAGAGACAGAAAGAGGCAGAAACTTTACTTGAACAAATTATAGCTAAGAAAGTCCTTGAACTGGGGAAGGAAGAAGACATCCAAATCCAGGAGGCACAGAGAACTCCCTTCAAAATCAACACAACACAGGACAAAGCCTGCCTACACCCACCATCCCCAGGCTCGACGACTAAGTCAGGGGCACAGTGTACAGTAAGAGAAAGCGATCCCCCCATGGAGTGCTATGGGACAGGACAAAGCCTGTCAGGGAACCACATACTGGGTGGCACGAAGCTGCACTTCCCCACTACCAGGATGCATGGGGAGGCTGTTTCAATCCTAGCCAAGCAACAGGGCACAGGAGTTGGCAGAGGGAGACAGATCGCCTCATCTGCACCCGTGGTACAGTGAGAATGGCTCCAACAGAGTGGTTTGGGACACTGGGTTAGTGGAAGAGAGACCAAGGGGTTGCCGTATTTCTCCCCACCATGAACAAAGTGGGGACTCAGGTGTCAGACTGCTGGGGCCCACAGTAAGGGCAGGACCCACCTACACTAAACAACGCCCCTGTGTTCCTGGTAACTGCATATCTACTGGAGCAGAATAGACCGTGAAGAACCAGACAGCCCCCACCTCCAGGCCAGCACTGTTACATTGCCTGGATTAATTCTCTGAAAATTCTTCTTATACAGATATATTCTTCCTTCCTTTTCTCCTTCTTATCTTCTCCCTCCTCTAGTCTAGTTGTTGGTTTGGTTAAGCACACATATTTAATCCATTCTCTTGATACATGTTCTACACTTCTTTCCTTACTCTGTCTCTGGAATAATTAAGCCGTATAGTTTCTCTGTCAACTTGATCATCTTTTTCCCTGTCTCCTTCTTTATTTTCCTTTCTCTCTCTCTGGATTAAGCCTTTAAGTCTCTCGGCCTGGTCAATGTTTATTTCTTCCTTTCCCCTGCCGTTGTCATTTCTCTCTTTGTATATGCTCTTCCATAAACACCACCTCCACCCTGTTCTTTACATGTAGCTGGTATTTCTGGTTTTTTGCTTTTGGTTTGCTTTTTTCTTTTTAATTTGTTCATGTGTTTGCATGTTTGTGTTTTCTATATGTCTGTTTGTTTTCCTTTCCAGGGCTACTTCAAGGAACAAATCAAAGCACACCTGGTAGAAGGTCAAAAACATCACTACAAGTGGGGAAATAAGAGAACCAAAGTCACAACAACAGAGAACAAATAATACTCTCCAAAAAACACCTCCTGAAGGGTCAGACCCTGGACAGTGTATGGCCCTCCTTTTAATATAGCAATTCTTGCAGGTGCAGAGCACATAACAAGCTTTTAAAACACATAAGGGACTAAAAACTGGCCAAAATGACGAAACGGAAGAATTCTCAAAACAATTTCCAGGAAAAATGGCAACTAAAAAATTGATCAAACAGATATAAGCAATATAATTGAACAAAGTTAAAATAATAGTCACTAAATTAATTGCTGGGTTTGAGAAAAGCATTGAACACAGCAGAGAATCTACCATTGCAGAGACCAAGGAACTAAAAAATAGTAATAATGAATTTAAAAATGCTATAAATGAGGTGCAAAATAAAATGGAGGTGGCCGCAGCACTGACTGAAAAGACAAAGGGGAAAATACGTGAATTATAAAATAAAATTATGGAAAAAGAGGAAGGTGAGAAAAAGAGAGATTAAAAAAAAAATCCAAGATCATGAGGGTCTCCCCTCATTGGAGAACTCCCTCATTGGAGAACTAAGGGATTCACTCAAATACAACAATATCCATAATCTAGGAATTCCAGAAGAAGAGAGAGAAAAGGGGCTGAAGGTGTATTTGAACAAATCATAGCTGAGAACTTCCCCAGTCTGGGGAAAGAAACAGACACTGAAATCCAAGAGGCACAGAGGACTCCCTTTAGAGGTAACTTGAATCAATCTGTACGACATACCAAAGTGAAACTGGAAAAATACAAGGATAAAAAGAGAATTCTGAAAGCACGTAGGGACAAACGGGCCTTAACACACAAAGGTAGACACATAAGGGTAGTAGCAGACCTATCTACTGAAACTTGGCAGGCCAGAAAGGAATGGCAGGAAATCTTCAATGTGATGAACAGGAAAAATATGCAGCCAAGAATCCCTCATCCAGCAAAAATGTCATTCAGAATAGAAGGAAAAGATAAAGATTTTACCAAACAAAAACTGATGGAGTTCATCACCACTAAACCAGCCCTACAAGAGATTCTTCAGAGGACTCTATGAGTGAAATATTCCAAGGACCACAAAGTACCATAGACCTTACTACAAGCATGAAACCTACAGTAACACAATGACTCTAAACCCATATATTTCAATAATCACTCTAAATGTAAATGGACTAAATGTTCCAATCAAAAAATATAGGGCATCAGAATGGATAAAAAACCAAGACCCATCTATTTGCTGTCCACAAGAGACTCATTTTAGACTTGAGGACACCTTCAGATTGAAAGTGAGGAGATGGAGAATGATCTTTCATGTTACTGGAAGTCAAAAGAAAGCTGGAGTAGCCATACTTAGACAAACTAGACTTTAAAGTAAAGGCTGTAATAAGAGATGAAGAAGGGCATTATATAATAATTACAGGGTGTATACATCAGAAAGGGCTAACAATTATAAACGTCTGCACCAAATATGGTAGCACCCAAATATATAAAGCAATTAAGCACAAACATAAGCAATCTTATTGGTAAGAATGTGGTAACTGCAGAGGACTTTAATACTCCACTAAGAGCAATGGATAGATCATCTAGACAGAAAATAGTAAAGAAATAAAGAAACAATGGCCTTGAATGATGCACTGGACCAGATGGACTTGACAGATATATTTAGAAGTTTTCATCCTAAAACAGCAGAATACACATTCTTCTCAAGTGCACATGGAACATTCTCCAAGATGCATCACATACTGGGGCACAAAATAGCCCTCAAATAATATAAAAGAACTGACATCATACCATGCATATTTTTAGATCACTATGCTACGAAACTTGAAAAACCACAGGAAAAAGTTTGAAAAACCTCCAAATGCATGGAAGTTAAAGAACAAATGGGTCAACCAGGGAATTAAGGAAAAAACTTAAAAATATATGGAAATAAACAAAAATGAACACAACAATCCAAACCCTTTGGGATGCAGCAAAGGCATCCCTAAGAGGAAAGTACACTGCAATCCAGGCTATCTCAAGAAACAAGAAAAATACCGGAGGTCAACGTCAAGACGGTAGAGAAGTAGGGAGCTACGCGCATTTCGCTTGCACCCATCTCTCAAACAGTGAAGGTCTGAAGTCATAGGACACTGAGCCACAGGAGTTTGGGAAGAGAAAGAGACAGAGTACACTGGGAAGGAAACCTCACAAGTGCGTGAGTGTGAACTGGGAAGAAAAAAGCAGGACAGGACCCGGAGATACGGAGGGAGGGAAGAGAACCTGGTTTGCGTGCAGCTGCGGTGAGTGATGAGCCACGATGAGCAGTGGTGAGCTACGGGGAGTCAAGGGGAAAGGAAAGAGAAGCTGGGATTGCTCATAGAACCGTCACCGGAGAAGAGAAAAACCTCGCTTGGAAAGAGTGTTTTTTGGTTCTGGCTGGGGTGCTAACTTTGAACTAAGTGCCCCCGGTCCCAGAGGCACCAGAAAACACTGCTCTGCTGCACTCCTGGCACCATCCCTGGTGACAGCAGCCCAGTGGCGCAGTGGCAGCAGCAGTGGTGCAGCAGCGGGCGGCGAAGCATTGGCGCAGACTCTGCAGACCTGAAGCTGCTACATTCTCTGCACGCACGCAGGGTGCGCGGAGGCCTCAGATCCCAGGCTGTATTCCTGCTTGACCTCGGTGGATCTGAGGCTGCAACACTTCTGCCACCCCCCAATTCAATCCCCTGCAGCAGGGAAGCAGCGACCTGCGGGACTGTTTAGGGCGGTATAAACAAAGCCTGTACCTGGGACCTGGAAACCAGGTGGGGCTTGAGGCACAGAATACAGCCCACCTTGGCTACGACCTCAGCACAGGGAGATCTGATCCAAAGGAGTGATTTGCAACACTTGGTTGAGAAGGGACTGGGGTGACGCCATTCTCCCCACAACCACCAAGGCAGGGCCTCAGGGAGTTGCCAGTGGGACCCAGTGGAGGGGAGACCTGCCTATACCAAACCACGCCCATCCCCGCCAGAGAGCTGTTTTGTTGTTGTTGTTGTTGTTGTTGTTGTTGTTGTTTTTACCTGAACCAAGGTTTGCCTGTTTATTGGTTTTGTCTGTGCTTTGGGTAGCTTTGTTCCTTCTGTGGTTGTCTGTTTTCTTTTTCCAGGGCTACCTCAAGACACAAGCCAAAGTACACATGGTGGAAAAGGGAATAACATTATGAGTAGGCAAACAAAATAACCAAATGCTCAACAAGAGAAACCAAGAGACACCATTCAAAGAACACTTCCTGAACACTCAGGCTCTGAACAGTCAAAGAGCCCTCTTTAATACAGCAGAACTCGCAGGGGCAGAGTGTACAACAAGCTTTTAAAATTAACAAGAGATAGGGGCGCCTGGGTGGCTTAGTCGGTTAAGCGTCTGACTTTCGCTTAGGTCATGATCTCGCGGTTCGTGGGTTCGAGCCCCGCGTCGGGCTCTATGCTGACTGCCAGCCCAGAGCCTGGAACCTGTTTCAGAGTCTGCGTTTCCCTCTCTCTCTCTCTGACCCTCCCCTGCTCACGCTGTCTCTCTCTCTCTCTCTCCTAGAAATAAATAAAACATTAAAATAAATAAAAATTTAAAAAAATGAAATTAAGATATAGAAAGCTAACCAAAATGACGAAACAGAAGAACTCTTGTCGAAGAAATTCCAGGAAGAAATGACAGCTAAAGAACTGCTCAAAACAGATATAAGCAAAATAACTGAACAAGAATTTAGAACAATAATCATAAAATTAATCACTGGGCTTGAAAAAAAGCATGGAGGACATCAGAGAAACTATGGCTACAAACACTATGGAGCTTAAAAATAGTTATGATGAATTTTAAAATGTGATAAATGAGATACATAATAAACTGGAGGCATCCAATGCACGGGTTGAAGAGGCAGAAAGGAGAATAAGTGATTTAGAAGACACTATTATAGAAAAAGAAGAAACTGAGAAAAAGAGAGATAAACTCATCCAGGAACATGAAAGAAGAGTTCGAGAGCTCAGTGATACAATCAAACGGAACAATATCCATATCATAGGAATTCCAGAAGAGGAAGAGAGAGGGAAAGGTGCTGAAGGAGTCCTGGAACAAATTATTGCAGAGAACTTCCCCAACCTGGGGAGAGAAGTAAACGTTGAAATACAACAGGCACAGAGAACTCCCCTGAGACGTAACTTGAATCAATCTTATGCACGACATATCATAGTGAAACTGGCAAAATATAAGGACAAAAAGAGAATTTTGAAAGCAGCTAGGGAGAAAGGGCCCTAACATACAAAGGGAAACCTATCAGAGTGGTGACAGACCTATCTACTGAAACTTGGCAGGCCAGAAAGGAATGGCAGGAGATCTTCAATGTGATGAACAGAAAAAAATATGCAGCCAAGAATCCTCTACCCAGCAAGAATAGGAGAGATAAACGTCTTTCCTAATAAACAAAAATTGAAAGAATCTGTCACCACTAAACCAGCCCTACAAGAAATCCTGAGGGGGACGATCTGAGGGATCGTTGCAAAGAACGTAAGGTACTAGAGACACCATCACAAACATGAACCCCACAAACGACACAATGACTCTAAGCCAATATATTTCAATAATAACTATAAATGTAAATGGGTTGAATGCTCCAATCAGAAGACATAGGGTAAGAGAATGGATTAAAAAAAAAAAAATCCATCTATTTGCTGTCTACAAGAAATGCACTTTAGACTGGAAGACATCTTCAGGTTAAAAGTAAGGGGATGGAGAAATATATATCATGCTACTGGAAGTCAAAAGAAAGGTGGAGAAGCTGTACTTTTATCAGGCAAACTGGACTTTAAATTAAAGACAATAACAAGGGATGAAGAAGGGCATTATAGAATAATTACAGGATCTATCCGTCAAGAAGAACTAACAATTACAAATGTCTACACACCAAATATGGGAGTACCCAAATATTTAAAACAATTAATCACAAACAGAAACAGTCTTATAGATAAGAATGTGCTAGTAGAGGCAAATTTAATACTCGACTTACAGCAATGGATAGATCAAGTAGACAAAAAAATCTCTAAAGAAACAATGGACTTGAATGACATACTGGACCATAAAGATCTGACAGATATATTTACATCCTGAGGCCATGGAATTCACTTTCTTCTCAAGTGCCACATGGCACATTCTCCAAGACAGATCACATACTACTGGGACATAAAGCAGCCCTAAATAAAAATAAAAGAATTGAGATCATACCATGCACACTTTCAGATTACAATGCTATGAAACTTGAAATCAATCACAGGAAGAAGTCTGGAAAACCTCCAAAAACATGGAGGTTAAAGAACACCCTACTAAAGAACAAATGGGCCAATCAGGCAATTAGAGAAGAAATTAAAAAAGAGACGGAAACAAATGAAAATACAACCATCCAAACTCTATGGGATGCGGCAAAGGCAGTCCTAAGAGGAAAGTACAATGCACTCCAGGCCTATTTCAAGAAATTAGGAAAAGCACAAGTGCAAAATCTAACAGCTCACCTAAAGGAACTAGAGGGAGAGCAACAAGAGCAACCCAAATCCAGTAAGAGAAGAGAAATAATAAAAATCAGAGCAGAAATAAACAACAGAAACCAAAGAAAGAGTTGAACAGATCAATGAAGACAAGAGTTGGTATTCTGAAAAAATAAACAAAATTGACAAACCTCTAGCCAGGCTTCTCAAAAAGAAAGAGCACTCAAATCGACAAAATCATGAATGAAAATGGACTTATTACAACCAACCCCTCAGAAATAGAAGCAATTATCAGGGAATATTATGAAAAATGATATGCCAACAAACTGGACAACTCAGAAGAAATGGACAAATTCCTAAACACACACACACACACCACCACCAAAATTCACACGGGAAGAGATAGAAAATCTAAACAGACCCATAACTAGTGAAGAAATCGAATCAGTTATCAAAAATCTTCCAACAAATAAGAGCCCAGGACCAGATGGCTTCCTGGGGAATTCTACGAGACATTTAAAACAGAATTAATACCCAGTCTTCTCAAGGTATTCCAAAAAATAGAAATTGAAGGAAAACTTCCAGACTCATTTTATGAAGCCAGCATCACTCTGATTCCCAAGCCAGACAGAGATCCAGCAAAAAAAAAAAAAGAACTACAGGCCAATATCCTTGATGAATATGGATGCAAAAATTCTCAACAAGATCCTTGCAAATCGAATCCAGCAGCATATCAAAAGAATCATCCACCAAGATCAAGTGGGACTCATTCCTGGGTTACAGGGCTGGTTCAACATTCGCAAATCAATCAATGTGATACATCATATCAATAAAAGAAAAGATAAAAACCATATCATCCTGTCAATAGATGCAGAAAAGGCATTTGACAAAATACAGCATCCCTTCTTAATAAAGACTCTAGAGAAAGTCGGGATAGAAGGAACCTACTTAAACATCATCAAAGCCATCTATGAGAAGCCTTCAGCGAACATCATCCTCAACGGGGAAAAACTGAGAGCTTTCCCCCTGAGATCAGGAACACGACAGGGATGTCCACTCTCACCACTGTTGTTTAACATAGTGCTGGAAGTCCTAGCATCAGCCATCAGACAACAAAAGGAAATCAAAGGCATCAGAATTGGCAAAGAGAAGTCAAACTTTCACTTTCAGACGACATGATACTCTACATAGAAAACCCGACAGACTCTACCAGAAGCCTACTAGAACTGATCCATGAATTCAGCAAAGTTCAGGGTACAAAATCAATCGTACAGAAATCGGTTGCATATTTATACACCAACAATGAAGCAACAGAAAGAGAAATCAAGAAACTGATCCCATTCACAATTGCACAAAAAAACCATAAAATACCTAGGAATAAACCTAACCAAAGATATAAGAGATCTGTATGATGAAAACTATAGAAAACTTATGAAGGAAATTGAAGAAGACACAAAGAAATGGAAAAACATTCCATGCTCATGGATTGGAAGAATAAATATAGTTAAAATGTCATTACTACCCAAAGCAATCTACACATTCAATACAATCCCAATCAAAATTGCACCAGCATTCTTCTCAAAGCTAGAACAAACTCTCCTAAAATTGTATGGAACCACAAAAGACCCCGAATAGCCAAAGTAATACTGAAGAAAACCAAAACGGGAGGCATCACCATCCCAGACTTTAGCCTCTACTACAAAGCTGTCATCATCAAGACAGTTATGGTATTGGCACAAAAACAGACACATAGACCAATGCAATAGAATTGAGAACTCAGATTTGGACCCAAAAGTGTACAGCCAACTAATCTTTGACAAAGCAGGAAAGAGAATCCAATGGAAAAAAGACAGCCTCTTTAACAGATGGTGCTGGGAGAACTGGACAGCAACATGCGAAGAATGAAACTAGATAATTTTCTCACACCATACACAAAAATAAACTCAAAATGGATAAAGGACCTGAATGGGAGACAGGAAACCCAAAATAGAGAGAGAAAAAAAACATTAAAAAAAATTTAAAAAAAAAAAAAAACCATGGAGGAAAATGCAGGAAACAACCTCCTTGACCTCAACCAGAGCAATTTCTTATTTGACACATCCCCAAAGGCAAGGGAATCCAGAACAAAAAGCAACTATTGGGACCTCATCAAGATAAAAAGCTTCTGCACAGCAAAGGAAACAACCCAGAAAAATAGTAGGCAACTGACAGAATGAGAAAAGATAGTTGCAAATGACATATCAGATAAAGGGTTAGTATTCAAAATCTGTAAGAACTCACCAAACTCCACACCCAAAAAACAAACAACCCAGTGAAGAAACGAGCAGAAGATATGAACAGATACTTCTCCAAAGAGGACATCCAGATGGCCAACAGACACATGAAACGATGCTCAGCATCCCTCCTCATCAGGGAAATACAAATCAAAACCACACTGAGATACCACCTCACAGCAGTCAGAGTGGCTAAAATGAACAAATCAGGGGACTCTAGATGCTGGCGAGGATATAGAGAAATGGGCACCCTCCTACACTGTTGGTGGGAATGTAAACTGGTGCAGCCCCTCTGGAAAACAGTGTGGAGGTTCCTCAAAAAATTAACACTAGAACTCCCCTATGACCCAGCAATAGCACTGCTAGGAATTTACCAAGGGATACGGGAGTGCTGATGCATAGGGGCACATGTACCCCAATGTTCATAGCAGCACTCTCAACAATAGCCAAAACATGAAAAGAGCCTAAGTTTCCATCAACTGAAGAGGTGGTTTATCTATACGATGGAATACTATATGGCAATGAGAAAGAATGAAATCTGGCCATGTGTAGCAACATGGATAGACCTTGAGGGTGTTATGCTGAGCGAAATTAGGCAGGCAGAGAAGGACAGATACCATATGTTTTCACATATAGGAGGATTAGGATGAACCTAACAGAGGGCTATGGGGGAGAAGGGGAAAAACAGTGGGGGAGAAGAGGGGCAAACCATGAGAGACTCTTGAATGCTGAGAACAAACTGAGGGCAGATGGAGTGGGGTGTGTAGTGTAAGGGGGGTGATGGGCATGGAGGAGGGCACTTGTGGGGTGAGCACTGGGTGTTATATGAAAACCAATTTGACAACAAACTATAAAAAAAGAATTAAAAGAAATAAAACAGGCACAAAAATATACTGTGGGTTCTGGGGGCTATAATTGACTAAATAATGCAAATCTGATCATTTTATTGCAAAAAAAAAAACAAAAACAAAAAACAAGAAACAAGAAAAATCCCAAATACAAAATCTAACAACATACCTAAAGGAATGGAAGCAGAACAGCAAAAAAAAAAAAAAAAAAAAAAACCCAAACCCAGCAGAAGAAGATAAATAATAACGATCAGAGCAGAACAATATAGAATCCAAAGAAAACAGTAGAACAGATCAATGAAACAAAGAGATGACTTTTTGAAAAAATAAAGTTGAGAAAGCTCTAGCCAGTCTTCTCAAAAAGAAAAGAGAAAGAATCCAAATAGATAAAAATCATGAATGAAAATGGATTTATTACAACCAATCCCCAAGAAATACAAGCAATTATTAGGAAATATTATGAAAAATTATATGCCAACAAATTGGACAACCAAGAAGAAATGGACAAATTCCTAAACACCCACGCACACCAAAACTCAAACAGGAAGAAATAGAAAGTTTGAGGAGACCCATAACTAGTTAAGAATTTGAATCAGTTATCAAAAATGTCCCAACAAATAAGAGTCCTGGACCAAATGGCTTCCCAGAGGAATTCTTCCAGACCTTAAAAGCAGAGTTAATACCTATCTTTCTCAAGCTGTTCCAAAAATTAGAAATGGAAGGAAAACTTCTGGACTCATTCCACAAAGTCAGCATTAATTTGATTCCCAAACCAGACAGAGACCCAACAAAAAGGGAGAACTATCAGTCAATATCCCTGATGAACACGGTTACAGAAATTCTGAACAAGATACTAGCAAATCTAAATCAACAGC
Organism: Proteles cristata cristata; assembly: GCA_017311185.1. Taxonomy (NCBI): domain Eukaryota; kingdom Metazoa; phylum Chordata; class Mammalia; order Carnivora; family Hyaenidae; genus Proteles; species Proteles cristata. The sequence continues at coordinate 147,968 of JAESUZ010000007.1, read as the reverse complement.
ACACAAAAAAAACTATTCATCATGAAAGTGGTATTCATTCCTGGCCTGCAGCACTGGTTCCATATTCATAAATCAATGTGATACATCACATTAATAAAGGATAAGAAGCATATGGTCCTGTTGATAGATACAGAAAAAGCACTTGACAAAATACAGCATCCTTTCTTAATAAAAACCCTCAAGAAAGTTGGGATAGAAGAAACATACTTAAACATCATAAAAGCCATTTATGAAAAGCCCACAGATAATATCATCCTCAATGGTTAAAAACTGACAGCTTTTCCCTGAGATCAGGAACACGACAAGGATATCCACTCTCACCACTGTTGTTTAACATAGTGCTGGAAGTGCTAGCGTCAACAGACAATAAAGTGAAATAAAAGACATCAAAATTGGCAAAGAATAAGTCAAACTTTCGCTTTTTGCAGATGACATGATACTCTACATGGAAAACCTGAAAGACTCCACCAAAAGTCTGCTAGAACTGATACATGAACTCAGCAAAGTCACAGGGTACAAAATCAATGTATAGAAATTAGGTGCATTTCAATACACCAATAATGAAGCAACAAAAAGAGAAATCAAGAAATCAATCCCATGTACAACTGCACCACGAACCGTAAAATACCTAGGAATAAACCTAACCAAAGATGTAAAACATCTGTATGCTGAAAACTATAGAAAGCTTATGAAAGAAACTGTAGAAGACACAAAGAAATGGATAACATTCCATGCTCATGGATTGGAAGATAAATATGGTTAAAATGTCAATACTACCCAAAGCAATCTACACATTCAATGCAATCCCAATCAAAATCGCAAATTGGTGCAGCTGCTCTGGAAAACATTGTGAGTTTCCTCAAAAAATTAAAAATAGAACTACCCTATACTAAAGGATGCAGGAATGCTGATTTGTAGTGGCACATGTACCCCAATGTTCATAGTAGCACTATCAACAACAGCCCAAGAATGGAAAGAGCCCAAATGTCCACCAATTGATGAATGGATAAAGAATATGTGGTATATATACACCATGGAATACTACTTGATGATGAAAAAGAATGAAATCTTGCCATTTGCAACAACATGAATGAACTGTAGGATATTATGCTAAGTGAAATAAGTCATTCACAAAAAGACATCTTATGTTTTCACTCATATGTGGAACTGGAGAAACTTAAAACAATAGGGGGAAGGAAGGAAAAATAAGTTAGAGAGAGGGAGGCAAACCATAAGAGACTCTTAAATACAGAGAACAAACTTGGGGCACCTGGGTGGCTCAGTTGGTTAAGCGTCCAACATCAGCTCAGGTCATGATATTGCAATCCGTGAGTTTGAGCCCCATATTGGGCTCTGTGTTGATAGCTCAGAGCCTGGAGGCTGTGTCAGATTTTGTGTGTATGTGTGTGTGTGTGTGTGTGTGTGTGTGTGTGTGTGTGTGTGTGTGTCTCTCTCTCTCTCTCTCTTTCTGCCCCTCCCCTGCTCATGCGCTTGCTGGCTTGCTCTCTCAAATATAAACATTGAAAAAGTTAATTTAAAAAAGAGAACTGAATGTTGGTGAGGGTGAGGGGTGGGGAAAATGAGTGATGGCACTGAGGAAGACACGTGTTGGGATGAGCACTGCGTGTTCTATGTAAGTAATTAATCATGGGAATCTACTCCCAAAGCCAAGACTACATTGTATATACAATGTATGTTAGCTGGCTTGACAATAAACTATTAAAAAAAGAAAGTTAAGGGATGGAAAAACTTTTATCAGGCAAAGGGAAAAGAAAGCTGGGGTAGCAATACTTATATCAGAAAAAATACACTTTAAAACAAAGACTGTACCAGGAGACAAAAAGGGCCAATCCAACAAGAAGATACAACGATTGTAAATATTTATGCGCCCAACATGAAAGCACCCAAATACATAAAGCAGCTAGTATCCAACATAAAGGAAGTAACTGATAGTAATTCAGTAATAGTAGGGGACTTTAATATCCCACTGATATCAATAGATAACTCATCCAAAGAGAATAACAAGAAAACAGTGGCTTTGAATGATACAATACACCAGAAGAATCTAAAAGATATACTCAGAACATTCCATCATAAAGCAACAGAATATACATTATTTTCACATGCACAAGGAATATTCTCCAGAACAGATCACATGTTGGGCCACAAAGCAAGTGTCAACAAATTCAAAGAGACTGAAGTAATGACATGCATCTTTTCCAACCATGACATTCTGAAACTACAAATGAACCGAAAGAAAAAATCTAGAAAGAACACACATACATGAACGTTAAATAACATGCTACTAAGCAACAAATACATCAAACAAAAACTCAGAAGAAATTTTAAAAACACATGCAGAAAAATGAAAATCATAACACAATGGTACAAAATCTTTGGAATCAGCAAAAGCTGTTCTAAGAGGGAAATTTAGAGCAACACAGGTCTACCTCATGAGGAAAATAACATCTTAAACAACCTAACCTTTCACCTAAAGGAATCTGAAAAAGAACTCAAAATCCAAAACCAATACAAGGAAGGACATAATAAAGATTAGAGCAGAAATGAATGAAATAGAAACTAAAATACCAGTAGAACAGAACAATGAAATAAGGATCTGGCTCATTTTTTTAAAGTTTACTTATTTTGAGAGTGAGAAAGAATGCAAATGGAGTGGGGAGGGCAGAAAGACAGAGAGACAAACAATCCTAAGCAGGCTCTGCACTTCACTGTACCTGATGTGGGGCTTGAACTCAAGAACCATGAGATCATGACCTAAGTCGAAATCGGACACTTAACCAAATGTGCCACCCAGGTACCCCACAAGGAGCTGGTTCTTCAAAAAGATCAATAGGGGCACCTAGGTGGGTCAGTCAGTTAAGCATCCAACTTCAGCTGAGGCCATGATCTCAAGGTTGCGGAGTTCAAGCCCTGTGTCAGGCTCTGTGCTGACAGCTCAGAACATAGAGCCCCCTTTGGATTCTGTGTCTCCCTTTCTCTCTGCCCCTCTCCTGCTCTCTGTCTCAAAAATAAACATTAAAAAAATTTTAATTAGGGGCGCCTGGGTGGCTTAGTCGGTTAAGCGTCCGACTTTCGCTTAGGTCATGATCTCGTGGTTTGTGGGTTCGAGCCCCGCGTCGGGCTCTGTGCTGACTGCCAGCCCAGAGCCTGGAGCCTGTTTCAGAGTCTGTGTCTCCCTCTCTCTCTGACCCTCCCCTGTTCACGCTGTCTCTCTCTATCCTAGAAATAAAATAAAAATATTTTTAAAAAAAATTTTAATTAAAAACAAAGAAAAGATCAACAAAATTGATAAACCTTTAGCCAGATTCATGAGAGAGAGAGAGAGAGGACCCAAACAAAATCAGAAGTGAAAAAAGGAGAAATAGCAACAGAAGCAACAAATACAAAGGACTGTAAAAGAATATTATAAAAAATTATATGCCAACAAATTGGACAACCAAATGGATACATTTCTAGAAACATATAAACTACCAAAACTGAAATCAGAAGAAATAGGGAATCTGAACAGGGACACCTGGGTGGCTCAGTCAGGTAAGCGTCCCACTCCGGTCATGATCTCACAATTCACGAGTTCAAGCCCCACGTAGGGCTCCGTGCTGACAACTCAGAGCCTGGAGCCTTCTTCAGATTCTGTGTCTCCCTCTCTCTCTACCCCTCACCTTCTCGTACTCTGTCTCTCTTTTTTTTCTCTCTCTTTCTCTCAAAAATAAATAAAACATTAAAAAAAATTTTTGAAAAGAAAAAAGGAAAAAATATGAGATTACCAGCAATCAATGTGAATCAGTAGTCAAAAAAAGTCCCAACAAACAAAAGTCCAGGACCAGACAACTTCAACAGGCAAATTCTAGCAAACATTTAAAGAAGAGTTAATACCTATACTATTAAATTATTCCAGAAAATAGAAGAGGAAGAAAAGCTTCCAAACTCATTCTATAAGAACAGCATTATCCTGATACCAAAATAAGATAAAGACATTTTCTTAAAATGTCTTTTTTTAAAAAAAAAAGAGAGAGAGAGAGAGAGAGAGAGAGAGAACTACAGGCCACTATCTCTATTGAACACAGATGCAAAAATCTTCAACAAAATACTAGCAAACCAAATCCAACAATATTAAAAAAAAAATCATTCACAACAATTAAGTGGGATTCGCTCAGGGGATGCAAGACTGGTTTAATATTTACAAATCAACGGAAGCTAATTTGACGATAAACTATTTGTAAAATAAATAAATAAATAAATATTTACAAATCAATCAATACGATATAGCATATCAGTAAGAGGATAAAAACCATATGATCCTTTCAATAGATGCAGGAAAAGCATTTGACAAAGAACAACATCCAATCATGACTAAAACCCTAACCCATGTAGGTTTAGAGTTAATTTACCTTAACACGAGAAAAGGCATATATGAAAAACCCATAGCAAACATCAAAAACTAAGAGCTTTTCTCCTAAGATCAGGAACAAGACAAGAATGTCCACTCTCACAAAGTCCTAGAAGTCCTAGCGACAACAGACAACAAAAAGAAATAAATGGCATTCAAATCAGTGAGGAAAAAGTATAACTTTCACTATTTGCAAATGAGTTATACAATATTATCAAAAACCCTAAGGATTCCACTAAAAAAACCTGCTAGAATAAATGAACTCAGTGAGGTCACAAGATACAAAATCAATATACAGAAATCCACTGCATTTCTGTAAATTAATAATGAAGTAGCTGAAAGAAAATTAAGAAAACAATGCCATTCACAACTGCACCAAAAATAATAAAATACCTAGAAGTAAATTTAACCAAAAAGATGAAAGATCTGTACTCTAAAAACTATAAAACAATGATGAAAGAAATTGAAGACAATTCAAACAAATGGAAAGATATTCCATGCTCATGGACTGGGAGAACAAATATTGTTAAAATGTCCCTACTACCCAAAGCAATCTACAGATTTAATAAGAGTCCCTATCAAAATACCAACAGCATTCTTCACAGTACTAGAACAAACTATCCTAAAATTTACATTGAACCAAAGAAGACCCCAAATAGCCACGCGCGCACACACACACACACCTTGAAAAATAACAAAATTGAAGGTATCACAATCCCAGATTTCAAGATATATTACAAAGCCATAATAATCAAAACACTATAGTACTGGCACAAAAAAATTGATCAATAGAACTGAATACAGAGGGTAGAAATACGCCCACAATTATCTGGTCAATTAATCTTTGACAAAGGAAGCAAGAGTATACAATAGGAAAAAGACGGTCTCTTCAACAAATGCTGCTGGGAATACCGGACAGCTATAACCAAAAAAATGAAACTGGACCACTTTCTTACACCACACACAAAAATAAATTCCAAATGGATTAAAGACTTAAACGTGGCCTAAAACCATAAAAATCCCAAAAATCCCAGAAGAAAGCACAGGCAGTTCTTTCTCTGACATTGGCTATAGCAACATTTTTCTACATATGTCTCCCGAGGCATGGGACTACATCAAAATAAAAAGCTTCTACACAAAGGAAACAATCAACAAAACTAAAAGACAACTTATGAAATGGGAAAAGATATTTGCAAAGTACATATCTGATAAAGGGTTGGTATCCAAAATATATAAAGAACTTTTACAACTCAACACACAAAAAAAGCAAATAATCTAATGAAGGAATGGGCAGAGGATACGAACAGACATTTCTCAAAAGACAAACGGCTAATAGACACATGAAAAGATGTTCAACATCACTGATCATTAGGGAAATGCAAATCAAAACCACAATGAGCTATCACCTCACACCTGTCAGAATGGCTAAAATAAAAAAACACAAGAAACAGCAAGTGCTGGAGAGGATGCAGAGAAAAAGGAACCCTGTGTACTGTTGGTGGAAAATGCAAACTGGTACAGACACTGAAGAAAACAGTAAGGTGGTTTCTTAAAAAATTAAAAATGTAACTACAATATGACCCAGCAATTCCACTATGAGGTATTACCCAAAGAATATGAAAACACTAAATCAAAAATATATATGCACCTCTATATTTAGCGCAGCATTATTTACAATAGCCAAATTATGGAAGCAACCATCAACAAATGAATGGATAAAGAAGATGTGGTATATACATACAATAGAATATTACTCAGCCATAAAACAGAATAAAATCTTGCCATTTGCAACAACATGGATGGGTCTAGAGAGTATATAATGTAAAGTAAAAGAAGTCAGGTAGAGAAAGACAAATAGCATTTGATTTCACTCACATGAAGAACTTAAGAAATCAAACAAATTAACAAAGAACAAAAGAGACAAACTGAGTAATATAGACAATTATTGAATCACTATATTATATACCTGAAATTAATATAACACTGTATGTTAACTATGCTACTTTAAATTTAAAATGAATTTAACAAAGAATTGAACAAAGCCAACTTTAAGGCAAGGATTATTGCTAGAGACAGAGTGCTATTTCATAATGTTAAAAGGCTCATCAACCAGTAAAATATAAAATTTCTAAAGGTGCATCTAATAACATACAAGATAAAACTGAAATTAAAAAAACACTATTACTATGGAATATTTTACATACCTCAAGTAGCTGGCAAAATAGACAAAAAGAGTTAACAATACAGAAGTCTAAACAACATAACAAACCTGACATATCTGACATAGCTGGAACCCAACACTCAACAATGATAAAACATGCATTCTTTTCAAGTGTATGGAATGTTCCAGACTGTTGATACCCTGGGTCATAAAGTAGGTCTTGCTAAATTTCAAAGAACAGAAAGTACCAAACAGAGAGAACCAGAGAATCCCTGTATCTTAGGAAATTAGGCGATACATTTCTAAGTAATTTATACATCAAAGAAGTCACATTGGAAGTTTTAAAATATTTTCAATTGAGGGGCGCCTAGGTGGCTTAGTCGGTTAAGCGTCCGACTTTCGCTTGGGTCATGATCTCGCGGTTCGTGGGTTCGAGCCCCGCGTCGGGCTGCGTGCTAACTGCCAGCTCAGAGCCTGGAGCCTGTTTCAGCCTGTGACTCCCTCTCTCTGACCCTCCCCTGCTCACGCTGTCTCTCTCTCTCCTAAATATAAATAAAACATTAAAAAAAAATTTTTTTTAATATTTTCAATTGAATCATAATAAAAATATGATACATCAGTACTTGTACAACAGCCAAAGCCATGCTTAAAGGAAAATGTATAGCCATAAATGATATAACAGAATGTCAAAAAGCTAAAAACCAATGATCTGAGTCTCTATTTCAAGAAGCTAGAAAAAGCAACACATTAATTCCAAAAAAGGAAATATTAAGCAGCAAAAATGAATAAAATAGAAGACAAACCTATGATAGTAAAGAACTAATAATAAAACCTAAAATGGACTATTTGAAAACACCAATGAAATGTTGATCAAACAAAAAGACAAAAAATAACCAATATCAGGAATTTAAAAGGAACATCACTGCAGATTCTAGAACCTCTAAACTTTAAAAAATAAATAAATAAAGGATATTATACATATCAATTTATAGTACTGAATGAAATGCAAATTCCTTGAAAAATATAATTTATTAAACCTTGGCATAAAATTAACCAAAATCTGAATATTTATTAAAGAAACTGAATCCCACAAAAAAAAAATCCAGAGCCACACGGGTTTCATGAGTGAATTTTCCAAACCATGTAAGCAAAAATTACACTAAATCCTTCTAGAAAATAAAGCAGAAGGAACACAACTCATTTTATGAGCCCTGCATCACCCTGATATCAGAACCTAACAGGATAATACAAGCAAAGTAAATTACCAGTTCAAACTCTTTTGTTTTTTTAAATATAATTTATTGTCAAGTTGGCTAACATACAGTATATATACAGTGTGCTCTTGGTTTGGGGGTGGATTCCTGTGATTCATTGCTTACACACAATACCCAGTGCTCATCCCAGCAAGTGCCCTCCTCAAGGCCCATTGCCCATTTTTTCCTTTCCCCCAGCCCTTGCCATCTACCCTCAGTTTGTTCTCAGTATTTATGAGTCTCTTATGGGTTTGCCTCCCTCTCTATTTAAAACTATTTTTTCCCTTCCCCTTCCCCCATGGTCTTCTGTTAAGTTTCTCAAGTTCCACATGAGTGAAAACATCTGATCTGTCTTTCTCTGACTCTCTTATTTCACTTAGCATAATACTCTCCAGTTCTATCCATGTTGTTGCAAATGGCAGGATTTCATGCTTTCTCATTAACAAGGAATATTCCATTGTATATATAAATCACATCTTTATCCATTCATCAGCTAATGAACATTTGGGCTCTTTCCATTCTTCAGCTATTGTTGGTAATAAACATTGGAGTATATGTGCTCTATGAATTAGCACTCCTGTATCCTTTGGAATAAACATTGGAGTATATGTGCTCTATGAATTAGCACTCCTGTATCCTTTGGATAAATTTCTTGTAGTACAATTACTGGGTTATAGAATAGCTCTATTTTTAATTTTTTGAGGAACGCCCACACTGTTTTCCAGAGTCGCTACACCAGTTTGCATTCCCACCAACAGTGCAAGAGGGTTCCCATTTCTCCACATCCTTGCTTAAATCTGTTGTTTCCTGAGTTGTTCACTTTAGCCACTCTGACTGGTGTGAGGTGGTATCTCAGTATGGTTTTGATTTGTATCTCCCTGATGATGAGTGATGTTGAGCATATAACAGATCTGTTGGTCATCTGGATGTCTTCTTTGGAAAAGTGTCTATTCATGTCTTCTGCCCAGTTCTTCACAGGATTATTTGTTTTTTAGGTGTTGAGTTTGGTAAGTTCTTTATAGATTTTTGGATACTAATCCTTTATCTGATATGTCATTTGCAAATATCTTCTCCCATTCAGTTGCCTTTTAATTTTGTTGGCTGTTTCCTTTGCAGTACAGAAGGCTTTTATCTTGATGAGATTCCAATAGTTCATTTTTGCTTTTATTTCCCTTGCTTTCAGTGACATGTCACGTAAGAAGTTGCAACGGCTGAGATCAAAGGAGACTGCCTGCTTTCTCCTCTAAGGTTTTGATGGTTTACGTCTTTCATCCAATTTAAGTTTATTTTCATATATGCTGTAAGAAAGTGTATTTTGTGTATGGCGTGAGAAAGTGGTCCAATTTCATTTTTCTGCATGTCTTTCATCCATTTTGAGTTTATCTGCGTGTATACTGTAAGAAAGTGTATTTTTGTAAATGGTGTATGGTATAAGAAAGTGGTCTGGTTTCATTCTTCTGCATGTTGCTGTCCAGTTCTCCCAGCACCATTTGCTAAGAGACTGTCTTGTTTCCATCAGATACTCTTTCCTGCTTTGTCAAAGATGAGTTGGCCATACGGTTGTGGGTCCAATTCTGGGTTCTCTATTCTGTTTCATTGATCTATATGTCTGTTTTTGTGCCAATACGATACTGTCTTGATGATTACAGCTTTGTAGTAGAGGCTAAAATCTGGAATTGTGATGCCTCTTGCTTCGGGTTTTTTTTTTTTTTTCCAAGATTTCTTTGGCTATTCAGGGTCTTTTGTGGTTCCACATAAAATTTAGATTGTTTGTTCTAGCTTTGTGAAGAATGCCAGTGCAATTTTGACTGGGATTGCATTGAATGTGTAGATTGCTTTAGGAAGTGCTGACCTTTTAACAATATTTGTTCTTCCAATCCATGACCATGGAATGTTTTCCATTTCTTTGTATCTTCAACAACTTCGTAAGTTTTCTATAGTTTTCAGCATATAGATCTTTTACGTCTTTGGTTAGATTTATTCCTAGGTATTTTATGGTTCTCGGTGCAATTATAAATGGGATCTATTTCATGATTTCTCTTTCTATTGCTTCATTATTGGTGTATAGAAATGCAACTGATTTCTGACATTGATTTTGTACCCTGCAACTTTGCTGAATTCATGTATCAGTTCTAGCAACTTTTTGGTGGACTCTTTCGTATCATGTCATCTGCAAAAAGTGAGTTTGACTTCTTCTTTGCCATTTTGGATGCCTTTTATTTTATTTCATTGTCTGACTGCTGAGGCTAGGACTTCCAACATTATGTGGAATGCAAGGAGTGGATATCCTTGTGTTCCTGATCTCAGGGAGAGAGCTCTCAGTTTTTGCCCACTGAGGATGAATTAACTGTGGACTTTTCATATATGGCTTTCACTTTTATTTTTTAATATTTATTTATTTTTGAGACAGAGAGATACAGATCATGAGTGGGAGAGAGAAAGAGACAGCAAGACAGAATTCAAAGTTGTCTCCACGCTCAGCAGAGCCCAACACAGAGCTCAAACTCACAAACTGGGAGATCATGACCAAGCCAAAGTCATTGCTCAACCAACAAGTCACCGAGGCACCCCTCATATATAGCTTTTATGAGGTTAAGGTATTTTCCTTCTATCCCAACTTTCTTGAGGGTTTTCAATATGAAACAATGCTGTATTTTGTTAAATGCTTTTTCTGCATCTATTGACAGGATCATACAGTTCTTATCCTTTCTTCTATTGGTATGATGTATCACACTGATTGATTTGAGAATGTTGAATAAGTCCTGCTGCATGCAGCCCAGGAATGAACCCCACTTGATCATGGTGAATAATTCTTTGAATATACTGTTGACTTCAATTTGCTAGTATCATGTTGAAGGTTTTTGCATCCATGTTCATCAGGGATTTTGGCCTGTAATTTGCCTTTTTAGTGGGGGGGTCTCTGTTTGGTTTGGGAATCAAGGTTATGCTGGCTTCATAGAAGGAATCCAGAAGCTTTCCTTCTGTTTCTATTTTTTGGAACAGCTTGAGAAGGATAGGTATTAACTCTGCTTTAAGTGTCTGGTAGAATCTCCCTGTGAAGCCATCTGGCCCAGGACTCTTATTTGTTGGGAGATTTTTGTTAACTGACTCAATTTCTTTGCTGGTTCCATGTTTGTTCAAATTTTCTATTTCTTCTCATTTGAGTTTTGGTAGTGTATGGATGTCAGAAATTTGTCCATTTCTTTCAGGCTGTCCAGTTTGTTGGCATATAATTTTTCAGAGTAGTCTCTAAGAATTATTTGCATACCTGAAGGGTTGGTTGTGATCTCTCCTCTTTCATTCATGATTTTTTTCTATTTGAGGTTTCTCTCTTTTCTTTTTGAGAAGTCTGGCTAGGGGTTTCCCAATTTTGTGTGTGTGTGTGTGTGTTTTAAAACCAGCTCTTAGATTCATCGATCTGTTCTACTGGGGTTTTGTTTTGGGTTTTTTTTTTTTGGATTCTATATTGTTTATTTCTGCTCTAATATTTATTATTTCTCTTATGCTGGCCTTGGGGTTTCTTTGCTGTTCTGCTTCTAGTTCCCTTAGGTGTGCAGTTAGGTTTTGTATTTGGGATTTTTCTTGTGTCTTGAGATAGGCCTGGATTGCAATGTATGTTCCTCTTAGGACTGCCTTTGCTGCATTCCAAAAGATTTGGATTGTAGTGTTTTCATTTTCCTTTGCTTCCATATATTTTTTAATTTCTTCTTCAATTGCCTGGTTGACGCATTCATTCTTCAGTAGGATGTTCTTTAACTTCCATACATTTGGAGGTTTTCCAAACTTTTTCTTGTGGTTGATTTCAAGTTTCATAGCATTGTGATCTGAAAATATGCATGGTATGATCTCAATTCTCTTATATTAATTGAGAGCTATTTTGTGACCCAGTATGTGATCTATCTTGGACAATGCTCCACGTGCACTTGAGAAGAATGTGTATTCTGCCTTTGAATGAAAAGTTTTGAATATATCTGTCAAGTCCATCTGGTCCGGTATATATCGTTCAAGGCCACTGTGCTTTGTTGATTTTCTGTCTAGATGATCTGTCCATTGCTGTAAGTGGGGTATTAAAGTCCTCTGCAATTGCCACATTCTTACCAATAAGATTGCTTTTGTTTGTGATTGATTTATATATTTGGGAATTCCTGGTTGGGGACATAAACATTTACAATTGTTCTTGATGGACAGACCTCCATAATTATGATATAATGCCCTTCTTCGCCTCCTGCTACAGCCTTTAGTTTAAAATCTAGTTTGTCTGATATAAGTATGGCTAATCCAGCTTTCTTTTGACTTCCAATAGCAATACAGATGGTTCTCCATCTCCACACTTTCAATCTGAAGGTGTCCTCAGGTCCAAAATGAGTCTCTTGTAGACAGCATATAGATGACAGACCTTGTTTTTTTGTCCATTCTGATACCCTAGGTCTTTGGATTAGAGCATTTAGTCCATTTACATTCAGAGTGATTATTATTAAAAGATATGGATTTAGTGTCACTGTGTTACCTGTAGGTTTCATGCTTGTAGTGACGTCTCTGGTCCTTTGTAGTCTTTGCAGCAGAGTCACCCTTAGGATCTCCTGCAGGGTTGGTTAGTGGTCATGAACTTCTTTAGTTTTTATTTGTGTGGGAAAGCCTTTATCTCTCCTTCTATTCTGAATGACAGTTTTGCTGGCTAAAGGATTCTTGGCTATGTACTTTTCCTATTCAGTACATTGAATATTTCCTGCAACTCCCTTCTGGCCTGCCAAATTTCAGTGGACAGGTCTGCTACTACCCTTATGTATTAGACATCCTTGTATGTTAAGACCCATTTGTCCCTAGCTGCTTTCAGAATTCTCTTTATCTTTGTATTTTACCAGTTTCAGTATGATATCCCATGGAGAAGGCCTATTCTTGTTAAATATTAAGGGAGTTCTTTGTGCCTCCTGGATTTGGATGTCTGCCTCCTTCCCCAAATGAGTTCTCAGCTATAATTTGCTCAAGTACACCTTCAGCCGCTCTTCTTATGGAGCTCCTATGATACAGATATTATTACATTTCATTGAATCACTTAGTTCTCTAATTCTCCTCTCATGGTCTAGTATTTTCTCTCTCTTTTTCTCTGTGTCATCATTTTCTATAATTATATCCTCTATTTCACTTATTCTCCCATCTGCTTCCTCCATCTTTGATGTCACTGCATCTAGTTTATTTTGTACCTCATTTATGTATTTAATTCATGGTGACTATTTCTTAGTTACTTGATCTCTGAAGTAATAGACTATCTGCTGTCTTCTACCCTTTTTTCAAGCCCAGCTATTACTCTTATGACTATTAATCTGAATTCTTGCTCAGATATATTGCTTATAACTGTTTTGAGCAATTCTCTAGCTGTCCTTTCTTCCTGGAACTTCTTTTGAAGAGAGTCATTTTGGCTAGTCTTCTGTTCCTTATATGTTTGAATAGCTTATTGTGTGTCCTGTACCTATAAGCACTATTGTATTAAAAAGGGCTCATACACTGTCCAGGGCCTGGCCCTTTAGGAAGTGTTTTCAGAGTATGTTGCATGCTCTCCATGTTTGTGACTCTGGTTGCTTTATTTCTCTACTCACAGTGGTGGTTTGGGCCTTTTACCAGGTGTGCTTTAATTTGTTTGTTGAAGTAACCCTGGAAAAAAATTTTAAGGGGAGGAGGTGGGGAGTGGAAGAAGCCTTATCCCATACAAAAAGAGAAATGACAGGGGTGAGGAAAAAGTAAAGAAAAAAAACTGACCAGGCAGAGAATCAGAGAAACTATATGGCTTAATCCAGAGAGAGAGAGAGAGAGAGAGAGAAATAAAGGAGATACAAAAGAGGTGTAAAAAGAATAGGTTAAAATGTCTGCTTAAACAAACCAACAACCCGAATAACCAGAATAGAGAAGGGAAGGAACAAACAGAAGAAAAGGGAGAAGAAAAAAATTTATATACATATATATGTATATAAATAGTAAGCACCAAGAATCAAATCAGAAAATGCAAAATTGCTGGACCGATATCAAATGATGTCTTGGAACCAGTGGCTGTGCTTGTCTGGAGGAGGGGCTGTCTGATCTGGTCAGTGTCAATCTTGCTCCAGTAGATATGCAGTTACCAGGTACAGAGAGGTGTGGTTTGGTGTAGGTGTGTCATGCCTCCACTGTGGGCCCCTTGTCCATTCCCTGGAGCCCCACCCTGTGATGGGGAGAAAAATGGCGACACCCCAGTCTTTCCCCCTCCCCTGGCTCTATTCAAGCCATCTTCACAGTGCTGCAGGGGTGCCAATGTGCTAATTTGTTCCACTCTAGTCTCCTGCCTCCCAGGCACTGGGCTGGAGTCAAACCGTGGTGTCTTAAAGGGTCCCGCTCTGCAGGCCCTGGTTCTGGGGTAGAGCCACTCCACCCAACCAGCCAACAAAGGACTTCTGGCTCCTCACAGTGCCACATGGGCACCAGCGGGCTGGTTTGTTGGATGTCTTAAAGGATACCGACCACTCTGTGGGTCCCCAGTTCAAACAATTTCAATAGTAAAGACATGAAAATAACACACACACACACACACACACACGCACACACACACACAGATTTGTACATCGAATCCAGTTAAGATATCAAAACCAAGTTGAGTTTATTTCAAGTATGCAAGGCTGGTAATAATATTTTCAAATCAATTAATGTAATTTACCAAATAAGCAAAATAAAGGAGTAATGCCTTATGTTCATCTCAACAGATGAAAAAAGCATGTGATAAAAACTCTTCACAAACTACAACAAACACCATATTTAATGCTATAATGTTGAAAGAGAGAAGGATGCCACCATCACTTTCCTTCAACATTGTACTGAAGGCTCTAGACTGTGTAATAAGGTAGGAAAAAGAATGAGGCAGTGAAAACACAAATGAATCTGGATCAGTCTGTTACACTAGAAAGTATAGAAATGCTGAAAGAATGAATAATAGCAACATATCACAAAATCCAGGTTGAGAGAAGCTTTCACTGCTAAATCTGGAACAATTTGAGCATCAAATTAAATAATGATAGTAACAGACTACAACATTAAATAAAATAAAATATCCAAGAATTCGGATACACAGATAGTTGGGTATAATGTCAAACTTTTCCTCACAATAGATCTTTAATAAGTGTTATCATCATTGAGTGCTAAAACTAGTGGGTGATGGTTTGATGAGGTACAGGGTATTTACACAGCCTCAAAGTCTCTCTCAACAAACTACTCAATAATTTCAAAAGAGAAAACACAAACTTAAAACAGAAAAACCAATATTCTAAATTAACCAAGTGATCAAAGGTAACATGACAAAAATTAGGACAAAGTAACCATTATATGCTTTCTGATGTGATGCACTGAGGAATCATCATCAATTATGTGGCTCTCTGCCAAAAAATACAAAATCTGCCTCTAAGCAATTAGGATCATATAAAGAAACTTAATATAATGGAAACAAAACAGATGGCAGAGAGAAGAGAAGAAAAGCGATCAAATCCTTGATGACATCTTGATGATGGTGTTTCTCTTAGCCCAACTAAAACCTACTGGTCTTTCAAGTCCCAACTTAAAAAGTAACTCTCTTGGGGCGCCTGGGTGGCTCAGTCGGTTGAGCGTCCGACTTCAGCTCAGGTCATGATCTCACGGTTCGTGAGTTCGAGCCCTACGTTGGGCTCTGTGCTGACAGCCAGCTCAGAGCCTGGAGCTTGTTTCAGATTCTGTGTCTCCCTCTCTCTCTGACCCTCCCCTGCTCACACTGTGTGTCTCTCTCTCAGAAGTAAATAAACTATTTAAAAAAAATAAAAAAGTAACTATCTTAAAATAAAGTATTTTAATCACCTGACTCACCCAGGACCCCTTTTATATGCTCAAACAAACCTGTATTCCTTTGTAGCATGTCTCACAATTATATTTTAAATCATATACATAAGTATTTACCATCTCTCTTTCTCCATGAATGATGAATAATTGGCATGATAAAGAAATCATGAATAAATGACTGAAATAAGTATACCATGAATAAATGAACATCATTGGGAAATGAGGTATTCAACATAAATAAGTAAGTTAAGTTTGCCCTGCTAAGCAGAAATTCTTTTCAGTTCTACCATTTTGGATGAAAATCTCTGATTCATACTTCCCTGACTTTTAAACAGAGGCTACTGAATCAACTTCCTCTTTTCTTGATACTTTCAGGTTTTCACTAGGAACAACTTTTGTATATTACAAAGTTCTAAGTTCTCTCAGGAACTTAGAAATGCAGAGGATGGTTGCTATAAAATGAATAAGTCCACACCAAATGCTTTTTAGACTTTTTGAGCTCTTTACTTTCTGATAATTATGCAGAACACAAAAGCTTAATTCTTAATTCTTTTCTTTCCTCCCCTATCTAAGCTATCAGCTATCTTACTTGTTAGAATTATGGGAAATATTACACCTATGATACTGAGTAAGAAACTCAAGAATTCTAAAAGTAGGGGTCCCTGGGTGGCTCAGTCAGTTAAGCGTCGGACTTTGGCTCAGGTCATGATCTTGTGTCATGGATTCGAGCCCCGCGTTGGGCTCTGTGCCAACAGCTAACTCAGAGCCTGGAGCCTGTTTCAGATTCTGTATCTCCCTCTCTCTCTGACCCTCCCCTGCTCATGCTGTCTCTCTCTCATAAATAAATAAAAAACACTAAAAAATTTTTTTAATTAAATTAAATTTTAAAAAAGAATTCTAAAAGTAAAGTGAATATACTTTCATTATATGAATTATCTGTTATGGATGATCACGGACATTTTTAAATTACTTTCAGGTTTTTGGCCACATTCCTTACCATCACAGTTGGCAAACAAGCAATGCTTTTACTACACTTTGCCTATTGGAGATATTTAAGAACAACATAAATCAACAGGAAATACTATGAAGCTATAAAGGAAATAAAGCTCTCTGGTGCTCTAGAGTATACTGCAAAGATAAATGAAAAAGAGATGTAAGGAAGGAAGGACAAAAAAAAAAAAAAAACTAAAGTTAGTGTTTAAGGTAGCTTGATCACTTACCATCATTCTTTTAATTCACTTGGTATGCCAAGAAGCTCATTTACCATATAAACCTCTGGGGTGTGACTCCTACAATAAAAAAAATACTCTTAGTCATAACAGTGTCAAAAAACATTTACTCTTAAAAAGATACAAGTCTCATCAAAAGTTTGTCATTACACATCCCCAAAAGCAAGGGAATCAAGAGCAAAAATAAATGATTGGGACCTCATCAAGATTAAAAGCTTCTGCACAGCCAAGGAAACAACCCAGAAAACTAATAGGCAACCAATGTAATGGGAAACGATAGTTGCAAATGACATATCAGATAAAGGGTTAATATCCAGAATCTATAAGGAACTCACCAAACTACACGCCCGAAAACAAACAACCCAGTGAAGAAATGGGCAGAAGATATGAACAGACACTTCTCCAAAGAGGACATCCAGATGGCCAACAGACACATGAAACGATGCTCAGCATCGCTCCTCATCAGGGAAATACAAATCAAAACCACACTGAGATACCACCTCACGCCAGTCAGAGTGGCTAAAATGAGCCAATCAGAGAACTCTAGATGCTGGCGAGGATGTGGAGAAACGGGCACCCTCCTACACTGTTGGTGGGAATGTAAACTGGTACAGCCCCTCTGGAAAACAGTGTGGAGTTCCTCAGGAAACTAACAATAGAACTCCCCTAGTACCCAGCAATAGCACTGCTAGGAATTTACCCAAGGGATACAGAAATGCTGAGGCATAAGAGCACATGGACCCCAATGTTCATAGCAGCACTCTCCACAATAGCTAAAACCTGGAAAGAGCCTAAGTGTCCATCAACAGATGAATGGATCAAGAAGATGTGGTTTATCTATACCATGGAATACTACATGGCAATGAGAAACAATGAAATCTGGCCATGTGTAGCAATATGGATGGACCTTGAGGGTGTTATGCTGAGCGAAATAAGTCAGACAGAGAAGGACAAATATCATGTTTGCACATATAGTAGGATTAGGAGGAACTTGACGGAGGAACAAGGGGGAGAAGAAGGGGGGAAATGGTGGGGGAAAGGGAGGGAAGCAAACCATGAGAGACTCTTGAATGCTGACAAAAACTGAGGACTGATGGATGTGGGGGGGAGGGGGGGATGGGCATGGAGGAGGACCCTTGTGGGGATGAGCACTGAGTGTTATGTGGAAACTAATTTGACAATAAACTAATTGTTAAAAAAAAAAAAAAGTTTGTCATTACATTAAAAAACAAATAAAATTGCTTTTATACTGCCTGTTTTAATTATTCCATGCTGAACAATACCTCAATGCAATACCTCAAAAAAAAAATTAAGTTGGGGCACCTGGGTGGCTTAGTCGGCTAAGTGTCCGACTTTCGCTTAGGTCATGATCTCGCAGTTCGTGGGTTCGAGCCCCGTGTCAGGCTCTGTGCTGACTGCCAGCTCAGAGCCTGGAGCCTGTTTAGTCTGTGACTCCCTCTCTCTCTGACCCTCCCCTGCTCATGCTGCCTCTCTCTCTCTCCTAGAAATAAATTTTAAAAAAAAAAGTTAAAAAAAATTAAGTTAAATACAAGAGAAACACTGTTAATGAATTACATTAAGTGTCTGTAATACCTCAGTCCAGAGACTTTTTTTTTACTACCATCTATATAGCGCACCCAACTCACATACAATATATCCTTACTCAGTTCACAAATGGATATTTAGCTGAAACAAAAGTTTCATAAAGTAATGTTTTGTTCTGTTTTTTTAATGTTTTATTTATTTCTGATAGAGAGAAAGACAGCGTGAGCAGGGAAGGGTCAGAGAGAGAGGGAGATACAGAATCTGAAGACAGGCTCCAGGCTCTGAGCTGACAGTCAGCATAGAGCCCGATGCCGGGCTCAAACCCACGAACCATGAGATCATGACCTGAGCCAAAGACAGATGCTTAACCGACTGAGCCACCCAGGTGCCCCTCATAAAGTAATGTTTTATCCCTATTTTGCGAGATACACTCTAACTTTTCCTTCTCATTTTTCAAATGCTGCTTTCACTGAATTGATTTATGACCCAGTAATAAAGGCCAACTCAGGATACAAAACATGGTGTACCTCTTCTTAGGAGCTTTCAAAAACTTAGATTTTATCAGAATATTTTAATTACTATTATATAAGTCTCCACATAGAACAGATCTTACTTTTCTGGATTTCAATATAATGTGGCCAAACCTTTACTCAGACCCAAAGTGGAAACCCAAATAGAACACAAAGGGAAGGGATATTCCTGAATAGAATGGCCTAACCCCATAAGAAAAGCTAATAAACAAAGAAAATAGCAATTAGAAGCTAGGTGCTTCTGGGATGAGGGCCTAGGTAATTTATCCTTTGCCAAGTGTATTTGCTCCTTTTAAAATGCAGCATGTAAGTCCACACAAAAACTTATACATAAGTATTCATAGCACCATTATACATAATAGCTAAAAGTGGAAACAACCCAAATGTCTACCAAATGATGGATAAATAAAAGGCGGCCTATCCATATGATGGTAAATTATTGGCCCATAAAAAGGAATAAAGTGCTTATACATGCTACAACATGAAGGAACCTTAAAAACATTATGCTGAGAACACAACCAATCACAAAAGATAAAATACTAAATAATTTATAGGTAATTTCCAGAATAGGCAAATCCACAGAACCAAAATGGACTATTGGTTGCCTAAGACTAGGGAGTTGGAGGGGCGCCTGGGTGGCTTAGTCGGCTAAGCGTCCGACTTTCGCTTGGGTCATGATCTCGCGGTTCGTGGGTTCGAGCCCCGCGTCGGGCTCTGTGCTGACTGCCAGCTCAGAGCCTGGAGCCTGCTTCAGCCTGTGACTCCCTCTCTCTCTGACCCTCCCCTGCTGACGCTGTCTCTCTCTCTCTCCTAGAAATAAATAAAAAACATTAAAAAAAAAAAAAAGACTAGGGAGTTGGAAGAAAACGGGAGTGGCTGCTAATGAGCATAGGGTTTCCTTTTGGAATGGCAAAAATGTTCTAAAACTCATTATGGTAATGGTTGCAAAAGTCTGTGAATATACTAAAAGCCATTTTTTTTAACAGCTGAATTATATGGTGTATGAATTAGATCTCAATTAAATTGTTATTATTTTTTTTTAATGCAGTGCCTCACTGCTCACAACTATCCCAGTTATTCTCCATCTCAGAGTAAATGCCAAAGTGCTCACAGTAGCCTACTACACTCATCCCTCCCTGACCATACCTCAACTCCTCTCCTCTCTGGTGTTCATTCCGTTTCAGCCTCTTTATGTTCTCTAACATGCCAGACACACTCATGCCTCAGGGCTTTATAATTATTGGCCACTTATCTGGAAGAGTCAAGATTTACTCCATCTTTACTCATATACCACTTCCTCAGTGAAGCCTTCCCAAACATTATATTTAAAATTTCAACCCTTTTAGGGGCACCTGGCTGGCTCAGTCAGTACAGCACACAACTCCTGATCTCAGGGTTGCGAGTTCAAGCCTCACATTGGGTGCAAAGATTACTTTAAGAAATTAAATTATTTAATAAATTAAATACATTAAGTTGCAACCCATTTATCCTGACTCCCACCCCTGGCACTGCCTATCTCACTTCTCTTCTAGAGCATTTTCACCTTACAGTATTTACTTACTTGGTACACTGTCCATCTCCCCCCCACAAGAACATAAGCTTCATGGTGTTTCTTGGTTTTATTACAGCTATGGCCTCAGCACCTAGAAAAGTACCTGGCATTCAGTAGGCATTAAATATTTACTTGATAAATTCCATGTTAAAGAATATTTGCTCACCATGTTGCCTTCCTCTCACCCTCCTACATATTCAAAGCCTTCTACTGTTCAAGGCCAACTTCGAAAGTCATCTTCATAAAGCCTACTCTGATATCCCCAGATGACAGAGATCTTCTCCATTTGGATTCCCAGACCACTTCATCTGTATTCACTTCTAAAAACTAGGAGAAAGCATGATGTAGTGGAAATAGTACATAGAGACACTGGAGTCAACCAAATCACTGGCTATGTGACCCTGAGAAGTCATTGAATCTCTTTGAGTATCAGCAGCCTCATCTATAAAAATGAAGAAGTTAAAAAAGCTATGTCCTGGGGCACCTGGGTGCTCAGTGAGTTAAGTGTCCAACCCTTGATCTCAGCTCAGGTCTTGATCTCAGGGTCATGAACTGAAGCCCCACATTGGGCTCTGTGCTAAGTGTGAAGCCTACTTTAAAAAAAAAAAAAGGTTATGTCCTCAGTTTTCCAAAATAGATATACAAATAGCTAATAGGAACATGAAAAGTTGAAAATCATTAATCATTAGGGATACACAAATCAGAATGACAGAAAGATACCATTCACACCCACTAAGATGGCTATAATTCAAAAGACAAACAATAATAAGTATTGGAGAGGATGTGGAAAAACTGAAGGCAACATAAATGACTTGTTGGGAGGGGCGCCAGGGTGGCTCAGTTGGTTAAGCGTCCGACTTTGGCTCAGGTCATGATCTCACGGTTTGTGGGTTCAAGCACCACATCAGGCTCTGTGCTGACAGCTAGCTCACAGCCTGGAGCCTGTCTTCAGATTCTGTATCTCCCTCTCTTTGACCCTCCCTTGCTCGCAGTGTCTCTCTCTCTCAAAAATAAAAAACATTTAAAAAAAATTTTTTTAATGTGTATGTAATATAATATGCTATGGCTGGTTTTATAAATAATCTGGCAGTTCCTCAAAAAGGGTTACTATATGACCCAACAATTCCACTCCTAGGTATATACCCAAGAGAAATGAAGACACAGGTCCACACAAAAACTTGTACACAAATGTTTATAGCATTATTCATAATATTCAAAATGTGAAACCATCCAAATGTCCATCAATTAATGAATGGATAAATAAAAGGTGGTATATCTACACAATAAAATGTTATCCAGCCATAAAAAGACATGAAGTTTCTGGAAAACTCAAAACTATAGAAGGGAAAAGACCAATTGTTACAGGGGTTAGGGAAAAATAGAGGAAAACAGGCAGAATACAGAGAATTTTTAGGGCAATGAAAGTATTCTTTATGATACTATAATGGTATATACATGTCATTACGTATTTGTTCAAACTCATAAAAACAACACCAAGAGTAAATACTAATGTAAACTATGGACTTTGGTGTGATAGGGACCTGTCAATGTAAGTTAAAGTAGTTTTAACAAACATTCCACTGTAGTGGGGGATGTTGATAAGGAAGAAGCAAAGCATAAGTGGAGACAGGAGCATATGGGAAGTCTCTGTACTTTCCCAAAAAATTGTTCTGTGACCTTAAAACTGCTCTAAAATATTAAAGAGTTTAAAAAAAAAAAAAAGGCGAAGTGCTGATACATGCTATAGCATGGATGAACATTGAAAATATTATGCTAAATGAAAGAAACCAGACACAAAAGACCACTATTATATGATTCTATTAATATGAAATGCCAGAATAGACATATCCACAGAGGAAAAAAAAGTATATAAGTGGTTGCCTATGGCTGATGCAGGAAGTAGGAAGAAGAGAGGACAGTCAGGAATAGGGAATGGCTGTTATGGGGCTTCATATTGGAGTTTTGAAAATGTCCTAAAAGTGTGGTGATGCTTGCACTAAAAACCACTGAAATGTATACTTTAATGGCTGATTTTATGGTATGTGAAATATATCTCAATAAGTTGTTTAAAAAAAAAACAAACCTAATACCTAATCCAGAATGTCCAAAATTTTAAGCATTCAGTTACTACTTTCATATTTGCCATAACTACCACCCATACTATTAATCGTATAACATTTTTTTCTAAATAAAACACTTCTACTTACAATTTATTTTTTTAATGTTTGTTTTTGAGAGCGCACACACAACCAGGGAACAGGCAGAGAGTGAGGGAGAGAGAGAATCCCAAGCAGAATCCTATGTGGGGCTCAATCTCAGAACCACGGGATCATGACCTCAGCCAAAATCAAAAGTCAGATGCTTAACAGACTGAGCTACCTAGGTGCCCCTTTTACTTACATTTTTAAAGAAAACCTATAATGCTACCATAAACAGAAAAATCAGTCAAGATTTTAAAAAATGGATATGGCAAATATCTGGCAGGGCCCCTCAAATAAATTAAAACTGAGAAACTGTAGGCTACAGCAAAACAATGAGCAAGCAGAAAATGGACCACAAAAAATACACAAGTCAGTAAACAGGGAACAGACACTGGTCCAGAGATTTTGAAACGAGCTGCCAGTGATAAACTGAAGTCTCACTTGTCCTAGCCTGCCCTACAGTCCCAGAAAGTCTGTGGAGACACCGGAATCCTACAAATGGAAATGGAAGATTGGCTCAAGGGACAGGAGAGGCCTGCCTCTCTTCTTTATCTGAGTTTAGGTATGCAGGTTGTGAGAAGCAAATGGCAGGTCCAAAACAGTGAGAAGCCTAACAGGCAACTCTACCCTAACAGTAGAGTAACTCTACTCTTAAAAATACAGGCCCATCTAACAGAAGCCAGGACAGTACATCTATGAATTGTTCTCATGTTTACCAATAAATTCTAACAAAGTTGGGGTTTACAATCTCCAATGTTCACAAAATCTACCACTCATGTTCTTGCATTTTTTGAAACTGAAGAAAATCCAAATATTTTCCTGAGTCTGGTACTTGAACAATGCTATCATAGGCATATTCAAAGACTATCAGTAATTGTTCACAGCTTTTTGCAAAGCTGTGGAAAAGTGTATTGTGGCAAAATAAGTACTTTGAAGAACATAGACATTTTATTCATAATTTATTTATAATTCCAACTTGTTTAATGAAGTTTTCAATTCTGAGCACTTCCATATATACTACCATGAATAAATCACACAGGATACATTTATCTTCTCCCACGAACCTGGCATGCCTCTTTGAAAAACCCAAAACTACCTCTCTTTTGCAATAGTACATTAAATATGCCTAACACATGCTGAAATCTTTACAAAGGAAATACATCTGGGATTTGCTTCAAAACAATGATGGGAGGGGGTTAGCTTTTATGAGACAAAAATGTCCATGCATACACAGTTACTGAAATAGAAAACCTGGTACATTAATTATACTATTGTAATTCACGTTTTCAAAATATATAGTGAACTTACTACCTTAATTATCATTAAAACGTAGTCATTATTTTACCAAAGCTTCACGAAATCTTTAGTATTCAAGTCCTGAAAAAAGTCTCTCTATAAATCATTTCCTTCTAATAATTTTTTAAGGGGCTTCACCAGTGAACTGCAGTTCTTTTTGCTTTTCCCATAAAATCTGCCAAAGCCAAACACATTTGTGAAAAAGGTGACCATCTCAGCATACAATTGGAAATAGATTTTTATTATTTTATTATTCAAGGCATTTGCAGTTCTCACTTGTACAATTTCAGAACTGCCAATTTCACAGTAGATATCAGGTTGCACCAGTAGAGAGAATTCTGTTTAACTTCCCACTTACCACCACCACTACTTTCTAAGTGTTTAAATAATGTTCACATGGGATTCCCAAATCACTTTTGTTTCTCCTTTAAAACTAGACTGAGTTGTGGTTAGGTATGAAGGTGAAAGACAAGACAGAATCTCAACCCCCTTCACCTTAACATTCCTGTAAAGTGGTTAAGTGAGGATATTAATAAAGTTAACATCAAATCAACCTTTCAGTGATTAAGTATCTATGAAGTCCTAAGAATATTTTTTAAGTCTATGTTTAAAACACTATATCCTTGGGGCGCCTGGGTGGCTTAGTCGGTTAAGCGTCCGACTTTCGCTTAGGTCATGATCTCGCGGTTCGTGGGTTCGAGCCCCGCGTCGGGCTCTGTGCTGACTGCCAGCTCAGAGCCTGGAGCCTGTTTCAGTCTGTGACTCCCTCTCTCTCTGACCCTCCCCTGCTCACGCTGTCTCTCTCTCTCTCTCTCTCTCTCTCTCTTTCTCTCTCTCTCTCTCCTAGAAATAAATAAAAAAAAAAAACATAAAAAAAAAAATTTAAAACACTATATCCTTTGAACCCTAGTTACCAAAATTATTTATAAACGCATTTGAATAACACTGTGCATCCATGCACAATCCACCAGGTGGACTAACGTAAAGTGGTTAACTACAGAGAATAAAAAATTGCAACTCAAGGGAGTGCGGAAAAAGAAGAGGCAAGCATTTGTTGGGGGCTTACTATGGGCGAAGAGCAGTTCTTAATGCTGTACACATACCTCATTTACTTACTATCAACAAATTTATGAGGTGAATGATATTATCTCTATTTTACAGGGGAGGAAACCAAGGCTCAGAAAAATTAGGTAATCTGCCAAAGGACACATAGTGAAGCTGGGATTCAAACTCAAGTCAGTCTGTCTTCAAAGCCCTCATTCTCACACTTCCTCCCATAAAGGAACTTTCCAAATCATATTAAAAATTGACTCTCTGATTAATTAAAATATTAATTCCTGAGTGGATATTACTCATATCATTTCCATATGTGGCGTAAACCAATCTGCACCCAACACATTTTGAGGAAAAGTCACAGCTAGAAAAAAATATAGGAGCCAGGGCACCCAGAGTGGGATGGATAATGGTCAGATTACCAACCCAAGGTATAAAAGCCTCATTCCAGAGCAACTATTCACCAGCTGGTGATCCTGGGGCAAGTAACAACGTCTTTGAACCTCAGTTTCCCCATTCATAAAATGAACACAATGCCTAGCCCACTCTTCTACCTCGGATTATGAGAATAATGTTGGTGAAATCAATGAGTAAACTGTAACAAACTATAGTACATATAAAGAATTACTATCTATTCAGTAAGACGACTATAATGAAGGGCTATGTTCATGGAAAATATCTTGGCACAGATAGAATGAGAGATACAGTCCACAAGCAACAGGAAGCTGGTCTCAGGCAGGCAGCCCCAGCCCAGCGGGAGCCACTTGACAGCAGCAGGTGCTCAGAGAACCAGTTTTCTGTCTGCTTTCTAAAAATCCCGTCACTCACTGGCGGGGGGAAGGCGCGAATAAAGTGGTGGAAAAGGAGCACTAACACAGGCAGAAGGCTGGGTCCTACTACTCCCAGGTGCGAGGCATTGGTGCAACTCTTCACCCCTCCAGGCCTCAGTTTACGAATCTGTAAGACGTAGAGACAATTCCCGCCCTGCTTCCCAGGCAGAGCTAAGACCCGAATCATCAAGCAGGGAAAGCGTGGTAAACCCTGCAGAGAATGAAATGATGATGGCGATCACCTGTCAAATGAAGGGCTGGGTGGGAGTCTCCTACGAAAACCCCGTGCAGTTTGGGCATTCCAGAAGCCTCAACACGCTCACCGCCGCGTACCCCGTGAAGGGGTGAGGCAGTCCCCCGCCCCGCCGGGTATGCGGGTTCCCACGTCCCTCACACCCCAGTTAAACCCGCAGGACAGGCCGGGAGCCTGCCTACCCTCGCCCCCGGGCCTTCTCAGAGGAACCCCAGGCCCTCCCGAGCAGCCGTGGCTCCCCTCCCCCAGCAGCGATCGCTGACCCTCTCCGCCCACACTCCCAGGTGAGGGGAGAGGGTGAAGGGGAGTACCCGCCGCCATTTTGTCCCCTGGACCCCGCAACGCATTCCGCCGAGCCGGGCCCCAATCCCGGCCTCCTGGGTCTGCGCTACGCGCGCCCCTCGCGGACACTCACCCCCGGCAGCCCTGCGCAGTTCGGGGCAGCTCCGAGCGTCCCGCCGGGAAAGGGGCGGGGCGGGGAGGGGCGGCTGCGGAGGGGCGGGGCGGCTGCCCGGCGCACCACGTGACTCCTAGCGGTGGCCTCTCTGCTCCTAGCCCTAGTTGTGGCCGCCCGCGCGCAGGCGCAGCCGGGTTCGCGCCGACCGGCTGGGGAGGCGGGGAGGCTGGGTGTGGGTTGGCTTTCGTCGTTTTCGGGTTGTTGCTTCCGTGGAGCTCTTCCCCTCGTTAAGCTGTGTTCTCACCGCGGCTTTTAGCCACAATCTTGGATTCAGTCCCTTTCCTCCGCCTGTCTTATCGCCACAGCCCCACAGATTAACGACCTAGAGGTCCGCCTCACAAAAATCTGTACGTGTGGAACCGCTTCGGAAAAGAACCAGCACTACGCCAAGCATTGCTTACCCTCCGCGATAAAGCTTTATTCGTCCCCTGTTGTGTGCCAGCCTTGAAAGACTCAAAGTACAAGGACCTACCAAATGTGTTTTCTCTACTTCGAAGGCAAACACACCAATTAAATAATTCAACGATGTTTAAATCACAGTTCTGAACGAAATAGGAAAGAAACTCCGCGCGGACCGTAATTCTCAAATGAATATTCCTCAGCACTTTTCATCCAGCTGGGAAATTCAGACTCCACGTTTCCCTTTCCCTTGTTAGCCACAATAAACGAAAGTCATGAAATCTAATGGGAGTCTACCTCACAAATAGACTATAAACGCTGTGAAGGCAGGAACCATATTAAATGGCTATGTTCTGATTCCTTTCCCCACTCACCTTCTCAGAAAATGTGTTCTTCCATTCATATATTTAACAACTATTTGTAGGGCACTTACCATATGACAAATGGTACTTTGTATGGGTTGGGATTAATAACAAATGCCTGCCTTCTGGGGCACCTGGGTAGCTCAGTCCTTTAAGTGTCCAACTCTTGGCTTCAGCTCAGGTCATGCTCTCATGGTTCTTGGGTTCAAGCAGTGCATTGGGATCTGTGCTGACAGCCTGGAGCCTGCTTGGAATTCTCTCCCCTCCCTAAAATGAATAAATAAACTTTTTTTTTTTTAATGCCTGCTTTGGAGGCCTGGGTGGGTCACTTGGTTAAGCATCAGACTTCAGCTCAGCTCGGGTTATCACAACTCATTAACTCATAGGTTCCCCTGACGGGTGGGGGGTGGTGCGGGCCTCTGTGCTGACAGCTCAGAGCCTGGAGCCCGCTTCAGATTTTGTGTCTCCCTCTCTCTCTGCCCCCTCCTCCCGCTCATGCTCTCAATCTCTCTCAAAAATAAATAAACATTTTAAAAAATGCTTTAATAAATAAAAATGCCTGCCTTCTTGGAGCTGCAATAAATAATGAACATATTAAGTAAATTATATGATAATGTTGGGGCGCCTGGGTGGCTTAGTCGGTTAAGCGTCCGACTTTCGCTTAGGTCATGATCTCGCGGTTGTGGGTTCGAGCCCCGCGTCGGGCTCTGTGCTGACTGCCAGCTCAGAGCCTGGAGCCTCTTTCGGTCTGTGACTCCCTCTCTCTCTGACCCTCCCCTGCTCACGCTGTCTCTCTCTCTCCTAGAAATAAATAAAACATAAAAAATTAAAAAAAAAATTATATGATAATGTGATAAACACTACAGTAAACAAAGTGAGTAGGATAAGGAGGATGGAGTACGGAACATACTGCAATTTCATAAAGTGTAGTCAGGGCTTTATTCCTCTAATCAACTATTCCTTTTCTCCTCTCCTTTAATTCCCATAGGGGTTTAAACAACCTCTCGCATCTTGAAATGTCCCACCCAACAAACCCCACTTCAATTTCTGCTTTCTTTTTCCTCTTTGCAGATCTGCCCTTCACAACTACCTTTCTCTAATGTAAGATGTCTCTACTTCATCAACTACAACTCATGTCTAATAACTTGTGATTTCTTCCCTACCATCCTATGAAACCCATTCTTTCCAAAGTCACTAGGGCTCTCCTGACTACAGATGCAATGAATGTATTCATCATGACCTAACATTTCCCTAAAAATTTTGATACTCCTTCCTTCTGGAAACACTCTTTCCTTGCCTACCATTTTTACTCTCTTGAACTCCGTTTTTCATCTCTAACCACCCCGTCTTCATCTCTTTTGAAGTCTCCTCTTGTTTTTCTCATCTCTTAAATGTTGGTATCCCACAGGGATACTGGAGCAGGCCCTCTCTTTTCCCACTGGACACACTCTATCTGGGTAATTGCTTCTTTTTACATAATTTCAATTAGCATCTTTATGCTTTAGATTTCCCAGTATATATCTTCAGGACTGATTTTGCTCCTGAGCTTCAGATCCACATGGTTAACTACCTGGTTAGTTCCACTTGAGCCTCTCAAAACCAACAAGATGAAAATAAAACCACACGTTACCTTTCTTATATACAGCCTCATGAGATATAATTTACATGCCACACAATTCACCCACTTAAAGTATTCATTGGTTTTTAAAACATTTACAGAACTGTGCAACCATCACTACAGTCAATTTTAACAGTTTCATCACTCCAGAAAGAAATTTCATACTCATTAATAGTCACTTGCCCATTTCCCGTCAATTCCCTATTCATCTGATGTGAAGGGAATCATGCAATATGTGGTATTTGTGACTGGCCTCTTTCACTCAGCATAATGTTTTCAAAGTATAACTTCACTATAGCGTGTATCAATACTTCTATCCTTTTTTGTGGCTGAATAATATTCCATTATATGGACATACCAAACTTTATTTATCCATTCATTAGGTGAAGGACATTTAGGTATCACCACTTTTTCACTATTATGAATAATATTGCCATGAATATTTGCATACAAGTTTTGGGCGGACATATGTTTTCATTTCTCTTGGGTATAGACCTAGTGTGGAATTGCTGGGTCATATGATAACTCTATGTTTAACTTTTTTAAACTGCTAGACTATTTCCAAAACCAGCTGCACCATTTTGCATTCCTACCAGCAGTTTACAAGGGTTCCAATTTCTACACATTTTTTCCAAACCTTGTATTGTCTATCTTTTGGATTACTAAAAGTGTGGTTGTGATTTATATTTTCCTAATGACTAATTATGTTCAACAGCTTTTCATGTGCTTGTTGGCCATTTGTGTACATCACTGAAGAATTGTCTATTCCAACCCTTTGTTCATTTTATAATTGGGTTACCACTCGTTAACTTTTGCCACAAAATCTGTTCTGATTATTGTTCTGCCAAATATTCTGATGCCCTTCCATGAAATGCCCCTTCCTCAGCCAATTGCAGACTTGACCATGTGATTTGCTTTGGCCAAAATATGTGAGCAGAAGGACCAATTCCAAGCAAAATTTTTATTTAAAAATATATATTTTTTTAATGTTGACTTATTTTTGAGAAAGATAGACACAGAGCATGAGCGGCAGAGGGTCAGAGAGAGAGGGAGACACAGAATCCAAAGCAGGCTCCAGACTCTGAGCTGTCAGCACAAAGCCTGACACGGGGCTCAAACCCAAAAACTGTAAGATCATGACAAAGCTAAAGTTGGCCACTTAGCTGACTAAGTCACCCAGGCACCCCCCAAGCAAAAATTTTAAAGCCAGCTTGTGGGTTCACCATGTTTCTTTTCTGTCTGCCACAAAATAAGCGATTTATTTCAGAGAAAAGTTGTTCCATCAACCTAGGTTCCAGAGTGAAGAGAGCATGGACTAGAATCAGATTATGTAATTGCATGATTCCCCAGTGGACATGTAGCATTTGTTTCGGTAAGCCACTGAAATGCTTAGTACATTTGTTACTGCACCACAACCTAGTCTGTTCTAAAGTATCACTTGTCCCATGTGCTGTGTGATTCTATCTCTCCAGCCTCCTTAACATGGCCCACAAGGCTTGAATCAGGCCTGATAATCTCTGCAGCCTCATTTCCAGGCCTTTTCCTCAACCAGCCTATGTTCCAGACAAAATAAAGGACACTGACTCTCTGAAATTCACTTCTTTCTCTCTCTTTGTCACTCTACCCTGGACCTTTGTTCAAGTTGTTCCTTACTACTGGAATAGTAATAGCTATTTTTGCCTAAGAATTTTCTATGTACAAGACTAGAGAGGGAGAGAGAGTCTTATTTCATCTGAAAACAACCAGAGAATTAGGTAATTTCTACTATTTTACAAATCAAAAAAGGCCCTCAATTTACCTTTCCTGAGGCAGACAACTAGAAGGTTGTAGTGCTAGGATTTGAATCTAGATCTTTAGGCTATAATAATTGCTAGAGGTATCACTAGCTTGTCTTAAGTATTTACTATGTAGGAGGCACTATGCTGAAGCACTTTGCATGGACTATATTTAATCCATGTAAAGAAATTATATGAGGGGCACCTGGCTGGCTCAGTCAGAAGAGGGTGTGATTCTTGATCTCAGGGTCATGGGTTTGAGCTCCACATTGGGTGTACAGATTACTTAAATAAATAAATAACAAAAAAAAAAAGAAATCATATGAAATGTAAGTATAGTATAGAATAATGGTATCCCATAGCAGTTAAGACTCTGAATTTGGAATCAGATTATGTAATTGTGTGTCCTTGAGAAAATTATTTAATGTCTCTAAACTCCCTTTTCCTCATCTGTAACATGGAGCAATAAGATATACCTAAGTGGTTTTTGTATTAAATGAATCAATTTTTAGAAAGTATTTAGAATAGTTTAGCATATAGAAATAAAATTATAACAGTTCCCTCAAGTATCATACAGTGGCTAGTGCATCTCTTCCACGTCAGTAGCTCCAACCGGAAATCTCTGGCCATGGTTCTGGCTTTTACCTGACAGCTTTGGCTTTGAGGATCTGATACCAGCACCCCATTCCATTGTTCACCAGGGGATTAATTTGCTCACTTATTTAACTTAAATTCTGTTATCACCTTCTAGCAAGTGGAAAGTAGAATTCTAGTAATCCATGGCAGGCAATGGTAGTATAATCACTTAAATTAATAGCTGTGGTTGTTTGAAATAAAATGCCAGATGAAGGTAAGGAAATTGAAAATCCTGGAGCTGCTGTACTCTGCCATGGTAGTAATGATAATCACAAGGACTATAGAGTAAGTTGACAACTTTGCAAGCATCAAGAAGCTGCTAAATGCTAAACTCAGGGCTTTAAACTCTCAGCTCATGGCTGAGAGTCTCTTATTTCTTATGGCCTAAGGACAGACCATGGCTTAGGATCAGAACCAAATTTATTTGTGCAAGTTGCTAGAATAAAATGAAATTGAACTCACAGGTTTTCTAAGTCACTGTGTTAAAGATAGGATATAGATTGGAAAGAAGTGGGACCCTGAGACTTAGGATGGGGGCATTTGAGGGGACTACAGACTAGCCCCATAAATATCTCTGAGATCCCTATTCTATCTTAGGAAACTGACCTTCCCTTGTTTAATGATTCTGTATGCAGCAGTTGCTTGGCAAAGAGATGTCTACTCTCTCTAAATCCTATCTGCCACCCCTTATTACCTCCAAACCCACTTCTATAATCAAATCCAGGAACCCAGAACAGAATTGTAAGGTCTATTCAAGAAAAAAAAAAAAAAACTTATACACTCAAAGAATTGCAATATCTTGTGCATTTACATCAGCAGTAACCTGCAAAACTATATGGGAGTAGATTCTAAGGCTGTTACATCAGAAAGGATAGAATAAATTTGACGAGCCAAGCTAAATTTAAATACATATGTCCTTACCTGAGATTCCAATGTTGATATACTAAGTCGAGCATCTAATGATTTACTTGGTTGATTGACTTCAATGAAACTGAGATGCCAGAAATTCTCCTCACATAATATGGAGAAATGAATGAAGGCGCCTGGGTGGCTCAGTTGGTTGAGTAGCCGACTTTGGCTTAGGTCATGACCTCACAGTTCGTAGGTTCGAGCCCCGTGTTGGGCTCTGTGCTGAGAGCTCAGAGCCTGGAGCCTGTTTTGGTTTCTGTATCTCCCTCTCTCTCTGACCCTCCCCTGTTAATGCTGTCTCTCTCTCTCTTTCTCTCTCTCTCTCTCTCTCTCTCTCTCTCTTAGAAATAAGTAAAAAACATTAAAAAAAATTTTTTAAATATGGAGAAATGAATGAAAAAGTTCCTGTTCAAAAGGGCCAAGTCATAGAATATATGAAAGCATCAAGATGATAGGAATGTTGGAGAGGCTTTATTATGTGTAACCTGCTCATCCTTTTCCTGACTATGTTGCCTGGAAGGGACCAGAGGGCACTAAAGTACTGAGAAAACATTAGTGAGAGAAACATAGGCATCCGTGAAAGCTCTGAAATTACTGTCCTTTCTAGACCAAGGATGGGTTTTCTGATCTCACTGGGAATGTTGTCAGTACTTAACCATCAGAAACAAGGGGTCACAATTACCATAATGGACAACGGGGGCAAAGTGACAATTGGAATGTTTTGACCCTCAGGGATCTGTTGGGGGTGCTTCCCTGATGACAAGGTCTTCAGGAATGAAATAGATGGGCAGCTTACTAAAGTATTACTTGATATATACAACGGGGAAAACTATAGGTCTAGTGCACAAAAACCTGACTTGAGTTGTTACAAAAGGAAGTCATAGCCTCTCATTTAGTTCTAGAACTAAGTTATGCCACATACCCAGGGCCCAGTGATTGAAGGAGAAACTGGGTCTTTTTAAGGAAGGACACTGCAACATTGTCACAACTACATACTCTAAATATTTCTCCAAGTCTTTCCCCAAAGAACATGTGACTATTACCAAGATGAGTGTGCACTGAGGAAAGGAACATAGCTAGGCTTTTGAAGGATTTACACTGCTCTGAATTTATGCACATCCTTAGGGACCTGCTATATTCTGCCATGTGTTAGTGATGATAATCACAAGGACTATAGAGTAAGGTGACAACTTCACAAGCATTAGGCAGCTTAGATTAAAGCTGAATAGATGGAGGGCTTTGGGTGATCAGATGATAAGCTAAATTTATATCCAAGTCCATTACACAGAGGGCTCAATGGCTTCTGTAGATCTGTAGATACACTCTGAGGCAATTTCTAGGTCCTAAATGCATATTTGGACTAGACATTGGCAACTGGCAGATTCTCTGCACTGACTCACTGACCCATAATGAAAGGGCTACGATGGTAGGTAGGGCCAAGCAGAATGACTGCCCTTCCCTAACAGCCAAAAGTAATACCACACCCTTGTGGGAACTGCAGGAATTTGTGCCACCATCAAAGATGTGATAGATGCAGAAGTGATGATTCTCAGTACACTTCTGTTTAACTCCTATGTTTGACAGTGACAAAACTGATGGTAGCTTCACTTGCAGCTTCTGATCCACATAAAGCATCTTTTCTAGAACAATCAACATAGTCCTGCCATCTAGCATGCAGCTATTACCTGACAGATCATTTCTCCTCATATCTATTAGCAGAGATAATGAGAAAAAGCAAAGTTTTAGCTGTCAGCAATACACCTTTACAGTCTTTCTTCAGGGCTATGTCAACTCTCAAACTGTTGTGACAGTATACCCCACAGGGATCTTGATCATCTGGACATCCCAAAGAACATCACTCTGATCTGCTACATTGATAACACCATGCTGATTGGCTTGGGTAACAGGGAGCAGCAAATATTCTTAGTAAGACACATGAATGCCAGAAACACAAAAATTCAATGAAAGGATTGTTGGAATATCTCCCTATAGTAGTGGTTCTCAACCAGAAGCAATTTTGTCCCTGAGGGGATGTTTAACAGGCAATATCTAGAGAGATTTTTGGTTGTCACAATTGGGAATAAGGGAATTAGTGGCTACTGGAATCTAGTGGGTAGAAGCCAAAGCTGCTAAATATCCTGCAGTGCACAGCACAGCTCCCCACAAGCAAGAATTGTCAAGCCCAAATGTCAAGACTGAGGTTAAGAATCCCTGCCTTTAAGTGAAAGACAAGTTTCTATACTTGGCACATCCTAACACTAAGAAAGAGGCACAATCTTGGTGAGCCCTTTGGATTTTGGAGGCAACATACATACCACATTTGAGTACATTTTTTTGACCCATTTACCGAGAATCCTGTGTTCCCAGTAAGTGAAAGTCTCTGCCACTCAAGCCTAATAATTCAGAGGATCCACAGTGTCTGTGGCAAGTAAAGATAATGTATGGGCCCTCTGGCAAACCTCAATAAGAGATCCAATGCACAGGATTTTAGGGTTTTGAACACAATGTCATGTTCTCCTCTGCTGAAAGAGCACTGGATTCTGGTAGAGACCAGGTTGTGATGACATCAAGCTGCCATTCGTTTTTTTTTTAATGTTTATTTATTTACTTTGAGGGGAGAGGGGCAGAGAAAGAGAGGGAGAGAGAGAATCCCAAGCATTATCCATGCTGTCAGTGCAGAGCCTGATGCAGGACTTCATCTCACAAACAGTGAGATCATAACCTGAGCCAAAATTAAGAGTCAGACACTTAACCATTTAACTGACTGAGCCACCCAGGCACCCCATGCCATTCCTGAACTGCCATATAATTGGGCATACATAGCAATAAACCATCATCAGTTGAAATGGTATTAAAAAGGTTACACTTGAGCAGATCAGGAGGACACAAGGAAGTTGCATGGGCAGGTGGCTCAGACCCTACCGCCTCATGAAGAGTCAGCGGGGGAAAAATCTTGGGCCTAGTTTAAAGATGGGTCTGCATAATATATTGGCATCAGGTGGAAGTGGACAGCTGAACTATCACCGTTCCATTCAGGAATTGCTCTGAAGGAAATTGGTGAAAGTCAACTCTCCCAAAAGGGAAAACTTTGGGCAGCACATCTGGATGTCCATTTTGTCTGAAAAAAACATGGCCCAAAGTATAAACCTCTTCTGGCTCACAGGTAGTAACCAATTATTATGCCTGTTACTCAGAGACTTGGAAAGAATACTATTGGAATATTGATAACAAAGAAACCTATGGAAGAGATATGTGGATAGATCTTTCAAAATTGGCCAGTAGTGTGAGGATTTTTGCTTCTCATGTTGTGACGAAATCTGGTCTGGATCACCCAGCAGAAGAACCAAGCAGCACTCAGAGATCTTGGAAGGCAGGACGTTTATTTCACACCAGAAGGCTCAGAGGAGATCACTCTCCACAGATTTGAGTTGCCCAGTGTAAGCAGAGAAACAATTTATAGTCTGTTACTTCTGCATTCTGCATTAGTAGTGATTTGGGGCAGCAGCAAGTGGGGTAGAAAGAACCCAGAAGGGGAGACTTTGGTCAGGGACTGGAATTTCCCTGTCAGTCCTGTCGGCCATCTTATAACAGATTTTTCCCTATCAATGTGAATCCTTATCAAAAGGCATTCACCAAAGAGGGCTCTCTATATAACTACATGGATGATCAATTCTTTTTTTTTTTTTAATTTTTAATGTTTTATTTATTTCTGAGAGAGACAGAGAGAGAGAGAGTATGAGCAGGGGAGGGTCAGAGAGAGAGGGAGACACAGAATCCGAAGCAGGCTCCAGGCTCTGAGCCAGTTGTCAGCACAGAGCCCGACGTGGGGCTCGAATCCAAAAACCATGAGATCATGACCTGAGCTGAAGTCGGACGCCCAACTGACTGAGCCACCCAGGTGCCCCGTGGATGACCGATTCTATGAACTATGGTCAGCTCCATTATTAAACCATATCAGCCTGGTTCAGTGGGCCTGTGTTATGGCAGCAGTGATAAGGATATCCATGGGCTCAACAACTGACCCCCTCCAAGACAGGAAGTTCAGCCTGCCAACAGCAGAGGTCAATGTTGAGCCCCTATTGTGATTCTTTGGGGGCAGTGGGGACACGTTGTTGATTATGTTGGGCCTCTTCCATCACAGAGGGGCAGCGATTTGTCCTCACTAAAATAGACACTTTTTTCTCTTTCTCTATCCAAAATGGTTCGGCCAGCAATACCATCTGTGGACTTATGGAATGTGCTGATTCCATGATTCATCGTCATGATATTCTAAACAAGTTGCTTCTCACCAAGGATCTCATTTAAAAGCAAGAGAAATGGGCTCTCGCTCTTAGATTTCACTAAGATTATCACATATCTCATCATTTGAGAATAACTGATCTGGTAGATTCGTGGAATGGCCTACTGAAGTCCTAATTACAGCACCCCCGAGACAGTGCTATGGAGTGTCCATATTTGCTTTGAGCCAGTGACCAACAGATGGTGCTGTTTCTCTTACAGCCAAAACATCTAGGTTCCAGAAACCTAATGACCCACTGACAAAGTCCACAACCTTAGAACCTTCTAGAGGTCTTAGTTCCTCATTTAATTTGGGTTCTTGTCCTAAGACAGGTCCTGGGTGCTGATTGTTTGGGCAATGATCGTAGTAAACACAAGTGAGGAAGAGAGGAAAGTGAGCCAGAGAAGAGAGAAAAACCAACAAAGGTGTGACAATGAGTAGATGAGCACTGTAGGCAACTGAAGCTCAAACTCACCAAAAATCCTCTGAAACACAGTGTGGAACAAGCTTCAGAATTGTCTTTTTGGAGTATGAGAAAGAAAGGAATATACCTAACAACTCCAACTCACAGGCCATTAACTTTCTCACATTCCTGGGCTATACTTCCCTTTGGCAGAGTGCCAGAGAAAGCCCACCAGAGGAGACGAGAGAAGGGAGAAAGCTCTCATTGTTCAGGGAATTCTCCATTGCAGCTGCAGATGAACACAGGTCCATCTTTTTGATTATATTAATTAATTATATTAATTATTATATTAATGATGCCTGTCTCCATATCCATATCCTCTCCTCCATATCCAGAGAGACATCCATCTCATCTGCTAGAGTCCCAAGGGAGGTATACTTTCATGAGAGTAGACAATAATGACCCAAATGAATAAGAATTGAAACTGCCTCCTGACTATTTTGGGGTCTCATGCCACTGAACCAATAGCCTCCAGAGGAGAGGTTACAATACTGGATGAAGTGGTAAGTCCAATTAACAATGAAGGGAAAGAGGACCCAATCTGGTACCCAGGGGGAATCAATGGGGTGCCTCTGTTTTTCCATCTCCAATTGAAAAGTTTAAAGGAAACCCTCCCCAAATGGCAAATCTCAATAAAGGCAAGACCAGTAGGACTCAGATCCCTCAGGAATGAAGGTGTAGATCACTACCCAGGTAAAAACAACAACCAGTCAAGCACTGACTAAGGACAAGAGAAGCATGGAATGAGTAGTGAAAGAAGGAAGTGATAAATATCAACTCTGCCATTATGACCAGTTATAGAAATAACTAACAGCTACGCATATTTTTGTTATCTATATATTAATATAAACATTTTTCTTTTTTTCTCCTTCTTCCTATACTAATTTACACAAAGAATGTTGATGGTATTTAACTTTGCCAATTAGTTCAGATGTTACCAGACCATAAGAAACACAGCTCATTGGGGAAGACTGAATTTCCTAGAGATGATGCATTTTAAAATGGCAATGATGACTTACCTCACCCATGTTAAGGAGAAGATGAGGGCATTTTCATTTGTGTGAAGCACAGTTGCATCCTGTTAGAAAGAAGCATGAAACTGTAATAAAGGAGGTAAATATTTTGAATAGCTAATGATGTGAACTGTGACACTCATTTGCCTGTTTGCTCTTGGTCCATTCCCTGATCTTTCCCTGCTCTGCTCTGACTTTCAGGGAACTACATTTTCTGGTATCTCTTGGCAAGTGGCTTCCAGGTATATTTGGCCAGTGAGAGGCCCTGACAGAATGCTGAAGTGTGGAAGGAAGGGACAATCAGGGACAATATGCTCTCTCACTCTTTTCTCAGGCAAAATGTCCATTAGTGGCTATGTTTCCTCTCTATCTCCAACTCTCTGCAAACAATCTAGAAGGTGGTAAAGGCAAGCTCTTTCCTAGAGCTTCTGGAGGGAGTATGGCCCTCCCAACACCTTCATTTCAGCCCATTCAAACTGAATTGAGACTTCTACCTCCAAAACTGTAAAAGAGTAAATATATGTTGTTTTAAGCCACTAAGATTATCATAATTTATCACTGTAGCCATAGGAAACTAATAAAGGAACCAACATTTCCTTTGTGTACTTTTATATACCTGCACTCCATGTGTGTCATCTAACTTAATCCTCAAAGCACCACTAGGAGATAGATATTTTAAAGATGAAGAAATCAAGATGTAGGGAAGCTAAGGAACTTGTTCTAGGTGTTACATTTAGTAAGAGGCAAATCCAGAGCCACCTGACTATAAAACCCATGCTCTTTCCATAATGTCACCCAGATCTCCTCATCAATCTGGGCTTTGGTTTCTCCATTTTCCTTCTACTGCACTGACCCCAAAAGTCACTGGGATACCTGGAAAATGAGTTAGTATGTTACTGCCACCTCCAAAGGGAGAAAAGTTCAAGTTAGTCATGTAACTGCCATTTTCTTGGGCAGAAAACTGCCCAGAGGATCAGCGATTCTAGAGCATTCAACCAAGGTGTACTTCGTTCCATTCCCTCAGAATACTAAATATAATCCTCTAAATTTACTCTCACAGAGAAGAGGTTCTACCACCTCCATCCATCCAAGAAGAGCAGCTTGGCATCAGAAAGGAGTGGAGGTGTGCACACTGGTGTCTAACTTAAGCAACTTCATGAATAGGGATGCCATTGTGGTGCATGCTGGGACAACTCCATCTCATTGCAAAGCCTGGATAGCTGAAAACCACCTTTTCCAGACTCCTTGGCAACTAGATTTCTGAATGTGAATTAGTTTCTGATAATGAGATAAACTCATGAGATATGATAAGTAGAAGTGAGGTGAAGCTTAAAACCACCTTTTTTACCCTTTATATTATCAAGAAAACTTATGAAAATGTGAATTTTTCCTGCAGCTGGATTCCAGTAGCCATTTTCCAACTTTCTGAGTGCCGGGAGGCAGTGAAGTCATCCATGGTGGTTGTGGCAACAGCTTCTTGATTACAGTTTCCAAACCCTTGAACCAAAGCTACGTAGGTGTGTCTTGAATAACTCAAATGATGACCTTGGAATGTTGCTGATGGCCTAGTTCTGTATTTTTCTGGGAATCATTTCCAGCGGTCCTGCCAAGATCTTGCTTTCCTAGACCTTATATGCATCAATTTCTTATAAGTTTCTTCCTATAAAAATACCTCGAATGGTTTCTACTTTCTGCATTGAACCATGAAAGATATAGCTTTCAACTGAAAAAGTGAATATGACAAATTCATCTTAGAACATATTTAATTTGAGGGGCACCTGGGTGGCTCAGTCAGTTAAGCATCAGACTTCGGCTCAAGTCATGATTTTGTGGTTCATAAGTTCAACCCCATATCTGTGCTGTCAACACAGAGCCTGCTTCCAATCCTCTGTCCCCCTCTCTTTCTGTTCCTCCCCCACTTGCTCTCTATCTCAAAAATAAACATTTAAAAATATATAAAGTTTTAAAAAGAACATATCTAATTTGAGTTGCCACTAAAGTGTACAGATCCAGTTGTTCAACAAATATTTATGAGCATATACCATACCTCAGAAACTGCTAGTCAGTGAATAAAGACCAGTGAAAAAAGAGACATAGCTACCCTTTCAAACTACACTTTTAAGTGACTTAATTCAGATTAGAGAGGCAGGTACATAATCAGGAATAGTGTTATAAATACTCTGGTAGGTAGTATTTATACTCTCTTATGTACTCTATTGTAAGGGTACATAAAAGAGTCATCTAACCCAAAGCTGGGGCCCAGGAACATATCTGGAAGGAAGTGATAGCTCTCTGAGACTCTGAATTAATCAGAATTCACAGAAGCTAATACTGACTCATTTGAGCAGAAAATAAATTTGTTTAAATGATATAGGAATTTGAATATGGACTATACATTAGATAATAGCATTATATCAATGTTACATTTTCTGATTTAGATAAATGTATCATGGTTATGTAGGAGAATATTCATGTTTTTAGGAAATAAGCACTGAAGTATTTCAGGGTACAGAGCTATGTTTTCAACTTACTCTCAGATGAATCAGAGAAGAAAATATGTGCACGGGTATACACGTGTGTGTGTGTGTTGCAAAAATAGTTAAGGAACTCCCATAGTCCTTTCACTTAAATTTACCAATTGTCTACACTTTGCTTCATTTGCTTTACCATTCTTCCCCATGCTTGCTCTCTCCTACCCCCACCCTCCACTTTCCCCTTGTCCTAAGGGCATATGGTTTCTTAACTATTTTTGCAATTTTGCTAACAAGTATGAAATTATACAAAAATCAAGCTTTCGAACCAAAACAGCATGATATAGGAGCTGTTCCAAGAATTTCCCAGTGCTACCCAGCCAGAAACATATCCAAAACTCACACCCCGAAACTTCTCATTGAAAGCACTGCTTCTGCCCAAAAAACTTGCTTGTTCTGTAATGTTGCTGCTAAGAATTCCCTACAGTCCTCCTGTGGCTTACTCCTGATATAGAGTATTGGGAGATCGTGTCTGGTTAGTGGTGGGTCCTACATCATGTACCCATACCCTTACTATAAGGAAGGTATGAGTGTGAATATTTGCTATTTTCAGCTTCTAGATAGAGTAAGAGGAAGATTTAAGGTGGGGAATTTTCCAATTATCCAAAGGAAAACGGATGCTAGATGGAAAAAAGTGACAATATTCACTAGAGCTCACTTCTTTGCTGCCTCTGTCCAATATTAACATAAACTCTTCTTCCTGTATTTAATCCTGCAGAAGAAAAAATTAAAATGTGCTTACTCCCTCCCTAAAAGAATGATAATCTCAAATCCCATTGGTAGCTGAATACAGCTTGACTCTGCATGGTATTCAGTCCTTAACTGGTCCCATCAAGATCCTCTCCCAGAATTCTGTAACCCATGAGTGAAATTGTAAAGCACCACCAGCATGCCCTGGAAGAAAGGGATGGAAAAGAAAAGAAAACTAGTTTAAAATATATACAGAACAGAACATGTGAGAAAATTAGGCAGATTCTATAAGCTTTATTTCTGCAAAAGTCACAAGACTCTAATTATTATTT
The DNA here is from genome assembly GCA_017311185.1 of Proteles cristata cristata. Taxonomy (NCBI): domain Eukaryota; kingdom Metazoa; phylum Chordata; class Mammalia; order Carnivora; family Hyaenidae; genus Proteles; species Proteles cristata. Next base: position 106,366 of record JAESUZ010000007.1, on the reverse strand, counting down.
CCAACCTCCATCCTCCACCACTCATTTCATGTTCTCTTGCCCAGAGCAACAATTCCAGCTGGTCAGGCTTCATTACTTGTTTGAATGACCCAAACCTTCATTTCTAAGGGATGTGAGCCCTCGATAGTCTTGTCCACTTAAGATTGTTAAAGTCTCCCATTAACTTTACCACTGGACACAGCTGTACTAAGAGTGACCCCAAGGAGATCTGTGAGTTCCAGCTGTAGTCTGTTAAACCTCTGCTGCTTATCAGTGACACTATCTCCTCTTGATAGTGAGGATCAATGACCCCAGCCAGCACCTTTTGTGGCCTGTTTTCCTAGTGATATAAAGAACTTCAAACACCCAGATGGCAGTCTTATTTTCCAATTCAGGGGAACTACAGTGTAGCCTCTGGCGGAAGCATTTGCCTCATGCATACCAAGACCTCTAAACTAGCCCATCGAGGATCATGGTGAAAACACCAAAATTTTTTTCTATTTGCATTATGTACACTTCCAGGGTGTCTGGGTGGCTCAGTCAGTTGAACATCTGACTCAATTTCGGATCAGGTCATGATCTCATGGTTGGTGAGATTGAGCCTCACATCGGGCTCTGCACTGAGTGGAGATTGCTTGGGATTCTCTGTCTCCCTCTCTCTCTCTGCCCCTCTCCTGCTCGTGTGCATGCACTTTCTCTCTAAATAAATAAACAAACAAACAAACTTTTTAAGAAAGGTACACTTCCCACTTCCATCTTGGATCCTTTTCCATGCCTTTACAATGGAAAAAATGATAAGACCATATCCTGATTGCTAACTTAGAGGACACCTTGTAAAGTAGCACCTTAACCTTGGAAAATCTTCTGGCTGGTATTATTTTAGTCTTCAACAGACCGTCATACTTCTCTATAAGACCACTTGTTTCTGGGTGATTGAATAAATGATAAGACCAGTGGATCCCATAGATATCAGTTTATTGCCTTAACTCTTCATCATAAAGTTTGTTTTCTTTGCCAGAAGCAATATTACATGGGATACCATGAAGGTGTATAAGATATTTAAGGGCTATGGATGATGGTATGGTCTGAGGCATGGTGGGCAGGGATATTGAATGGTACCATCAGACAGCAATCATCCAAAGACTACCCAATATCCCACTTCCATTCTAAGCATCCCACTTCTAAATCAATGCCTTAATTTTCACATGAGAGAAAGGCTATGAATTCAGTAAGTGCCTAAATTCAGCAATTGAAATTTAAATCTGGTTTTCAGCTATCTACTGGTACAGAAAGCTGATGGTTTTCAGCTCATACCTCCAGTCATGGTCACTGCTCAACACAATTCATTGAAAGATCACATAGGCTGGTATTTAGTTATTTAGTTATTTAGTTAGTTAGTAAATAGTAATTACCATAAAGATGACATTTGTTAAAGCAAAATGTGTACAAAACAAATGATGGATTTTTTTACTAGGTACCAGAAAGCAAAATAAAAAATAGAAAAAGTAAATAATTGTAAGTAATAATTTCTCAGTTGAATCTTTCTCCAACCAACAGAGGGTTCAAAATACTATTTAAGGTCCCTATAGATCATAACTATAGATCACCTGCATCAACTAGCTAGCTACCAATCCAATACTTCTGATGTTTGATGAACCCTTTATTATGTTTTCACCATGTGATCATACAACTTGTGTTTGAAAATCTAACATGACAGGAAATTCAACCTAACCTAAGGCCACTCTATTAGCTAAAATTTCTCCCTGTGGTACATGGAATTTCTTGTCACTGTAATTTATACCCTTGAAACTAATTTCACATCTTAAAGTCCTTCCTATTTCATTGTTAATGAGGTTTCTACAAACACGCACAATTATCCATATAAAAAATGAGTTAAAATGCCTTAAAAGTATAAATATGGGGGCACCTGGGTGGCTTAGTCGGTTAAGCGTCCGACTTTCGCTTAGGTCATGATCTCGCAGTTCGTGGGTTCAAGCCCTGCATCGGGCTCTGTGCTGACTGCCAGCTCAGAGCCTGGAGCCTATTTCAGAGTCTGTGTCTCCCTCTCTCTCTGACCCTCCCCTGTTCACGCTGTCTCTCTCTCCCTCTCTCTCCTAGAAATAAATAAAAATATTTTTTTTAAAAGTATAAATATGGTTATGCATGCCAATATACACTGTGATTCAATTTTAATGATTTTTATAACAGTTGAAGTCCAGGAGATGTTTCCTATGATAACTTAGGGTCATATGGTCTTCCCAGCTATTAAAAATCCATTGGATAAATGACTGCTTTCTTACGTTGGAGAAAGAATTGGGTGAAGGTAGTTTATTTGGGAGAAATTTTAAGTAAGCTTCCTTGAAATGGGTATTTATTTGCATGTGATTTATTGAGAATGCACTCAGAAGAGACAGGGAAGTGGAGAGGAAAGTAGAATAGGCAAGGAACTGTGGAATAATGGGATTCCAAGTGAAATCTAGTTTCAGCCTCATCCTACAAGAAGCTGGGGAAGTATAAAGTGCATTATAGATCCTGGCTTGTCTTGAAGCAAGGGAGTTGAATTTTTGTACCCTTGCCTCCAATCAATTATTGATCACTGTTTATGATATGGGAGGTTGGTCAAACTTCTAGGAATCTCCAGTCCCAGAGACTTTAAACATACAAGGGAAATCCTCCAGAGAAAGTTGTAGGTATGGCCCATTACCCCAAGTACCTATGGCTGCTGGGTAGTGGATAATACAACCAAATTGGGAAAAGGGATCTCAGAAGATCTGGTCAGAGCATCAACAATATCTGCCAAGGGCTACCTCTCACACTGTTCAGATCTGAGTGCTTTACACGTTGGGTTCGCTCCACCCTGTCATGGCTTTCTCCAGGATTCTGGCCAATTACAATTTCTGGCAAAATATAAGAAAGGAGTCTTTGTGAGATGAATCTCCACTGCTGTAGTGGGAACCATGGCCATCAGTGATATTAATCATCTTTCTCCTCTACCATCCAATCTAGATTCTCCTCATCTGCAGGTAATTCTGCTTATCTAGGTGGTTTGTTTGGTGAGGTGACCCAATCCTCATCTCTGAAGAGCCTGAGCTCCTGATTACCATGGCCTTATTAAGAAAAGTTCCATTTAAAGTTAAAACTGCCATGAGAGTACCAAGAGACTCTTTAGTGGATCACTCAAGTATCAAAGATTTCTGCCTGTCCCCACTGTGCAGCAGCAGACCTGCCTCCTCATAATTTCTTCACAAGATCATATTTCCTTTCTATTGGTCCAAATAACCCAAAGTGGCAAGGTGGGAGTCATAGTATTAAGTTCAGTGGGATTCTTTGTTCCCTGGTAGAAGTATCTTCTTTCTGGAAAGCAGGATATACAGAACCATAAGACCTAAAGTTATGGAGACAAAAAACCCAAATTCTTCAAATGGGTTTCTAAGGATGACGGTGAGTGGAGCTGCTCTCTGGAGCTACTTTCAGTCTCTGGTTCCCAGACCCAGGTATTGTATTGACTGGGGACACAGAACCAGAGAATGATTGTTGGTTGAAGGAATAAAGAAAGAAAGAGACCATCCTCACAAAATATTATCATAGCCGGATGTTCATTCTTTACCAAGGCACAACAGCATACCTAGAGATACTTTTCAAATGGCTAAAATAGAGTTTAACTCGGTTTTCAAGGAAAATTCTCTGCTATAGATCTCATGACTTTACTATAGAACCCAAGTGGTCTGTACTATGACTCTCCTACTGGGACTTACTAGGGTAAATATGTAGGTAATTTAATTTTTATTTTAGGAAGAGAGAGCACGCATGTAAGTTGGGGAGAAGGTCAGGAGACAAGAGAGAAAATTTGAAACAGGCTCCATACTCAGTGGAGCCAGATATGGGGCTTGATCCTACAACACTAAGATCATGACCTGAGCTAAAATCAAGAGTCCAATGCTTAACCAACTGAGCCACCCAGGCACCTCTGATGTGAAATAATAACAACAGCAATATCTTGTAGAGTCTAACACGTAGAAAGAATTATAGCACATAACAACAACAGCATTAAGGTATGTGGTGAGTAGTAAACGTTTTTAAAGGATTCTAAGATCCTTGCACTATTCAGAGAGTGGTGAAAGTCCTACCTTAGAGAAATTTTCAGAAATCAAAGATCAATGTTATAATCTCTTTGATAACACTAAAGAACAGTAAATCAATGTATAACTAGCAAGTGAATAAGAGAAAAAAACAAAATGTTGAAAACAAAATTAATTTTAAAAAGGTGAGAAAAAGGAACATAGAACATATCAGACAGGCGGGAAAGAAATAGTAAGATGACAGTTTTAAACCAAATTTCTCAGTCATTATATCAAAAATAAGTAAATTAGAAGGCAAAAATTTTTAAGAACTGAATATAAATCTTCAACCATTGCTGTTTCAAGAAATACACCTTAAATATAAAGATACAGTGAGGTTAAAGGTAAATGTATAGAAAAATGTATCCTGAAAACAGTAAAGAACCCTGATGTAGTTATACTAACATCAGACAAGGTAGTCTATGACAAAAAGCTTTAACTAAAGATAACATTTCATAATGTCAAAATGTCAGTCTACCAGAAAGATAATAAAAATCATGAAGTTGTATGTCTTATTTATTTATTTATTTTGAAAGAAAGGGAGAGAGGGAGAGAGAGAAAGAGCGCAGGGGAGGGGCAGAGAGATGGAGAGAGAATGAGAGAGAGAGGGAGAGAAAGAGAGAGAGAGAGGGAGAATCCCAAGCAGGCTCTGCACTGTCAGCACAGAGCCCGATGCAAGGCTTGAACCCATGAACTATGAGATCATGACCTGAGTGGAAATCAAGAGTTGGATAACTGAGCCATCCAGGCACCCCAAAGTTGTAGGTCCTTAATAACATAGTTTCAAATATATATGACAAAAATTGACAAAACTTGAAAGAAGTAGAGAAATAACCTGAGTAGGAGTTTATATCTCTCAGTAACTGATAAAACAAGCAGACAAAATATCAGTACAGCCATAAAAGATCTATACTATGCAATGAACAAATGTCATCTCATTGATACACATAGAAAATTGCAATCAACAACTTCAGAACACAATTTTTTTTTTTTTTTTTGCCCCAGCATACAAGGTGGGGAACTCTTCAGAGAAGACATGGGAAACAAGAGTCCAAGAACTGGCCTCTGTAATAGAATAAATAACAGATACAATGGGGTGAGAGGGTTATTTAACCAGAGCATAAGAGATACTTTTCACTTTGGGTAGTATGAGTAAAATGTAAGAGTAGAGGTGAGGAGCCATATTTTGGAGGAGATTCAAAGGTCTAGATTGTTATACTCAATTTCAAAACAGATGTTCCTAGATGTGAGATGGATCTAGGCGAAGCAGCATTTGTGGTGGGAGGTGAAGACATGCAACTAGAAAGGGAGAAAATAAGGAAAAACATATCAAGCAAAAGTTCATTACAGAGAAATTCCTGAGATGGAATGCAGATATTTGGTGAGGATTTTTAGCTCGACCCCAGACCTTGTATGACATTCTAGGCTATGCTTCTGTTTTCTTAACCGACTGAGCCACCCAGGCAACCCTTATGCTTCTGTTTTCTTAGGCTATTTCATTGATAGTAGTAGCTTCCTTTGTATCTTATTTTTGCATAAGGCATATATGCCTTCAAAAACGTATAACTCATACAGAAAAACTCTGGTAGGTTAAACACCAATGTTAATAGCAGTTATTTATAAGAATGGGATTTGTGATTTTTTTTTGTTTTGCTTATTTGTACATACCGACTTTCCTAAAATAAATAAGTAAGCATGCATTACATAGTCCTTTGTTTCTGCACTCCATTGCAGTACAAACCTTTTTTTTTTTTTTTTTAGCAGAAACCAACCTCAAAAGCCCATAGACCTGAGTTTGATCTTGAATCCAAAAAACTGAAGCCCAAATCACTCACAAGTCCCAGAACACCATCTTGTGAGAGAGTTGCAATCATAGCAACTGTATTTTCTCTTTGTTGGTTGGATCTGAGAATATGTAGGGCTTGAATGCATGGTGTGACTATATGAAGCAATCCTGTTTTCATCCTACAATCAACCAATACTTATACATTCGGAAGTATTGTCTTTCAGAGAAGTTGCTCTGCTCATATCAGTTTTGGATTTCCTCTCACAAAATTGTCTTCAGAGCTCGTTTAGTAATGCCAAAAGAAAATGAGCTCCATTATAATTCATTAAAACTCCGTTTAGTCCACAGTCTTACTCTTCTTGTTCCTTGTCTCCACTGCCTTCTTTAGCTAAGTTTCATCCCTTCCTTCTTTGCACCCTTTATTTTTACTGCTACTGTGTTTGACTAAGACTTTGAGGACCTACTGTTGAGAACCTGAGGAAAAGAGTGTGGGAAAGGGTTCCGAGGCTTAAAAAAGACTGGGACTTGGGGAGGGGAACTGAGAAGGAGCTGGACAATTTGAGTGTGAGACTCAAAGGTACGGTGACATTATAATTTATCACTCCATTCTGGAATACTTTTGAGAGTGAAAGGGGACATGATTAACAATTATACCAGGTCAACCAAGGTATGCAGCCACCCTATGGATTTAGGGAACAAATCAGGGAAGGAATCTGACTGATATCTGTCCACTTGGGTGGACAGAGACGCCTTTAGAGCTAGACATGGGTGTAACTGGCCTGGGGCCATAAATGTGAATTGCCGGATATAGAGGATGGCTTCTATTTGAGGACAGACCTGTCATTACATTTGATCATTGAGACAGATTCATGTTTAGTTTAAGGAATTTTCATTCCGTAAGAGACAATAACATTGATTTTCTTGGAATTACTTATATAGGTTATTAAGATGTTATGACTACTTACACACTTTTGGATACTCCTTAGAAATGAAAATATTTTCTAGGCATTATAACACTCCTACCCACCTACATATTTTCTGTCACCCTCTAGGACTCTACTATGACCTTGGAACTTTCACATCTCCTCTCCTCAAAAGACTAATAAAAGATTAAACAAAAAACAAAATCCCTCTAATTGTGTGATCATTCAGTCTAAGTTGTTCCTTCATTCACTGCCCTATAGTCTGTTCTTTTGTCCTGTGTTTTCCCACTTTGGAAAAGCTACAAATTCATGGGTTTATTGGCTTTTCCAATTAAGTTGTTTATTGTGCCCAAAATCATTCATTTCCATGGAAACTGGCTTATAACACAAATGCCCACACTACATACGTTAAGAATTGCTATGTTTTTTAAGCTGCTGTTTATCATAACACGCATTTTACCCAATTCAAGAAAAAAAAATCTATAAACTTCCTCTTTTAATAGCTTCCAGGCTAACTCTCCTATCTATGGTACATACTTCTAAAAGAACGTCAGTACAGCAGAATTCATTCATTCCACAAAAATTCAGTGAGCTCCTCTTACTAGTAGGGGCGCTAGTGAAATACAGGTACAATCACACATTTCCTGACTTCAAGGCTCCCACGTTCTTGTAGTAGTGTCAACAAATAGTCACAGCAGATTGTGCTAAATGCTGTAACAAGGAGCATATGTACTATGTTGGAACAATGAGGAAACAGAGAGACCTAAGAAATCAAAAATTTTGGTTGGCAGGAAGTTAGAAATGGACTCGTTTAAGGAAACACTGTGTTGAGTCTGGAAGGTTGAGTAGGAATTTTCCAGGGGGAAATAAAGGAAAGTAAAAAAATGTAAGCCCCTTCTATGGATCAGATATATAGATTATTTAATATACTTATTACACAAAACTTACTATTTTTTTATGTCCATTTTTCTACAGAGTCCAAAAAAAAAAAAAAAAAGATTAAGCCATTTGTTCAAGGTTACATAGTGAGTAAGCTATGGAGACTAAAGGCTCAAATTCTATATGGCTGATTCCAAGATTGCCTGTTTTCCTTCCACAGCACTATACTGTTTTTCAGCAAGGCAAAAGGGCATATAATTAGTAATTTTTAATGTTATATGATGTCATTTTTATACAGTTCAACAACAGGCAAAACTTATCTATGATCAAAGAGGTCAGAACAGTTACTAAAGTTAGCAGAGATGATATCTAGGGAGCAGGAGGAAGATGGGGGAGGTGCTGGGCAGGTTTTAAAGGGGTATATGTATCTAAAAATTAATTGAACTGTACACATAAGAATTGTACACTTTACTGTACATAAATTATACCTCAAAATATAAACAAATTTGCTATGTGCTATGGCTTTTATAGGGCAAGACAGTTGATCTCTGGATTCTCATAATGCCTTTTTTTTTATTAATAGGCTGGTTTTTTTAGATACTTATTTTTCCCTGAATAAAATGGACTAATTACAAGTAACAACAATGCATCAATCTTGCCTGTCTTGAGCACAGGTCTTTACTGTTATCTGTCCCCTAACAATACTGACTGCTAAGATCATAAAACTGCGCATTTAAAAGATGAAGTGTTGCTCTGAGGCTTCTACAAGTGTTGCCACCATGGATTTTTTTGAGATTCTGATGAAAGCAAAACTATAGACCTCCTCCCCAGAAATGTACATTACACACAATTTTGCACGAGATTTTGAGATCATCACGCTGTTTAGGAACCACGTGGCAGCCCTAAATTCTCAAATTAAGATCCTCCCAGCTAATCCAATCCGGTTCCAAGAGAGGAAAAAAATAGGCCCAAGGAGGGAAAGCAGCCTGTTAAGGGGCTGAGGCAACACAGAACCCAAGCATTCTGATGCTCAGACTTTTCTGTTGTTCATCACTGCCTCTCTAGATATCATTAGATTCCCTTTGCCCCAAAACCTCCACCTGTGGAGCCCTTGAGACTAGCAGAACTTCTATAATACCTGTATCCTAACCTTTGTAATTGGAATCAGATCAGAAGCTAGTCAAAGTTTACGTTGTACTTACTGGAGAACAATAGGTACAAACCTGAGTTAGAGACATTTATGTCTTTTTTTCAAAGACTGCCTCAAAACCCAGAACTGAAGTTAAAATTAAAATGGCTTGGCGATAAAAGTTTTTTCCTTCCTTTTTTGTTTTAGGGAAATTAACTCTAGCTGTAGCCTATACTTAGACCCTGAAACTTAAAACTTTATTTTGCATTGCGCTTTATTAACACTGAAAAGATCCTATTTGAACTTATTCTGCTCTGTAAACCTTTCAATAGTCTCTGACCAAAAACAATAAAATTCGATCCTGACCCAGGAAATTTGTCTGATTTGTGCCCACTCAGTTTTTCAGTTTGGAACAGGATTCTTATTCCCAATCCAAATAGGAACTGTGGAAAGTGAAAGAGGACCCAGAAAGCCTTTTCTTCTTTGTGAAAAGGCCTGATCCTAAGTGGAGCAGTCAATGAAAGAAAAGGGCTCAAGCTGCAGCCTACAAATTTTCTTGTGTTTTTGTGAGATACACAAATTACATAGACCTGTAGACAGACATGGAATGAAGCTACGAGTACATGCATTCTATCCATAAAGGTTTTTCTAGGTACTGGCTAAGCTATTCCTTCTGTCCAATCCTCTGCTTTTCTGCCCACACGGATGTAAGCTCACATTTATTGAACACTTTACCATATGTGCCAGCTACTGTCCTAAACGCATTATATTATTTAATTTAACCTTCGCAACAACTCTTTAAGGTCAATTTACGCCCATTTTATAAAGCAAACAAGTTTTCAAGGGCCAAAGAACTTGGCCAAGGTCACAGAAATTTTAAGTCAAGAAATTGCTACAAATTGCTACAAATACTTCAGTAGCTGGGTTTGTTCTTCCTTATCTGGTGAAACAAATAAGTAGACATATACTTTAAGACTGGGAAATGCATACTGTTTGTTGGTTCCTCAAGATAAACATTTTTCTAGCTACCGTTTTCACCCAAATCTCCAGCCATTCTCTCTCGAGGGCTGTTGGATACCTAGAGTGGACCGGGAATTTCTGGCATTAACAAGGCTGACGGGAAGCGACAGGGCGAGTTAAGGTGGGGGCGTGCTTTCTGAGGGTTTCGTGGCGCAGACGAAGGCGCTCGCTAGGGTCTCCCCTCCCGGCAGCCACCGCCAGCTCCAACGAGCGGCCGCGCCCGCAGCCTACCGCCACATCGCCGCGGCCCGCCCCCAGCGCCGGGCTGCCCAATCAGCGGTGCGGTCTGGCGCCCCGCCCCTCCGACTGGGCCATTTAGGCCTCGGGCTGGCCAGCCCCACCACTGCAGTAGTCGCTCGGGCCTCCGTCGGCTAAGGCCCGAGGGAAGGCGGCCACCGCCCCCTCCGCGTCGCTTTCCCTCCTCCCCACATACCGCGGCACCGTCCGTTCGCAGCAGCCCGAGGAGCGCTGCCGCGGGTCTGAGTCCCCGCTGATATCCTTCCTCCCCTTTTCTGTGTCCGCGGCTGGCCGGCGCGATGCGGCTGGGCCCGAGGCCCGCGGCGCTAGGGCTCCTGCTGTTCTGCGCCGCGGCAGCCGGCGCTGGGGACGCCGAGGAGCTGCACTACCCGCAGGGCGAGCACCGCAGCGACTACGACCGTGAGGCGCTGCTGGGCGGCCAGGTGAGGCGGCCAGGGCCGCGGCTGGGAGGGCCGGGCTTCGCACCGCGGCTGCCGCGGGCTTTGTCCCGGGACAAAGAGGGGCGGCCAGGCTAGGCCTGGCCCGGGCGGCCTGACAATGAGGTCCGGGCGGGGCGCCGCTCACTCTCTGGGGGACCCCGAGGCCTCCAAGCCTGAGGAAATAGCGCGGCCCAGGAGCCGGAACCCTCCCACCCTCCAGTCACGGGGCAGGATCACTGAAGGTGTGTAGGAGGTGGGGGCCTTGGAGAGCAAGTGTGGGTCACCCCAAAAACCCTGGGCAGGGAAGGCTTCTGGTATCCTTATTTTTTCCACCATTTTGCCCCACTGATGGTAATGCTTTACCCCCCCCCTCCCCGTGTATTGCTTACCCCCAAAGGAAGAAGTCGATGAATATGTTAAACTCACTCCCGAAGAGCAACACAAAAGACTGAAGTCAATCATAAAGAAAATTGATTTGGACTCAGATGGCTTCCTCACCGAAAGTAAGGACGTCCTACACCACTAACAATGGAGAAATCCCTTTGTAGGAGACAGGACCAAGCATTTTATGAAGCAGGGGTATCTGTTTAGTGTAGATTGCTAGTATTACAACAAATGAGAGGTACTGTCAGAGGGGGGAAGAAGGACATGTTGAGTCAGTTTTATCTGGAAATCTTCAGACATAGGTCCCAAGTAAAAATCAGTGCTCTCCAGTAGTATATAAACATCGTTAATGCTACGTGGTATGTGCAATTCATACAGTGAGCAAGCACCCTATGTCTCACATGACTTTTATCCATGTCAACAATGTGATTCTTTTTAGAGTATTTCTCTAAATACATTGACATATTTTGTCAAAAACCTTCTTATGGTGTTATGTGATCTATTGCTCTTTTGATCTATGCTTCATTAGGAATTTAAGAATTTGCTTCTTTTTTATAAGTAGAGAAAGACCTGTTGCATGTAAATTACATTTATTACAAATTATTAAAGCTGGTAGAGGCCTTAGAATCATCCTGTCCACCTCCCTTTGTAGAGCTGAAGAAACTGAAGTGCAGAGGGGTAAGTGCCTTTCTTAAATGAGTGGCCAGGATTAGAATCCAAATTTCTTGCTCTTAATTCAGTTCTAATATCCTTCACTAAAAAAAAAAAAAAAAAATCTGAAGGGCACCTGGGTGGTAGAGTGGATTAAGTGTCTGACTTGGGCTCAGGTCATGATTTCACGGTTTGTGGGTTCAAGCCCTACATCAGGCTCTGTGCTGACAGCTCAGAGCCTGGAGCCTGCTTTGGATTCTGTGTCTCCCTCTCTCGCTGCCCCATCCCTGCTTGTGCTCTGTCTCTTTCTCTCTCAAAGATAAACAAACATTAAAAAAAAAAAAAAAATCTCAGGGGTACCTGGGTGGCTCAGTTGGTAGAGTTTACTTTAAAAAATCTGACTGCTCTCAGGTAGGTTCTCCTGTCAGAAATGAAATGCACAGATTATTAAAAGAATATTCAATTGCTGTGCAACTGTCTCTCCTCATTGCTTAATTCAAGTGGTAAACCCTATCACCTTTCTAAGTCGATCCTCCAAAAAAGTCAGGAGATATTTTGCTATAACTTTTTTTTTAAGGTTTAGAGAGAGAGAGAATACCAAGCACGCTCTGTGCTGTCAGTGAGAAGCCCAGTGTGGGCCTCAAACTCACAAACTGAGATCATGACCTGAGCAGAAACCAAAGGATGCTTAACCGACTGAGCCACCCAGGCACCCCATATTTTGCACAACTCTTATTTAAATGCTCACCATCTGAAGTCAATCATAAAGAAAATTGCTGGACAGAGAAGTACAAAATAATTGGTAAATTTAAGATATGTTGTCAGTAAAATTGGTGCCCTCAGGAATATTAAGGTTTTGGTTTATCTACTTCAAATAAAAACAAAGCTTTAGACTCTAGTTGTCCTCTAAAAATAGGTCTATCTTTGGTTGCACTAGCAAGCACACAGAAAAAGTTGATTTGGAAGACTTTGTGGCACCTGTCTATTAGGGCTTAGATATGTTCAAATATTTAATAGTAAACTTTAAATAAGTTTAAAGTTAGAAGGAACTGAGTTCAAATCTTCATTTTACATATGAGAAAACAAAAACTTGAGAGGGTAAACTTACAACCCCTTGTTGCACAGCTGAAGAGTGAACCCGTTTCTGGTCCCTTTTCCAATTATTCTATTATGTCATGATGATCTCTTTAAATAAACCAGAAGAAACCCTCATTGTACTTGAAGGACCCTTCAGAGAAGTTTGCTAATTTGCACTTTAAGGACTAGGACTGGACTCAGGTTCTTCAGAGCATAAAATTCGATGGAAGGAGTTTGAGCTTTAGAGCCAAACATAAGTTTGACTCTGGATTCCGCTTACTGGCTGTGAGTCCTCAATTCCAAATGGCAATTTCTTGAACTGTAAAACAGATTAGAAATGGAAATGGAAAATGATTAGAATTGCCTTCCTTTGAAGATTAGAGACAGCATTATGTGGAGGACCTGATACATAATCGTTGTTCAGTAGATGGTTGCCATAATAATTATTCTGCCCTGATTTAGAGTTTCAGAAGAGACCAAGTGTCTTCACTTTTCGATCCACTTGACCTCCCCCAAACCAAGAGGAGTACCACTCTTAAAACCAAATGGTGTATCACCTTTAAGCCAAATGGTGTCTTTGCAAGTATTTTGGCTTTAAGCCTGCTGTCCTTGCAAATATTCATGTTCTTCCCCCACCACCTTTTTTCTATAACGCAGTATAGTAAATATCTCTGAATAGATTATTTTAAAGTTGATCTGAATGTGGACATTAGAGATTTAGAAACTTTCTCCCAGGTCTTCAGGTACCAAGTTAAGAAAGAGAGCTGTTGGAAGAAGGGCTTAACTCATAAGTGCACCCATAACTTCTGTTAAAATTTTCTCCAGAAGTTTTATGACCTGGTTGAAGGACATATACTGTAACAGTTTTTCTCAAACATCAGTCACTTGAATACATTTTCAGTTTAGACCATTTACTATTTACCATCTCTTACTTCCTTAGTATGGTTTTGATTCAACTCAACATGAAATTTCTTTTAAAGGGAAAATTTATATTAGTTTCATAAATGAAAACACTTTTTTCTAATACATATTAAAATAGGTAGTTATAAACATATTTGTACTTCCCAAGAGATCAGTGATAGTTAGCAAAGGTCATCTGCAATTTTGTGGATAGTTTTTATTTATTTATTTATTTTATTTTATTTTTTTTAAATGTTTTTTATTTATTTGTAGGAGAGAGAGAAAGAGAGACAGCGTGAGCAGGGGAGGGTCAGAGAGAGAGGGAGTTACAGACTCTGAAACAGGCTCCAGGCTCTGAGCTGGCAGTCAGCACAGAGCCCGACGCGGGGCTCGAACCCATGAACCGCGAGATCATAACCTAAGTGAAAGTCGGACACTCAACCGACTAAGCCACCCAGGCGCCCCTATTTTTTTATTTTTTATTTATTTTAATATTTTTATTTATTTCTAGGAGATAGAGAGCGTGAGCAGGGGAGGGTCAGAGAGAGAGGGAGATACAGACTCTGAAACAGGCTCCAGGCTCTGAGCTGGCAGTCAGCACAGAGCCCGAGGCAGGGCTCGAACCCATGAACCGCGAGATCATGACCTAAGCGAAAGTCGGACGCTTAACTGACTAAGCCACCTAGGCGCCCCAATTTTGTGGATAATTTTTAAAAGTCAAGTGCTATTTTGGCTAATTGCTAATTCATTTAACAAATAACTTATTGAGCCAGGCACTCTCCAGGCATTTAGAGTACCTCAATGAACAAAACCTACTCAAACTCTGTACTCAAGGAGCATGCATTCTATTTGGATCACATAGTATTATTATATTCTTAGACTCCAAACTGCTCTCCCCACCTTCTACTCCTATTTCTATTGAATACAACGAGGCCAATTCTCATTTAGTATTTGAAAACACTCAAGATTTTTTTTCTTTTAGATAAAGTTTAGAAACCTTCACTTCTGTAAATATCAGAATTACTGTCAACATTCATTGTGTTCTGGGAAATTCTCACAGGTGAACTCAGTTCGTGGATTCAGATGTCTTTTAAACATTATGCTATGCAAGAAGCGAAACAACAGTTTGTTGAATATGACAAAAACGGTGATGGTAGTGTGTCATGGGATGAATACAACATTCAGATGTATGATCGTGTGATTGACTTTGATGAGAACACTGCCCTGGATGATGCAGAAGAGGAGTCTTTTCGGCAGGTGAGTATGTGTGCACGAGCTGTTCCTTTTGATCTGTCTGTTCACTTTCCCTTCCTGCATGAATGAGCACAAGAGGTTCTGAGATTATAGACTGGGAGTGCCTTGTTCTCTGGGCAATTGCCTGTTCCACTTCAGTGGTCATTTTGATGGTTTCCTTTCTCACCGGATTTAGGACTCTTATTCCAGACTACCTAAATTATCCTTGCATTTGTTTTTCTCAGCTGCATCATTTGTCCTCCTTGCTAGAGTTGCTTTTTGGTGTACTTTGAATATGTAACTCAATATTTTATTTTTTGTTGTTATTAAACAGTTTTATATCATATTGACTAGGATTATAGAGGCCCATTCCCATTTGTAAACAGATAGTTTTGTATAAATTATTCAGAAAAATTTTAATTGTAATAAAATACACATAAAATTTACCATTTTAATTTTTTTAATTTTTATTTTTGAGAGAGAGCATGAGCAGGGGAGGGGCAGAGAGACAGGGGAACAGAGGATCTGAAGCGGGCTCTGAACTGACAGCAGAGAGCCCAATGCGGGGCTTGAATTCATGAACTGCGAGATCATGACCTGAACTGAAGTCAGATGCTTAACTGACTGGGCCACCCAGGCGCCCCCATTTAACCATTTTAAAGTATGGAGTTCAGTAGCGTTAAGTACATTCCTTGTTAATGAAACCAATCTCCAGAACTCTTTCCACTTTGCAAAACTGAAATTCTAAACTCATTAAACAACAACTTCCCATTCCTCCTCCCCTGGGTCTCTGGCAATCACCATTGTACATTCCGTCTTTGAATTTGATTATTCTAGGAACCTCATATAAGTGGAATCATACATATTTTTGCCTTTTTGTGAGTAGCTTACTTAACATAATGTTGTAGTCTGTGTGAGAATTTCCTTTTTAAGACTGTATAATATTCTATTGTGTGTGTATACCACATGTATATCCATCCATATATTGTGTGTATATACCACACTTTGCTTATCCATGGACACTTGGGTTGCTTCAACTTTTTGGCTCTTGTGAATAATGCTATGAACATGGGTGTACAAATACCTCTTTGAGACCCTGCTTTTAATTCCTTGGGGTATACGCCCTGAAATGGAATTGCTGGATCATATAGTAATTCTATTTTTAATTTTTTGAGGAACTTTCCTATGGTCTTCTGTAGACGCTGCACCATTTAAAATAACTCATTTTTGAAGATTCAGTATCACTATGAGTTTTGTTGATTCTCATGGTTTAATTTGTCATAATTATAAGATGTCTTGTTCTAGTGCTTTTTTTTAAACTATCTATTTTTTAATTTTAAGTTTATGTATTTTGAGAGATAGTATGAGCAGGGGAGGCCAGAAAGAGGGGGATAGAGAGAGAATCCCAAGCAGGCTCCATGCTGCCAGCTGCAGAGCCCCACCCGGGGCTGAAACTCATAGATCGTAAGATCATGACCTGAGCTGAAAGCAAGATCAGTCACTTAACTGACTGAGCCAGCCAGGTTCTAATGCTTCTTAAGCAGAAGTGAAGAAGATAATTTTTATTTAGGAATTAATAAGAACTCTTAATTAGTAATTTGTAGGAACTTTTCAAGACAAAGGAAAATAAGCTTAAAAAATTGCTATTTCAATATGAACTTTCACATTTCAAAGGTAATTATAAAGACTTTTTTTGAATAGATAGTTTTTATATATGGAAAAAATAAACCCAGGGCTCCTGGGTGGCTTAGTCAGTTAAGTGTCTGTCTCTTGATCTCAGAGTCATGAGTTCAAGACCCATGTCGGAGACCCAGCATGGAGCCTACTTAAAAAATAAATGAATAAACAAACTAACTGGTTTAATTAAACCAAATACCTTGTTGCAGATTGCTACATCCCAAAATATTAGCCAAGGGTGCTTTGAAAACATTTGAGCTTCTTCCATTCTTTAACATTTCATTACAGTGTCTAACTTTTAGTCTTTGTTTTGGCCATACTTATCATTGTACATGCTGTTTATTTCAGAATCATATTGACCACTTGAACTCTATAGGCCATCACTAACTCAAAGGGAATTGTTTTTTTTCTGCTAATAATTATGCTATGGGTATGCCACCAGTGTTGAGATTAAGGGCCTTAGCCTTGGAGCCAGTCTGCCTGGCTTCATGTCCAGCTGTACAACGTAACAGTTGTGCAGCTTTGCGTAAACTATTAAACCTCCTTATACATCAGTTTCCTCATATCAAAAAATGAGGATAATAATAGTATGGAGAAATAGCAGTAAATAGGTGCAACTGGGCAGGTAAACAGTTTTCTGTTGATTTAAAAGAATGCTATTGGAGAAAGCATGTGTGATTCACATAGGTTTATATTTAATATATAATTAGCTTTTAAAAATTATTGAAGCATTGGTTAACTATATCTGCTTCAGATAAGATTCCTTTTCCCTTTTTTCCTCCTTATTTGGGTCTTCATGTTACAGCAGACTGAAGAGAGTGGAAATCAGTCTTTTTACTATTTAATGCTAAAAAAGAAACAAATGATAATGACATCTGGGATTTGCCTGTCTCCTAGATATCCAGTAGGAATTAATTAATCTTAAAAGTATCATTTGAGTTCTGAGACTTTTCTAAAACCAAACCATGGAATGATATAATGACTTACCTGCTAGGTAACAAGTGAGAAATTAAATAGAGTATTTGAAAATCTTACTAGAATCAGACTATAATTGTATCCCTTTTTTTTTCTTTTGGCACCCGGAAGATTTCATAACTATCCCATCAAAACATGAGAAATGTTTATGTGTGATTTCTTGAGTCTGTATTCTTGGAACAGGGTGATTAGTAATAGATGATGGTGTTGAGAAGAAAGATCTGCACTTTGAAGGGATACAAGACCCATTAATATCAACTGTTTATGAAGTTTTCCTTTTAAAAAATGTCTGGTTCTAACAGTGGGTTTGCCACCAAGGTACTCAGTACATTTTGATTATTAAACTCTCCTTTTCAAGCGTGAATTAGATCTTAATAGTGTAAAGGAATTGATGGATCCCTAAAATGAATACTTCTCAATGGGCGTCCTGCTGGTTATTCTTCGACAACCCAGGAATATCTCTACATGAGGTATTATCTCATATCTCTTGTCATGGCCCTGTATGAAGTTCTAATCATAATGCTTTATTAGAATTTGATATATATAACCACCTAAAAGTGGACATGGGGTATAAAGATAAACTCAGACACTTCTGCATTATTCTTCAAAATAAAAATCAACGAGGATGAAGAATGAATTAGTCTTACTCAAAGTTACGGACTTAACATTATACCATAACTAATCGTCAAAAGTAATTGGATATCTAAATAAAATGAAATTTTTCTATATGGAAGCCTATTTAAAAAAACCCAAAAATCAGTATGATGCGTGAATTTTATCTTATTTTTAGTAACTCTCCGTGTAGAGAATAGAGATAACCTGTAATAATGGCCCTCTAAGGCTGTGAAATGCCTGAAAAAGCATTTCTTTATGTAATGATGAACAATTATAGTCAGCACTTTTAGGCAGGATAATTAAAGTTTGGGGACCTACCTGGCAAAAGTTCAATTGGTATAACTTCTAAAGCCAGCAGCTGAATGTGCATGTACAAGCAATATTTATTTATGTAAGAATCTGGCATGTGGCTAATCAGAATTTTTAAGACCTAGACTTTTGTTCTGGTATCACAGGTTATATATTTCCTCATGTAAAATCATTAGTCTACCAAAAGATGGCAGTTTTGTTCTTCACAAGTTTCTGTTATAATAAAAAAAAAATGATTATGGTCATTTCTACCTTCTTACTACCGTATGTAGCACTTTCCATTCTCCACTAGAATACAGTGTTGTTACACAGAAGAGTGTTGAGGTTTTATGAAACTGACAGCCTTTTTTGTTGTTATCTTTTGCCACTTTGGAAAAACAGTCTTTCTGTGTATTGGCTTCTTTAATTTGAGTTGCTCTTAAATTGTTTATTTCAAATAACCATGAATAAACTGTTTTTTTAATTTCATTATTTCATTTGATTTTAAAAATCTTAGAAATATGAACAAGAAAACTACTTTCCTTAATTTTTTTTTAAAACAATCTGAGCTTGTTGAAAGAGATCCTTTCTTTCCATAGGCAAATTTGGCCAAATTCAGTTCCTGCTGCTTAAACATGGACCTTTTTGCTCCAAACTGAAGGGTTCTTTCATAAGGAAATCTAAGCACTTAGTATTTTGAATAGTGGTTTATTCAAAAAGAACTTGATTGACTGAACAAAGTACCTCAAATTCTTGTTTGTCTACTTTTCCCCATGTTAAATCCCTGAACATCAAATGTAAATTATTTGGCCTAGTTATGTGAATTTAGGAAACATTAAGTTAGAAGGAGCTATTTGGAAACAAGGTTGTTGTTATTTTTTTCTGTCATGATTTGGTAGGTATAACTGGCTAGTGGAATCTGGATGGTTTAAAAGATAAACTCCTTTGGGGAAGAAGTGAGCCTCTCCACTGTAAATCAGTCATTGTAAAAGAACTAGTGTTTCAGTAAATGACTGCTACCTAACGTCTGTTCTAGAAAACTGAAAAGAGCATTTCTTTTCAACAGTGAGACACAAAAGCTTCTAAAATATTTGAAATTGTGGGTTTTTTTTTTCATGTGCTGTTTAATGCATACAGTTTACAGAAAGGAAAGTTTTTCCCATAAATTCTCAAAATAGAATTTATGCAGGATTAGCAATATAGAACTATTGGCTTCCAAGGCTCTTGATTACAGAGTTACCTTTGAGAAATGCATTAAAAGCAGCCTTGTCTCTAATAGCCGCCACTTATTTTAGTAATTGTGCATATTCCATAAAGGAAAAAAGAAAGATGGGTGTGAGAAAGTAGAAAAGTGTGTTTACTTAACTTCAAAATAGGTCCGCTTCAGCTTTTGATGTGTTTGTACCTGAATAATTATTAGCACTCTAAAGCCTACCAACAGTAGACTTTGAAATATTAGGTACATATACCAAAAGTACTCTCATAAGAGGGCTATTTTTCTGAAACCTGTTAACATTTTTGAAAAGTCATTCCAAGGACCAGAAAACAATTTGAAAATTATATAGCAAGAAATAATACATAGTCTGAATTTATTGCTTTTTGGGCATTCAAAAAAGTTGAGATTGTTACCGAAGATAATGTATAGTACTGTAGGAAGGATCGAAGTTCAACATCCCAGCTGTACTTCTGACATCTCTCTCGATCATTTAATTTTAGTTTTCTATTAATAATAGTAATATGTAACATTTCTTAAATGAATAAGTTACTAATTGCTTGAGAGGGATTCTCATCCCAATTGCTTAATAGAGATTTTGATCCTGATTTTATAGCTGAGGAAACCAGAGAGGTTAAGCAACATGCCCTTACCATAGCTGGTAAGTGGCATTGCTGGCATTCAGATCTGAGTCACTCTGACTCTAGAGTTTGTGTCTCAGTTGCTTCTCATAAATGTTTGTTAATCTGTCTAACCTGCCCTCAAAGGGGCGATATGAAGATAATGTATGAGAATGTACTTCAGATTTCACATAGTATGTATTTTTCGAAGTATGTATAAAGATGTTGCCATGTGGATGAGACCTTAAAAATATTCAATGTTTAATTTTCAAAGCTTCATTTAAAGGACAAGAAACGATTCGAGAAAGCAAACCAAGATTCAGGTCCTGGTTTGAATCTTGAAGAATTTATTGCTTTTGAGCATCCTGAAGAAGTTGATTACATGACGGTAAGGAAGACAACTTTTAAGAGAATTCTTGAGTGACCAAAATTAAAACCTGGTTTTTTCTAAGTTGTTAAAATGAATTGTATAGCAACCGGAATTTTTAATAGAACACAAGATCCAAAGATGTCTCCACTTAAGAGTAGAGGTGGGAAAGGGTGTCTACTGCTGGGGGAGGAGTGCTGATTAGGAGGGAGAAAGTAAATCTCCATCATATGTGTGAGCCGCGTGCTTCCCTTGGCTGTTTTCTCCCTTATAACCACATTACCTTCATTGTCTTCCTTGTCTCTTGTAGCTTTCAGACTTTTCTGTTTTCCAGTATCAGTAACATCAGTACTTCCTATTTAGTTTACCACATCACTTGTAAGAAGTTTGCGTCTGGGAAAACATACTACCTTTGGATCCCTTTTCATAGGGTGTTGGTGAGGGGGTGGGTGCAGCTGCTGCTGATTTACGTGTTAGCAGCGTGAGGCATGAGGAGCCCTCTCATCGCTTTAGTACTTAAAAGAAGTACCAGTTGTTCAGAATTTTTGTTGAACTGTAGAATTTAACTCAGCAAACATTGATTGAGTCCCTACTATGACGTGGCAAGCTTCTTGAGAACAGAAACTATCATATTGGAGGGTAAAGACTAACAAATAGCTTTATAAAAAAAAGAGACTAAACATTCAATATTGAGGTCTGTTCCTAGGCTCAGCCTCCAGCTGTGTGGCTTGGTCCTCTGGATATTTCAGGAAGGGAAAATGTAGCTTTATGTTAAATGGATCATGACCAGAAGCTGCTGTGTTGAATTATAAGGCTGCAGTTAACCTTTCTCTCTGTAGCCCAGTGACAAGACCATTGTGACCACATTTGCCACTGAGGCTTCTGATTTCTCAATTGGCACTAAACACACAGCCTAGTTTTGGAACAATGCTGGGCAAAGTTTGTTTAAGTGCCAAAATTAAGACTAGCTAATTGAACCCTAGAATGGCAGGCAGAGCATATGGGATATTGATTCTCTGGGGAATAAGGAGCAATTGACTCAAAGACTGAGGAGAGGAATGACTAGTGAAAGCAATCAAATAATTTGGGCATCATGCGCTACGGCCCCAGTGTATAATGTGGCAATGGAACGAAATAGGCATGAACAACATTTTGAAGAAAACACAGCAGAAATGTTGACTAAGTACGGGAAGATAAGGAAAAAGCCAGAGAGGACTCTGAGGTTTTCAGCTTGTGTAAAAATGATCAAAACAGTAGAACCGTTGGCAGAATGGGGTGTGTCAGGATGGAACAGGATGTGCCGAGTGGGAGTTGACTGCGGCACATAAGATGTGTGACCAAAAAGTGGTATCTCATTCAAAGCAGCTTCATTAATTCTTATTTACCTTAATTTGTTTTGTTGCATCCCTTTTTCCACTTAAAAAATATATTTGATAAAGGGAAAGACAGGGTGCAAGATCAACTGGGTGATCTTACTTTGGATTAAAAGAATTTAAAGTACTTCATTCATGTAGTTCCAAAATTTCCTTTTTTTTTTTTTTTTGAGTCAGAGAGAGAATCCCAAGTAGTCTCAGCCTCACAACTGTGAGATCATGACCTGAGCTGAAGTCAAGCATCAGATGCTTAACCAACTAAAACATTAAGGCACCCGCAAAATTTCTTTTAACCATGGCAACATTATTGAAATAGGTCTGTTGTCTCCCAAGAGGATTACTTAAATGGAGGAATAATCATTTTAATCAGTGATTCTTAACTTACATGGGATCACAGACCCCTTTAAAAATGCGGAGCAACCTGTGGACTCTGTCCCAGAAAAATCACATATGCTCCTACACACAAAATATGGGATTATAATTTCAGGAGATTCTCAGATTCTCTAAAACTAATCTTTGGATATCTAGGTTATGATCCCCTGACTTCTCTGTATAAAATCTGTTAACATTTGAATTTTAGAAAACTAACAATTTGTATTTAAGTGTTATTTTATGCAGATGTAAAGCAAGCCTTTAGAATCGGAGACTTAATATATTTTCGTTACAGTTGTGATGCTAGAATCCAGGTGGAAAGGTGTTCGGGTGGCAGCAGGTTGTGAGGACAGAGTAATAACTGTAACCTATAAGAGGCGAGGCATGAAAGAAAAGAAACCAGGATGGTGATTAAAGAGTGCAGTAAAGTCATGGGGACTTGAATGTGTTAAAGGCATAGAAGAAGAAGCTGATAGAGAAGAGATTGGAGCCTTAGGAGAGGCCAGAGTTAAGAGTGAAAAGAAAACACTCAGGAAATGGAAAAGTATGGGATCTAGGAAGACTGTTGAGGGGTTCACCCTAGAGAAGGGGGAAAAGGTTGCTAACTCCTGAGATTGAAGAGAAGGATGAGAAGAATAGGCATAAACATAGAGGCAATTAAAGATGAGGATGCAATGCTGGTAAACAAATGTTCCTTGGGGCTCCTGGGTGGCTCAGTCATTTGAGCATCTGACTTCAGCTCAGGCCATGATCTCACAGTTTCATGAGTTCAAGCCACATATCAGGCTTTCTGCTGTCAGCACAGAGCCAGCTTGGATCGCCTGTCCCCTTCTCTCCCTCCCCTGTTCACACTCTGTCTCTCAGAAGATACCTTGTACCTTGTTTGGAAAAATGAGAGGGTCTTCGCCAAGAGTGTATTTGGAGAGAGTTGCAGTAAGGCTCAAAGTGGAGTTTTCAAAAAGCAGCTTTAGACTATGTGTTAGGGAAACTGAGACAGAGACAGACTTCTAAGCTACAGTGAGAGTCTACTGAAAGGAAAAAAATAAATTTATAAGCATTAGGTTTGTGTTTGTGTTTCTCTTTCTTTTAGACTTTATGATTCTGGAATAAAAGAAAGTGATGTGGGTCTGCTGTATGGGGTGGAGATTGGCAAAGTAAGAAAAGAGTACCAGAAGATATAGGAAGGTAATAAGGGAAGGTTTGAAATAGCTGGCTATTAAACAGGTCATCTTGGGTCAAGTGTAACTAGAAAGTGTATAATCTTTGGGTTAAGGAGGATTGGTTGATAAAAAGCCAGGATAAAAATGAGGAGCAGATTTGTGGCAGTTTGGGGTGGATGGGGTAGATTTGGTGGAAGAGGAAACAAGGAGGTATAGGTTTATGGGGGACTGACCCATTTCATTTAGATCTGGAGGCAGAACACTTCAACGTGAAGGGATCTAAAATGAGGGTCCTTTGTGGGGGTTGTTAATGGACTAGAGGAAAAGTGGAGCTAAAGGAGACTCGGGTGGTAAGAGGTGTCCTTCTGGAGAAGGGGAATGTGCAGAAAATAGGATTGTGATTTTAGTGCTCAGGTTGTTTAAGAGGGTGAAGTGGAGTTCTTCTCAGTAGCAGAAGCTATTGAATTTAAAACTACGTATTATTTGTGTGGTGTTATTCCTGCTTCTGAATTCCAATGTTTAGAAAGATTGTCTTGCAAGTATGGACAACTAAAATGAATATTCTTAAAGAACTTCTGTACTAGGATGGACTCAGATGGTGGTGGGGAAATTTTGTAATTAATTGTTGTTGTTGTTGTTTACGAACATGCAATAGGAATTTGTCATTCAAGAGGCTTTAGAAGAACATGACAAAAATGGTGATGGATTTGTTAGTTTGGAAGAATTTCTTGGTGACTACAGGCGGGATCCAAGTAAGTACCCTGGGGTATGTGGAAGGAGGAAGAAAATAATGGAATTAAGAAGAAAGGAATTGGGAGACAGTCTTGCTCACTGGGGTCTGTTTGACAGAGGGAAATGGAACAAGAAGAACTGTGCCTGATTTCTGCTTGTTCTGCCAAGTAAATATAATACAAGCAAAACAGAAGGACTCACGGCTTATGTGAGAATGCTCTCACTTTTAGTTCCACGTCTAGATTCAAACAGTTTTCTTCCTTTCCAAACAAGTGTATTGTAATTATCAATCCAAATGGGCGAGGAGGAAAGGTTAATATTTTTAAGCAAAATCCTGTACCTTTGCATGAATGTCTTAAAAGAAAAACAAAGTACTGAAATTACTGGTATAGACCGTGGAAGGCATCTTACTGAGTGCTTGAAATTTGAGGAGTCTGCATGTGCAGCTTTTTCTCTTCACAGCGGTCTTTTTAGAATTGTTGCTTGAAAGCATCACTCAGTGCATATTTCACTTTAAAATCACACATGATATTACTTTACAAGCACACCTAGGAAGCTTTATATAGTCGCATGATGGACATGTGAAAACTAGATACCAGAACAATTAGCAGCAGTTAATTGTGATAATATACATCACTTTAAAAACTCTGAGTGGTGGGGCACCTGGGTGGCTCAGGTCATGATCTCACAGTTTGTGAAATTCTCGTGAGTTCGAGCCCCATGTCACGGTCTCTGCTGTCAGCACAGAGCCCACTTCTGATCCTTTGTCCCCCTCCTCCTCTTCCCTTTTCTCACTTGTTCTCTGTCTCTCTCTCTCTCTTTCCATCTCCATCTCTCTCTCTCAAAAAAAAAAAAACTTTAATAAAAAACAAAAACTCTGGGTCATTTAAACTTACGTGTCACTTTAGAAAATTATATAGTATATACTTATTTCAGGACTTTCCAGATAAGTGGATCTGTTTCATTGGGCTTCCTTGATGTAGTAAGCTTTACATTTATTTCCTTTATTCTGGGGATGTACCAAACTTCTTATTGGATACAGGTTCTATTCTTGTGTATGTATATTGTGTTTTATTTTTTTAATTAAGCAGCAAATGAGGATCCCGAGTGGATACTGGTTGAGAAAGATAGATTCCTGAATGATTATGACAAAGATACTGATGGCAGGCTTGATCCCCAAGAGCTGTTGTCTTGGGTAGTACCCAATAATCAAGGAATTGCACAAGAAGAGGTGAGTGTTAAAAAGTGACTATATATAGTCCTCTTTCTCCCCCAGATAGGAAAAGAAATTCAAAGCCATAAGCCAAAAAAGAAGTAATGAAATTGTTTCTTTAGGATCCATGCATTGCTGTTTCTTGACTTAAATCTGTGAACTGTTTTACATTGTCAAGGAGACCAGGAAGTTAAGATTATATCATGTATTAATTTGATAGTACAGTGAATAGAACAGTAAAGTTTATACTTTACCTATAAGGGCCCAACATAGGTTATATTAATTTGGCTTAACTTTGAGGTATCCTGCATTGGATTTGAGAGGGGAGGAGGCAGAACCTGGCAGAAATTAAGAAAGGGGATAATAAGAGAAGCTGTAGACAGCATGGTTCTAATGTATAATATTTTGAGATACTTAGACAATAATGAGCACTTGGCACACCTGAATGGTTTTGACAAATCCTATCACATTGAAATGTGAACATCTTGCTGAAAATGCTTATTATACTTGACACCTTTTTGTTTTTTGTTTTGTTTTGTTTTGAAGGCTCTTCACCTGATTGATGAAATGGATTTGAACAGTGACAGAAAGCTCTCGGACGCAGAGATTCTGGAGCACCAGGACTTGTTTCTTACCAGCGAAGCCACAGATTATGGCAGACAGCTTCATGATGAGTATTTCTATCATGATGAGCTTTAATCCCTGGGTAGATCTGGTAGAGTACTGTCTCTTTTATAATTTGTTACCAGCTTTACTTTTGTGATAAAATATCGATGTTATATTTTACACTCAAGTCTTACCACAGTCAGAATGATCTTAAATGTAGATTGTAATCTTGGCCTTTTAGAAGAAGAACAAAACCAAACCTGGTATTTATTTCAAAATGTATTGAAGAAATAAAACAGTATTGTGCCATATGACAACGAAGTGTTTCCTGAATATTCCATGTGTTTAGTACTGTATTGTGGGATATTTGAGTTCTGTTTCCATACTTGAAAAGAATGCAGGATTTTAGAGATGCCTGAACAATATTATTTAAATAGTATGTGACTGAGCTATCAATTTTTCTTTTGTTTTAAGTAGGTTTAACTTTGGAACTGACAGAAAGGACATTGTTTTTAGATTTAGCATTTTGTTTTAAAACCTTTAAAGGAACCTTTAGAAGGACTTATACCTCACATTTTAATGTTGAGAAGTTCTGCTTAATTTTAAAATGGTTTCTATAAAGGGTTTTATTGTATGAAATAGAACTATATTTTTGCATATGTATAGATAGTAATTATATTTAATGTGTAACTATAGCATTTGGTGTGTGGAATTTGACATTGTCCAGAACTCTTCATTTTTGACTGATTAAAAATGAAATGTCCTATCTTTTTATATGTTTGTTTGTTTTTCTTTGATGTCTCAGATATTTCACATAAGTTTACATAATGATCTTACCTTATTTGTTTTTAGATTTGGGTAGTGAGTGTTCTCAAACTTAAATTATTCTTGCTACATATTCTTATTTTGTTTTTCTTTTTCTTCTTCTGATAAAAGAATGAAGTTATAATTGAATGTACACTTACTTGACCTATTTTGGTTGCTATTGTAATGAATGTGGTCCTGCTGCTTGGTGCTAGAAGTAACCCTAAGAATTACACAGGTTGAAATCAGTAGTAGAGCTGGTTAGTTATCAGTGGCAGAGCTCACTATCAGTTCTATTGAAATTAAAATCATACTTGATAAGTATTTGTCAGTTTCAAACTTATTCAGGGGATCAATTTATTCACCTTTGCAGCGAGTAAGAAAAGTGACAAGGTGAGGAATTTGTGTTTTCCTAGCTCTTACCCACAGATAGTCTTTTTTTTTTTTTCTAATTACTTTTGGGGCACTTGGGTGACTTTGTTGGTTGAATGCCAACATCAGCTCATGTCATGATGATCTTGCAGTTCGTGGGTTCAAGCCCTCCATCGGGCTCTGTGCTGACAGCTCAGCGCCTGGAGCCTGCTTCGGATTCTGTGTCTCCCCCTCTCTCTGCCCCTCCCCTTCTGTCTGTCGGTCTCCTTCTCTCTCTCTCAAAAATGAATAAACATTAAAAAAAAATTTTTTTAATTACTTTTATCTTGGGGGAAGAGGTCAGCTACATATTCTATTAATCTTCTTCCAGACAAAAGTTATGTCTTCTGTGGCACACATAGCAGTCAGGGGACTTAACAAGTCCTCAGTATTTGGGAAACCCTGAAGCTCTTTGTGATAGAATTGACACCATCTGCGTACCTCTCTGCTGTCCCTATCTTTGCTGATGTGAAGTGTGAATGCAAATTGTAAACTTATACACCATATGATAGCTTGCCTACCCTGGTACCTAAAGTACAAGGTTTTCATTTTAACCTGCAACACTTAGCTGGTCATAGCAGTTTAAGAATTAAAGATATGCCATTATCACTCACTTGTCACTTGTCAGCCTTACTGAAGTTGGGATATTAGCATGATAACTATTTGTTTTTGTTACTAGATTCTTCAAAAATCTATCAGAATTGTTAGGTCATTAGATATGGATTTTATTTTCATCTTAAGGAGTTAAGAATTAACATTCTACATTCAGCCTTGATATCATGCAGATAACAAGAATTTTGTTGATACCATTAGTGTTCAGTAATATCTGTTCTCCTTTCATTCCTGGCAAGAGGAAAATTACACTCCCCAGCCCCCTTGCAGGTAGACAATTGCTACCTCTGACCAGTTAAAAGTGAATGGAGGGGCGCCTGGGTGGCTTAGTTGGTTAAGCGTCCGACTTTCTCTTGGGTCATGATCTCACGGCTCGTGGGTTCGAGCCCCGCGTCAGGCTCTGTGCTGACTGCCAGCTCAGAGCCTGGAGCCTATTTCAGAGTCTGTGTCTCCCTCTCTCTCTGACCCTCCCCTGCTCACGCTGTCTCCCTCTCTCTCTCCTAGAAATAAATAAAAATATTTAATAAAAAAATAAATAAATAAAGTGAATGGAAATAGTGTGGGTCACTCAGACTGGGCCAGTGACTAACCTATTTCCTTTGCCATGGCATTGTAGAGAAGGCTTCAGTTGACATGGGTCCACAAGATCAGAGAGGCCTTGATTTCTGAGTAACCACATGGAAGTCAGCTGGACTCTTAGTGGACTTTGCCTGATCAAAAAAATATAAACTTTTACTCTGTTAATCTGCTGAGATTGTGTTTGTGTGTGTGTGTGTGTGTTAAGCCACTGAGATCTTGGGGGAGGGGGCATGTAGTTTTAACAACAGCAGAGCCTAGCTTATCCTAAGTGAATATTTAGTATTAAACAACTGGCTTTTATAAGTATACAGAGAAAAAGCATCATCTGCTTGAAAAGAGTTTTATATCTTCTAAGTCAAACTAGAAAAATTTATTTTTAAGGCTTTCTTTGGATTTTAATTTTAATACACCTTTAAAAATAAAGCTTTTGTTTTTATTTCGGTAGAATTAGGAGAATTTGAATTTATCCTTCTAGCATGAGAGAAAAATAGAATGTGGCTTTTTGAATTACTGGCTGGTTCTGGCTAAAGGACTTAATCACTTCCATTGTTTGACTGCAGGTACTACTTCAGAATGAAAAAGTTGACAGGATTTGTACAAATCAATTCTTAGGAGGTTCTGATTGGGCAAATTTACAGGACAGAAAATGGCTGTCTAGCTTATGATATGAATTTAAAGGAAGCCAGGACACTCAGAGTAAAAGCCACAATGTCATGTTTGGCTTACTTATTCTTTCCATTGCAGTTAAAAAAAAAAGGCTTTATTTTTTATAGCACTTGCAGGTTCACAGCAAAATTGAGCACAAGGTACAGTGAATTTCCATATACTTTCTGCTCTCCACATGCAAGCAGCCTTCCTGCTCTCAAAATCCTGCACCAGGGTGGATGTTTGTTACAATCAGTGACCATACAATGACACGATATTATTACCCAAAGGCCAAAGATCATAGTTTACATTAGGGTTCACACTTTGTGTTGCACATTCTGTAGGTTTGGACAAATATGTTATGACATGTATCCACCATTATCGTATCATAGAGCTGTTTCACTGCCTAGGAATTATTTGTGCCTTCCCCATTCCCAACCCCTGGCAGCCACTGAATTTAATGTCTCTAGTTTTGCCTTTTCTAGGAAGTCATATAATTGGAATCATACAGTATGTAGCCTTTTCAGATTCCTTTGCAGTTTTAAATGTAAGAATAAATTTGTGCTGTTGGTTCTCTAAGGTTTTTGTGTAACAACATTTCCTTGTAAGTGGGAAATTTCTACTTAGTGTATGAAATCTTTTTCACTTTGGAAAATGGGATAGGAGAGCCAATTAGAGTGAAATTTTTGATAAAAGTATAGCAACCAATTTGCTTTATTTCAACATTAAGTTTTGTGGAATAAATATTTGACTAGATTTCCTGGCTGCTATAAATTATTTTTATAACTGGTATCAACATCTCAACTACCTAAGGGACTCCAGAGAAGCTACCAATTATAAAATATCTCAGTTTTATTTGGAAAAAGGGATTCAATCCAAGTACTAAGAAAAACTAGTACCTAAAGTTTACCATATCTTGATTTCAAATTAACCAAAGACAATTTGTGAGGTGTAGAAAGGAAACCATTTGAGTTTATAAAACTATTTAAAAATGGTTAAAGGGATTTTTAGATACAAGATAGCCTTTAATCTTGATTTTACACACCTTAAAAAACAAAGTCCTAACTAGTTCTCAGTTTTACAAAGATATTTTTCTTCTCTTAGACCAGGTTCCAATGAACAGAAGGCATCACTGTTTTGCTCTGTTGTACCCTTAGCAGTGGTTAGTGACACAGGTAAAGAAGCTATCCCATTACAAGATACACTGAAAACATAAACAAAGGTATTTTTGTGCCAATTGCTGGACCATCAGAACTGATGCCGTATTGTTCCGTCTATGACAATGACATCATGCAAGTGATTGATTTCCTAAGAATACTCTAATGAAAAACTTGATCACATTTAATTGTGGACTGCCTTTGTGGTGACAAGGAAAGGGAAAGTCTCAGGCCAAGCTGAGACTGAGCTGTGATGAAGCGATTTACACATGATCTGGCAGTCACACAGCAAGTTTGTCTTCAGTCCCTGCTCCTTCAGCCCTTCCACATTATATAGTGCAACATCTCAGCACTCCCAAACAACCCACCAAAACAAAATAACAATTCCTACGTGCTTAAGAGACGGAAAGAGATGGAGATCGTTTGTATTGATGCCACTACCCTGCTAAATTTAAAGACGTGATACATATTTATAAAAGTTGATGTATAGCAAAAAGAAAAGGTATAACAGCTTATCTAGAAATCAATGTATTATCTTGCACTTAAAAAATGGAATGTAAGCTTCTTGAGGGCTTGCAGCTGTATCTTCTTGACCATCATGTGTCCAGGATGTGATTAGCACTTGGTGGGTATCTACTCAGTAAAAGTACTTAATGGTACAAGAGGAGAGAGTTGACATCCTTTTGTTTCAATGGCTATGGCTTTTTTTTTTCTTTATGTCTCAGCCTTTCTTGCTTTGTGGTCTCTATATTCTTTATCTCTTTGGATATTTAAGTCATTATGTTAAAGTGTTTTTGAGATGATTCTGTGACTTCTAGTTATAGTCCCTTTTAGTAGTCCAATATCTCTGCCTTGTTGTGGTTTGCAGATTATAGCTGAATTCACATTTAGTGAGAGTCATTTTCATGGGAATCTGACACATTGTGGAAGTGTCCTTTGTTAAACCCTGTGGTTTTATCTGTTCTGGACAGGTTTCTGTGTTAAATTTCTTAGCCTGAAGTTTCCATACTTCATAATAAGGTGAATTAGGACCTCCCCTGTATATGCACAGGCAAGTGTTGGATCCCAATTTCTCATCAGTGACCTCATACATCCATGACTGGCAGATCCTGTAATTTCTTGCTCCTTTTAGACCAGTAAGTGGGGTTTTTCTACTCTCCATCTCAGAGAAATCTTCCTTCATGGTCCTGGCCAGCTCTCCACTTGTATAAGCATCACATCTCCTTCCCTCTCTTTGTCATTAGACCTCAGCACCAGTGGTTAAGACCCATATCCAGCGGCCATATCTGGTTCCCCTGTGAGCCATTTTGCCCCTGTTGATTCCTTCCTTATTTCTAGCACCAAAGAGATTTCTTTTTTCTACCTTTGTACTCTGATTTATATTCTTAAATGTTTTGGATTGTATTTTGTCCAGCATTTCCATGTATTTGGAGCAGGACTTCAGTCAGCCATGATTACTAGAAGAATTCATGTTAATTTATATTGCAACAGAGCTGAAGATGCTATATAATCACAGACTAGGAGCATCTAATAGTGCAAAAATAATGGAACATATAGAATGCAGTCTTACATGCTTTTCAAATAAAAATGCTATGTGCAGATTGTGAGAAAAGTCCCACTGCTATTTTGATCTCATTTGCATTTTCTTCCTGAGACTTAGCCATAAGGTCAGAGCAAACCAGAGGCCAGTTGAGTCAACTAAATGACTAAGCAAGAATTCTTAAAATTCCTCAAAAGAAGAAGAATGGGGACATGTCAAAAGGACACTCGAGTCAGCTTGTAGGGGATCCCACTGGCCACATACGTAGAGTTTAAGCATCAGAATGAGTCATTTAATAGATTATAACATTTTGAATAAAATAAGAATCTATGAGTCCATGGTGATATAAAGTAATGAATTAAACAACAAGTGAGCAAAAGAGGGAACCTCCCTCCATATGGCAGAATGCCAACTGATAAGCATAAAACAAATGGGGTTAGAAAGCTTCATCAATGGATGCTACAGCCAGTGGGTGAAAGTTCGGTGAGGAATATTATATTTAAAGTTTCAAGGCATCTC
Source organism: Proteles cristata cristata (assembly GCA_017311185.1). NCBI lineage: Eukaryota > Metazoa > Chordata > Mammalia > Carnivora > Hyaenidae > Proteles > Proteles cristata. The sequence continues at coordinate 74,132 of JAESUZ010000007.1, read as the reverse complement.
ACCACAGATGACTTTTTCATTATAAAGAGAAAAACAGTTACTTTATAGCTGAGAAACCTGGTGGACACCACCTTAACCAAATGATCAAAATTAACATCAGCAGTACCAGGACACACTAATACTATTTGTCTTCTGATATGGTCTTGAGAAGGACACACCATCATTTCTGTGGCATTCCTGACAAAAAATAGTCTGAATCACTGCAAGGAAACCTTAGATAGACGCAAAGTGAGGGACATTCTACAAATACTTGACTTATGTTCTTCAAAAATGACGTGAAGAAAGAGATTCAAGTATGACAGCCAGATACAACATGGGATCCTGGGATACATCCTGAAAAAAGAAAAAATAGGGATAAAAGACATTAATGGAACAATACTGACATTTGGAAATGTAGTGTAATTAGTTAATATTATTGTACCAATGATAAATCTCCCTATTTTTGACAATTGAACCATGGTTTTAATGAGAATGTCCTTGGTCTAAAAATACACACTGAAGTACTTGGAAGACGAAGGAGCATGATATCTGCAACTTCCTTTCAAATCGTTACAAAAATGTATATGCATGGAGAGGGTGGGGAGGGAGGGGAAGAGAAAGAATAATTATGCAAATGGGGCAAAACTAAACAGTTGGTGAATCTGAGTCAGTTATATTCTTGAGGGGCTCCTGGGTGGCTCAGTTGGTTAAGCATCTGACTTCGGCTCAGGTCATGATCTTGCAGTTTGTGGGTTTGAGTCCTGCATCGGGTTCTGTGCTGGCAGCTCAGAGCCTGGAGCCTGTTTTCAATTCTGTGTCTCCTCTCTCTGCCCCTCCCCCGCTCATGTTCTATCTCTGTCTCGAAAATAAATAAACTATATAAAAAAAATTTTTTAAGTTATATTCTTGAAACTTTTCTTAGGTGTAAAATTATAGCAAAATGTAAGAATTACCCCTTAAAATACTTCCTAATGATAGTCTTGACCTTGGACTTTGGATCAAGGTTGATTCTGCAGATGGATATAACCAGGAGGTAAAGGCAGGAAACCAGATGGGTCATTTCAGAGTTCACTGGAAAACACCACTAAGTGTATGTTGTCAGGTTGACTTTGAGAAGATCATTTTGGTTGTAGGAAAAAATGATCTGGAATAGGCATGTGTAGAGAGAGCCACTGGAGCTGGTTCTAAGCCCCAGTGCCCATCCCATCCTCCCCTAGATACTCTTTACCTGATGCCCTCTGATGCCCTATTTCCTTTCCACTGACTTTCCTTATAAATTCCCAGACCCATCAACATAACCCCCCCCCTTTTGACTTCTGTTCCTACCCTCTTGAGATCTTTAAAAGCAGAAGAATATATTCTCCTTCATATTTGTATCATATTACGTTTTTAAAAGTTTACTTATTTATTTTTGTGAGAGAGAGCAGGGGAAGAGCAGAGAGTGGGTGAGAAAAGAATCCCAAGCAGGCTCTGCACTGAAGGTGCAACACAGGGCTTGATACCAAGAACCAGCAGATCATGACCTGAGCTGAAACCAAGGGTCAGATGCTTAACTGACTGAGCCACCCAGGCACCCTTGTGTCATATTGTTTTTATTGTAACTGAGAAGATTGGCAAAAGAGAAAGGGGCCCTAAATACTTTGGTGTATGGTGATGTATTCAAAACTCCGTGAGACAGGGGCACCTTGGTGGCTCAGTCAGTTAAGCGTCCGACTTCAGCTCAGGTCATGATCCCATGGTTTGTGAGTTTGAGCCTCACATCGGGCTCTGTGCTGACAGATCAGAGCCTGGCCCATGCTTCAGATTTTGTATCTCCCTCTCTCTCTGCCCCTTCCCTGCTCGTGCTCATGATCTCTCTCTCTCTCAAAAATAAACATAAAAAATTAAACAAAAAAAAAAAGCCATGAGAGAATAGAGCTCACTAATGATTACTGATAGGATAAAATCCCAGGCAAACAGGATCATAGAGGAGGACCAATCCAGTTTTGATGACAGAAGCCTTGAATCCAAGCCTACCAGAGAAGCTGGGTCCCTTTGCCTGCTTGCTGACTGGACTGGCATCCCATGGAAATAGAATCCAAACAGAAGCTCAAGGGCTCTCACCCAATGCAGCTCTTCCTGTAGTTCGCTGTGCTCCTGGCCCCCAGGGTGGGAGCCGCCTCACTGGCTTTATCCTCATTTGGGGGGTGCAGGCTAGTTCAGGGTTTCTCCACCTTAGCACTGTTGGCAATTGGGGCTGAACAATTCTTTGCTGGGGGCCTGCCTGTGTGTACTAGGATGTTTAGCAGTGTTCTTGGCCTCTATTGGTGAGATGCCAATAACACCTTCCCACTCTACTTGTGACAGATGTCTCCAGATGTTGCCAAATGTCCCCCAGGGGGTAAAATCACCCCATTTGGAGCCACTGGTCTAGTGGTTCTGTATATTGCTTTAAGAGCCTGGCTTTGAAAGCCTATAATTTTGTTTTGTGTGCTTCTCTGACAGGAAGCCGCAGCACTGTGTCTGAAAGGCACTAGACTGGTGTCAGAAGGCAGACCTGGGCTTCCGCCACTCAACAGTGTTACGATCCCAACCACTCTCTCTCCTTCCCTGGGTCCTGTTCCTCATCAGAGGGCTATGGAAGAGATCACACGCAAAGTGGATCTTTACCAGGTGCTTGGGTGGCTCAGTCGGTTAAGTGTCTGATTCTTGATCTTGGCTCAGGTCATGATCTCATGATTTTGTGGTTTCAAGCCCTGCTTAGGATTCTGTCTCTCCCTCTCTCTCTGTCCCTCACCTGCTTGTGCTCCCTCTCGTTCTCCCTCTCAAAATAAATAAATAAACTTCAAACAAACAAACAAACCAACAAAGCAAAATGGATCTTTACATTTCCTTCCAGCTCTGACTCTCTGTCATTCTCTGCTTTCCCTAGCAGCCTGTTGAAATTGGAGTGTCTTAATAATACATTTATTGAAAAGAATTTTATATTTCCCATTTAATTAAGAAAAAGTTCATTAAATTGCTTTATGGTTATGACTTTATTTATTCTCCACTCCACCTCAATAAGTTTCCTGTACCAACTTCCCAGGGGACAAACTAAAAGTAAGACATAACATTGTTTTCATTCCTAAGTTACATAACCAATTTCTGTGTGGAATATGATTTAAACAGGCAGGAAGAAACACTGCTTTTTATGAGAGGAATTTAAAAGTGGAGATGATGGATTTAACACTTTAACTCTTACAGACAAAAAATATCTGTAGGAATTTTAAAATGTAGGTGTTATTTTTTATATAGATATTATTTTTTAAATAATTATATATATATAATGCTTATATTAAATTAACTTAAATGAACTATTTCCATTGTGGGATGTGTAATTGCATATAAATCTGGTAATTCAAAAGACTCCTTCTTCCACAGCCCCCTCCTTTCTTCCTCTCTGACAATCATTGATTGAGCTCCTCATAACGAAATGGCCCCCTCAGGGCAGCAGCATTGCCTATAGGTTACAGTGTGAATGAATGGAGAACCCTAGAGTTGTGCAAAAGGCAGCCCTGCTGGGCACTGGGGATACAAAAACAGTTAAGATTGTTACCTTGCCCTTTAAAAGCCAACAGTGAAATCGGAGGAATCTGTAAAGGAGGCAGAATAGAGTAGAAGGTAGACAGAAGGTGGGGCAAGAGACAAAGCATTTGGGCTTCTAAGTGAGACTCCGGGAAGACTTGAGTCCTGAACTCCTCTTTCTCTCATTCCATTTCTAGTCTAGCCACCTGTCACCCCGGTACTGCTACTTACTGCCTGATCTCTTCTAATTAATGTAATCAACTCCTATTTCTTACTTCTATTTTGACTCCCTTTTCCCCACTCTCCATCTTCTTCTCCATAATCTCTTCTCTAGAGGGCACCAGAATAGAATAGAATTGCTCCCCACACATCACACTTCACTCAGAGTGAAAACCAAAGTCCTTATGATAGCTACAATGTCCTATAGAATCTTGCTTCCCATCCCTCCTCTTATATCTCAGACCTCATCTCTTGCTATTTTCTCTCACTCCTCTCCCTCCACACTGGACATGATTCTAGTTCCTCAAACACACCAGGCACTTGGCATATTTCTGCCTCCGGACTTTTGCACCAGCCTTTCCTTTTCCCAATGACGCTCTTTCCCTAGATAGCCATAGAGTAACTCCTTTCCTTCCATCAGGTCTTGGTAAAAGGTCCCGGCTTAATTCAGCCACCCTAACCACCCTATTTAATACTGCAACCTGCTATTCACATACTGATTCACCTTTCCCTAGGCCTTTCTCATTTGATTCTGTACTTACTACCTTCAAACATACTATATAATTTACTTATAATGTCCATTTCTTGCCACAAGAATGTAAGCTCTGTGAAAGCTTTCTTTGTTTTCTTCTCTCATGTTTTCCAAGCACCTAGAACAATGCCTAGAACATAAATAACATGTGCACCAAAATCACAAGAAGGAAAGAAAGAAAGAAAGAAAGAAAGAAAGAAAGGAAGGAAGGAAGGAAGAGAAAGAAAGGAAGGAAGAAAAGAAAAGGAAAAGAAAAGAAAAGAAAAGGAGGGAGGGAGAGAAAAAGAAACAGGGAGGGAGAGGAAAGAAAGAAAAAGAAAGAAAGGAAGAAGGAAGGAAGGAAAGAAAGAAGGAAGAGAAAGGAAGGAAGAAAAGAAAAGGAAAAGAAAAGAAAAGGAGGGAGGGAAAGAAAAAGAAACAGGGAGGGAGAGGAAAGAAAGAAAAAGAAAAAGAAAGAAAGAAGGAAGGAAGAGGGGAAGAAAAAAGGTACGTTGAAGCCTCCTCTGGTCTTCCACTATATTTTCACACATCTACTATAGCACTTAATCTTTAGATCTTCTGTCTCTCCCCAAACTGTGAAGCATGACCTTGAGCAAGCTCCTTCCATCTCTGAGTCTGTTTCATTGTTAACTGAGATTAAGGAGTTACTATATTTACCTAATAGGGTCATTGTGTGGATCAAATGAGTTCTTACCTGAAGGGACTAGCACAGTGCCTGGCCTGTGGAAAATCCTTAGTAAATGTTAGCTGTTGTTATTGTTATTAAAACTGTTGCCCAGGGTCAAAGGGCATAGTGGGTGCTGAGTGAATGAATGAGCTCCTGGCTGCAGGACTCAAAAGCGATGGCTCTAAAAACGAGAAAGAAAAGAGAAAGCAGAGTCTGAGGCAGGAGCTGGGAACTGGGAGACTGGGCAAGGTGAAGCTGGAAAGAAATGTTGGTGGGGGGCTCTGTGGTGCCCCCCTGAGGAGGAGTGTGGACTTGATCCATGGGTCATGGAAGTGTGTTTTGGGAAGTGTGTGGATAAGGGATTATTAGCAAAATGAGAAGGCAGGACAGTGGGGGTGGGGGTTAGGAGGATGTTGACTCATCTAGAAAGGAATAATGAGCCCTTGGGTAAATCAGCTGTCCTCACAACGGATGGTGGAGACAGTTTGGAGAGAATCAACTCCTTCAAAGCAAAGTGAGGATGGCAATCTGCTTTTTTACGCTTTATCAGGTAGCAAAAATAAGATTAACATGAATTACATTGATTCTTAACTACCATTAACTTCTAAATAGACTTTACTTTTTATTAACAGGCTCTTTGGCCTATTATTCAACAGAGAAGCAGACTGTTTTTCTCGTGGGGAATGTTTAGACTAGGAAAAAAAAAAGGAAATTCTTTCCTTGCTAGGTAATAAAAAGACGCAGCAAGCATAGCCAAAATACAATGTGAAGGAAAGCTTTGGAACCTGCTATCGTAAAAAGTTCTCGTCAGACCTCAGTGCATACTATAGCAGTTCCTCTTGAAGGTTAAAACAGAAAATACATCCTGATGATGAAAGCTCATCTCAGTTCTAATAGCCGCTGACAATGGTTTGAAAACTTTGGCATTTTAAGATCTCAATAAAGTGATTTTCTAAGCAACAAAAGGGCAATGCTTTGATAAGGCTGCAGGGTCAGATGAATCCCACAGCCTGGAGTTACGATGCCAGAAATGAAGGCTCCTTTTCCACACACGTTAGCTACCAATTGACAGCTCCTGCCCCTGAAACTTGATTGCCCTTTCTCTCAGACCAGGAAGTTTCACAGTGTGTCATCAGTCTTTGATGCTCAGGTGGTGTGACAAATTTTAAAAACCAACAAAAACCCCTCACCACAAACTCTAACACCTCTTGGTCCTGCTGATAGCCCGTTCTCCTGCTTTGGTTTCCTGCTCTGCTTTCCCTTCCTTGCTAGCATCCTCAAGCATGGCAAAATCAGGCCGCCGTTATTGTTAAGGCATTTCTCATCTCTCAGGAGCCACGTCTCTTGGGAACCAGATTTCACAGAACTTTGAACTGTGCCGTGTTGAGGACTCTGTGACATCTCTGCAGGGCCCTTTGACATGCACAGGAGTCGCTTAAATGCTGATTGAGGCCATGGCTGTGTTCTGTTCTCTGGTGTTTGCCATCTCCCAAGACGAAATGTCTAGGTTCTTGCCCATTCTTTTTTAATGGCCAAAATTGGGTCCAGAAGAGCAGTTTTCTTTGGTCTCTGAGATAAAATGGTCAGCAAAGCAAGCCTTAATGCCAGGCACGGTACTTCCGGGCCAGTGAGACTCCATTTCCGGGGCGTGGGGGATGCCACAGGCAGGTAGGAGAGGAGCCACCTCAGGGGGAGGCATCAGGGAGCTCAGGTACCTGAGGGCTGTGCAGGTCCAGCCACAAGCTTTCCTACTGGGCACTTAGAAACACTTCCATTCTCTGAAACCTTGCTTCCTTTGTGAATGTTTCTCCAGTCATTTCATCCGGTGGTTCTCAAAGTATAATTCTGAGACCAGTAGCATAGGCATCACCCGGGAACAAGTTAGAAATGCACGTTGGCCCCACCACACACCCCATGAATGAGAAACCTGGGGCTGGGTTCAGGAATCTGTTTTAACAAGCCCTCTGGGTGATTCCAGTGCCGACGGTCAGGTGTGAAACTACCAATTTGAACCACTGTTTCTATTGGTGTGGGTCATCAAGCAGTTTTACTTTTAATTTAGAAAGTCTTTGCTTTGTAATTCTGCACACCTGAAGTTGCCTCCTTGGAAGGCTGCTGACAGCAACAACCTCCGTGACAGGAAGGGAAGAAGCACAGTGTTGGGAAGCGCCTGGAGAGGCAATCTCAGACCTGCTGGGGCCTGCTTTCCATCTTCACACCTTTAAAAAGGGAGAGAACTCACAACTAGGAGGGAAAAAAAAAAAAACCATTAAAGAGAAAAACAACTGCTGTTTTGAATCAGTGGCACAGCAAATTGAAGAGGTAGCCATAAAACATTTTTACTTCTGACAAGAGAATCCCTTTAGGGCAGGTAATGGTCTGTTAAATATCAAAGGAGCAGACCAAGGACCTGAGGACATTAATAAGGAGAAGGTGCGGTGGGAAGTGGGGAAGGATTTGAGCTCTGCCTTCAACTAACTGGCTGCCTCCTAGTCAAGGGAAAGAAGACAAGGAAAAGAACCAATACAGAGAACCATGGAGGCTTTGGGGGCTCCTTACAATCATTAGAGATGCCGAAAAATAGAATGATATCTTAGGGGCGATAAGGAGCCTCCTGGCTCATAGAGTATGCAAGTCTGGATAGCCATGTGACAAAGATGCCATCATAAAGGGAATTCTTGTATCGAGCAAGAAGCTGCCCTAGGGTAGGATTTGCAGATTTATTACTATTATTTTTTAATCAGAACTCTTTCTTCAAACTAGAAAGTACAGCACGGTACCTAAATTTATAAAACCACTTGAAGGGAGGCTACTTTGGTGATCCCCGGGGCACCTCTCTGGTTCTGTGGTGCTTTGATAACTTTTCGAACCAGAACTTCTCTTTCCTCTCCAGGCTTCTCTTGAGCTGCCCATGAGCTTCCTTCAACGTGGTATCACCAAGATGGTGATGTCTAAAGGGAACGGGACAAATCCGAGAGTGTGCGCTCCTGCAGCCACATGGCTCACGTGTCCTCCCCAGGGATGGCATGCAGTGAGGGCCTTCCAAGCCAAGGCTGAGGATCATAGTGTCAGGGAGAGGGCTGAGGCTGTGACTGGAGCTCACTCAAGTGGGACATGCCTGTACTCTGCCATCTTCGGTGCAGACATGACAAAGCAGGCAGACCCCAAAGCCTGAGCCAACAGGTAAGCATGAATGGAATCAGTTCTGCCATGCTGTGGGAAACCCTTCTTGAAAGCAGCCTAGATGCCTGTCTGGGCCTGCCTTGGAGGGGGTCTCGGAGGTGAACAAGGGGGTCTTCTTCAACCTTGAAGGGACCAAATGTGAGATGGCCCAAGGACGTGCTGTGGACAACTGGACTCCAGGGCCCTCCCTTCTCTGCCCAACATTTGCTGGCTCTGAGTCTGTCTTTTTCCGACAGAACTGGAGTTCTTGTCATAAAATTCTTGGACTACTTGAGTTTCTGGATTCTAACATCTTTTTTTTTCCACAGTGATGATAACTCAAGTCTCTCTTATAAACACCTAACAGACAGAAAATGCTTTCCCTTCAGAAAGGCACAAAAAGAATAACACCAAGAAGAGCTGCTTCTCTGGTTGGTAAGAGGTATGGCTGTCTGTAGCTGACTGTGTTCATTTAAATTTTCAAAAATCTTATTTATAGAGAGAGGAAGTGTGGTAAAAGGAGAGAGAGAGAGAGAGAGAGAGAGAAAGAGAGAGAGAGAGAAAATCCCAAGCAGACCCCCTGCTCAGCACAGAACCTGATGAAGGACTCGATCCATGACCCCTGGGATCATGAGCCAAATGCAAGAGTTGGATGCTCAACCCACTGAGCCACCCAGGCCCCCCTGATTTTGCTTATTTAAAAGGAAAGGCAATTGTTTGGTCATTCAGCAAACATTTAGTGAGCACATAGAGCTGCTGGGCTTCTGCTGGGCTTCTGCTGGGCATGGAAGATACTAAGTCAGACCCAGCTCTGAAGGAGCTGAGAGGTGAGGGGGTGGATGTAGGAAAATCATCGTCCATACATCCATGCATTGTCAGCAGTGGGTTTACACAAGCTGCTACATGGTTAGCCAGGTGAAGAAAAGAAGGACAGAAAGCCTTCAAGGCAGAAAGTAGAGCATGTGTAAGAAGCACAGTGTCAGGGAAGAATGGACCCATCTTCCTGGGTGGACAGGACATTAGAGGTGCTAGGGAGAGAGGGGCAGCAGGTTGCCTGGTGAGCTGGGTACAGTAAGATCTGGTAGCATGTTGTCTACTGAGCTAGGGAGTTTTGGACTTTATTCCACAAGTGAGAAGACGCCATTGTTGTTTTTAAGGAAGGGAGAGTCAAGACCACATCTGTACTCCTCTATGAAATGATATGATGTCTAGGATTTGCATTGAAATAAACTCGAGGCAAAATACAAAAAGCAATTGGGGCGCCTGGGTGGCTTAGTTGGTTAAGCGTCCGACTTTCGCTTAGGTCATGATCTCGCGGTTCGTGGGTTCGGGCCCCGCGTCGGGCTCTGTGCTGACTGCCAGCTCAGAGCCTGGAGCCTGTTTCAGTCTGTGACTCCCTCTCTCTCTGACCCTCCCCTGCTCACGCTGTCTCTCTCTCTCTCTCTAGAAATAAATAAAACATTTAAAATAAAAAAAAATACAAAAAGCAATTGATTTCAGGACTATTTGTAATGGGAAACATCCCACATGTCTATCAGAAGGCTGGTTGAATAAATTTCGGCATGCCCATGCGCAGAAGTACTAGGCAGCTGTAAAAAGGAATGAGGGATATCTCAACCTAAGACATATTATTGAATAAAAAAGACATGCGTGTATAATATTTATCTAAGAAAGGCAGGGATACAAATATATAAGCATATAAACTTACCTGCTTATATTTAAAACAGATAAGCATTGGAATGATAAACCAGTGAAAAATGGTTACTTCTACAGAGAGGAAGGGTATAGACTGGAAGGGATGGGGATAGAAGCCAAACCCATTTAGGGGGGTGCCTGAGTAGCTTAGTCACTTAAGCGTCTGGCTCTTGATTTTGGCTCAGGTCATGAGCTCTCGGTTCGTGAGTTCAAGCCCCACATCGGGCTCCACACTGAGAGTATGGAGCTTGCTTGGGATTCTCTTTCTCTCTCTGTCTCTCTGTTGCTCCCTCTCTCTCCCCACCTCCCTTGCTCAGTCCCTATCTCTCTCTCTCAATAATAAAAAAATAAACTTAAAAAAAAGAAGCTGAACTTATTTGAATATACATTTTTTTGTATATTGACTTTGGGACCAAGTAAAGATTTCAAGTAAAAAACAAAATCAAATAAAAAAGGAATCCCTGGGGGATGGGGTCCTGGGTGGCTCAGTCGGTTGAGCCATTGACTTGATTTCAGCTCAGGTCACGTTCTCATAGTTTGTGAGCTTAAGCCCTGGGTCAGGCTCTGCACCGACAGCGTGGAGCTTGCTTGGGATTCTCTCTTACCCTCTCTCTCTCTGCCTTTCCCTCCCTCTCCCTCCCTCAAAATAAATAAATAAACAAACAAACAAACAAACAAATAAATAAATAAATAAAAACTTAAAATTTTTAATTTAATTTTATTTTTTTAATGTTTTATTTATTTCTGAGAGAGGGACAGCGTGAATAGGAGAGAGTCAGAGAGAGAGAGACACACAGAATCCAAAACAGGCTCCAGGCTCTGAGCTGACTGTCAACACAGAGCCGGACACAGGGCTCGAACCCACAAACCGTGAGATCATGACCTGAGCCAAAGTCGGACACTCAACCGACTGAGCCACCCAGGTGCCCCTAAAACTTTTTTAAGAAGGAATCCCTGAAAATAAAAAATAAAATGAAACAAATAAAGAAAAGAATACTTGTGGTTGGTGGGTTAAGCACATGGGGGAACTGTTCCAAACACAGTAGTTTGATTATATATCTACAGAAAGAAATAATCTAAGAACAAAAAGAATTGTAAACAAATGATCTTAAAACATTTTCAGCAATCATTTGGCTGATGGGAGAGTTGGTATTGTTATTCAGAGACTGCGGTGTGTACATATGAGATGAAACAAATGAGAAACTATGTGAAATTCTAATTCTATAATTCTTGGTGTCTTTGAGAAATGAGATTCTTGAGCATGGAAGAAAGGAGACTCAGGTGGAAGAAATAAGAGGTTATGCAAAAACACTGTAGCCTTGAATCTGAACTGACAGTATCAATACGAACTTAAGTGTTTTATCTTAAAAACTAACAAATCATCCTTGTTATGATCTCTGAAAGGATCTAGGACCAATAACCTACCTAGTAGTCATGAGCACCCCAGTACCCAAATTGTGGGCTTGAAATCCCACTTCCCCAGAGAAGAATGGGTTCCATGAAAAAATGTTCGATTCCAGGTCTGGGACAGGAAATGGACAAGAGGAGCCTGAAACATCCATCAAACCAGATCACAAGGAAGTCCTTAACGACTGCTAGGACAGGGCTAAAAGGATTCAGGAGTCAACTTGAAGAGCCTCCCTCTGGCCAAAGATGGACAAGTTTTGCATCAGTATAGATAAAACTGTAATACAGTGAAGCACATCAATAAGTTTAACTCATGAGTTCATAATGAAACTGAAACAAATCTGATCGGTTGCCTTTGGAGCATGCTCATGAATAAATTCATTATTTTGAAATTGATAAAGACAAATAATTGAGCATTTATCTGTCTTTCCTATACAAATTGTACTCCTGAGTAACCCAACAGTGATAAGGGGAAGTTTCTCTTCTATGGAAGTAATTCCCTTTATAAATGAAGAGGGTATGACAGAATTGGAATATCACCATTTGGCGATCCCTAATTAATAGTGAATAGTGGCACTGATTAGCAGTATCTGTTATCACAAATAGAGACAACCAGGGTACCTGGGTGGCTTGGTTGGTTAAGTGTCCAACTCTTGATTTGGGCTCAGGTCATGATCTCATGGTTCGTAAGTTCAAGCCCCTGTCAGGTTCTGCACTGAGAGCGCAGAGCCTGCTTGAGTTTCTCTCTCTCACTGGTGCTTGCTGCCCCCCAGCCCCGTCTCTCTCAAAAAATAAATAAATAAACTTTAAGCAAAACAAAACAGAGACAACCAGACATCACAAGCCTTCTAGGAAGTACTCTTGTCAAGATATTCAGCCTAAATCTACATTCAAATGGCAATTTACTGGAATTATAAGGGACAAAAGAAAATACAAAAGGACACCATGGGCATGCAATCAGTAATATCTCCATCACGAGATCCTCTGTCAGATAAATGATCTCATTTCTTAAATAAATTGCAAGGAAAAAAAAGATATATAAAACTGATATTTAAAAGAAATTTAATGGGGTGCCTGGGTGGCTTAGTCGGTTAAGCGTCCGACTTTCACTTAGGTCATGATCTCGCGGTTTGTGGGTTCGAGCCCCGCGTCGGGCTCTGTGCTGACTGCCAGCTCAGAGCCTGGAGCCTATTTCAGAGTCTGTGTCTCCCTCTCTGACCGTCCCCTACTCACGCTGTCTTTCTCTCTCTCTCCTAGAAATAAATTAAAATATTTTAAAAAATAAATAAATAAATAAAAGAAATTTAAGAGACATATCACCAATCACAACTTATTTATATCAAGATTCAAACAAAATTTTTTTTTTAATGTTTTATTTATTCCTGAGAAAGAGAGACAGTGTGAGCAGGGGAGGGTCAGAGAGAGAGGGAGACACAGAATCTGAAACAGGCTCCAGGCTCTGAGCCGGCTGTCAGCACAGAGCCCGACGCGGGGCTCGAACCCACGAACTGTGAGATCATGACCTGAGCTGAAGTCGGACGCTTAACCGACTGAGCCACCCAGGCGCCCCAAGATTCAAACAAATTTTTAAAAAAAACCAAGACATTTGTGACATTTAAAAGACTAATAGAAATTTGGGGCATCTGGCTGCCTCAGTCAGTGGAGTGTGCAGCTGTTGATCTTGGGGTTGGGAATGTGAGACCCCTGTTGGGTGCAGGGATGACTTAAAAATAAAATATTTTAAAAATAATTAAAAAATTAAAAATTTGAACGTGGCTGGATATTTGACATTAAAATTATTATTAATTTTGTAAAATATTTTATTTATTTTTGAGAGAGAGATGGAAGACAAAGCAAGAGTGGAAGAGTGGACAAGACACAAGAGACTGTGATACAGAATATATTTCAGATATAAAACGCCAGGAATTTTTCAGAGTTCTATAAGCCAGGTAGTACACTGCGAATCCAAGTCCTTGGAATCCTGATTTTTTTCTTTTAGGAGCTGGATATTAAGGACCAAAGGCACAGCAGGCTTCAGGTCGACCAGTGCTCTGCCAACCTATTCCTGCCCTCACAGTAGCCTGAACAATGCTCATAGCTAGAGCTTTTGGGGCAGAAAACGGCTTCAAAGTTTGCCTGGAAGTTTTGGTTAAACTCAAATAGACCAGAAACAGAATTCTGTGACCACCGCCACCTTTCTGGTCTCTGGGGGGCGCTTCTCTCTGTCTAACCTGTCACATGTGAAACTCCCTGAGCCTTGACCATCGCCCATATAAGCTTCTGGGATTTTCTATAATGCTGAATCTCTGGGTGGGTGACAAGCCACAGGGCACTGTGTTTTTGTTTCAAAATCTTGAAAGAAGCTGGGCCCCAGAGCTGGAGTAGATGGACTGAGCTTTGGCCTGGAGACAGAAGCTTTGCAAGATTTTTCATATTTTTGCCCTTAGGTGTCAGCAGGGAGGTTGAGTTACTCAGCCCTCTTGACCCATTATCACCCTTCAGTGAGATTCCCTCCTTGATTTTGAATTAATAAATTCCCTTTTATCTCTTAGTTTCCTTCCTTCCCCCTTCCCACTATAGATAAGCATTCTGATGTGCTAGATGCCTTTTTATTGCAGGTGTTCTTGCATGTGTTTTGTGTGAGTATATTTTTTTAACTTGAAAAATTATGTATTTTTCTTAAATGTAAGTGGAAAATTATAACCATTACTATATTACCAGAACTTTATCCAAATGTAGAATAAGCATGTTATTCCACACCTGTGGCTGAAAAATAATTTGAGGAGCAAAAATATATTGTGATTAACTCACATATTACATATTAACTCACATATTTACATTTCCAATTATGTATATTATTTCTGTCAACTGGCAAAATTTTCAAATTTTGTTGTTAAAATAGTACTGACTTATTGAATAGTACTGCATAGCACTAAATTACCATAATTACTGAAACAGCTTTCAACTATGTGAAAGACGTGAAAGTTGCAAATTAAAAAAAGTTTTTAACACAGGGGAGATGTTATACAATCATGCTGGTCTATGAAGTTTGTGTTCAAATTTTGGATGAAAATACAAACGTTTCCCTAGTATCCTAAAAATAAGCGAGGTCTTGGAAATATTTTATACATTGGTACAAGAAAATCATGTTCCTTTTATTAACACCAGAGGCAATAGCACAATGCTAGAAATAAGTATGCTCCTATGCCTGTATGATTAATATATAGAAATGGAATCACATTATAAAATCTCAGCTGATTTCCTCAAAAAATTTTTTTAACATTTATTTATCTTGAGACAGAAAGAGAGACAGAGACAGAGCACAAGCAGGGGAGGAGCAGAGAGTGAGGGAGACACAGAATCTGAAGCAGGCTTCTGGCTGTCAGCACAGAGCTGGACATGGGGCTCAAACTCACGAACCATGAGGTCATGTGCTGAGCTGAAGTGAGATGCTTACTGACAGCCACCCAGGTGCCCCTGATCTCCTGGTTTTTAAAAGAAGCACTTTAATTTTAAGATGCAACCGTGTTGCCTGTGGTGCATCAGCCACTGCCACGTTTTACGAATCCACTCCCCTGCCAATGGACTCTCAGCCTGCTCCCTCCCCCAACACAGGCACAAGAACAGAACTTTAGGTCACAGGACTGAGACAGAGGCTTTAGCCTGGAAACATGTTAGTGCAGCAGATGCCAAAACCCTTTCCCTGTGCCTGGAAGAGACGTTCTGGAAGTGTGAACAGCCACAACACCTCTCTGTAGAGAGTTTAGTGCCAGGCTTAACTCTCCAAACTGTAAGATTTGGGGTATGTAAGTTGGAATTGAGGAGCAGCCAGTTTCCCCTCCTCTGTGATCAACCTGGGATCCAGTTGAGAGGCCCAAAATCTCTGAAGAATTTGCTCAAATATTGCTTACAAGTCCTAAAAACTGAGCGTAGCTCAGCCTAGGGAAACAGCCACCTCTCGCCCCAAAGCTGAAGAGACTTGGGAGCAGGGTGGGGCAGGCAGAAGACTTGAGCAGGTGCACCTGGGATCAGGTGGTGCCGATGCACCTGGCCAGGCAGGCCTGTGGGGAGTATCTTCATATACTGTTGGACTGAAGCCACCTTAGGAAGCTCAAGCCTCTTGAACTAAATACAATTCAGAAATTTTTTGACTCTGGCATGAAGCTCTTCAAGCCCAAAGATGGAGCCTTAGGGGACCTCTTGCTGATTTCCACCCTGCCCCTCTGGCCTTTAGAGGGCGCTGTTTCTCCAGCATCTGAGGGTCTGAGCCATAACCAAGGGCAGCTCCCAAGGGGGAGCTGGTGGGGCCTCTGGGGATGGCAAAGACTGCTCAGATAAAGCCTTGGGGAGAATCAAGGGAAACTGGCGGGTGGCAGAATCCAAACCAACATAAGTCCTTTGGGGTATAGCTTGGTTCTGTTCCACCTTGCTCCAACAGAACCCTCTTTCCCCATTGTTTCAGGAGCTCCTCCTATTCATCCAGACCCTTCCAAAGGTGATCAAGATAGGCTGAGCCCTCCCCTCACCACTACCTAGTCCTGCAGTTCCGTTTCTTGTCCTCTTCTCCCTAACAGGAGAGCAGTAACCTTCCCGGGTAGGGTCCTTGGATGCCTTATCTCAGGAAGACCCAAGCAACAACTTCTGTGTATAACAGACACTACCACACAGTAAACAGTGGAGGGGAGATACTTTTCTTTGCCTTCTGGGCCCTTATCTTATGGGCATGAATGCAGGTTAAGGACACCCAAGCTGGGGCAAGGCCACTGAGATTGGGGGTGGGGGTGTCAGAGTGGAGAGGTGAGTAGGAGCCCATGGGGTGGAGTGGCCTCTGCCGCAGCCCAGGGTAGGGGTGGGTGGCAGACCCTGTAAGTTATGGCTGTTCTCTAGAGCAAGGGCAGTCACTGTGAGGGTAACATTTACTCATTGATTCCACAACTATTCTTTAAGTATCTCTTATGTGTCAGGGCAGTGTACAAGTAAAATACATAGTTATGAATTGCAATAAGAACAATGAGAAACTTGGGAGGGTGCTGAGATCGAGAAAAAGGGGGGTTGGTGGAGAGTTATCAGATATGGCGATCTGGAAAAGAGACACCGACGTTTGTCTCCTATGGCTGAAGCAGTGAGTTATGGGACATCCCCGCCTGGCCTAGCCTCCCTTTCCCTCCTCTTATACCGCATTCTCAGTTCCCTCCCTTACTCTTGACCCGCAAGGGCTCCTGGAGTGGACACGTGACACAGATCTGGCCAATCAGGAAACCTCATCCCACCCTGGCCACAGTGATTGGTTCAGAGATGGGCACGTGACCCAAATATGGCAAAGGAGAGTTACGCGGGAAACCCTGGCTGGAGCCTTGGACAAGAAGTGTATCCCTTTTTGTCTGAGGATGCTAAACGAGGATGTCAGCCTTGAACAGCTAGGGGCAGCCACATGGAAAGAGCGTGAGTGAGAATAGAGAGCACTCCCAGGAAAGCAGAGCTGAGAAATGGAGAGGGAGAGAAAGGAAATAGGAGAGGGGGAGGAGGTCTATTGATCAAGCTCTAAGGCCATTTTTTTTTTTTAACAAATAGTTTATTGTCAAATTAGTTTCCACATAACACCCAGTGCTCATCCCCACAAGTGCCCTCCTCCATGCCCACCCCTCCTCCCCCCCACATCCACCAGTCCTCAGTTTTTGTCAGCATTCAAGAGTCTCTCATGGTTTGTCTAAGGCCATTTTTGATTCTCTGAATCTGCAGGAAGGGAAAGGAAGGGTTAAATCAGCTTTCCCCCAAACTCTCCTTGGAATCATTCTCCTTCACCAGTCTCCTCTGTGATCCAAACTCTGTGTAAAGCTGGAGGTTGGCGATGGGCAACAGTGCAGGGCCTATGTGGAGCCCCCTCTTGGCAGATTCTGTCAATGAAGGCAGTCTCCTAAAGTCTGTTTTCCTTCTCACCTTTGGGCATCAGCCCAAACCCTCAGATAACAGAAAAGCTCTATTTAACATCCTGTTACATGAGTTTTGCTGGCCTCTTTGTACAGATGACACCCAGGGAAGTTAAGTAACTTGCCAAGAACTGGCAGCTGGTCAGGGACAGAGCTGAATTCACACCCAGATTTATCTTACTTCAGTCTCCCTCCCTGTTTCTACTACTGCAGCCTAGGGGTGGTGTGGTCCAGCAGGCAGCGCTAACAAGCTGGGGGCAGGGGCGCATATGGAGTCAGGTGGCTTCTAGCATCAGGGGCATGAGCAGCTTCGCCTGGCATTCAGGGCCCTAAATCCAGCTCTGTCAAGCTGAGGCGGGGCAGTCCCACATCCAGAGGAAGTGGCATTTATGGGGTCTGGAAGGTGCAGCTCAGGGTCTAGGGTTACCACCATGGGCTGAGTGCCCACTGTGTGCCAGGCACCAAGTCAGGCACATCACTGTGTTGCTGTGTTTCATCCAGGTAGGAAACGGACTAGCAGCAGAGCTGAGGAGACCTGCTGCTGGATGCCTTCTGAGCCTCCTTTCGTGGGTCAGGTCTGACCCTCAGGACAGGGTGAGGCTGAGTCTGGCCAGCAGGGTGCCCCAGCTGTTGGGAGCAGAGTCAGGAGCCAAGCCCATGCACTCTTCACCCATGCCCATCCTTCCCTTGCCCTCTGTGCCAGCCTGGCCCTGGCCCCGCCTCTTCATGCCCTTCTAGGACCCTCAGCTGCTTCTCTTCCTCCAGCCTTACCTCTCACACCTATCTACCAGAGCGGCCATTGTTTTCCTGATTATTCTCTTTGCAGCCAAACTAACGGTCTGAAAACACATATTGTAACTGCAACTTTTACCTACAAAGGATCGTTGGAACTTCCTGGCCTGGCGTTTAAAGTGGTTCAAGAATGTGGTCCTACTGAATCTTTTAGCTTTATTTCTTCTTCCTTTGATATGTGTATCCCGTCCGTGTGTCAGGCCATGTGTGCTCATTCCTGGTGCCACACCTCAGGCTCCTGTCCATCCTGCTCTCCTCTCTCCATCTAGTGGATAAAACAGGTCCTCATTCGGGCAGCCTCTCATTCAGCAGGTATTTCAGGCACCTCACTGTGTGCCCGCTGCTCTGACACCTCAGCCTTGTATTGTGATCTCGAACCCACCTAATAACCTCCCGTGTGAGGCCTTATCCCGCTTCTCCTGCTCAGCGCAGCTGTAAACCTTCACAAGCAGAGGCTTTCTCTTGCCCGTTTCACAGCCTTGCCGTGTCCTGCCTATGGCAGGGATTGATAAGTGATAAATGTGTGTCACATAAATAGGACAAAAGCAAGCTCTGATTGGAAAGCATGAAGGGCGCCTGGGTGGCTCAGTTGGTTAAGTGTCCGACTTGGGCTCCGGTCATGATCTCACAGTTCGTGGGTTCGAGCCCCACATCGGGCTCTGTGCTGACAGCTAGCTCAGAGCCTGGAGCCTGTCTTCGGATTCTGTATCTCTCTCTCTCTGATCCTCCCCTGCTCATGCTATCACTCTCTGATTCTCAAAAATAAATAAAAAACAAAAAAATTTAAAAGAAAAAGCAAAAAAGGAAAGCATGAGACACTGGTTTGAGAGTCTAGAGCTTAATCCCAGCTCTGCCAGTTACTCGCTGTGTGGCTGTGGAGGGCTACTGTCTTTCCCTGGGCCTTCAGATCTCCAGCTGTAAAATGAGACTATTGTCCTTGTCCTGGGCACTTTACTGGGTTAAGGTGGGGTAAGGTGGTGGGTGGGCGGAGATTGTGTGCAGGTTAGGGTTTCCCCTGTGCAGTCAGGATGTATGTTGGGGGTGGAGGGAGATGACTGTTTCTCGGAGCTCTAAGAGCCGTAAGAACTGAGCTGAGCAAAGCTGGCCTAAGACCCCTTCCACCCCCTCAGGTGCCAGCCCAGGGAGAGTAAGGCAGGGGAAATGGCCAGCAAGCTGCCACACAGCTGTCTATCTGAGTTGTGGGTGAGGTGCTCCTTTGCCCCTGGGGTTTCTCCCAATGTCTGGGAAGGGGCAGGAGCTCTTCCCCAGACGGAGGCTGCCTGCAAGGGGTTCATAGAGATACCCTCACTTGGATGATTTGCAATCCTAAATCCCCAAGTCTCCAGGCTGCCCCCAGGGACTCAGGGTGGGGTTGGGGTTGAATCAGAGTATTTTATCCTCACAGGTTATCTGTGATGATGGGAAGGGACAGCTGAGCCCTCTGAGTCAGCACCTCACTGTCCAGAGGGAAGCTGAGGGCTCATACAGGAGGAGGGACTTGCCCAAGGTCACTTTTACGGTCATGGTATGGGTTTTGCAGATAGAGAAGTCTGAATCCCATCTCTGCCACTTACTATGAGCTGGAGCAAGTTACAGCCAGGTCTTAGTTTCTGTAAATGTTAAGAGGGACTTGCAAGTCTAACATTTTAGAGCTGTGAGCACTCGAGGGAATGATGCATGTAAGGTGCCCATTCTGGACAGCAGCTTAGGCACCAGCTCCCTCCTCCTGGCCCAGGGTGATGGGGACACTCTCTCTTCCCTATCCTGGACTGCTCTGGGGGAAACAGCTGTCTTCTTCCTCAAGTGACAAAGCTGCCAAAGGCATTAGGAGAGAATCGGTTTGGCTGTGGGCTCAGGGGCAGAAGGTGACAAATCTAAAATCCTGCCAGTCAGAAGACTGATCCCAAGGAGGTGAGTGGCTTGGGACCTGGGCCAACATTCCCACCCCTCCTGTTCCTTCATTTGCTTACTCGTTCCACAGGGATGGAGCATCCACTCAGAAAGGGACTCTGTCCTGGCTGCTGCTCAGGCAGGACTAAAGGGGTGCCCAGGGGGCTCAGTCAGTTAAGTGTGTGACTCTTGGTTTCGGCTCAGGTCATGATTTCACAGTCCATGGGTTCAAGCCCCACATTGGGCTCTGCACTGGCAGCTCGGAATTCTCTCTCTGCCTCCCTCTCTCTCTCTGCCTCTTTCTCTCTCTCAAAATAAATAAATATACTAAACAAAATCATACTGGACTAAGACCCAGTTGCCCACCTGAGATGCCTACAGCCCTGTGGGGAGAGGCAAAGCAGGGAGACACCATCAGAGTGGAAACTGCTGTTGGGGCTGTGTCCCCGCCAGGCGGGGTCACCGAGGAAGTGGAGCTGCTGAAGACTTGCACTTCCTTTTTTTTCTTATTTTAATTGCATGGCATGTTTTCACGGTTGAGACCAAGCTGTGCACATAATTTTAAAACCTGCTGGGTTTTTTTTGTTTGTTTGTTTGTTTTTATTTATTTCTAGGAGAGAGAGAGAGTGAACAGGGGAGGGTCAGAGAGAGAGGGAGTCACAGACTGAAACAGGCTCCAGGCTCTGAGCTGGCAGTCCGCACAGAGCCCGACGCGGGGCTCGAACCCACGAACCGCGAGATCATGACCTAAGCGAAAGTCGGACGCTTAACCGACTAAGCCACCCAGGCGCCCCTAAAACCTGCTGTTTTTATTGGCCTTATGTCATAAACATTTCCCCCATGTTGTTATTAAACTTTTATAAATATTTTCAATGGCTGCAGTGTATTTTCAGTAGAGCAATGCCATAATGTTAGTAGGCTTGGACATTCAGGTTGTTTTCAGGGAGTTTTCCGCCCTATAATAAATAATACTGTTATGAACATCTTTGTGTACAAATTGTTTCCTATGTTTCTTGGTATTTTCTTGGGGTAGATTTCTAGTCACAGGATTTCCGACAGTATATCAACATGTTAAAATCCCTCAACAATCCTTGATATTTACCACCAAATGACTTTCTGAAATGGTTTTCCTAGTGTGCCCTGCAGTGGTGGTGACTTTGTCAGTCCTTGGGTCTGTATGGAGGTATACAGAGTTATAAGAGAAAGATAGGGTGGGGTGGGGTTTGAGTCAAACAGACGTGGGGGTCTCATAGCCCTGGCCATATCAGTTCTCCCTCTTAAGGACAGTATGACAGGAGTGATAGTACTGTCCTTGAGCAGTTTTGTGATGTGAATATAAAGCATAGAACTCCGTGCCTGGCACACAGTAGGAACATACTAATTGTATACTGCTACAGTGTGACGCTTCCTGATTGAGACTGGAGTGAATTCATGCCCCCTGATGCTGCCAGATGAGGCCTTGGCACCAGTCTCCACCACCCCAAGCATATGTGTCCTTACATTGAGTGAGCCAAGACCCCCAGGCACCCTGCAGACAGCAGGACAGAAGGCCAAGGCCAAGGCCAGAGAAAGTGAAAAAAGAGGTCTGAGGGCAGAACAGAGGGAGGAAGTGATCTCCCGGCTGATTGAGAAGGTGATCTGGGAAGGAAAAGGAAGCGGTGGAGTTGAGGGACAGGGCTTGAGGGGCCGACAGGAAAAGTCAAGAATGGGCTGTGGGCCGAAAGGAGAGGTTGGTTTAATACTAGGACAGAAGATGAATCCAGGTACCAGGTCAGGAGAGGCTGGCCCAAGGGCAGACATGGGCATCAAGGGGCTCTGACAGGCTGCCCAGCACCTCTATGATGATGGCTCACTGTGTGACCCTAGGCAAGACCCTCGCCCTTGCCAGGCACTGGTTCTCTCTGTAGCCGAGGAAGGTTATGAAGGAACTGACGGCTGGAGACTGTCTGCCAACTACTCTCCCTGCATCTGGGCAGCAGGTCCTTCCTTGAAGGGGAATCTGGGTAGTGCCTCTTCATGCATATCACACCTTGGTCAATGAACCACCTGCTCAACTGTACGTGGCAGTCCTGTGGAAGAGAAATTTTAGAGGCAACAAACCTTTGACTTGTTCAGATGCTTAAAAAGATTAGAGGGGGAAAAGAAAATCAAACAAGAAATCATCATTTTTCTACCAAGGGAGTCCCTGTCAGGGGAGTCAGATCCTCTGAGCACACTGGTTCCTGATTTTCTGGCCTGGCAGTTTTGAAATGTCCGGCTTGTCATTATCTGACCACTTCCCTCTCCTCCCCCTGTGCTTGTTCCTGGGTCTGGTAATATGCTTTCTGAGGGGAGAGGGTGTCAGATTATTCTTCAGTTAAACATCATCTCTCTCCTTTTCCCATTTCTGTGTGATTTGGTCCCGAGGTATTAATGTCAGGAAGGAAAGACGCAATCCTAGAAAGAGACATGACTTGAACCTTGAGTCTTCGAGGGAAAGGAGGAGACCCTCTGGTTCCAAGGCCTTCCGTAGCCCTTTAGCATCCTTAGCTTGAAGTCCCAAACCTTCAGCCCAGCATGTAATGCCCTTAAGGGCTTTTCAGCTTTTCAGATGAGGAAACCGAGTCTTGGCAAGCTGAGGCCAGAACAAGTTGCAAACTCTGCCGTTCTGACTCCAAGTCTAAGGCTCACTGCCCCCCTCCCTGGATGTGCCGGAGACTTTCCTGCCTCCACACCTTGGCACGTGCCATTCCCTTTGCCTGCATCCACGGTCCCTTCCTCCTGTGTGAACTTCATGAATGTCCCTCTGGCCAAGTGAAGTCAAAGTCTCCCACCCCTGAATCCCAGGCTCTCAGAGATAGGTTAACACCAGCTAGGCCAGAATCAAGCTTGGCCTTACTGGGAAAGAGTCATTTTCTGACTAAATTAAGATCAACCCAACTGACGAGAGGATGCTGAGAAGCTGTTTTAAAGCTCTTCATGTGAGTCAGCTGCACACTAGAAAACACAACCCAGCTGGAAAGGATGAGGGCAGGGCAAAGGGGTGGAGTGGGTGGGAGGTGGTTACATCCTGCCTTCTCTGTTAGAGTCAGGTCAGTCTTCTTTCCTGCTGGGCCTCAGTCTCCCCATCTGTGAAATGAAGCAGTAAGGCAGTAGCAGTTCTGATCCAAAGGTGTATGTCTGACTCACTTACAAAACCTACCAACTTTGCAGATTTCCTGGCCCCCCCCCCACCCCCACCCCATCAGTAGGTCTAAGTTGGAGGCTGGACTTACCCTGTTTCATGAAGTCCCACAGTGCTTCCGGTAGGCACTCCTGCTCTTCACGAACCTCCAGATGGTCTTTGCACGCCTCTGTCTTCTGACCAGTGAGCTGGTGGTGGTGATTCTTGGTCCTTACTCTGCAGGCTGCCCACTGGCCACTTTGCACCTCGTTGATGTCTGTCAAGGATCCTGAGCAGCACCCCAGCTTCCGAAAACTGACAGTGCTTGGAAACTCAGAGTCATACTTTTGTGGCTTCAAATTAGTAAATCTGAAAGCTCCTTGTTGTCTCAGACGAGCTGTCTGAGTGGGAAGAAGACTTAACTATTATTTGCAACTGCTTTCCTGGTGCAAACTGAAAAACAATCTGTATCACGTCCTGGGGGCTTGAGGGCCACGCCCTCAGGAACCATCAAAGGTCTGAAAGGATAGCTCCAGGTTCAGGCAAAGGATCTGGGAGTCCCACCCCCACCCAGCCCCAGGTCTCTGCACTTCCTCCTCAGCTGGGGACTTCCTTTCTTTCCCTTCCCACCAGGCTTTTGCCCCAGACCCTGGCCCAGCCTCTCACCTCCAGCCCCACACTCTAGGAAGGAAAAATCCTGCTTAGGCTGGGACTCTGATAATTAACCAAACTCCCTGAGCCTCAGTTTCTTTATCTGCTGGATTAAGTCAGATCTAAGGTACATAAAGGGCATAACGCAGGCCCAATGCAGAGAGACCTCCCAACAGGCTTTGGTAGTTTTTCTAGAATCCCCTTCCTGCCTGGTCTCCCCTGTGAGTTCCTTCTCCTGAACCAGGCCCCAGATCCCCTCTCTCTCACTGCCACGCTGCTGCTCCGCCACTCAGCACATTTCCCCACCTGGGTTGCCTCCCTGACCAGATTAGCAGGAGCCATGTCTTGCTTTCATGTCGCCAGAAGGAAAGTCAGTAAATACTGATGGGTGTGAAGAGCCAAAAATTAAGTCCTCCATTAAGAGAAACCTTGGGCTGCACATAGCCCCAGTCCCAGTTCCAGGAAAAGCCTCAGATTGTTCAAGGCTAAAGCCATCCTCGGACCGCCCTCAGATCAGCTAATCAAAAAACATTCCTATGGTCTGAGTCAAGGCTGGGAACTGCAGACACAAACTAGCCAATTTCTCACCGCTTGTCTGAACCCCACGCAGGCCCTTTGAACTCACCTCATAATCGGTCATTTTCAAAGGATTCTCAGAAGTCATGATTGGGTCCCACCAAAAATAATGAACACCTCACAGATACTGAATGGTCAAAGCTGTTACCAGGGGTGCTGTACAATTGTAATTGGTGCTTACGTGATGATGCTACATGTACTGTAACACCCCCATCCCTTACTCCTTAAAAACCCTATTCGCTATTGTTCTTCGCTTCACCTTGCTGCCATGACACCGGCAGGCTGGTGAGCCCCTGCTCGAGCTTGTAATAAAGACCCTTTTGTATTTGCATCGGTGCCGGCTCCTTGGAGGTCCGGGCACAACAGGTGGACTACAGTGGGGTTTATCTCATTCCAGGGCAAGCTAGGTGGGGTTGAGAGTGGGAGCCCCAGCCTAGGGGCCATGGCAGCGCATGACAGTGGTCACGTACAGAAACATTCCAGTTCAGCCCCTGGGTACCTGAGAGCCATGGCCAACGTTATGGCAGTGCACTCTGCTCCTCCAGGAAGGAGATACATATGTTGCTTGGCCTGCCTAGAGAATGGCAGATGCTATCAAGACAGCATGTCAGCAATGAAAGGAACAAAATAAATGCCCCTTGGACCACAAGCAATGCCATTTCCAAGTGAAATTTATGGTAAAGGCCTCCTGGCTTCCAGATGTCACCAAGCAGCTTTGAGACCCTCCTTCTTTATACCCCTTCCCCTCTCCAGGAGGCTCCAAGCCCTTGCTGCAGACTCTTCCTGTATGAGAGGAGGTTGAAAGGTAGCCTGGGGCCAGATCACACAGGGCCTGTAAGCTATGTGAGAGCACTGACCACTGTCCTAGGAAAAATGGGAAGTCATCACAGGGTGACAAAGGGAAGGTACATGATCAAATTTGGGTGTGAAAATAGCATTCTTGCTGTGTGGGGAACAGACAGTAGTGAACAGATTTGGCTTCAGGGATGAGCGACTAGTGTGTTGTGCAGGGCACTGTTGCTTAGAAAGACCCTGCACTTGGGACTTAACACTCTGCAGTCGCCGTCTTGAAATTCTTAACAATATTATCTTTGAATTTGTGTTTTGTAAGTGAAGTCTGAGGCGCAGAAGGCTGTGGAGCCTTGCTTGGCTCACATGTGGTCCTGACTCCCGCTGCCTTCCCCGCACAGGTTCCCAGCTCCCTCCTCCCCCTTCTGGGCTAGCAGCAGCTGCCACTCTTTGTCCCCCGCAGGGATCTGGGTGCAGGTGTGGGGAGGCTCCAGAGGTTGCTGGTGGCACCTCAGGACGAGGCATATGGGTGGCTATCACCACCCTAGGTGGACAGCACCACGGCACCCTGAGCAGGTGGCTTGGGGGTGAGTCTCCCATTCCTGATGCAAGTGAAGAGTATGTCCTGGCAAGGTGAGGCCAGAACAAGTTGCAAACTCTGCTGTTCTGACTCTAAGTCTAGGGCTCACTGCCCCACTCCCTGGATGTGCCGGAGACTTTCCTCCCTCCACACCTTGGCACGTGCCATTCCCTTTGCCTGCATCCACGGTCCCCTCCTCCTGTGTGAACTTCATGAATGTCTGCCAGCCAAGTGAAGTCAAGGTCTCCTGTAATACCTTTTGGGATTGCTATCTACTGAGGAATGGGAGACGACTGGCTTGACATCCTTGTCCCCAACCAGGGAATACAGTCCCTTGGTTGGCCGGAAAGGAAGCCCAACAGCTGATGGGGTTTGCGCAGAAGCACATTAAATAGCCAATAAAGCACCACAACAGTGAGAGTGAGAGAACACTGCAAAGGGAGAAACCTTATATTTTAGTACTTTTAATGGCAATTTTTGTCTTTGTCTTTTTAGTAAGAGGCCTTACATTTTCATTTTGCATTGACCCTGCAAAGGATGTAGAAAGCGATCGATGAGATACAGCATGTAAAATACACGCAGGCCTATAGGTACTGCTATTCCCTTAATGGTGGCTGGTAATATTGATCTTGTTGTTTACTTGGCTTGAAAGGATAAATGAAGTGGCTTCGGGAGCTGAGCCTTGACCAGTGGCTGGCCGTGGCGATCGATGTTGTAACTGGAGTTTGCGCTTTATTCTCAATCCTTGGGTCTACTACAACTTGAATTCTTCGAGCAGATGTGTTCAAATATCATGCAAAACAGGATGGGGCTCTGCCTGTGCAGGGGGACT
Organism: Proteles cristata cristata; assembly: GCA_017311185.1. NCBI lineage: Eukaryota > Metazoa > Chordata > Mammalia > Carnivora > Hyaenidae > Proteles > Proteles cristata. Next base: position 47,746 of record JAESUZ010000007.1, on the reverse strand, counting down.
CCCCCTTAAAGAGGAGCCATAGCCCGGCCTGAGGCCTAGCTGTCCAGACCTCAAGGCAAGATGAGTTTTTGAAGCAGTTGGAACAGTCATTAAAAAGCTGTGATTGTTGGGATTGGATTCACTTCTCTAGGGGGCTGGTGACTGAGGGAGGCCCAAAGTTCTCTTTTCTGAGGGGCACTCAGATGTCTCTGTTTTGCTTCTCTACCTGGATGGCCTGCTCTCCATCTCCCCCATCCCTGCTGCCCTGCCCAGGCCTCCTCTCTCTCTCTCTCTCTCTCTCTCTGGGGTATAACAAAAGCCTCTTCTGGTTTCACCCACCTCCACCGCTACCCCAAGTCACTTCTCATCAGGAGAGATCTTCTGGAACCTGTGTTTGGGCCCTTCCGGGCAGAGACCAGGTCTGCCTCCTCTCTGGGCCCCAGTTCTAGCAAGTCCTGGCAGGGTTGGTGCCCAGCAGTGTTTGTGGGCCAGGGTGAGAGAAGGCTGTGGTGGTAACACTGGTTGGCCCCCAACATCCATGACACCCCAAGGAATCCCCTCCCCAGAGGTGAGGTATGAGCTGTGGCTCACTTCTGGCCACAAGATGATAAGGGGAGGTCTCTCAGGAGGATGAGGATACAGAGGACTTTGAAGAAAATGAGATGCAAAAACTGGATGTGGCATTTGTAGGCCAGAGCTGCTGCAACCCACAGGGGAAGGTAGAAAATGGGGGAGAACCACAGAGAAACTGAACTGAAGCCCTGATGTACCCCCCCCTGGAGGCACGCTGCCTCCAGACCCCTCGTGTGGGAGATAACACACTTCCTCCATAATAAACCCTTTGGTTTTATGTTTCTTCCAGCCAGGACATCCTTGATGGATGCAAATAACACAGTGAAGACCGGAGCTGGATTCTCACCCAATAGCGCCACCAGCCCCAGTAGCCTCTTGAGACTCAGTATTTCCAGCTCTGGATTGCAGTGAAAAGGGTCTGGAGGCAGAACTAGAGAAAGGAAGGCTGAAACCCATTGTTAAGAGAGGGCTTGGGTCACCTGGGTGGCTTAGTCGGTTAAGTGTCCAACTTCGGCTCATTGGTTTGTGACTTTGAGCCCCACATCAGGCTCTGTGCTGACAGCTCAGAGTCTGTAGCCTGCTTCAGATTCTGTGTCTCCTTCTTTCTCTGCCTCTCCCTGTTCATGCTCTGTTTCTGTCTCTCTCTCTCTCTCTCTCTCAGAAATAAACATTAAAATAAATTTTAAAAATTAAATTAAATTAAAAAAAGAGAGAAGGCAATTGGTACAAGATACCATGGAGGTCAAGAGCATGGGCTTTGGCATCAGACAAACCTGAGTCTGCAGCCCAGCACTCTGTTCACTGGCTGTGAGACTTTGGGTGAGTCACATAAACTCGAATCCCTAGTTTGTTCTACTGGGATGTGGAGGCGATGAGACAGAGCATGCCCCCCCACAGGATGGGGTGAGGACTAGGTGAGATGGTGCATGTAAAAAGCTTACTGGTGCCCCCGGTACATGGCAAGTGCTCCAAAGCCAGGTTGGCTGCTCTGGTGGCCCAGCCTCTGGAGGCCACAAAAGGTGGGGCGGTGTGAGGGGAGGAGGAAGACCTCTTTGCAGTGGAGAACTTTAGGGCCTCTTTTGATGCCTCCTGTTACTTCCTTCCGCAACTGCTCTGGCCCATGACCAGCACTGCAATCTTTCCAAGGCTGCCCTGGCTAGACCAGAGCGGAGGGGATAGGAAGGCCTCATTTGTGGGGTCCTTGAGGTGGGCCTTGGGGGGATTTGCCCAGTTAAGGAAGGTCAAGGAAGGCACGCCAGGAGGAGGGCAGGAGACCAGAGGGAGAAAGTGTAGCTGTAAGAAGGGTACCTCTGGGGAGAGAGGAAAGGCCTGTTAGGAGCAGAAATTTGTTGAGAGTGACAGAAGGAACCCCTGGAGATGCAGGGCAAGGAGCCTGGCTGTGAAGTTTTCTGCCAACGGTAACCTTCTGTTACCAGAGGGTTTCTAGTCTGCCTCCAGAACTTAGAGGCATCACCCCAATTGGTAGATTGAAAAACTGAGGCCAGGAAGGCTGAGTCAGTGCTATCAGAGGTGGTGCTATCAGATCCCGATAGGATAAGATGCAGCTGCAGCATTCAAAGTTCAAGGTGATATTTACACCATTAGCTGTCATCAGCTGCAAGCAACAGAAAGCATGGCCTGGTACCTTCAATGCTGAAGATGTTTAGTGGCTCAGACCTAAGGGTTCTGGGGGTAGGGGACTCCCAGGGGCAGCCCCACTGCTCTGCAATTCTCCCTGAGGTATTCTCTCCTGGGTGGCTATTTCAGAAGCATGGGTGTGCTCCATCTCTAAGTCTGGGCCCACAGACTGGCACTTGGGAGCTTAGCTGTCTTCCACACCAGCTTTCATCTGCCTTATCACCTCAGTCGGTGGTAAAGGAGGCATTGGCGAGGGTGGTGATTTGTAGACAAGGCTGACTCATCCCTTCTTGCCTACCCACCCTGGGCTCAGGCGCCCCTGCCGGCATTTTCTGCTGAGCAGTCAGGCCCTGGCTCCTCAAGGCTGTGTTTGGGGCTGTAGCCCAGGACTCTTTCCAAGGTGGCACCAGACAGCGCCCCCAGCACCTGCCCAACCAAACCGGAAATCCCAGTAACGTCCTCAACACCGTCTCCTTTCCAAAGTTGGGGGACGGGGCGGTGGTGGCGATAGGGAAACTGAGGCTCAGACGGTTAGAGGATCCAGTAAGGTGCCTCAACCACTAAAGGGTAAGTGCCAGACAAAACAAAAACGGGCACCTCAACCTGGGTTTTCAGACTCCCACACTATGCCTTCGTAATCCTGTCTTTCAGTTCAACCACGTTCCTCAGCCTGAAGACTCCATCTCCTGAGGGGGGCGTCCTGCCCCGGAGAATGTGTAATCTGGAGACTTGGAGGGCAGTGCCCATGAGGCCTCAGGCTGTTCTCCCTTGCTAGTCACCTGGACACTCCATCTCTGCCTTCCACACCCACCCCCCAGCACTCCGCGGTCTGCCCCGAGGCCGCGAGCTCCTTGAGCGCAGGCTGTGGGTCAAGGCACTGGGCAGCCAGGGTTTGGTGAGTGAAGGTGACATCCTGGGCCTGGGTAGCCCCTCCACTATGGTTTGCTGGTGGGGACTGGCGATCTAGCATCTCTGCGCCTGGCTTGGCCATGGGGCCGGGGTGGTGGGCCATAGCCCCGGGGTTCCTGGCCCATCCTTGTCCACACCTTCGGTGGGCATCAGGCTCCCTGTTTATGGGCCCTGAGAATGGTCCGGCGAGGGCTTTGGAAGGGGGCAGGTGGAGGCGGGCAGCAGAGTGGCAGGTGTCAGGCGGGGCCGCAACAGGGAGCATGGCAGCTCCACTTCCTGTGGGTGAGGGCCCCGGGGGGAGGTTGCACAAACCTTCCTGCGCAGGCCCCAGGCTGCCTTCCCGCCTGGCCTGTGCACCAGCCTGCCTCTCCCACCGGCTACTGCCTCCCAGCCGGGGCTGGCATCTCTGCTCTCAGTCCTGCAGCCTGGACTGCATCTCCATCACCGCAGGGTTGGCGAGGGGCCTGCTGCACACCAGGGCCCGCCCTCCCATCACTGGAAGGGTAGTGCTCCTTCCTCATTTTGCTGCTGATTCTAGCCCCAAACAAAACAGGTTGAGCCCTTTTCCTCCCTCCCGCAGCAACTCTCTGGCTTGCGGCTGCCTTCTGAGCCGCTGCAGACGGCGCCGGCCCGGGAGGGGGGGTGGCTGGGCCAGCCCTGGCGGGACTGGGACGGTGCGCCTGGCTCCTGGCCCTCGTTCAGCCCTGTCTGTGGCAGGAGAGCAAGCTTTGCCGTGGCAGTCGCCTGAAGATGATGCCCCAGCTTCAGTTCAGAGATGCCTTCTGGGTGAGTGGAGACGGCTGGGGCATGGAACAAGTGGAAGGGGCTCTGGGGGGGCTAGCTTGGCTGACATATCCGCGTGGCTGCCGATGAGGGTGCAGCTCCCGGAGAGAGGCTTGCTCATAAAAGTAGCGTTTGATTTTTGGTCTTCATTATTGTGGAGATGATCTGGGCTTCTGTCCCTTCCCAGTTAGAAGATGAAGGGGGTCCTTGGCCTGGGGTGCTGATTTCTCCGCAAACTTCACCACAGTGAAGTGGGGGAGGGATATCCTCTATACACCCCGGCCTGACTTCTCTGAGAGACGCTCTCCCCACTGCAGGATCTTGTTAGGAGAATCTAGGGGCGCCTGGGTGGCTCAGTTGGTTAAGGGTCTGACTTCGGCTCAGGTCCTGATATTAGGGATGGTGAGTTTGAGTCCCGCCTCGGGCTCTGTGCTGACAGTGCAGAGCCTGTTTGGGATTCTCTCTCTCTATCCCACCCCTCCCCTACTTATACTCTCTTTCTCTCTCAAAATAAATAAACTTTTAACAAATTAAAAAAAATGTTTTAATGTTTATTTATTTTTGAAAGAGAGAGAGAGAAAGGCAGAGCATGAGCAGGGGATGGGGAGAGAAAGGCTCAGAATCCAAAGCAGGCTCCAGGCTGGGAGCTGTTAGCACAGAGCCCAAGGCGGGGCTCAAACTCAAACTGTGAGACCATGACCTGAGCTGAAGTCAGACCCTTAACTGACCGAGCTACCCAGGAGCCCCTAAATTTTTTTTTAAAAAGGAGAATCTAGTGGCGCCTGGGTGGCTCAGTGGTTACGTGTCTGACTTCGACTCAGGTCATGATCTCGGGGTTCATGGGTCCAAGCCCTGTTTTGGGCTCTGTGCTGACAGCTTGGAGCCTGGAGCCTTCGTTGGATTCTGTGTCTCTCTCTCTCTTTGACCCTCCCCCGCTCACACTCTGTCTGTCTCTCTCAAAAATAAATAAACTTTTAAGGAAATTTAAAAAGGAGAATCTAATATATGGATAGGAGCTTGAGGAGGCCATGTGAGGTGAAGGAGGGAGGGGTTCATAGGTTTGGGGACCAGACAAACTTTAATTGGGATATTGGCTCTGCTACTTAGAGGCTGGGCAAGCTATCTTATTTCTCTGAGCCTCATTTTCCCCAGCTATACAGTCCAGATAAATATTAATAAGCATCCCAACTGAATGGGAGGGTTTAAAAAGGTGATCTAATATAATCAAATGACAGTTCTTTTCTCCTCATACAACCCCTCTTCCTTGCAGACTTTAGGGGTCCTTTGAGGAGGCAGCAGGACTAGGCAATTCCTTACTAGCTTTCTTAAATTCAGTGCAGGCATACTCTGAGTCCTTTCCCCATGAAATGATGGCATCCAATAGGCTCATGAAGGTGAAATGCCTTGGCATGGGCCACACAGCCTGCAAGCCCACTTTGGACCCCAGATCCCCTCAGCTTTTTAGCAGCCCTGCCTCTACCTTTCCTCTGCTTCTCAAGCTCTGGCTGTTACCAGTGGCTCATGGGAAAAAGCTGAGACCTCTCTAGTTAGAGCTGGGGAATGAGGCTGTCCTGAGGGTGCCTCCCTCCAATCCCGCAGAGGACTCCTTGGCCCTTCACTCAGCCGGCTCAGCCTTAGCCAGCAGCCTGGCCCTCCCTGGGCCCTTTCCTGTGGGGCCTGTGGCCAGGAGGATGAGAGTTACTGAGCCAGGACTTCCTTCCCTTCCAGGCTGTGCTCCGCTTGGGGCCTGTGGCCAGCATGTGAGCGGCCTGCTTCTCACCTGCCCTGATCACACAGTGAGCAGAGGGCCGCTGGGTAGGGTATCTGTTCCTCTCTGGGCCTCTGTTTCCCCATCTCTACACAGAAGAGGTGGGGTCAGGCCAGTGAAGACAATGGGGGCAGACCCAGCTCAGCCCAGCCCAAGCACCAGGCTGGCAGCTGGGCCCTTGAGAAGGGGCGTTGGTTGCTGTAGGGGGTGGGGCAGTGAGTCATCACCTCTGATCTGACTTAGAGCACAAAGCGGGGAAAGAGGTAGGGTCTGGAAATCCAGGGTGCTCTGTAGCCCAGGGCAGACCAGGAGACCCTAACCATTTTACCTCTAAAACATCTGTCCCAGCCCAGGGCCTCTGGGTCCATCTTCCTAAGGGCAGAGTTCTGGCAAGGAGCAGCCCCCATGGCAGGACCTGGGCTGTGGGGATGGCATAGGAGTGGGTAGGGTGTGGCAGGGGCAGCTGCTGCAGCAAGCAAGGAGCCCACCTGTGGTGGCTTTCTAAGGGACATCCAACCATGCTTTGTGCTCGCCCCACCTCTGAGCCATCGCAGGCTCCATGGCCTCCACGTACCTCCTCTCCTCTCCTGCTGGCTCCCTGGGCTGGAGTAAGGGTATAGTGTAGGCAAGGCCAGAGCAGAGAGGGGGAAGAAAGTGGTCAGTGGGAGCCTCTCACCCTGAGCCTGGGCAAATGCCCCAGGAGATTATGGTCAGCATCACTGCCCCCAGGGCTCTGAATTCTAATCCTTCTCCCTGATGCCCAGCTCAGCCCATGAGGACAACTAACACTTACTTGTACTAAAGAAGTGTCAGGCATTGTTCTCAGGACTGTGGATATATTCATTCATTTAAACTGATGAAGTAGATGCTGATGTTATTTCCATTATTCAGAGGAGGAAGTTGAGGCACAGAGAGCTCAAGTAGCTTGCCAAGGTCACACAGTGGTGATTGAACCTGACAGTCTAGCCCCAGTGTCTGGGCTTTCACCCAAGGTGCTTCAACACCCTCTATCAACACAGCAGATCACTGGATCTTTAGGCTACATCAGCAAAATGGAGGAAAAAAGTCTGTCCTTCCTACCTCCTAGAGAAATAAGGAGATCAGACGAGGTTGATATAAGTATTTTGAAGCTCAGTTTACAGACAAATCTGTAAAACAAAAGTCACAGTGATCTCACTGCAGTAGCGGTAGAGGGACAGAGCCCAACCTTCCCCTCCCCCATCTTTCCCATTACCCCAGCCCAAGGCAATGGCATTACATCCCATAGCTTGGCAGTTCAAAAATGAGTAGTCTTAAATAGTGGAAGGAAACCCATGAACTAGAAGGATCATGTCTAATACCTTAGCACTGCAGTTATTTGGCAACCTCAACCATCCAGCACACAGGTGAGATCCAGCCCCTTCCTGGCAGTAGTTCAAAGAAAGAGGGAAACACAAGCGGTTTCTGAGGAGCTAAGAGCTTACATTAAAGCTCATATACTTTAATCATAGGAGATGCCCCGTAATTTTTAGTTAGGGCCTATGAACTCTGATTTTACCCATAATTTTAACATTCGGTCTTTTAATTTATAGCTGCATCAGTTAGTAGGGGTCTACATGGAACATGATATACATTGATGATTGATATGAACTGTTGAAGTTTCACAGATAGCTGGTAGCTGATAGCAAGGTAGGAGACCAACAAATTATAAAAAGCCAACATAATGACTCAAGAGTGGTGGGAACATTCAGCGTGGAAGCAGGCCAGTTCCGTTGTTCAGCAGACCTGTATTTGTAATTTATCAATGTGGCCATCCAGTATGTATTTATAGCCTATTTTCTGTGGCAAAACATTCAGATGCAAGCCACTGTGGAGTGGACTAGCCACAAGGGAAGGAAGGGATAATTTCATTTCTGTTACACACACAAATGATAAAGAGCGTTGCAGCTTTGCAGGAAGTTAGTGGCTGGGCCTCAGAGTGGGGCTTGTCAGTGAGACAAAGTTGAGAGGAAGAATATGAGGTGCCTAAGCTGAGACGGCTTTGGATCTCATATAACCTGCCCAGCAGTGAGTCAGAGGGGCACAGAAGCCCAAAAAACGCAAGGTCTTACTCCCACCTCCAGTCTCTTTGCCAGTGGCTTGGCTCCCAGCAGGCAGCCAAACTCTACTGCAGAAAACATCTGTCTGCATCCTCAACACAGGGCTGGCAAGCAAGGGACAGTGTTCAGTCAACGTTTGTAGAATGAATGTATGAACGTGGTCCCACTACTTTCCTGAACCCATTTTCTCCTTCAACTCCCTTTAGTTCTATTCTACAAATATTTGTTGAACAGTATTCTCTGCTCGGTGGTCTTAGCTGGACCCCGACCTAGCCTCCCCCGCCCCCCACATCCTATGAGGTGAATGAGACTGTCTGGCCCTCAAGGAAGTTACTGTCCGGCACTGGACACTGAGCTTCCCTAATAACTGGGCCAGGCATGGGGTGCACTGCTCTGAGCTGTGCCTTCCCATCCTACCCTCTGGCTCCCTCCCAGACCTTTGCAAAGAAGGCCCTGGGTATTGTTTTAAGAGGGAAAATCTAGGGGCGCCTTGGTGGCTTAGTCGGTTAAGCGTCCGACTTTCACTTGGGTCATGATCTCGTGGGTTGTGGGTTCGAGCCCTGCGTCGGGCTCTGTGCTGACTGCCAGCTCAGAGCCTGGAGCCTGTTTCAGTCTGTGACTCCCTCTCTCTCTGACCCTCCCCTGCTCACGCTGTCTCTCTCTCTCTCTCCTAGAAATAAATAAAACATTTTTAAAAAAAAAAGAGGGAAAATCTAGTTTTGAACCAGGGTTTATTGAGATCCACGTCCTATCCCTTTTGGGGTTGTTAAAAGGAAAAGTAAGGGCTTGAGGAAGCTGGGCAGTGACATCTCACCCCTAAGGGGGACAGAGGGAGCAAACCCGAACTTTTCCCTCTGACTTGTAGTCACATCTCTCCCCTTGGAGCTAGGCTCCAGCCTCATCTGGAAACCTCTGTGTCATGCTGGGAGGAGCTGAGCTCCCCATCAGACAGAGCACAGAAGAAGACACCACTTTCCGGGTGGGAGATGACTCACCAGGGATACACAGGGGCGGAGGGTGGGCCGCCCTTCCCCACTTGTGTCGGCTCAGCTGCTGTGGCCTCTTCCCCTTCCCAGTTCTGAGACTCTGCAGTTCCCCATTTAGGATAGAGGCCCCACTTTGGTTTGTCCCCCACCTCAGGACCTGGAAACCATTGGCTTGGGGCCTCACAGAAAATCGGGAGAGGCTGATGCTCATTGGGCCCCTACTCTGTTCTGAGCACCTAAAGCTATGTATATACCTTCTAAAAGAAATGAAATCAATAAATATAAGATCCTAAGAGGAAAACAGGAAAACAGAGAAGGCCAGGAAAAAAAGCACCCTTAGTCTCATCACACAAAGACAACTGGTAATATTTTGCTGTGCTTCCCTAACATTATTTGACATAGGCACAAGCACGTTGTGTACACAATTTTGTATTCTTCCGTAACTTTTTCTCCTTGTGTTTTATTTTTTTAATGTTTTTTTTTTTGAGAGTGTGCGCATGCAAGTGGGGGAGGGGCAGAGAGAAAGAGAGAGAGAGAGAGAGAATCCCAGCAGGTTTAGCACACTTTCAGCACTTTCAGCGAGAAGCTGGATGTGGGGCTCAATCCCATGAACGGCAAGATCACGACTTGAGCCGAAATCAAGAGTCAGACACTCCACCAACGGAGCCATCCAGGCGCCCCTTTTCCTTTGCATTTTATTTTTTTTATTTAAAAAATTTGTTAATGTTTTTTATTTATTTATGAGAGAGAGAGAGACAGCATGAGCAGGGGAGGGTCAGAGAGGGAGATACAGAGTCCAAAACAGGCTCTGTACTGACAGCTCAAATCCACGAATCGTGAGATCATGACCTGAGCTGAAGTTGGACGCTTAACTGATGAAGCCACCCAGGTGCCCCTTCCCTTGCATTTTAAAATTTATTTTTAATTGTGGTAGAGTATACCTAACATGAAATTTATCACATTAACATTTAAGTGTACAGTTCAGTAGGGTTAAGTATACTCATCGTTGTGGACACTCTGCCTCTTTTCAACATAATTCCATTTTGAACATTTGTGGGTGTGGGTGTGATTTCCTCGTTTCAAAACACCATTGTTAATGGCTACACAGTCCAGCTTGTGGATTTGGTAGACATATGATTCATTTATTCAATCCCTATTGTTGGACTTGTAGGTTGCTGCTGTCGATTATTCATTTTTCTGGATAGTGATGCGTTGGGTAGGTCTTTGTGTATCAAAATTTTTCACTTGAGGATTATTTCCTTGGGTGGATTCCCAGAAAAAGAGACATTCCTGAGTGAAGGAGAGTGGGGCCACATCTCTAGCTGGGCAGGAGCCTTTTTATGTGGGAAGGAGGGACTGGAGTGACCTGGAGGGGCTCTGCCAGGAACTGAAGCCTGCTCAGACTTTGTTCGAAAATTTGCACCAGGGCAGGCCCCTATGGCCTTGAAGGCCAAGGAGGCCAGTGACTGGGGAGTGGGTCCCCCCAAGCATCAGGAGCTTTTAGACAGGGCAGGATGTAGGAGATGGAGGCCCTTGCTGTCCTGCCTTTGCTGCTACCAACTGCCTTCCCAGGGCCTCCTTGCCCATGGCCGTCTGAAGGAGTGAGGACAAATTCTTTCTCTGTCAAGGGCCCTCGTATCTCCTGAATGGAAGCATGGGCGGGCCTACTCCATGGCCGCATGTCCAGAGCAGAGCAGGGACTCCCTCCGAGGTCTGTCGGACACCGTCATACTCTGCCCCTGAATTCAAGGAGATTGGCTAGTTCCTTCTTGGTTGAGTTATAATTCTTATAGGATACATGGGTGGCCCCCTATATGTTGACATTGATTTCTGTCATTTTGGAAGTAGGGTTATTTTTCTCTCCGTTTTCCCCCTAATTTTCTGTAAGTGAACACGGATTACGTATGTCATTAAAAGGAAAGTACTTGGAAAAAAAACGAAGCAATTCCTGTTTCTGAGCCTGAGATTTTAAGTGAAATTTGTGGTTTGATATTACCTCTTACACATACTCTGTGTGCACTTTGTGGTACACGGTCCCCTTGGGGCCAGAGAACTTGGCTCATCTGTGCCTATTCCCCGGGACACGGCCAGCTGTCTGATGGTGCGAAAAGGCTGAAGAGGTCTATGGTTACGCTTGCTCTGCATTTGTGAGGCTGGCAGATGGTCACCTGGAGGCTCTACTGGCTGCGGCGGCCTCGGTCAAGAACATCACCCGCATCCTCAATTTTATTCTTGGTGGAAAACAAGGTCTGCTTCTCAATGGCCCCCTGCACTCCAGTCGTACTGGAGACTTGTGTACAGGACTTGTGTACTACACACAGCAGGGGTACCCCCCCCGACGGATGGAGGGGGAGGAGCTTGCTTGGGCTATGGAGGGTGGGTAAGGATTTGGAAGATGGCAGGTGGGCAGATGGTACTCCAGAGGAAGGAGTGGCATGGGCGAATGTGTGGAAGTGGGCAGTGGACACAATGGGTGTGGAAGGCGGTTTTCTGGCCCAAAGGCTCGTGCAGGATGACTGGTTGGAAGGTAAGGCCCCATCCCGGTTGTGAAAGGTCCTGACCAGCCTTAAGTCGTGGCAGAGACGCTTTCTTCTGACTTCCTGTACCCTCTCCAGCAGTGGATGTTTCCTCTCATGCAAAGGAGCCTGGAGGCTGCAGGCTGTGGCGGGTTGCCCTCCCTCCCCACCCAGAGTCAAGCTGATGCCGCAAACCACACAATGAAGGGAACTTGGTGTGGAAACTGAAACTGCCTGGGCTTCCAGCAAGAGAGAGTGGTGCCCTGTGCCCTGGGGCCACTCATGCTGGGGCTCTTCCCTGGCCTCAGTCCAGCAGCTCCTCCCTCCAGGTTCAGGAGGGCTCGCCCTTCTTTGATGCCTCTCCCAGCCTCCACCTTCACTTGAGGGGTCAGGGGAAATCATTTCCCCTCTCTGAACTTCAGATTCCTCATGTGTGATGTCAGAGTGATGCTCACCTAAGACAGAGGCTTTAAAGATGAGGAGGCTCAGGGCAGCTAAGGGGACCACCTTCTTCTGCTCACCATGGAGAGTTAGCAGAACAGAAACAGGTTCTAAGGGACCCAGATGTAGGATTGCATGTGCACCCACAGGGTGAGCCTCGTATGTGCATCCTCCTACTCCCAGAATGCCTCCCCAACTCTTGTTCATGACTGCACGTGAAATTCTGCTATCAGAATCACTCCTATGGCTTCATGTGACAAGATGCATTTCATTCCAACAATAGCCCTGTGAACGTGGGATTCTTATTCCCGTTTTGCAGACAGAAATCTCAGAAGGGATGTGGGACTGGGGATACCAGCGAGGTGGACTTTGGGGTTGCCGGTCTAGATCTGGCTGCTACCTCCTCAGGCTTGGGTCAGAGAGCCCTGGGGGGTTAGTGGGAGGTGTGGTGGTTTGCTAAGACCTGGTACCCTAAGCAGTGGGTGAGGAGAATGTAGGTGAATGACAGCCCCTTCCGCTGGTGTTGACAGCACCCACTATTGGGCAACAGGAAGTGCCTGCTGGAGTTCCACAGATCACACCCAGAGCAGGGTGGGCAGATGGGACTCAGGCTTCCGCAGCAGTGGACATGGGGAAAACAGAAGCTGAGCCATACTGGGAAGGAAAGATGGGCTGACACAGGAGAGTGCTTGACATATTCGAGGGACCAGGAGGCCTGTGTGGCTGGGGCCAAGTGACCGAGGTGGGTGGCACTTGGAGATAAGATCGGAAATGCAACAGGGAGCCAAATCTTGTAGGACTGTTGTTCTCAAACATCCCAGTGCCCAGGCCACACCCAAGGCCAACTGCATCTGAATCTCAGGGTGGGAGGCTGGGCATCAGTGTTCTCCTTAGTTCTTCAGTATTTCTGAAGTGCTGGTAGGGTTGAGAACTGCTGGCGTGGATAATTGTGGTGAGGCTGGATGCACTGGCCTTGCGGATAACCAGCAAACAGCCGGCTTTTACCATTTATGTGACCTCATTTGACTCACTTGTGATTGAACAGAGGGTAGAGGTATGTTTTGTTTTGTTTTTAACCTTAATCTACGATTACTTTTTTTTTTTATTGTGGTAACTATATGTAAAATAAAATTTACCACTTCAACCATTTTAAAATGTGCAATGCAGCGGCATTAAGTACATTTACAATGTCATACGACCATTACTACTACCTATTGCCAGAACTTTTCATCATCCCAAGCAGAAACTCTGGACTCATTAAACAATGACTCCTCATCTCTCTCCCCTCCTCTCCTACTTCTGTTCTAGTTTCTCTCTATGAATTTGCCTATGCTAGGAATCTCACATAAGCAGAATTATACAATATTTGTCCTTTTATGCCTGGCTTATTTCACTTAGCACGTCTGTAAGGTTTATCTGTGTTTCAACAGACATCAGAATTTCATTTCTTGGGGCGCCTGAGTGGCTCAGTTGGTTAAGTGTCTTAGTCTTGATTTCGGCTCAGGTTGTGATCTCACAGTTCCTGCGATCAAGCCCTGTGTCCTCAGCTCTGTACGGACTCTTGAGACCCCTGGCAGCTCAGAGCCTGGAGCCTGCTTCAGATTCTGTGTCTCCCTCTCTCTCTGCCCCTCCCCTGCTCACACTCTCTCTCTCTCTTTCTCTCTCTCTCTCTCGTTAGTGTTTGCTGAGTTGTAAGAATTCTTTATTTATTCTGGATACTAATCCCTTATCATATATATGATTTGCAAATATTTTCTCTCAATCTGTGCATTGGCTCTTTACTCTCTTGATGTTGTCTTTTGATGCAGCAGTTTTTAATTTTGATGAAATCTAATTTATCTATTTTTTCTTCTGTTATCTGTGGTTTTGGTGTCAAATCCAAGCAATCATTGCCAAGTCCAGGGTTTTGAGGGTTTTCCCCTATGTTTTCTTTTCAGGGTTTTACAGTTTTAGCTCTTATGTTTAGGTCATGGATCAATTTTGAGTTAGTTTTTTTATATAGTGTAAAGACTGGGTCCAACTTCATTCTTTTGCATGTGGAAATCAGTTTCCCCAGCACCATTTGTTGAAAACACTGTCCTTTCCCCGTTGAATGATCCTGATATCTTTGTCGAAAATCATATATGTGCTTATTTCTGGGCTTTCTATTCTATTCCATTGGTTTGTATGCCTATCCTTATGAAAGTACCACACTATTTAAATTCCTATAGCTTTGTAGTAAGTTTTGACATCAGGAAGTGTGAGTCTTCCAACTTTGCTCTTTTTCAAGATCACTGTGGCTGTTTGAGGTCTTGAGTTTGGAGGTGTTTTTATTGCTCCCATTTTATAGGTGAAGAAACTGAGGTTTGAGCCTTTCTGAGGTTGCCCAACCTGGACTGGCCATTAGTCTATGCCAAGCCTTTCATAACTCTCCCAGCCTGGGTACACTTGGAGAGACACCTTTCTTAGAGAGTTTGGTTTTCCCCTGGTTCTGGCATCAGCCACACTTGTTCCTTGGATCCCAGGGTCAGTTTCCATCCCCTCACATGTCAGAATGAAAGTCATGATAGATGGTGGAATTGGAGACAGTAGAATCCTCCCTGTAGCCGTCCTACCTTCTGGCTTCCTAGGCTTCCTTGAGGCCCCACCAACTCTCACTCTTCAGAGAGCATTGGCCCACAGGCTGGGGCCACCAACTTCCTCAGTGGATCATGGGAAGGTCCTGCAGGGAATTGAGGTCTTTCCTGGTCTCAGCGTGCCTGGACCCGAGAGACCTTTGAAAATCAGGACTTCTGGCCCCCGACTTCCCAGCTGGCTTAGGGGGAAAGTTAAACAGTGTATGGTCTCAGATTGCCCAGGGTTCCTTCAGGCAGCCCCAGCACTCCAGGGTCCAGGGGGTGGCATCTTGCTCTGTTTCAAGATGTATTTTCCTGCAGTATGGCTCTATGGCAGATGCATGCCGGCTGTGTTGGGCAGGGCAAAGCACTTTCGCAGTCTCTGACACAGACCCCACACTTGGAAGGTGCCATCTTTGTCCCTCACACTGCCTTTAGAACCCAATGCCCTGCTTTGATTCTGCTACATACCGTGTAGCCCTGGTGAGTCCCTCCACTCTCTGGGCCTCTGACTCCTTATCTGTATTAAATTGATTTTTGTGGCAACATGCATGTTAATGGCCTCGTAAGGGCAAGGGGCCCCACGTGCAGACCCCCTGCAGGCGCAGGAGCCCAGCTAGCACCCAGGCTCAGAGGGCCCTGCAGCCAGAACCCAGGGTCAGCTCTGAGACCCAGGTGACAAGGCTAGCAGAGGAGGCCACAGGACCTTCTCCAGAGCTGCAGCCTCCTCTGTCCTGCCTTCAGGGAAAGGTGTGGGGATGCGAACGGGGCTCCTCTGCAGCTCCAGGGCTTCATCTCTGTATCTTGAGCAAGTCTTAAGCCCAAGCGAGGAGCAATTCACAGCCACAAAGAAAGACACTCCACATCAGCCCCGTGAGAGCACAAAGTACAAGTGCCATTTTACAAATAAAAACAATGGATTCTGAGAGATTAGAGGCAACCAGTCCAAATGAGTATCACTGCTAAGATTCAAACCTAGCTCTTCTTTTTTATTTCTTTTTTTTTTTACTTCATGTACTCCTCACCATGGCCACCATTTTCCAGGGTCCAGGGTGACTCATTAAGTGTCAGGGTACCCATTGCTGGGCCCCTTCATGTATTATTTCATTTAGTCCTCAGAGCCCAGAGGTGGGCAATATGTTTACATTCACTGTGCAGAGGAGGGGCTTTGTGCTCAGGAGGTTAAGTGACTTGCCCAAGGTTGCACTGCCTGTGCGCATGGAACTGGCCAAGATTAGAACCCAATGCCTGAGCTCTTCCCACATCCCACTGCCTGGGCTTCCTTCTGGGGTGGTGCTCTGTGGGGTATCCCCTGGCAGGTGTAGGTGTGGGAGGGGTGAGATTAGGGGAACGGGATGTGCAGGGTAAGGAGGTGGACCATCAGTGCCAGCCTCTAGTTTCTGGCTGGTCACCCACAAACTGAGGCCTACACGGTGAAGAGCCCTGTGCTGCTGGCCACGGGCAGGGGATGGACAGTGCCTCTCCTTGCTGAAGGGGTCAGTCTCCTCCAGGGCTCAGTGTCTGGGGTGGCTCAGTTCTCTCCTTTCCTCCATTAACCATCCTCTGCATTCCACTGCTTCCCTCACCCTCGGCTGCTGATCTGCTTTCTTCTCCACCCAGTGCTAGATCTCTGGCACCCCCAGTGCTAGATCTCTGGCTCCCCCACTGCCAAATCAGCTTGGTGGGGCCAGTGCAGAGGAACCGTGTGACCCCAGCAAATCATTCACTTGCTGAGTCTCAGGTGCTCATCTGTAACATGGGGCAATAATAATAGCACAGGCCTGACATTCCAGGGGGTTCTGAGGATAAGAGGTGATGAAGTATTTAGAGCACTGACCTCTACCTGTCTGCATCCCACCCAGCTCCCTTACCTGAACTCAGAACCTGGTGATGTGTCCCTTTACCTCCTGGGAAGGTCCCACACCTGCTTGTGAGTCTCCCCTCCTGCTGGCCTCAGGCTACCTTTTCAGACACCTGCTCCAGCCTCACTCAGATCTCACCATGACCACTTAGCGCTCCCTGCGTCCGACTTCCGGTCTTCTAAACCTCAGGGGCCCATTCCCACCTGCAGGTTTCTGCCTGGACTTGTGTTCACTCCCTGTCCCTTCCCTTTTCTAATTTTTCTATGAGTTTTGGTTTCATAAAGCAGTAGGAAGACGTGGGGGTTGAGCTATGCCTTTAAGACTTGAGAGTGCAGAAGGGAAGTGGGCAGGACTTCGCAGGCTGGGGGAGGGGAGTGTGGTAGCCAAGACCTTTCCTTCCTGATAATCTGAGGAGGCTTATTTAAAAGAACAAAGCTTTCAAGCCAGACAGACTTTGGTTGAGAGCCAGGCCCGCCCACACAATTGCTGATTGGGCCTGGACAAGTTACATAACCTCTCTCATTGCTTTCCTCAAACAACAGCACCCTGTGGTCAGTATTACTAAGATAGGTGTTTCCCTACACCCCCCCACCCGATCCCCACCGTCTCCCCACCCACATGCTCACTCGCACAAGGTAGGTGCTAGTGTTACCCCCCATACCTGGTTATGTGGGATTCCTGTGAGGCTGAGAGTTCACAGGGCCCCTGGAAGGCTCGGGGTGACTGCTGGCCGTAGGTTGAGGGGCCCGGACATCTTAGGGCCCCAGCCAGCCATGCTGCTCGATTGCTTGGCTGCCTGTGTGAGGGTCCCTGAAGGCCCTGGACAGGCGGTCAGACTGGGGCTCATTGGAGAAGTGGAGTCCTCTGCAAACTAATTTCTTTCTTTTAAAAAATTTATTTATTTAAGTTTCTTTATTTTGAGAAGGAGAGAGAGAAAATTCCAAGCAGGCTGTACACAGTGCATAGCCGGATGCAGGGCTTGAACCCATGAACCGTGAGATCATGACCTGAGCCAAGGTCAAGAGATACTTAATCAGCTGAGCCACACATGTGCCCCTGGAAATGGATTTCTAATCTCAAGCCCCTGTCAGCCCTGCTGACCCCAGTGTAGCTCATCTAACCACATTCAATGTGCTTGTGTTCTTTAAAAATAAAAGTCCAGGGGCACCTGGGTGGCTTAGTCGGTTAAGCATCCAACTTTCGCTTAGGTCGTGATCTCGCAGTTCGTGGGTTCAAGCCCCCTCGTTGGGCTCTGTGCTGACTGCCAGTCAGAGCCTGGAGCCTGTTTCGGAGTCTGTGACTCCCTCTCTCTCTGACCCTCCCCTGCTTATGCTGTCTCTCTCTCTCTCTCTCTCTCTCCTAGAAATAAAAAAATAAAAAAATAAAATAAAAAAATAAAAGTCCATCTTGAGCTTCTTTGGATCTCCCCCTGACACCTACCCTAGGCCTCTTAGAAAAACTGTAAATCACCCCACATTTATCTGCTTATGTGTGGACTGCTCAATCCTTGGGCCAGGGACACAGACCCAGCTGAGACCTCTCTGCAGAAGCCCTAACCTGCTTACAGACCCCTGTGACAGGGCACTCTCCACTGGGCGAAGCAGCTCACCCTGTGTGGCCATATTTGGGATCCCTTGGGCTTTTGGAAAGCCCTTCTTTGTGCTGATTTGGAGTCGGCCCCCTTTCTCTACCCCACGAGTCCTAGCTTCGGCCTCGGGACACCAGCCACAAACATTCCTGCTCCTCATAGCCCCAGCAAGGGCTGCAGGTGAAGTGTTCCTCACCAATTCCTCAAGGGGCTTGGCTTGGACCCTGTTTTTACCCAACTTGCCACCTCCTTTACGCCAGGTAAGCAACTAGCTTGCTTACTGAAGTCTCTGGTCATCCATCCATCCATCCAAGTCATACTCGAGCTTTTGGTCCTTTGCCTTCCTCAATTTGCCAACAAAGAATGGTGGCGATTAGCCCTGTGGGGCAGTGGAAAGAGCCCAGTTATTATTCGTTGACTGATCCTCCCTGAGCCTCAGTTTCCTTATCTGTACACTGGGAATAATAATACTGCTTTAAGAAGTAGAGGGGATGAGTCTGTTTTATGTCTGGTTTATGTAAAGGTGCTGGGTAATGAATTATTGAAATGCAAGCCAATGATCTGATCCCCATGGAGGGAACCTCAGGAGCCACATCCTCTCTGAGGGCCTCCCTGAGACATTTATTCAGCCCTTGTCCGATGTGTTTGCTTGCAGATGCTGGGCTATGGGACCCGGCAAGAGAACAGACCCACTTTCTGCCTTCATGGAGCTACCTTCTGGAGAGTTCAGTGCTTTCTATGTCAGGCTTCCTAACAGTCTTCAGGCTTTGGGTCTCAGTCCACAGAAGATTGGCAACAGTAAACTAATCATGGGAAGCACACTGGCTGCAGAGGTCTCTTTTGTGAATGTGGTGCGTGTGCGGGAGGAGAGAACAGGGCGGCTGGCACCGTGCCGCCCCCAGAGCCTGCTTGGGCCACTGTCTGGGGCTTCTGGGGTAAGAGTGAGTCTAGTCTCCTCTTCTGTCTCCTCTCCCACAGTTAAAGGGTGGTTTTCTGAAAAAGGTTGGGGCAGGGGTGCCTGGGTGGCTCAGTCGGTTAAGCCTCTTTGGTTCAGGTCATGATCACATTGTTCAGGGGTTTGAGCCCTGTTTTGGGCTCTGTGCTGACACCTCAGAGCCTGGAACCTTCTTCGGATTCTGTGTCTCCATCTCTCTCTGCCCGTCCCCCACTCATGCTCTGTTTCTCTCTGTCTCTCAAAAAGAAACAATCAAAAAACATTTTTAAAAATGGTTGGGGCACCTGGGTGGCTCAGTTGGCTGAGCGTTTGTCTTTGGCTCAGGTCATGATATCGTGGTTCGTGAATCGGAGCCCTGCATCGGGCTCGCTGCTATCAGCCTGTCAGAGCAGAACCCACTTTGGATCCTCTGTCCCATCTCTCTGTCCCTCCCTCACTTGCACTCTCCCAAAAATAAATATATTTTTTAAAAAGTCTAAAAATAAAGAATGAAAAGCCCATCGACCCAAGAGCATGCCACACATTAGAAACATTTTCAACAAGAATGAGTAACATTTTACAAAATGTTTTTTGGGCCCAGTAAGGTGCAAGCTGGCAACTTAACTTTTCTTTCTTCCACCTTCTAAAGCCACTGTTAGCAATGCCTTCCCCATGCCTGGGTGTGTGTTAGAGCTTTTCTAGTCCTGTTCTAGTCTCAGTATAACTCACTCCAGCTGAATGACCTCGTATCACAAGTTCACTCTCTTGCTCGGTTGAACGCTCCACACTGGGAGCCTACGATGGGGAAGAACGGGGTCTGTTTCACTTGCCACATGCTACCCATGCCCACTGCTGGCCGTTTATGGTGTCTCCGAAGCTGGGGTGGGGTGTGTGCTCAGTGACCTTAAAAGGGCGAAAGGTCGAATTTCCCAGAGCTCTGGTAGCTGGTGATGGCCCAGCAGGTGGCAGATGCCCGCAGGCCAGCTCTTGCTCTCCTGGGTACTCTGGCTGGTTCCTCCGTGACCCCATCCCCCCAGAGGTTCCCCTGCCCCGCTCCTTGCACTGTCCACTTCTGACCCCTCCCATTGCACGCAGCTGTCCCCTCCCCACAGCCCCTTGTGGTGGCTCCTTCCTCCCTGTCGGCCAGTTCTCGTGGGCAGAAAGTCACCAGACGGCTCTTCCCAGCTACCTTCCACAGCCTCCACTTGGTCCCCTGAAAAATATCAGTGCTAATTCCTAGACAGGCCAACCCTCTCACCCCTCTGTCTGTGGGGGTGGCAGCAGGCTGGCTGGCAGGGACAGGGAGGGGCCTGGAGCTGCAGCCTGAGAGCAAGCAACTGAGCTCTGGGAACTGCCGAGAGGCAAGAGATTGAGAGGGTAAGTGCCAGGATCTTGGCCTTGGAGAGCTGGGTTCAAGTCCCAGCTGGGTCCTGCAGGCCCAAGCAGGTTAGGTGACCTCCCTGGGTTCCAGCTTCCTCACCTGTAAAATGTGGGTAACAATCCTTAGCCTGGTACCCCACTCAGGGCATGCTGTGATCGCTGTTCACCATTCTCCCCTCTGCATATTATTTCATTGGCTTCTCTGATCAACCAAAAGTGGTAGGAACTGTTAGGCCCATTTTACTGGACCAGAGTGTGAACCCACAGCTAGTCTGCCGATGTCTGTACAGCCTCTCAGACCAGGCCTGAGCACCTTCGTGGACTGTGTGGCTACAGTCTGCCCTGATGGAGCTGTGCCCTAGACGGGAGAGGTTGGTCTCTTCCCACTTCCTACTGAGGAAACCAAGTCCCACATTGAGAAATGGCATGCCCAGACCCTGGTGTCTGTGGCCCAGCCTCAGCAGCCACCAAAACTGATATGGGTAGGGGCACCTGGGTGGCTTAGTTGGGTAAGTGTCAGACTTAGGCTCATGTCGTGATCTCGTGGTTCATGAGTTCGAGCCCCACACTGGGCTCTCCGCTGACAGAACAGAGCTGGCTTCAAATCCTTTGCCCCCACCCTCTCTGGTTTATCTCTCTCTCTCTAAAATAAATAAAACATTTAAAAAAGAAGAGTGATATGGGTAGGAACAGGGGGAAGTCATGCTGTGTGCAAAGGGTGTTTTTCTATGCCCCCAGTGGGAACATGGCAGGGCCCAGCCCAGAGCACGGGCCTGGACAAGGGCTGACGCCTAGACTCACCTAAAGATGGAAGCAGATGGGCTGTTCCTGGGCAGAACAGAGTGCCCAGGTCTTCCCCACACTGCCTTGAGGCTGAGGCAGGAATAGGATTTCACTTGCCCAGAGCTTTCCAGAGCATTTCCTTCTAGAGTCTTGGGAGATATCCTGCAGCCCTGATGTGGGGAAGGGAGGCCCAGAGTAGCCACACAAGTGTGATGGCACATCCCCTTGGCTTGTGCAGGCCTCCTGAAGGAGGGGACGGTAGCTCTCGCCACCTGGCGTCACACCCCAGAATGGCTTGCTCTGGGTGCCACTTGGCAGAGGTGGGGCGTGGCCTCTGGCTGCTTGCTGCTTCTTGGTGTGCACATCTGCAGAGCCAGCATGGCCCTTCTCCGGGAAGAGCTTCTGCGACCCAGCCCGGGCACAGACCGGGTCTCTGTGAATCCATGGTAACTGAATGATAGCCCAAAATACAATTTTGATTTAAGCTGGAAAAAATTCATTTTCAAAAGTTATTTGTTAAAGTTATTTTTTGATGTTTCAAAATGAAGAACAGTGCCGGACTATCTACTGAATAACTGATGTAGGTATGAGGGTTTGGCGACAGGCCAGCCTAGATTCATATTCCAGATTCTGACCTTTACCATTTGAGTGATCTTGGGTAGCCACCTCCCCTCTCTGGGGCCTCTGCCTTGCCACCCTTACCTCCCTGGGTGCGTGGCATTTTCAGTGTGTGATGTTCACAGTGCAGCATGTGGCCGGTAGACGTCACTAAGATCAAGGCCATGGGTGGGTTTCAGGCAACAGAGGCTGTGAGTAGATAGAAGGAGGTGAGAGGCCCTGCCTCGTGGCTTCTGCATTGTGGAAATGTCAGCCAGTAAAGGAGGAGGGCTGGCGTGGAGCCCTGGGTAGGTGCTATGAAGGAAGGCCAGGGTGGGCCCCGGCAGGGATGACTGTACAGCCGGGCCCTGGACCTGAACTTACAGAACTGATTGATTATCTAATTGAAAGATTGGTTCATTCATTTCCTCCACAGCAGACCAAGCAGGCCATTGCCCAGCTCTGAGCAATGAGTCAAAACCCATTCCCTGGAGGAGGGGCTGGGGAAGGGGCTAAGGAGGAGGATGCAGGCTGGGGGAGGAGGTGCAGGGCTGTGCAGTGCTGGGAGGGAGCGGCCCTCGGCAAACGAGGCACTTCCTCGGAACAATCTAGTCACTTGTGACGGTGGCTCACTCGGCCACAGCCACTGCTAGCACCATTGTGGCTCTGAGCCTAAGCTAGACAACATTCTTGAGCCTACAGCGCTCTGGGAACCCGAGCTCCTGGGGACCCAGCCTGCAGGGCCCCTTGCTACCTTCTGCCTCCAACAGAATGGCCAATGTAGGTTTGGTTTTGCTTCTTTCCACCCTGGGAGTCTCAGTAAGGACAGAGGGGCTCCCCTGGCGAGTTGGGGTCGGGCGGGGGCCTGGGAGGGAAAGAGCAGAGCGGGAAAGGGGGGGAGGGGTACAGTCGTGTTGTCCTGCTAGCTCTGCCCTCTCTCTACTTCGTGGAGTAGTGACAGGGCCCCTGCAAGTGCACATTTTTGTCTTCCCTCTGCCTATGTTTCTCTGGGCTCCAGTTTCCCTGAGGATGGTGGGGGGCCGGGGGGGAGGGAGGGAGGCTCTGAACAAGATGCTTCCCGGTTTGGTGGTCTGTGGAATTCAGTCCTGAATAGTGGTGTCCAGTTCAGAGTGCCTCCCTTGTGGGGAGAGGGCAGGAGACTGAGGCTCCTGATCCCTTTTCCTCCTCGGCTGTCATAGCCTCTGCCGATGGTGGGGGAGTGGGGGCGATAGAGGGAGGGCAGAGGCTGAGGGCAGAAAGCCAGGGTCTGCTGGCCAGTTGGCAGACAAATGGTTACTCACAAAAGCCACAAAATGAAAGCCTGGTCCAGCCACAGCAGCCTAGAAATGGGGGCTGATGTCTGATCCAGGACAGGCCGGCCGGGGCTAGTTAGGGGGACGACTTTCCCCTGGGGCCCCGAATAGCCAGCCAGTGCCGAGATTTGCTACTTGAACCCATTGGGCAGCTGAGTCTGGGCCTCAGGATTTCTAGGGATGCTCATGGAGGAGAGAATAAGCTACCTACAGGCCTGGAGATTCCACTATTTTGAGTTTGCTGAGTGGGCTGAGCCTGGCACACGGCCAGTTGGGGCAATTTGTGGACTCTCTACCCTTTCTACCATGTCTGACTCTACTTAGACCTAGAAGAGCAGCACCCTCTCTTCCTGAATTTGTCTCAAATGCCTCTTCCTACGGGAAGCTCTCCTTGATTTAGACTCCTCTCCTGACTCCCTACATGCCCATACACAGCACTGGAGGAAAGACATGGGGTAGGGAAAGGGGCACCATCAGCTCTTGACTCGAAGATGGGCTAGACTTGCCTCCCCCAAGCTGTGGCCTTGGGAGAGCCCCACTGATTCGCTGAGGTCTGACATGGGGCTATGCTATGTGCACTCAGGAGAGCAGAGACCCTTTCTCCAGTCTCTGAGGCTTTTGGGGGTCCATGGGGATGGAAAAGAAGACAGACAAGGTGCTTGCCTCAATTTACAGTTGCCTGGCCAAGCATCCTAGGGGGTGGGAGGGTCCTTCCCCAAGACTCGATGTGAACACCAGGCTCAGGTAATAGACACAGAAGCCCCTGCTCTGAGCACAATGTTTCACTATTTTCTCTTATGATCAATCTCCCTTCCCTGCCAATCAGCCACGTGTGCAGCCTGGCCCCAAAACCCACTCCCTAGACCTAGACCCTAAGTCCAGCACCAGCAGCTCAGGATGCATTCCAGGGGTGAGAAAGGAGAATCAGATTGTTCAGGAGCCCCGGGACAGGCTGAGCTAGTGCCAGGCAGTAGAGGGGCAGTTGTGTTCAGGAGAACTCTCCAGAATGCCCCTCTCTCCACTGTCCTGTTTCAGGGCTGGCCCTCAGGTGCTAGGCATGTGCCAGGTGTCCTGGGTGTGTTAGGGTGTGCCCGCCTTGCCAGGTGGGTGCAAGACAGTTATGTGAGCCTATACGGTGTAGCATCTGGCATACGGCTGTTGATAGAGCACGATTGGTGCAGTTTTTTGCAGAGGCCGTGAGGTGTAGAGGTAGAGAGCACGAACCAGAGCCTGACAGCCTGGGTCCAATGCCAGGCCTACCACCGCCAAGCTGTGTCACTATGGGCACACTGGACCCATCTGTGCCTCAGTTTACTCACTTGGACACCAAGATAATAGGGTTATTGGGAATGTGACAGAAACAAGCCCTGCTGGGCACCCCAGAGGCTGTCATTACCAGGCCTTGGAGGCAGCCCTCCCCACTGCCATCTTGTGTGGGGCTGATATGTCCTGGACTGTGAGCACTATGTTGTGTAGGGCTCACACACCTGGCACTGCCACAGACACGGTGCGAAACCACATCCTGAAGCCCAAGAGCTTGTCTTGTGAGTGGAGAATGGAGGCGGACAGGCAGGGCAGCCCCCAGACGCTGGACAGAGACTTTTCCTTGATGTGTCAGCAGAGTCCTTGCCAGGACCCCCAACTCAGTGACCTCCCAACCCACACAGCCAGCCGCGACACTCATGCGTCCCCCTGTCCCGTGTTTCAGTGCAGGGACTTCACGGCCCACACAGGCTATGAGGTGTTGCTGCAGCGGCTGCTCGACGGCAGGAAGATGTGCAAGGATGTGGAGGAGCTGCTGAGGCAGAGGTGAGCCAGCCGCCAGATGAGGGTCTGCAGGGTGTGGGCTGTCCTCCTGACTGTGGGAGCAGCAGAGGTCCCCCACAGCCCGGCCACCCTGCTGTTGGGAGTGTGACTCCTGTCTTTCCCAGCCGGGGCCTCCCCTCACCGCCAAATGATCTGATGTCCCCTCAGATGTGCGGGTATTTGGCCAACATGTATTTGGAAGGAGAGCTGGGAGCCCAGCTTTGCCGAGGAGGGGCCTGCCCCAAGAGGCCGAGCGGGCGGACCCCCAGCTCCCACTGCAGACGTCTAAGGGAACCGCAGCCAGCAGAAGTGGAGGGACAGTGACCATGCTTTGTTCTTGCAGGGCCCAAGCAGAGGAGCGGTATGGGAAGGAGCTGGTGCAGATTGCCCGGAAGGCAGGCGGCCAGACAGAGATCAAGTAAGAGGTCCCATGCCCTGGGCTCCCTCCTCCTTGGCCAGGCGCTTTCTGGGCCCTTGGATGGGGCTTAGGACTTCCTGGCTTGAGGTAGACTGAAGAGGGTCTGGAAGGGTCTGGATGGCTCCAGGGTGGTGATGCCTGGGGGACAAATCTCTTGGCTTACAGGGCATTCTGGGTCAGGTTCTGTTGGGTGGAGAAAACCCTGGTGTCTGAGTGCCGAGAGGACTCTGGGCAGGGGCCATCTGTCCCCAGGCATTTGCAACACAGCCAGAGGCACCTAAACAACCTCCACGCAAGTCCCGAGAGCCTTGAGGGCCAGGTGGTGGGCCCTCCACTCACTGCCTCAGTCCCCCTGTGGCCTTGGCTTAGCCTGGGCTTCGAGGGGACAGGTGTGGCCAGAGACAGTGGTGGGAGGGGTTACACCTGGGTTCCAGGGACATCTCCTCAGCCGTCAGTTGTGTGATCTCAGGCTGGCAGCTGACACGCTCTGTGCCTCCACTTCCTTATCAGTGAGCAGAATAATAATACAACCTTCGTAAATGGATTAGCAGAGTCCAGGGGCTTGGCTCAGGCCTGGCTTGGAGGGGAGACGACAGGAGTACTTCTGCTGTGAAGCAGGGGTCTTCTCCAGCCCCAAGGCCTGGGTCCCTGTGTGCACTGGGGATGGGAGGCAGCAGGGCGACACGATGATTTGAGGGCCCCTGAAGGGCTTTCAGCAGACTGGAGAGGCTGCTTTGTGAGGGTGCGGACTCTCCCCCTGGGTGAGCACCTCCTACCCAGGGCCCTGACTACGGGGCCTGCAGCTGTCATAGCTGCCCCTTGGAGGTCAAGCCCATGAGTGTCTGGCTCTGCACAAGGCGGCTGTCAGCTCCGAAACTTGGAACCAACCCACGTTCCCCCATTTTGAGCCCTGAGTATCCAACACTCTCTGGGTCTTTTAAAGACATGGGGCACCCTGGCTGGATCTTGCTTCCAAACTGGAGCCAGAGAAAGCATGGGAAGAGCTGGGGGAAGGTTTAGAAGTGGTGTGAGCCCGGGGAGATTAATGCTCAGTGCCCAAAGCTTTGCGCATTGGGCCAGAAAGCATGCACACAGCCCTAGAAGTAAGAATGCATGAGGTCTAGTCCCTGCTTGGCCTTTGTGAACTACGTGATGTGACAGTGGGCAAGTTGAGTTTGGTTCTCATTTGCCCATTCTAGTGGGCTGTTTACAGATAAACAGGGCAGGGCTGGGGGTAGATGCAGGCTGGGTGCCGAGGAGGGCTCAGGACACGGTAAGGAATGAATGAAAGTCTGATGGAACCCTTTGTTGTCTTCCCTGGGGACGAAGGGTTAAGGGAGTATGACCCAGTGGGCGTCCCTGTCTGCTTGCTGGCCACCCAAACCAGATAGGAAAGGTCACCTTTCCTAGGGGTGGGATGGAGAGGGTGCTCCAGGCAAGGCCATGACAGGAGACCGGGCTGTAGGGCATACTCATACTCAGAAGCCTGTGAGTCACTGGGGACTTAAACAGGGAAGGAGAAGCCACTGACACAGAACAAAATGGAAAGGGAACCAGGTGGATGGCAGGAAATGAGGGAGATACACTGTATCTTACCCCATTGTAAGACTAGGAAGTGGCCAGGGCAATGCTCTAGGTGGTCCTGATCCCCTGCATGGTTGTAAGAGGCCAAGTGGGGCCAGGTCTGCCCTGCCTCATATACTGTGTGACAGTGGGGTGGTCACAGCCCCTCTCTGACTCCTGTGCTGGGCTGTGAAAAGGGAGTCGCCCCCAGGAGCTGCTCTGGAGTCACGATGTCAAGCAGAGAGCACCAGGCCATGGCAATGCAGTGGGGGTTCTTTATGGTCTTACAGGCCCCTGTGTAGGTCAGATAAGTTGGGCTTACCCTATTTAGTTTAGGCTGGGAAGCCTGACCCGGAGGCCTAGACCATTTCCTTTGAGGCCCAGCCCCTCGTTGGCCCAGAAAGCCAGTGTCACTGGAGGGGCAGCTTCATCTAAGGTGGGAGCATCAGTGGTAGATCCCCAGGCCCGAGCAAGGGGGAGAGTCATGGTCTGTCTTCCTGCCCACCAAGGAGAAGCTGGAGCCTAGGCCAGGAGCGCCAGGCCCCATGGCTCAGCCTGCCCAGCAGCAGGGAGGCAGAAATAAAACCCACAGCCCAGTACACACACTCTCAGTGTAGGCGGGGAATGCTGGTGGTCAGGGCATTCTACCAGCAGGTGGTCAGGGCAGGGTGGACTGGGGAGGGCTCCTCCTGGGAGAGGCAGAGACAGAGGGGAGATGTCTTCCTGACAGAGGCCTTGGTGAAGGAAGGCAAGGTCAGGCCACATTCAGAGCCAGTGGGTAACAGGGGCAGGAGCTGAACCCATCTCAGTTCACCTGCTGCCTCCCTGAAGGTCATGTCCTATGCAGCTCCCAGCTCAGCTGACTGTACACACAAGGCGCCCAGTAAGTGTTTCTGTTGGGCCATGGGGCATGTACTAGGACTAATGAGACTCTTCAGTCATTCCTTTAATTGTGGGCCAAGTATCCATCACCCACCCATTTATTCAGCAAGCATTTGTGGAGCACCCACTACAGCCCTAGGCTGAGCTAGGAGGATTCAGACATTTTAAAATAATGTAAAACAAATGGTCCAACCAACCGGAAGCCAGACTAACACGCTGAGCGGAACCTTCCCAATCTTTTGCATTAGAACCTCCCTTTAGGGCCTTCTCATGCCCCACCTCCTCAGGAAGTCTTCCCAGATGCTCAGCTTTGTGTGACTGTTAGGGTCTTGAATTAGACCAGATCATGCTGTCCCCTACCAACCTGGAGGGCTTTCTGTGGGAAGTGTGAAGGGTGGCCATGACAACATGGGTCACCTCCTCATTTTCACGGAGACTTGTGGGGACTGTGTTTGAGGTCTTCTCTTGGGAATGGCCTGCTATTCAGCATGGGGCTGACAGCCCATCCTCCAGGGCCCATCCCCTGGTAGGGTGGAGCTACCAGCCTCCCAGTGGCCAACCCCTGCTGGGTCCCGTGAGATACTCATTCTTAGCTCTGTGGAGGGCAAGTAGAGGGCTGGGGGTGCACGGGCTGGGCAGGAGCAAATGGGGAGCACAAAAGCTGGGGTGGGTGAGTGACCCGAGAGGAAGCCTAGTGAGAGCAAAGACGGCAGAATGGGCAGCCTCCCTGGCCTCTGCTGCCCGAAGACACAGTGTTTCTGCGTGATCCTCTGACCGCAGACCGGCCAGAAACCTCTCTCAGGCCTGGAGGCTTGGCCATGTACATTCAAGGGCAGTTCCCCCCAATCTCAAGTAATTTCTAACATTCACTTCCTTCACACAGAGACTCAGCAAACGCCTCCTGGGCAGTGGCAATGGAGGACACACACGTGAGATCCAGTCCCCAAACCAAGGGATCCCCACAAGCCCTCTCAGTGGGCTTGTGCAAGCCCTCTCAGTGCATTTTAAAGACCTCATTCAGTGAGCAAAGGGCTTATCCACCGCATGTCCCGCTCTGCAGAAAGTTCGCCTGGACTCTCTCCCATCCAGCCTCCAGGTCTTTGCTCCCATTTCTCCCCGTCCAGTCCTCATCTGGCCCCGGGTAGGGTCTGGGGTGCCACGTGCTCCCAGCAGCTGCACAGGGCAGGCGTTCTGGAAATGGAGAATATCAGGGCTGAGAGGGCTGGAGTCAACTTCCCGTGAGCCCCTGGGCAGCTACCACAGGCCAGGACAGCTCCTCAAGGGCGGTGGATTTGAACCCCCGCCTCACTGTCTCACCGCTGCCTAAAATGCTGTGCTTTTCCTGTCAGAAGGGGTTTTTGGTTTTTTCATGGTCTCTCTCCTGAGCTCAGAAAATGAAGACATGCTGGTGATGCTAGAGGGTGAGAGGCAGGCCCTGTCCTCTGACACCAGCCCAGTGAGGCCCAGCCGCCAGCACAGGGTGAGGGGGTGGGTGACAAGAGTCCTGTCAGGAGCCTCCTGGCCAGCAGGTGGGGGCACGGGGCAGGGGGTAGACGTGTCTGGGCAGGGGCGTGAGGTGGGGGGAGGATATGGAAGATGTTTATATCGGCGATTAGGACCGTGTTTGAGCATGGCATTTCAGACTCTCTCCTGAGAGCCAAGTCAAAAAGGGCAACGGTATGAGTCACCCACGAGGACACTGGTGACAGGGTAAAGGCCTGCATGGGGCCCCGTCCTTGCCATACGACAGAGATACAATAGAAGAGAAGCTCTCAGAGGTCCTAGTGGTGAGAGGGAGGCAAGCCATGAGGTGCTATCTTTTCTGAGTCTATGGAGCAGAGACAGACTTCAAATGCTCCCCAAATCCTTCACAAGATCAGAGTTGAAAGTCGCTCTCCAGGGGAGAATTGTGCCTAACCCACAGTGGGCTGCCTCTGGACCCAGAAAAAGTGAAGCGCCCCCTCCCCACCGAACTAAGGCTACCTTCTTGACCAAGGCCAAGACAGAGAGGTGGTGTCCTGGGCCCTACTGTGTGAGTGGAGCTGTAGTGGTCTAGAGGTCCCCAGCACCAGGAATTCGTGGGGCTGGGCAAGAAGGACCGCAGCCCAGAGTTGGGCAGGTGGGGAACATGGAGTGCTCACAGCCTGCAACTCCACCTTCCAGCCTGCTTCCAGATGATGGTCATGTTCTGGTCTTCAGATGAGCCTTTGAGATCCACTTAGTTTAGGGTAAGAGGTCTGGCATTGACCAGACAGAACCCACAGTTCTTTTCTAGGCCTGGATCCCTATGGCTCCTACCAGGCTGCTGATCCTCGTTGGCCTCAGTTTCTCTAACTGTCCAATGAGAGGGAGCCCCCCTAGAAAGCCTGCCTTGCAGGGACTGGGGGAGTCACTGGCGAGAACGCAGGAGTCCAGGGCTGTCCAGGGCGGGCGTCATGAGGCCATATGGCCACCAGGGGGCATGTGTGCTGCTTGGCAGAGAGGCAGGGAGGGAAGGGGAAGGGAGCACAGAGCTGGCTGGGCAGAGAGCAGCAGAAGATGTGGCCAGAGACCCGGTGCCTCGGCTGCTGCCTCTATGTGACCACAGCAAGCCTGGCCACGCTCTGGCCTCAGTTTCTCATTCTGCCTCAACAGACTGAGCCTCCTCAGGCATCCGGGTGCAGAAGGAGCTACAGTTTACTTTGCCTCTTTGGTTAAGGGGCAGAGAGTTAACTCAGACAGAGATATTTCGCCCTGAGAGAGCAGACAGGTACGGCCTTAGGCCCAGTCTGCAATGCCTGCACACCGCGTCTCTGTGCACTTGGAGATTTGGCACCCATGGGCCCACACTGGGGCATGACAAGCCCAGGCGTCCTTCGCACACCTGCTGGTGCACACAGGCTGCCCCTCCCACCTTGGGGTTTGGGGAGGTGAGAAGGGAGCCCAGCCTATGGGACTGCCTCAAGGGAACCCCTACCTGAAAGCAAAACTGGGGAGGTTCCTGATAAGTGGGGAACCCGGTAAGCTCTTAGGTGGGGCAATTTAGAGGTCAGCTCAGGCCAAGTTCAGGAAAGGGGTGTGCAAATGTGGGCTCAGGGGAGCGTTGTACACCAGCAACCAGGTCCTGACAGAGGTACCTCACACATATTAATTTATTTATTTCTCACAAACATCCTGTTTGGGCTATTATCCTCACTTTACAAAAGAGGAAACCAAGACACAGAGAGGGTGAGTAACTTGCCCAAGGTCCCACAGAGAGTGAGTAGCAGAGCCTGGACTGACCAAGGCTGTCTGGCTCCAGGGTCTGCTTCTAATGCATGTGGGAGCACAGAGCAGGGAGCCCGTGCCCAGGCCCTGCTGCTTTCCGAGGCTGGATTTCGAGTCCCCTTCCTTCTCTACTGGGATGGGGAACTCACCCCACTGAGAGGCCCCCACCCCTGAGATCCAATGACCTGCAGAGAGGCATTCTCCCCTACCGGTCCTGTTCTTACCCAAGCAAATGTTTGCCTCGTGGTGCCCATCACCTACGGGCCTGTGTCCTGAGTGGGCTCCCACACCTCTGCTCAGGCACCAGCTCCATCTGTGGCCCTGGCAGGGCTGCCGGATAAAATATAGGATGTCCAGTTAAATTCAAATTTCAGATAAACAATAAATACTTTTTAAATGTAAGTAGCCTCCAACTATTACGTGGGAGATACTTATACTCAAGAAGTATTTGGTGATTATCTGAGACTCAAGTTTAACTGGGTGCCCTGTGTTTTCATTTGTTCTGTCTGGGAGCCCTCCCCCATGCCGGGGGCCAGCCTCTCCCTTTCCTGCCTTTGCTGGACCTACCCCCACTTCAGTGGACAGTGCCATGCCTCTATACTAGAACGGCCAACCCGCTGCCTCTTGACTCCTGAGAGGCTCTCATAGGGACTCAAGCTTAATGCACCCTATTGTACACTCCTCGTGGGTCATGTACTCCCTCCTAGGTCCCTTCTCAGAAATGTCAGCACTGTCTGCCCAGCCACCCCAGCCAGGGACAGGGCCAGCCTCTCTCTGTCCTCACCTGTATGTCCTGTTCATCCTGTGCTGAGGCCCCACGCTGAGGGGAGGACCTCGTGAGGGAGGGACCCCACTGAGGGAGGGAGGGCCTTGAAAACATACAGAAGCCAGGAACATTCTGGCATGGGTTTGATGGCTTTATCATTTCCAAAGAGAAGCTCTGACTTCCAGAAATCCCAGCTTGGGCTCTGAGTGGATGGTCACTATCTGGGTCTGGCTCAGAGGGTCCCTTGGGTCTAGGTCAGGGTGTGTGAGCAATCTAGGGCGTTCCCACCAAACACGAAGTCCTGGGGCCAGGGAGACTTTTGCATCTGTTGTGCCTCCTCCTTCTGATCCTGGCCTTTCTGTCTTGCAGCTCCCTGAGGGCCTCCTTTGACTCCCTAAAGCAGCGTAAGTCCCCCCTGCCCCACCTCCAGGCTGTAGCGTGACAGGTTCTGGGAACACCCTGTCCCCATACATGGAGGTAGTTAGATCCTGGCAGGGGTGGGATCATAGGGGAGCACATGGCACTGTGAGGCTGGCAGAGGATTTGGGGGTTTGGGGCTGGGCTAGTCCAGGCAGGGGTGAGTGTGGGGGTGGCTTGGGCTCCATTCCTCCTTGCTCTGCCCCCAGAAATGGAGAATGTGGGCAGTTCCCACATCCAGCTGGCCCTGGCCCTGCGTGAGGAGCTGAGAAGCCTTGAGGAGTTCCGTGAGAGGCAGAAGGAGCAAAGGAAGAAGGTGAGGCGGGTGTTGGGGATGGGCCCCTGGTGGGAGGTGGCCATCATCTCTGTGGAGGTGGGGGATGGAGCTTCGAGGTGAAGCCCATAGGTGGTGGAGGACAGCACTCTGGGCCTGGGGATGAGGGTGACTTGAAGGCGGAGGGGATGGGCAGGGATGGGCCACTGGAACGAGGCCCAGCATACAGGCCTGAGAGCCCCACTGGGAGTATTCCTCTGAGCTTTTCATGCCAGGAAGAGGAAAAGGCATTGGTCTTTTTGATTATCCTACGATAATAGACTGTAGAAGTTCAGTGAGAGATTGGGGGTATCTAAAGGAGGCAGCCTGAGTTGGGGGGTCACCAGGAACTGGTCCTGAGCTGAAGGGTCAAGGCTGTTGGTCCAGGACAAAGGCAGACTTGGTGACCGGTCACTGTAGCCACTCTGCAGGGCTACCCAGGCTGAGAGGGGCCACAGAGCCTGCAGGGAGATGGGGGTGGGGGCTGGCATGCTGACCTTGGCATCCAAAGGTATTTCTCACCCATGGGTAGGGCATGGTGGTTTCCTACTTGGAAAGGAAGTAAGGTCCCCACCACGGGAGATATATAAACAGAGTCTGGAGGCTGTCAGGGAAGCTGCAGAGGTGGAGTGGGGGGTGGGCTTGGT
The DNA here is from genome assembly GCA_017311185.1 of Proteles cristata cristata. Taxonomy (NCBI): domain Eukaryota; kingdom Metazoa; phylum Chordata; class Mammalia; order Carnivora; family Hyaenidae; genus Proteles; species Proteles cristata. The sequence continues at coordinate 14,966 of JAESUZ010000007.1, read as the reverse complement.
GACCTCTGTGTCCCAGGGGCCCCTCCCAGACTGGCTGAGCCCGTGGCTGCTGGGAAGGCAGCTGGGGACGCGTGCTCAGCCTCGCGGGGCCTTGGTCATGTCCACCCGAACAGGACGGAGAGGCCAGCAGCACACAGCAGCACTTCTTGCTTGGAAATAAGGATCCTTGCAAACTCTCGAAAGGATTGAAAAATGGAAAGGTTCTCAAAATGGAACTGTTTAGGGGAGGGCTTGCCAGCTCATGGCTAAGGCCAAGCTGGGCCTGGGTGTCCAGGGCAAGCTCTTTTCCTCATTGTGTCTCAGTTTCCCTCTCACAGGTTGGGACACTTATGTGTACCTCCCAAGCTTTGGGGACCCATCCCACAACCAGGGCCCCTTCAGTCTTCTCAGACAGGGCACCAGCTCTGATTAGTGGCTCTGTCTGGCCCCAGAAATAGAGTGTGACTGTACTGTATCTGCCCAGCCAGCCACCCAGTCTCAGGCTTTGAGGATTCTAAATTTGGGGCCTTGAGGGGACAGTTGTTCTCCCAAACCGGCCCCAGAAGTCAGCTCGGCCCTGAGGGGCTGAAGCAGGCGACCTCTGGCTGGGACTTGCCTCATGTGTGCAGACCACCTGCTGAGACTGGCCCTGTGCTGTCTATTTTTAGTTTTCCTATGGCCGGAGGGGCTGTAATGTCTGCAAAAGCGGTTTCAGACAGAGCTGCCTTCCCCAGGGTGGCCAGAGCCCCCACAAGCGGAGAACTGTGATGCAGTATGTAGGGGTGACAGCCTGGACTTGTGTGGGGACACGTGTGTGCATATGCACACGTGTGCGTGAGAGAGGAAGCGGGGGAGGCTGCACCGCGTGTGCTTGCCCGTGAGCATGGGCGCGTGTCTCCGTGTGTCTGCACCCCGGTGGCCGGCAGCAGGCCTGAGGCTCCCCGCTCATGCGGGTCCCAGAGGGCCCCCCGCACAACCAGCTCTTCTGCTTACGACCTGATCTCTGCCCACGCTGAGTTCTGTTCTCTCTCCCTGAACAAGGAGCCTGGGAGCACCCACAGACACCACCCAAAAGCACACACAAGCACACTCTCCTCTTCTTGCTGTGTGTGCAAGCATGAGCAGTGGGAGCAACAGGAGCCTGTGAGCGTGGACTTCTGTGGGTCATGTGTACTTTTGTGTGCATGTGTGTGCCGGTGTGTATGCAGTGTATAACCAGTGTGAGGAGGTACAGAGACCGTGAGTGAAGGGCTCTGTGTGTGTGTGTGTGTGTGTGTGTGTGCACACACACGCACGCAGGGCGAGTATTCCCAGGAGAGAGACCAAGTCCTGGCTGGAGTCTGCAGCAAAAAGACACAGTGGGCACATCCTGCCCCAGGCTCTGGTTTTCTGTGGCAGCTTGTCACTGCCGCCTTCAGAGCCAGGAGGGGATACTGTGTCTCATCCCAGGGCCACCCCGTCCTCTTGGCCTAGGGGAGCGTCCTGAGGCCACAGCCCTCCTGCTCAGAGCCTCATGTCCCCTGCAGTATGAGACCGTCATGGACCGTGTCCAGAAGAGCAAGCTCTCTCTCTACAAGAAGGCTATGGATGTGAGTGTGAGGGTCCTGGGCCTGGAGGGGTGGACTCACAATGGCTGGGCCCTTGTGACAGGGCTTGCCTCGATCCCTGTCCAACAACACACACCACATGGGCCAAGGACCCATGTGGATAGACCCAGGCCCTGCCCTTGAGGGCTCCTGACTGTCTGGTGGTCAGTCCTAGAAGTGGCCCACAGGAAGATCCATACTGTTAGCTGGGGATTTTGGGGATGGAGGGAGAAGGGACCCGTGGGCTGTGTCCCTAGGACACTGAGTGAGGAGGAGAAAAGGGGTTCTGCAAGAGGGGACAGCATGTGCAGAGGCCAGCATCATGCAGATGCATGGCATTTTCAGGGACCTGCCTGTGGTTTGATGGGACCACGTCTCTAAAGAGGATGTGGCACTGACCCTGCTGGGACAGGGCCTGGATATAAAACTCCTTTCTCTATCTCTACACTGGACCCCCAGATCCCTGCCCCCGGTGAGGAGGCCCCCCACTCCACCCACAGTCCTCCGACAGGGACAAGGGAGGCTGGGTCAGGGAGCCTCACTCTGGGCGGCCCCCCAGTCATGCTTCTCCACACCCCCAGTCCAAGAAGACATACGAGCAGAAGTGCCGGGATGCCGACGACGCTGAGCAGGCCTTTGAGCGCATTAGCACCAATGGCCACCAGAAGCAGGTGGAGAAGGTGCGTGGGGTTACTGAGGCCATGTGGTGTGTCACCCAGGGCTGGAACAGGGCAGGGAGGGAACAAGGGCGTGCCTCAGACACCCCAAGAAAGGTCCACATCTGGAACATTTGCTCATTCCTCTCTGAACTACCATCTCCCATCTGTGGAATGGGTTTCTTGGAATCTCAGGACATGGACAGGGCCACCTAACTCTCACATAACCCTTGGAGACAGGCTCAGGAGACCCATGTCAAAGAGAGGAAACTGAGGCCCAAAGACAGTGAGTGACTGGTCCAAGTTCTCAGATCCAAGTAGGAAGAATTAAAGGATACACACCCAGGTCATCCGGAACCCAAGATCTTGACTGCTCTGGCCGTTGGGCCAGGGTGAGTCATCAGAGGCACCGGGGCCCAAGAACATATTTTGCCCATTGCACAGACAGGAAAGCTGAGGCCCAGAAAGGGCAGGGAACTGTGGGTGAATTAGGGGCAGCAAGGCAAGGGCAAGGCCCCTGTCCTGGCTGGTGGGTTCAGAAGTGGCCAGGGGGAGTCACGGGACCTGGCTCCAGTCCATATTTCTCCCTCCAGTCTTGATATCCAGTCTTCACATGTATCTGCATGGGCTATGCATATGTTTTTATTTGTTTAATTGGACCCTTTTTGATTTCGGTCTTTTGTGGGGTGAGGCTAGAGTAAATGGTAGCACTTGCTCACAGGTGGCTCCCGAGTGTCCCCCTGGGTGGCTCAGGAAGGGTGGAATAGAAGCACCTCAGAGCCCCCCAGGGAGGCTGGGAACCCTAGGGCCTTGGGGCCGGCTCAGTGCTGCTTTCCCTCTGTCTCCTCAGAGCCAGAACAAAGCCAAGCAGTGTAAGGACTCAGCCACGGAGGCAGGTATGCGCCCCTGCCCACTTCCTCTGCCCTGGGATGGTGGTCATATAGGCGTGTCCCCTGCCCCGCTCCCGCACTTTCCTCACCCTCGGGAAGCACACTCATGCAGGACTATACAGAGTCACATGCTTACCACTCTCATGTGACCGTACAAGTAAAATAAAAACATTGGTGTTCTCCCATTTGCCAAGACTGTTCTTGGTGCTTTGCATGTTTCAGCCAATCTGCACAACACAAGAGTCCTATGAGATGGCTGCTATCATTATCTTTCTTTTGTCTACTTATTTTTTAATGTTTATTATTTTTGAGAGAGAGACAGAGTGCGAGCAGAGGGAGGGGCAGAGTGAGAAAGAGACACAGAATCTGAAGCAGGCTCCAGGCTCTGAGCTGTCAGCACAGAGCCTGACACAGGGATCGAACTCACGAACCGTGAGATCATGACCTGAGCCGAAGTCAGACGCTTAGCTGACTGAGCCACCCATGCGCCCCTAATTATCCTTCTTTTAAATTTTTAAATTTTCAATTGAAGTATGGTTGACAGCGATATCATAGTAATTTCAGGTGTACAACATAGTGAATCGATGATTATGAACATTATGCAGTGCTAAAGTGTAGTTACCATTGACTCTATTCCCTATGCTGTACTTTCCATTCCTGTGACTTATTTCTTTTATAAATGAAAGTTTAAACCTCTTAGTCGCCTTCACCTATTCCCAGCCCCTTGCCCTCTGGCAACTACCAGCTCTCTATTTTTATGACTCTATTTCTGGCTTTTGTTGTTACTGTTTGTTTTGTTTTGTTTTTTAGGTCCCACCCATAAAGTGAAATCATATGGCATGTGTCTTTCTCTGTCTGATTTATTTCACTTGGTATCATAACCCTCTAGGTTCATTCGTGTTATCATGAATGGCGAAATTTCATTCCTTTTTATGGCTGAGTAATATTCCATTGTACATCTTCTTTATCCATTCATCTATCGATGGACACTTGGGTTACTTCCACATCTTGGCTCTTGTAAATAATGCTGCAGTAAACATAGGGGTGCATATATCTTTTCAAATCCATGTTTTCATTTTCTTCAGGTAAATACCCAGAGGTAGAATATTACTGAATGGTGTGGCATTTATTTTTAATTTTTTGAGGCAAGTTCATACTATTTTCCAGAGTGGTTATACCAGTTTGCATTCCCACCAACAGTGCAAGAGGTTCCCTTTTTCCACATTCTTGCCAACACTTGTTGGTATGGTATGGGGTGATATATCATTGTGGCTTTGATTTGGCATTTCCTTGATGATTAGTGATGTTGCACATGTTTTCAAGTGTCTATTGGTCATATGTATGTCATTTTTGGAAAAATGTCTATTCAGATCTTCAGCCCATTTTTAAATCAGATTTTTTTTTATGTTGAGTTCTCTGAGTTCTTTATATATTTTGGATATTACCCCCTTATCTTCTCTCATTCATTTGGTTGTCTTTTTGTTGATGGTTTCCTTTAGCCGTGCAAAAGCTTTTAGTTTGGTATAGTTCCAGTTGTTTATTTTTGCTTTTATTTCCTTTGCCTGAAGAAACAGGTCCAGAAAAATACTCCTAAGACTGACATCCAAGAGTTTACTGCTTATGTTTTCTTTCAGGACGTTTATAGTTTCAGGTCCCACATTTAGGTATTTAATCCATTTTGAGTTTATTTTTTGTGTATGGTATAGGGAAGTCATCTAGTTTCATTCTTTTGCATGTAGCTGTCTAGTTTTCTCAATGCCATTTATTGAAGAGACTGTCTTTTCTTCATTGTGTATTCTTGCCTCCTTTGTCATAGGTTAATTGACCATATGAGCATGAGTTTATTTCTGGGCTCTTTATTCTGTTCCATTGACCTATGGGTCTGTTTATGTGCCAGTATCATACCATTTTGTTTACTATAATTTCTAGTATAGTTTGAAGTCTGGGGTTGTGATATGTCCAGCTTTCTTCTTTTTTCTCAAGGTTGCTTTGGCTGTTTGGGGACTTTTGTGGTTCCATACAAATTTTAGGATTTGTTCTGGTTCTGTGAAAAATGTTGGTGTTTTGATAGGGATTATATTGAATCTGTAGATTTCCTTGGGTAGTGTGGACATTTTAACAATATTAATTCTTACAATCCATGAACATGGAATACCTTTCCATTTATTTATTTATGTTGTCTTTAATTTCTTTCATCAATGCGTTAGTTTTCAGAGTACAGGTCTCTCATTTCCTTGATTAAATTTATTCCTAGGTACTTTATTCTTTTTGGTGCAATTATAAATGAGATTATTTTCTTAATTTCTCTTTTCACTACTTCATTATTGGTATATGGAGGCAAACAGATTTCTGTGTATTGATTTTGTATTCTGCAACTTTACTGAGTTCATTTATTAGTTCTAATAGTTTTTTTGTGTGTGAAAGCTTTAGGGTTTTCTATATATAGTATCATGTCATCTGCAAACTGAGTTTTACTGCTTCCTTACCATGTTGGGTATTTCTTTTTCCCTTCTGATTGCTGTGGCTAGGACTTCCAAAATTATGCTGGATAAAAATGATGAGAATGGACATCCTTGTCTTGTTCCTGATCTTAGAGGAAAAGCTTTCAACTTTTCACCATTGAGTGTGGTGTTAACTGTGGGTTATTATGGTGAAGTATGTTCCTTCCAAATGCATGTTTAGTTTTTATCATGATTGGATGTTGAGTTTAGTCAAATGATTTTTCTGCATCTGTTTTTTTTTCTAGTAGTCTCTTATAATCCTTTGTATTTCTCTAGTGTCTGTTGTGACTTTTCCTCTTTCATTTCTGATTTTATTTATTTGAGTCCTTTCTTTTTTTTCTTGACGAGTCTGGATAAAGGTTTATGAATTTTGTTTATCTTTTCAAAGTACTTAAGTCTTTATTTCGTTTATTTCCAAGCAAATCTTTCCTTCCTTCAACTAACTTTGGGGTTTGCTCTTTTTCTAGTTCCTTTAGATGTAAGATTAGATTGTTAACTTGAGGTTTTTCTTATTTCTTGAGGTAGGCCTGTACTGGTATAAATTTCTCTTTTAGAATTGCTTTTGCCGCCTCTCAAAGATTCTGAAATGTTGTGTTTCCATTTTTATTTATTTCCAGGTATTTTTTTTAAATTTCCTTTTTGAATTCTCCATTGATCCTTTGTTTGTTTAGTAGCATATTGTTTAGCCTCCATGTGTTTTTGTGTTTTTTTCTTGTAACTGATTTCAAGTTTTATACTGTTGTGATCAGAAAAGATGCTTGATAGTATTTCAATATTCTTAAATTTACTAAGATTGTTTTGTGGCCTAACATGTGATCTATCTTGGAGACTGTTCCATGTACACTTGAAAAGAATGTGTATTCTGTTGTTTTGGGATGGAATCTTTGGCACATATCTAAGTTCATCTGGTCTAATGTATCATTCAAAATAATCATTTCCTTATTGATTTTCTATCTGGATGATTTACCCATTGATGTAAGTGGAGTGTTAGTGTCCTAATATTATTGTACTTCTCCTTTTGTGTTTATTATTATTTGCTTTTTATATTTAGGTGCCTCTATATTGGGTGTATGGATATTTACAATTGTTACACCTCTTGCTGGACTGATCCCTTTATCATTGTATAATGCCCTTCTTTGTCTCTTGTCCTTTAAAAAAGTTTATTTTGCCCGATAGAAGTATTTCTACCCCAGTTGTGTTTTTGTTTGTTTTCGTTTCCATTTGCATGGAATCTTTTTCTATCCTTTCACTTTCAACCTGTATGTGTTTTAGGTCTGAAATGAGTCTCTTCTAGGAAGCATATAGATAGGTCTTGTTTTTTTATCCATTCAGTCACCCTATGTCTTTTGACTAGAGGATTTAGTCCATTTATATTTAAAGTAATCATTGATAGATGTGTGTTTACTGGCATTTGGTTAACTGTTTTCTGGTTGTTTTTGTAGTTTTTCTCTTGCTCTCTTCCCTTGTGGTTTGATAACTTTCGTTAATGTTATACCTGAGTTCCTTTCTCCTTTTGTTTATATTATAGGTTTTGGGTTTATGATTATTATGAGGTTCATATATAACGTTCTATGAATATAGCAATTTATTTTACAGTGATGGTCACTTAAGTTCCAACATGTTCTAAAACCACTATACTTTTACTTCCCCCTCTACATTTCATGTGTATGATGTCATATTTTACATCTTTTTTATCTTTGTAGATATAATTGGTTTTACTGCTTTTTCTTTAAACCTTCATATTAGCTTGATAAGCAATTGATCTACTATTTTTATTGTATGTTTGCTTTTCCTAATGACATTTCTTCTCTTTCATAATTTTGTCACTTCTAGTTATGGCCTTTTCTTTTTCCATTTAAAGAAGTTCCTTTAACATTTTTAATAAGGGCATTTTAGTGACAATGAACTTCTTTAAACTTTTTTTGAGAAATTCTTTATCTCTCCTTCAATTGTGAATGATAATCTTGTCAGGTAGAATATTCTTGGTTTTAGGTTTTTGTTTTTGTTTTGTTTTGTGTTTCTGTCAGCATTTTATTCATATTGTGCCACTCCCTTCTGGCCTACAAAGTTTCTGCTGAAAAATTGACTGATAGCTTTGTGATTTTTTTTTATATATATATAACTAGCTGTTTCCTGCTGCTTTTAAGATTCTCTAGCTTTAATTTTTGACATCATAATGTTTACATGTTTTGGTGTGGACCTTCTTGGGTATGTCTTGTTTGAGATTCTCTGTGCTTCCTGGACTTGGATGTCCATTTCCTTCCCAAAGTTAGGGATGTTTTCAGCTATTATTTCTTCAAATAAGTTTTCTGGTCCCTCTTCCCTTTTCCTTCTGGGATCCTTAAAATGCAAATTTAGGACACCTGATGTTCCAGATGTCCTCTAACCTATCCTCATTTAAAAAATTTTTTCCTCATGTTTATTTATTTATTTATTTAGAGAGAAAGACAGAGCACAATCAGAGGAGAGACAGAGAGAGAGGGAGAGAGAGAATCCCAAGAAGGCCCTTCGCCATCAGCACTGAGCCTAATGTGGGGCTCGATCTCATCAACTGTGAGATTATGACCTGAGCCAAAATCAAGAGTCAGATGCTCAACTGACTGAGCAACCCAGGTGGCCCATAACCTATCCTCATTTAAAAAATTCTTTTCTTGGGGTGCCTGCGTGGCTCAGTTGATTAGGCGTCTGACTTCGGCTCAGGTCATGATCTCATGGTTTATGAGCTCAAGCCCTACACTGGGCTCTGTGCTGATAGCTCAGAGCCTGGAGCCTGCTTCAAATTCTGTGTTTCCCCCTCTCTCTGCCCCTCCCCCAATCATTCTCTCTCTCTCTCTCTCTCTCTCTCTCAAATGAATAAACATTAAAAAAATAAAAATAAAAAATTTCTTTTCTTTTTGATATTACATTTGGATACTTTCTATACCCTATCTTCCAGGTCACTAATATGTTCTTCTGCATCCTCTAATCTGCTGTGGATTCCTTCTAGTGTATTTTTCATTTTAGTTATTATATTATTTTGCTCTGCTTGTTTTTTTTTTAATATCTTCTATCTCTTTGTTAAGTTCTGAGTTTATCCGCTCTTCTCTCAAGTCTGATGAGCATTTTTATGACCATTACTTTGAACTCTTTAAAATGTAGATTACATATCTTTGTTTCATTTAGTTCGTTTTCTGAGGTTTCATCTTGTTCTTTCATTTGGAACATATTCCTCTATCTCTCCATTTTGTCTGACTGTTTGTTTCTGTGTATTAGGTAGGTCAGCTATGTATCTTGGACTTGAAAGTCTTATGTAGGAGGTGTCTTGTGGGTCCCAATAGGACAGTCCTTCCTGGTCACTAGAACCAGGACTCCAGAGGTATCCCCTGGATATCCAGAGGTATCCAGAGGGCTGCATATACCCTCCTGTTGTGACAGCTGCAGGCTTGCTGATGGGCAGGGTTGGCCACCAGCATGGCCAGTTGAGAGGCTTACTGAAGCTGCTGCAGTGGTGCTGGTGGGTGAAGTTAGCCCCCCGTACAGCTGGCTGAGTGGCTCGGCCATACTGTTGAATCCCCCTTTTTAACAAATGAGGAAACTGAGACACAGAGAAGTTAAGTAACTTACCCAAGGTCACACAGTCAAGAAGTAGTGGTGAATGCATTTCAACCCAGGCAATCTGGCTCCGGAGCCCAGGACTTTCACAACCACCATCATGGGAGACAGACCCACTCATCTCTCTCTTATACACACACACACACACACACACACAGCCTTCTCTGGGCCTCTGTCTCCTCTATCCTTCACCTGATGCCAGAACCTTCCCAACACCCTCCATCTCTGCTGGTACACCACCTAGGGCAGAGAGCACACCCCTATTCCCCCCTGAAAATGCTCTCCCTTTTGCTCTGCTTCTCCCCAGAACCCAGCTGCTGCCTAGGCTGGCAGATAGGTGTCCTTCAGATTTCTGGGAATGGAGGTCATGGCCAAGCCTGCTGGGTTCAACAGCTCCCCTGCTCCATCCCCCCTTCAATGCTGCCCTTTCCAAGCCTCAGTTTCCCATCTAGGAAGTGTGAGAGAGGAGGACCTGGGGATGGCAAAAGGCTTGGACTCTGATCTTGAGGTTGGGCTCTACTGCAGCCCTGGGCAGCTCAGAGCATGCCCAAAAAGAGCAGTACCAGAGTAAATGGTCCTGACAGGCTTTCAGATGAGGCACCAGAAGCCAGGGCAGGTCTCTGAGGCAGGAGGAGGGACTACGAGGACTTGGGGCAGGAGAGCACTCGGTGCAGGGACATGTGGGATTTCTCCCATGCAGGGGTGGAGGTTGGTGGGGGGGTGTCTAGGCCTTGGCCTCCCTGAGGACCACCTGTGCTTCCAGAGCGAATGTACAGGCAGAACATCGAGCAGTTGGAGAAGGTGCGGGGCGAGTGGGAGCAGGAGCACCGGACCACTTGTGAGGTGAGCAACTGTGGCTGCAAAATGAGAAAGATGTCCATCCCTCCAGCTGCTTCATGGGGGAAAGTGAGGCAGTAGTGGGAGGAAGGCCTCATTCCTTTCTTCATTCAGCCATTTGCTCTCTCCCCAGGCTCTGTGCCGGTTCCCTGACCCAGGGAGCTCCCCATCTGGCTTTACACCCCACAGCCCTCTGTGGTAGGCAGGCAGCCTTCACCCTTTTTGCTGAAGTGACACAGAGGCTCAGACAAAACCCATAGCTTCCCTGGATCCTGCTGGTGGACAAGGCATGGGAGATGGGCCTTAGGACTCTGGGTCCAGTGCTCCTCTCACAACAGTGCCCAAGGGCTTTTTTCCAGTGTGAGGTGGAGCCTAGGTGGAGCCTAGGGGAGGGAGCCTAGGACAAAAACCAGAAGCCTCAGGGGCTGGCACAGAGGTGGGGGTGGGGATCCTCCAAGAAGGGCTTTTCCTTTGGACTTGGCTTTCAGCAGGGGGGGGTGTGGCTTCTCAGTGCGGGAAGCTGAGTTGGGCCCAGCCTGGCCTGGCCCTACGAGCCCCTCCTCACTTCTCACGCCCATCCCATCTCCACCTGGCAGGCTTTCCAGCTGCAAGAGTTTGACCGACTGACCATCCTGCGCAATGCCCTGTGGGTGCACTGCAACCAGCTCTCCTTGCAGTGTGTCAAGGACGATGAGGTGGGGGCTTGGGACAGGGAGGCGCCGAGAGTGTGCTGGGGGTGTGCAGATAGGGCCACCTCCAGGCAACAGAATGCCCAGGTCCGTTTGAGTCCATCAACAAACACCTCGGGGCTTAGCCTCTGCGTCTTGGGCCCCAAAGGACAGGCGACTTAGTACAGAGCCCTAGCCTCCTTGCCTGGAAGACCGCCTTTGTGGTTATCCTGGCATCTGCCTCTTTACTCACCCCTGCTCAAAGGTCCTTGGCTCTGCTCTCAAGGCCACAGAGCACCTGCTCCCCGCTGGGGTCAGGAAGGGAGGTGGACACTGCCCCTCAGAGGTTTGCAGAGAGGCTGGAGGACACTGGGCTGGTCTCCTCCAGGCCAGGTGCTTGCAGGAGCCAAGGTCCAATCCCTCCTCTGCCCTCCCACTCTCTGGGGTGTCCTGGTTCCCCTTACTGAATTCTACATGCCAGGAGTGTTGGGGTGCCAGCAAAGAGGACCCCACTTCTGCACCAGGGGCTCTGACCTGTTAGAGCACCCTGAAAGCCATGAGCCCTCTCGAGGCAGCCCAGACTCCCCAATGCCCACTGCTGCTCCTGGCCTGAACCCTTCTGCCCACGGATTGGTGGTCTCCTTGTGGTAGAGGAAGCAATGGGGGCTTTGGATCCTCGTTAATGCAAAGCCTGGCTACCCTAAATTCTTGCTCTGCAACCTTGGGCAAGTCACTTCCCCTTTCTGAGTGTCCTCGTCTATAAAATGGGGAAAGTTGAGGCACCTGGGTGGCTCAGTTGGTTAAGCGTCCGACTTCAACTTTGGGCATGATCTCACAGTTTGTCGGTTCAAGCCCCACATCGGGCTCTGTGCTGACAGCTCAGAGCCTGGAGCCTGCTTGGGATTCTGTGTCATCCTGTCTCTCTGCTCCCCGCCTCCATGCTCTGTCTCTCAGAAGTAATTAAAAAAAAATTAAAATGGGGAAAGTAGTGTCTTCTTCATTGGACAGGAGTGAGGTAAGTCCCTTGCATAGGCCCTTGTGCACAGTAAGTGTTCAGGAAGTAGAAGAAGCTGTCAGGCACTGAGCTGTGCACACAGGCCAGTGAGGAGGCTGGTGGGGTGGAGACCCTGGCCAGAGTTTAGATCCACTAAAGAACAGTGCTTTGAAAAGGGTGGGCATCAAGGTGAGGGCTGATCCCTCAGCCTCTGCTCTTGCCCACTGCCAGCTCTACGAGGAAGTGCGGGTGACGCTAGAAGGCTGCAGCGTGGAAGCTGACATTGATGGCTTCATCCAGGCCAGGAGCACAGGCACGGAGCCCCCAGGTGAGGTCCGGCCTGCAGCCTCTGGGGCCAGGCTCATCTGTTCCTAAGAGGCCTAGCCCCAGTTCTCTGAGCCTCAACTGCCAGAACAAGGCTCACAGCTCCCTTCTGGGTAGAGGAGCCTGGGCCAGACCCGGAGGAGGTTGGGAATGGAGCAGCCCCCTGGGCGGGGTCCCGGCCTGCTGCCTCCTCTGAGGTGGGGGAAAGCACGGTGCTTAAGAACGCCAACTCTCAGAAGGGGGAATAGAGGCAGGAGCCTTCTTACAGCCAGTTTGGTTCCACTAAATCATGAGTCCAGAATATTCGGTCTCAGTGTTGCCCACGGTGGGATGTGACTCATCAAAGTAAGAGAGACCCCCTCCTTAAGCACTGAGGCAGGCTAGGGCCAGAATGGGTAAGTAGATCCCCAGTCTGGGTCTCTGGGTGGGGACAGGTCAGGCATCAGGTGGTGCAGGTCCCGCCTGCCCTGCCCTTGGTCACACGGCCTCACAGGCTTGCTACCCACAGCTCCAGTGCCCTACCAGAACTATTACGATCGGGAGGTCGCCCCGTCATCTGGCAGCCCTGGCATACAACCGTCCTGCGGCATGATAAAGAGGTGAGGTGCCAGATGGGGCTGGGGAGGCACCAAGAGGTGGGTCCAGCCTCTCCTTCAAGTGTTTCTTCCACACGTATTTACTGAGCACCTACTGCAGGCCTGGTGCTGGGTTTAGGCACTGGGCTTTCTTTGGGGACAAGACAGCCTCATTTCGGCCTCGTGACACCCTCATCCAAGGGGACCCCGACATTAAGCAAATAATCACACACCGTTTACTTGCTGGTGACTTGTGCTCAGAGCTCCAGGGAGGCCAGGCTGGCTTCCTTGTCCCTTGTGCCCTGCTGCTAGCCTGGGTTGGTACCCTGGACTGTCTGTCATGCTGTGGCAGTGACACTCCTGCTGGTGCAGGATCAGGACACAGGAGCAGACCCTATAGACAGAGCTCTGGGAGGATTCCTCAGGCTTTACAGCGCCCCTTCCCTGGCCACAGAGGATCCTAGTGCCATGCATCACTGTCACCTACACAAGTCACCTTCTCCAGGTCCAGAGCCCATGAGTCATTGGGGTCGGACTCAGAACCCAAGGACCTTCTTGGTTCAGGCCTTGGGTGACAATGGTGACAGCTCATTGAGAGTACCTAGGTTCCTGAGGGGGCCACGTGCCCTGTTGGGGGGAGGGGGAGTCTGAGTGCCTCTGTGGGTTTCATGTGGTGCCTGTGCCCTCTCCCACCCTGAAGCCCCTGTGATGCCCTCCTGTCCAGCCTGGTGCAGAGAAGGCCCTGCCTTCAGGTAGTAGGGAAGGATGAGGATGGGTGATGGACCTCCAAGCCCCCTGAGCACAGCTTCTCTCTGAGGCTTCAGGAACCCCTGAAGCCTCCCCTGTGGGACACCTCTGGAGATGGGGTGACCACCCGTGTTCAGAGCAGGGGCACAGCATGCCCCTCCAGGAATCGTGAGAAAGCAATGGCCCCGGGGAGGGGGCAGTCACACCCTGACAATCAGCATAGTCTTGGGGGACTCCGGCCTCCCTGCAAGCCTGGGGAGGACCTGGGTCTCAGCACAGGTGATCATTTAAATACCTGATGGGAAAGCTCAAGGGGGGGGCAGTGCCAAGAAAGGACGGAGAGGGGTGCCTTGATGAGAGAGCAGTCCCACCAGGTGGAGGAGGCCTGGCGCCTGGAGGGGATGGGCAGGGGCCAGAGCAGGGGAGAGCCAGAAGCCAGGCGTAGCTGGGGAGGGGTGGAGCAGTGGCCGGGAAGTGAGGGAAGTGTCACAGGTATGAACAAAGCTGAGGAAACGGGCAGCGGCCTCTATGGGCTCTGCTCCTCTCCACCACAGCCCTGCTGACTTTCATGCTGACTCGCTGCCTGAGTCATTGGTGCTGAACCTGCACAGCCCATGTCATCATCAGACCAGGTCCACACACGCATCCACTCCCGGGCCCTAGGCGCCACAAAGCTTGGGGGTGGGGGGACTGAATTTTCCCACCTGTGGGAAAGGCCACCCAAGGGCAGCCTCCCAAGGCCCAAGCCACACTCAGGGCCCCTCAGGGTCTGGTCCAGTCCATATTCGTCTTGTCTCCTGTACACCCAGACTGGTCCAGTCCACCTCCAAACTCCTCCACCTGCATGGCACCCCCCTTGCACCTCGGAGTCGCTCACGGGCTATGCCTTGTACCACCTGTCGGTTAAAGCTGGCTTTCAGGGGGCACCTGGGTGGCTCAGTCGGTTAAGCATCCGACATCGGCTCAGGTCATGCCTGGGATTCTCTCTGCCCCACTTGCTCTCTTTCTCTCTCAAAATAAAGAAATAAACTTTAAAAATAAATTAAGCTGTCTTTTGGGACTCAACCCCACCCTGAAGCTTTTCCTGAGGCTAGAAATAGATAGCATCAGCCTCCACTTACACAGCCCTCAGCACTGCCTGCTTTGTGGGGTACCCACAATCTGCTTCCCCACCGGGGCCCCCCAGGGTCTGCCTCTTGCTTCCTCTGGTCTTTTTATTCAGCAAACCTTCATGGCTGCCTCCCAGTCCAGGCATGGGCCAGGTACAAGGGAAGGGGTGAATTAGCCTGGAACTTCTTCCTAGCGCTTACAGAAACACTGGAGTCCCTACTTCCCATGGCCAGGGCATGGCTGGGCTGGCCCGGTCCTGGAGAAGTACAGGGAGGAGGTCTGGCTGCACCCAGGCAGGTGAGGATCCCAGCAGGGCCCAAGTGGGCGGAACTCTGAAGGGCAGCCCCTTCACCTGTGGGGGTTAAGAGGGAGCAGGGGCCTGGGGGCTCAGGGTCCTGGGAATGCAGTGCGGAGGGCCTACAAAAAGCAGGTGCTGAGGAGGCCTAGGAGGTGCGGCAGGGGAAGGAGGGGCCACCCTCAGGCCTGCCGGGCACCCCTTGTCACTCTG